>OZ020502.1:18856609-20056609 GCA_963971365.1 Lasioglossum villosulum | reverse complement strand
CTCGACAGGAAGCGCCCGGACCTTCCCGATCTCCCGATTTCCTTAACGGTGGACACGTTTCCACCGGAAGTGTCGTAAGGCACTCCAGAACCGCTCGAGCCGCTCCTGCAGGGACCGATAATGTTGCGGGACGAGACGTCGACGGGACAATTCTTCGTTGTTCTCTTCATGTTCCCTTAGTCCCTCTTCGGCGTCTCCAGGTTGTTTAGCCTGGGCTCGAGGTTCCTTTCCAATTCCTCTGCACAGGTTGTTATTTTGTCCGGCGTCCCGAGTGGGCTTTTGGACACGGCAGCGTTGAATTTCCTTTTTCCGGCGAGTGTTACGTCGGGGCTGCCTGAGCCCACGCTACGTCCCTGTAATCTTTCCGTCGCTCCAATCGGCACGACGTTCCCAAAGCTTACAGTATCGGCACTTAGCTCTCACGACGTCCCAGAGAGAGCGCTTACAGCTAGCGATTTCCTAATTATTCTGCTAGAAGGTGGTGCGGTCATCGCGATTTTACTTTCGGGTTTTCCTTCTAATATGGAATCGGGACGTGGTTATTTTGCCACGTCACATTGTCCTCCATTTTCTCTAGAATATGATTTACTCTAGTCATCAGTTCATGTGAGAACTGAATTCGGCCAACTAATGAGTCATCGTCTTCAGGCGGGAATTTCAAGCCGGTTATGGCATTTCGCTCTCCTGGATTGAGATCATCAATATTCTCAAAACCCAGGAAATTGGGTGTTGCGGTAGCACTCTCGGGTAATAGCACCGCTGGTAAGGAGGTCCATTCCCTATCACGATGCAGGGTGGCTTGTATCCTACGTCGTGTAATCAACGGGCATACGTAGCACTCATAAACGTTATGATTTTGTGCCGTTAGAGCGTCAAATGATCCAGCGGTTTGACCTTTTTTCGGAATTGCGACTTCCGGAATGTGAATGCTTATTTCGCCAACAGTAGTTGTCGTGTTGGCAATCGTCGACAGAAACTCAGCAACGGGACTGGGAATAGTGTATTTCAGATATCCACGTATATCCCTTTCGCTGTAGAGTGATCCCATGTTCTCGTTTTGCTTCACGTCAATGATTGTTGCATTTACAAGTGTTCCGAATACCGAAATCTTAGTGAAACAGCGGATAAAGAGGAAGTGTTGAGGGATCAGAGAAAAGGACATGTGTCGTTGATGATGGTTCATAAAAGACTGCTTTATTGAAACAAAACCTCTATTCGCGTTTGTCACGACGCATTTCAATTGTTTTTTCCCGACTCCCGCGCTCCGCGACGCGGCAGTTTCCGTACGTCGTAACAGCAACGCTTGTGCGTTTTACGCGCGATATTTAAATTCTAAAAACGCCACATCCTCCCACCTTGAGTTCTTAACTCAACATAACAAACAACTTAGAGTACGTACGGTCTAAATAAAATTTCGCCTTTTTTTCTATAATAGGTGGGTTACCCCTAAAAACTTAGGCCTTTTGACTACGCGTCCGCTCCGAGTCTGTACTCCTTTTCGAGAGTCAATTTTCACGCATTTTCCACCGGGATTACAAACTGTCGGATTCTCGTTAATTTTCGCATCGGTTCCTGTACAGAGATCTTTCCGCTTACAATTTTCACGTAAAAATTCGACTTCGCTCCGGCTGTTATCTGTAATCTCCACAGGGTAGATGCGTTGGATTGGTCGCCTAACTATGCCGTTCTTTGTTTTTAATATGACGACTCGCTTGGTACCATCTTTACCTGCAAAAATAAGTTTTTCGATCGATATTTGAGCGGACTTCCTCAACTCACCATTTACCTCATCTTCATCGACATTGTCAGACAGACTCGGTCAGTGATCCTGAGCCTCGCGAAGCCAATCAGGTCCCTCCCAACAGTGCGAATCGAACAGCTGTTTCGCTTGACAGCCACGGGACGGAAGATCAGCTGGATTCAGCTCTCCCGATACATACCTCCACGTCCCGGACAAAGTTAGTTGTCTAATTTGGCGTACACGATTCCATACGAAAATGCCCCATTGCATGTCTCGGTTCAGCCAGACTAGGACTGTGGTCAAATCTGACCAATAGAAAACGGGAACATGTTCGTACTTTAATGCTTTTACAATGGGGCGTTTGTCGACTTCCTATTGATGCTGCTAAAAGTTCCAGCCGAGGTATCGTTGTTTTATCCGACGCGATTCGCGATTTTGCTGCCATGAATCTCAGTTCGACCTCGTTCCCTCTGTCTATGCATAGAAACGTAACCGTGGCGCAAGCTAGTTTGCTTGCATCACAAAAAGTATGTGTCGTTAAATTTCCTGTCCCGAATTTCCTGGGAATTTCAATATGTTTTAAATAATGTAACTGATTGTACCATTGCTCAAACTGCTTCTGTGTTATCTCATTCACGGGTGCGTCCCAATGCAGTTTCAGTTTATACAGTCCTTTCAATTATAATTTTGGCAATAAAGTCACCGGAGAGGTAAATCCGATTGGGTCAAATACCTTATGGGTCATCGAAACAATTAATCTTATTGTAATAAATTCATAATTCCCTTCAGTAAAGTCTAAAACCGCGGGGTTGATTGAGATTGTATCGCGGGCCTTATTAAACCAAATTCCAAGAACTGATGTTGTTTCTTTCTCCTTGCCGTCGCAAGTAAACTCCCACCCTCTTAATTCGAAACCTCCCGCAGTCACAATCTGTTTACTTTCCGAAATGAAAAACTCTAGTTCTTTCAATGATTTTACACTCGTCGTGCAATTATCCACATAAAAAGATTTTGCCAGATTGTCCACCGTTTCTTTTGACCAATGATTCTGGTTCTCTTCGTTGACCGCTCGTAATACGGTTGCAAAATGAAGCTCGAGGACTGCCCCTAATAAGAACGGACTGCATGTAAGGCCGAAAACTACGCGTTTGTGTCGGAAGATTCTAAGTTCATCGTTTACATACCATAAGAAACGTGCGAAGTCGCGATCCCTTAGGTTTATTTCAATTTGCAGAAATGCTTTTCGAATGTCTGCTATCACGGCGATTTCGTGTTCACGGAATCTCAACAACGATGTCGGTATTAATTCAATCAGGTTTGGTCCCTTTTTTAAACACTGATTCAGAGAAGGAAAACCCTTTTCTCGAACGGAAGCATCAAAAACCGGCCTGATTTTTGTCGTGCTCTCTCTCTCTCTTTACCACGTGACGATGAGGCAAATAATGCGTGAAGGAGTCGCATTCGTTCTGTGGTACAAGTTCTATAATCCCTTCCTCTTGCCATTCTCTAAATACCGCGTCGTACTCTTTATAAAGATTATCATTATTTAGCTTTTTTACCGTGCCTTCTAATCTCTTTTTGGCCAGATTAAAATTCTGTGATATCGGAGCGTGATCCTCAATCCATGGCAAACTGACCGAATAACGATTATTTTCGTTCAGAGAAACTGTTTTCATGAAATTGTCTTTAACAGTTTGCTCTTTTATCTGCCGATCATATTGTTCTACCGGGTCAATGATACCCAAAACGTCTAAATGCCACAGATCGGAGACCTTCCCGTCGGTCACGAGCATCGATAGAATCGTTAACGCGGTATCCTTTTTCTCGGTCGTCGTCGTTTTTCCCATAACGGTCCATCCCAATCTGGTTTCTAAAACTGTGAGACCATTAGATAATTCGTGTTTATTCCCTGTCATCAGTTTTCCTGCTATATCCGCGCCTATGAGCAAATCGATCGAGTCGATTGATCTTCCCGATTTCGAATCTACGTCGCTGAGAGTAATATCGTGTTTTCACACTTCATTCAGCCAATTCGCCTTCTTTATGCTCGGAATATTCCTACAAATCATCGGCTTATCCAATGCTTCAAAATTGCACGCATATCTACCATCAAGACTCTTCGCCCGAACCGTATAAACGTTATGTGTCTGACCTTGTGTATTCAGACCGCGGAATAAAGAATGTATAACCTCTATATCTCCCTTCGATTCGTACTCCAAATATTTCGCGACCTCCGTTCGAATATAAGATCTCTGCGAACCCGGATCTATCACCGCTCGCAGTCATTTTCTGCGAATCGGAGTACAATATAACGCGCAACGTTAATAGATACACGTCGGGGAGGTTACTAATACTCGCGAGGTTGTGTTCTTCGATTTTATCTTCTACGGTCGTCGACTGTCTTTTATCGGATGTCCCTCCCTTATTCTCATTGCAAAGAACCGGACAAAGGAATATCGAATGTCGCGCGCCGCACCAATTACACGTAATTTTAACTTTACAATCTCTCGATCGATGTCCGCGTCTCAAACATTTAAAACAAGCGCCGCTCTCTTTCAGTAAATTTTTTCGAACGTCACTCGGCATTTTTTCGCTTTTTCGCACGTCGCGTTATCGTGATTCTCTTTACAAAATATGCGTTTCTTCACTCGAAAATAGGACGTTGGCGGTTGGTACTTCCTGGGAGACTCAGCTTTTGGCTTGGCTCCTCTGGACTTCTCCCGTTTCTCGCTCTCCTCCCGAGGTGTGAAGCCTTTGACCGCCATGTCGATCCTCTCTTCGTTCTCGACCTCCGCACGCAAAAATTCGAGCAGTCTCGATAGTCGGTCCGTCGTCGCCGCGCCCTCTCCTATCGGTTCGCCGCTCGTCATGGAACGCTGCCACGTTCGCAGGATTTCCTCGGGAAACGATGACTCGACCAGCGGATACAGCATTGTCGCACAATTGTTTGTAGTGATGCCGAGAGACTCCAGCGCGCGAATATGTGCCGATATTTTGTCGTAGATGCTCGAGACACTGACTTTCTTTTCTTTATTGCTGGCGTCCTGCAATACCAATGAAAGTAATTCCCTGGTGTAGTATTCCACCAATATATCGTCTCGACCGAATCGATTTTTGAGGCTCGTGAAGGCTTTTTTGTAATTCTCCGCCGACGTCGGGAAACCTCCAACCCCGTTTTCCACCTTCGAACCCTTTTCCATTGTTTGCTTCAGGTATTGCAGTCTATCTTCGTTGCAGATATTTTTATCATCGTGAATCTTTCGGAAGTGCGACCAAAACTGAAGCCATTGAGACTCACGCTGCCACTGAAGTTCGGTATCTCTAGCGTGGGTCGCTTGAATGGTTTTTCTTGACGGGGCGCGAACTGATCCGGAACTCCGATTTGTTCATTAGCCGCGGGGCTCCGCACCATTTATTTTCAGTCTCGTCTTCAAGAAATTTATTTTGTACTGTTCATGCACTTCAAAATCAGCTTTCACTTCTTCTTCGGATGCTCTTGCCGTGAACAGATAACTCGTTACCTTGCTATGCGCGCTTTCGAGTTCCGCCATACGCGATTGGAGTAACTGTAACGCGACGAGACGCTCCTCATGTGTTGCCCTCGGGTTTTCGCAATTTTCGTAAAACTGTTCAAACACTTCGTAAGCAACAAACGCTGCACCGCACGAATCTTTTTCGCGGATTCCATCTTTTTAATTTGTTATCACGCGTATTCCACTCGCCACAGTCCTGTCACGGTCGCCAAATTTCCGAATTCCGAAATCTTGGTGAAACGGAGGATAAAGACGAAGTGTTGAGGGATCAGAGAAAAGGACGTGTGTCGTTGATGATGGTTCATAAAAGACTGTTTTATTAAAACAAAACCTCTATTCGCGTTTGTCACGACGCATTTCAATTGTTTTTTCTCGACTCCCGCGCTCCGCGACGCACAGTGGGGTATTCGCCCGATTTCAGCGGTCACAGCTAGTTCAAAATTCTTTGCTAATATTTATCCAAATTTTATGAAAAATGAACCATTTTAAAGCTTGAGATTTCTACCTTTTGTACTGTGTGCCGTTTTTACTGAAACTGATGTTTTGAGTGCTGTCACGTCGCTTACGCGCGGAGGTTAGAAAACCTCCGACCGAGCGACTTCGGGCTTTTACAGGCCCTTAGGCCGGGTCACGGGCAGCCGTATGCCCGTGGTCCGCCCGAGACAAAAGAAGTCCGAAGGTTTGAAATTTCCGCGAGATTGTTCGGGCACCAGACACCGTGAAAAGTGCCACGCGAAGCACGATACGAATTTCGGACTCGGAGATCGAACCTTCAAAACACACGGATAGTAACGAGGACGCGACGGGGCCAGATGATTCGAACACGGAAGGACGAGGACAGCCCTTACGGCAGGACGGATCTCACGGGGAATTGACGACAACGTAATGAGTCTCGAGTGGATGTTTTATTTCCTTGTCAGCGAATTGTACAATATCGCGGTCACGTGACCGCAATCCGATAGCCCGCGCTCTTCATACAAATTTCGCGGACGGTTGATCGGTCGCAGCGCGGTTGTCGCTAAATCAAATCGCGCGAAAAGGGTACGGTTGACCGGTACCGACGATAGCGATTTCCCGACAGACGGGATCGCGCGAAGCGCAGATGGACGGCGCGATACAAGACTGTCGCGATAGCACGCGTACGCAAAGCACACGACGGACGATACGAACGGCGACGAAATCGAGATGTGTTCGCTACGCAAACCGACACAGGATTCGAGACTTTGACGAGACGTCGGACGAAATATTCGCGAGACGCGATTCCTCCGAGGAAACTTCCGAGCTCGAGATTTTAAGGGGGAACTCTCTACGCGAAATATTGCTGAAAGGACCGTCGCTACGGCACGAGACGCTCGGCGTCTCGGCCTACGCGAAAGGTTGAGGACGAAACGACAAACGTTCGTCCTCGCGCGATAAACGTCGAGCTAACACGCAACCAGAATATTCGAAAAGATCACTGCGCGACTTACCGTTTCGTTTAGCGCCGCTCGTCCTTTCTTGTCGGCCCCTTCCCGCCACACGACAAGCCGGTGTCCGCGTTGATTATTCGGTGACGAACGAGAATTTCGCCGGGGCACCACTTCGGACACTGGAGATAGACGCGAGACCGGCGTGCGTTATTACTATGCTGCGGTGCAACAAATTCGCGTTCGCGATGTCGTGACTGTTTGGGAGGTCTCTCGAGAGGCTAGCGCGACAGTGATCATCGATTTTCGGGCGCGTGCCGCATCGATTCTCGTTCCCCCCACCCGACCTCCTTGCCGAATTTCCTAGGGCGCCATTTCACGTGCGACGTTCGCGTAACAGGGGCGTCTCGACGGGGTCCATGGCTCCTTGACCCTAACGCGAAAACGTCTCACTTTTTGTGAGACGTGGGGGAGGCTCGTGCCTCGTCCTGGCTTCTCGGTGGCACCATCCTCGCTGGAACCCTATTTATGGCGGGATGAGGCGGCGTCGGGACCGCGAAATGGTACGATGGTCGGTCGGGGTTCCTGTTCCTTCGGCGCCTCCAAGTCGATTGACCGGATGCCCTCGATAACCGTAGTGGCCCGTAGTTAGGCTTCGAAATGCCATTAGGTTTTCGTCTGACGTCCTTCTGTACCGAAATCGTCTCCTAGGAAAATCTCGAAGGTCGAGCTCCGTTTCCTGGTCCGCTGTTTGGCCCTGAAACTTGCCGTTCTCGGCGCACACGCTAGATATCAATGCGCGCTCTAAATTATGGAAATTCCTTGCGGAACGCTCTCGAATCCTGTGTTTCCCGGTCTCGCGTCTCGTTATTGCACGGTCCGGTCCTTCGCACTATTAAAAATGCGCTCGCACATAACGGCGAAGTGACGTCGCTGATTTGCAACGTTACAGTGCAAAATTTGTCCATAAAGAGCAGCGTATTAGATTGTAAAGTTTGTAGTTATTTTTCAATCAAGACTGTGGATTATAATCAATATTTGAACGTTATTCGTTATTAAAATATCTTTTTTATCATCTAGGATTACTGGAATTGACGTAGAATTAATATATAGACTTAGAGTCATATTACAAACAATTTTAAGCGGTCACAAAATAGATTTAAATAAATTTGGAACATACACTATGGACATTGCAAAACTATATTCCTGGTATCCTATGTCACCCACCATGCATAAAATATTAATCCGCGCACCATTAGTTATTGCAAATATTATTTTATCCTTTGGAAAACTATCAGAAGAAGCAGCCGAGGCAAGAAATTAACACTTTCGCCGTTACAGAGAAAATAATGTACGAAAATGTTCTAGGAAAGCATGCAATACAGACGTGCTCAAAAGACTTAATTACTTCCGATCCTCTAATATCCAGTACGAGACATTGCAAATGTTTTTACCATCTGAATATCCATCAACCAAAGAAGAACAAAGATCAGAAGACGAAGAAGAAGAAGAAGAAGATGATGATGATGATGATAATGCAGAAGAAAAGGAAGAAGAATGTTTAAAATGACCGATATCAGATACGGACGAAGTATTCTCAAGCGAAGAATTTTCTCCCAATGAAAATTAATAGAAACACAGGGTTTCCTATTAAAAGATACGTACTCATATATCTATTTTGCAATACCGAAATTAAATATCTTCATTAAGTGATATACATACAAATGTAATTTTTTCAATTTTTCAACGTAAACTGACAGATTCAACTGAATACAATAAAAAAAAGAGACAAAGATCTATCTATGGTATTTTACAGCATACAATGAGCGTTTATGAGTTAAACAGTTCCTTCAAATAATTCCTTAGTAAGTATTTACTTTACGATAGCGAATGCAAACATGTAGGATGTGAGAAATGCCGCGATTTTCGCGCGCGCGCGCGGTGGCCATTTTTTCGTAGATCAGCTCTAAAACACAGAGTCGGATGTAGTCGGATCCAATTTTTCTTGCATCTAAATCAGAAAACTTCAGAGAATACAATGGCACAGAAATGAACGCAGGATCTCACTCCAAAGTATAACAAAATCATTACCAAAGTTTTAAAATTGCCAAGAAAGTGTCTCTTCGTTGTTTATCTTTAAATATTAACTATTACACAAATGTATATAGTACAAAAGTGAACTTCTCTTAAAAGTGTACCCTATACTTAGCCAAAAAAATTTTACAATTTATGTAAAATTTTAAAAATTGCCTTATGACCGCTGAAATCGGGAAAATACCCCACTGTGCGACGCGGCGGGTTTCCGTACGTCGTCACAGCAATGCTTGTGCGTTGTCGCGAGCGCTTGTGCGTTTTACGAGCGATATTTAAATTCTAAAAACGCCACAACAAGCGTGACACAGTAATGGAAGAATGCGCAGTAGGGTATCTTCATCGTTAGCCTCTCATCGATTGTTAAGAGGTCTCGAAATGTCGACATATGATATATGACATATGACATATCGAGGTTATGTCCATATAATTGGGTCATGGGCATCAACAGCCCAACTGAAGTCTCGGTATATAATGTGACGTTGCAATTTTGCGACGTCACTTCGCCATTTCGAGAAGAATACGTTTTATTATCGCGAAGGACCGGACCGTACAATATACGGACGCGAGACCGAGATACACAGGATTCGAGAGCGTTCCGCGAGGAATTTCCATAATTTAGAGCACGCATTGACATCTACCGTGCGCGCCGAGAACGGCAAGTTTCAGGGCCGAACAACTGACCAGGAAACGGAGCCCCGACCTTCGACATTTTCCTAAGGAGACGATTCGAGTACAGGAGGACGTCCGACGAAAACCCAATGGCAGATATCGAAGCCCCGTGCACGAGCCACCGAAGGATTATCGAGGGCACTCGGTCAACCGTCTTGGAGGTGCCGAAGGGACAGGAACCCCCTTTTTTTAGCGTGAGGGAAATGCTTTTACGCATACCCCGTACCCCCTGGGAGAGATACGAGGTTATGTGGGGCTACGTGGCCAGAAGGGCTCACAATACCCACTAAAAACCTCACGACAACCTTCCCTATGCTATTCGGGGGCGGCTGGGATCTCCGAAGAACACAACCAGCCATCCCCCTTCGCCCTTGGCCCTGTGTGGGGCCTCGTCCCGGGGGGGGAGAGAAGTTGCCCCCAGCAATACCTAAGCTATCAGGGTGTAAGCAGGTTACCCACTTACACCCCCCTTCCCTGGGCCGTTCGGTGGGCTTCGCGAGTCTCCAGCTCGCTACGCCCAACGACCCCCGGTCACTCCGTTCCTCGCTCGAGGAGCCCTTCAAAGGTCTCTCGGCCGAGGGGCGAAGTCTCCGCGCGCGACAAGGAGGGACGAAGGCGCGCACCTCGCCCGCGTTCGCCCCACCCCCACTCCCACCCCCTCCCCCCGACCCAACGATCTTTACGTCCCCCTGGAGGGACAGAGCAATGGGGGCGGGAATAGCCCCCCCATAAAAGAGCAACCGCTCTGGGATGCCTCTTCGGGGGAGGCGGGAAGGACTTAACGAGTCCCGCCTCCCCCGGTCCGTCGCCTGCCCCGTAGCGTGGGGCGGGCCGCTCGGCGAGGACGCCTCGCCAGAGCAATCCTTCTCTCGGAGAGGGGGTCGGCCTCCCTCTCCCTTTCTGCCACCTCCTTCCGCTGCATCACCTCCTCGCAGAAGGAGGTCACGGCCTTGTGCGACCTCTCGTCGCCAATCATGTGGTCGACCACGGCCGACAACGAGAGGTCGCCTCCAATCTCGCTTCTTAGGACACGGCGCGGCGCCGACCACGCTGGACACTCTTCCAGCGTGTGCCGCTCCGTGTCCAAAGCCTTCGGACAGTGGTGGCACCGTTCGGTGGGTTCCCTCTTGATCCACGCCAGGTACCGGCCGAAACATCCATGGCCGGTTAACACCTGGGTGGATCTGTAGGTGAGCCTTACTCGCCTCTCGCACCATTCCTCCAGAATGGACAGGAGGGCCCGGACTATTGGCCGGCCCGTATTGGCGGCCAGAGTTTCCGACCGCCACAGGGCCAGCGACTCCTGCCGGGCCTGGCGCTTCACTTCTACAATCCTGTCCTCCTCGTCCGGGTCCGATTCTCCCCTGCGCAACGAGCGGACGGCCAAATACCAAGCCGTCCGCTCCCTTGCCTGATGGTGCAGGGGAATCAGACCCGCGAGTAGGCACGCCGCCTCGGCGATAGCCCCGTATGGTCCGCAAGGCCAGCCGGCGCTGCACTCTGTTGCAGAGTGTTCTACTGCGCTTGCTGACCGATAACGCATCGGACCACACGGGTGCCCCATATAGGAGCTTGGTATGCACCACCCCCGTATAGAGGCGGCGGATCCGTCCATCGGGCCCCCCAATATTGGGCAGCAGCCTCCCTAAGGAGGCCGCCACCGCTTGAGCCTGGGGGGCCAACCGACCGAAGTGCTTCTCGAAGCGCCAACGACTGTCGAGAGTCAGGCCCAGATACTTCACCTCCTGCCTGATCTCGACAGCGGCAACACCTACCTGGATCCCGAGTTAGGGCGGCGGCCGCCGTTTCGGAGGCAATGCGTGTAGCCACATCGCCTCCATCTTACCGGCGGCTATCTTGAGCCCAACCCCTCGATCCTACCCACCACGGAGTCCACCACTACAGCCGCCAAGGCTATCGTTCCCCTCCATGTCTCCCCCTCCACGACCACCAGTGTATCGTCCGCATAGCAAATCACACTGGCGTCGCGGGGGAGAGTAGCCCGCAGCACCGGAACTGCGGAACTCATCTGCGGAACTCCTCTGTGCATGTTCTCCCTCCGCATTACACCGTACTGGCCACGGTACTCAAACCGCCTGTCTCGGAGATAGTTCCGAATGACCTCACGGAGGTAGGGGGGCACTCTGTGATACTCCAGCGCCCCCACTACCTCATCCCAGGGCAGGGTGTTAAACGCGTTGGTGATATCAAGCGATATCGCCAACAACAACCTGCCCGCAGCGACCGCACTGGTCCGGAGGGAGGCGAGTCGATCGATGGCATCGATCGTAGAACGGCCCCTGCGGAACCCAAACTGGCAATCGCTGAGATCAGGAGCACTCGTGGACAGGTGCTCGACGAGGCGATCTGCGATAATCTTTTCATAGATTTTCGCCACCTCGTCGAGGAGACACAACGGCCGGTACGCAGAGGGAAGCTCTGCGGGCTTGCCTGCCTTTTGGAGGAGAACGAGCCGGGCGACTTTCCATTCCCTGGGGAAGGTTCCCCGGCTCAGACACGCGTTCAGTACGCCGATCAGAGCCGGGGCGAGGACGTCGAGCGCCGCGACCAGTACTCGTCCGTGGATACCATCTGGTCCGCGGGCCTTAACACCCCCTTCCCTTATCCTCCGGACCGCCTGGGGCAGCTCAGCGCCGGATATCCGGAGACCCTCGTCCCACTCTTGGGACGGAATGGGCGGGTACTCCCTCTCCCCCTCAGTAGGAGGGAAGAGGGTGGATACGACCCGCCCTAGGAACTCCGGTTCCAGCTGCTCTGTCAACGGGGGCGCCCATGGGCGTAATTTGCCCAACACCATATTGTAAGGGCGCCCCCATGGGTCACTCTGAATAGTGCCCAAGAGCTCTTCCCAGGCTTTGGCCTTGGCGGCAGCGATTAGTCGCTGCAGGGCCACTTGGGCCTCCCTGTAAGTAACATACAGGGAGGCCATCCTTGCCTCGGCTTCGTCGTCGTCCTCTTCAGGATCTCGACGACGTAGCCGCGCGCCGGTGTACTGGCGTCGGGCCCGGATGCTAATCGTTCTAGCATCCCCTATTTCGCCCGACCACGAGTACACTTTCCTCAACGGGGGGTGGTTCTTAATTCGGGGCAACGAAGCGTCGCATACGCTTTTCATGATGCCCCGGAACCACTCCACCCCCTCTTCCGCGCTGCGCTCTATGGCCTCCGGCCACACGCAGGCAATGGCAGCGGCCCTCAGGACGTCCCCATCCAGTTTCTTCAGCGCCCATTTCACGGGCGCTGGGTGGGTTGCTGATTGGGAGATGCCCGCGGGCTGGGCGGCCTCCACCTCCATTGTGATATGGAGATGGTCGGAGAGGGATTCCCTCTCCTCAGCCACCCGCCAGGCGGACACACGTGCGGCGGCGGTCGGGGAGGCCCATGTCAAGTCGACAATGGACCAACCGTTCCACCGCAGGCACGTGGGTACGGAGCCCCGGTTCACCAACCGGAGCCCCAAGCCCCCCGCACAATCTTCTGTCGCCTCGCCGCGTGGGGTGGTCCCGGGGTTTCCCCAACTAGTGGACTTCGCATTGAAGTCCCCCAGGACCAGCACTGGACCGTTCATGCTGGGGGCAAGTAACACCCCCAAACGGTCCATGTATTCCCCGTATTCGGCGAGGTTACAATTGGGCGATATGTAGCAACCCACTACCAGAAACCTTCCCCATGATATTGCTACCATCCCCCGGCCCCGTTCGACCACGGTGCCGGGGGGAAACTCCTGGCGCTCATTGCGCCATATTGCCACGGAGCCCCCCAGGTCCCCCACCCAAGGGGATGGGGCGTCGGGGACCCTATAGGGCTCCGTGACTACGGCCACTGCAACCTCCCACTCCGCGAGGCCCTGGATGAGCAGATCCTGAGCCCGGCGGCAGTGGTTGAGGTTGATCAGTGTTACCGGGAACGTGCGTGGTATTATGGGGCCATCGACGTTCCCGGCACCGCCGACGCCTCGTCAGCCGGAGGTGGAGCAGCGTCCACCTCCATCATCGTCTCCCTGGGTGGAGACGCAGGGGCGGGGAGGGGCGTGGCAGTGGTAGCCCCGCTCGTCCTCGCCTCCGCCGTTGCTTTGGTGGCCCCCTTACCAACAGCACTCCGGCCCTTCTTCGACGGCTGGGAGCAATTCTTGCTCCCCAACTTGTGCCCGGCGGGCCTGCCCATCTCTGCACAGATGGGACAATTAGGCCTCGCCGAGCACTCCTTGGCACGATGGCCCTCCGCGCCACATTTGTAGCACCGGCCACTGCGGTCTACCTCCGATGTGCACCGTTGCTGCACATGGCCGATGGCCAGGCAACGGAAGCACTGGAGGGGCCTTGTGGCCAGTGCCTCTACTCGGGCGGAGGACCATCCGACCCTCATCCTTCCTGACTCGATGAGGGTCCGTGCCGCCGCTGCGGGGCACTGGACCCATATGGTGCCCAACCCGGCAGGCTGGGGCTTGATAGCCCCCACCTTCACCTGGTCGGGTAGGCACCGGTCAGCGACGGCCGCCTGCACCTGCTCGGGGGTGACAGAGTCGTCCAGGCCCCTTAGACGGACCTCTGCCGTCTTTATGGGCCTGGCTACCTTTACCCCCGTCTCGTGGAGGGCTTTCGCCATTTCGGCCGCCAGTCTGTCGGCCTTGGCGGCTCCCTCCTGACCTCCAAGAAGAGACCCCCGGTCATCGCCCGCTTGGGCCGCACCTCGGCGATGCCCAGCTCCGACAGGTTGATGGCCCGTTTGGCCAGCAACATTGCCCTGGCCAGGGAGGTCTTGCACCCCTCTAGGGCGATCAACGTGACCGCCGCCGTGTGACGGGGGTCCCGCCACCCTGACCTTGGCCGGGCCATCCTTCTTTCCCCCCTTCATCAGGGAGGATCCCTTCGGGGCTGCCTTCTTGGGAGGTGCGGCCTTTCCGGGCGCAGCCTCCTTGGTCGCCTTTTGGCGTGCCCCTCGCCCCACCACCTGCGTCCAGGTCTCCCCCAACATGGGAGGAGACGGGACCGACAGCGGTGGAGGCGGAGGGGCCCGCTTCTCGGCCTTGCTCCCTCCAGTCCTACTGGGGAGGGGCGCAGGCGGGGGAGCGGAAGGGGGAGGACCGATGGGGCCCCCAGAAACCTGGGAGGCCCCCTTCTTCTTCTTCCCCCCCTTTCTCTTCCTCCTCGTCCCTCCAGCGGCCGCCGCCACCTGCACGGTGGCAGGAGAAGGAGCGGCCGCAGCGCCAGCATAACTGGTAGGGAGAGGACGGGGTGCACCACCCAGCGTGAGCCGGGAGATGTCCGGCACACCCCCGAACACCGTCCTGGTGAGGCGATCCTGCGTCTGCCGGATCGGGGCCAACCTGGCGTCCAGTAGCGCCCCGATCTTGGCCAGCAGGGTCCCTCCCTCACCGGCAACCTTAGCAGGGGGGGTGCCGGTAATCCCACCGATGGGACCGGGGAGGCGGGCGGCAACCCGGCCGCCAGCCTCTTCGCCGCCATCATCTCCTCCCTGAGGGCCCGATTTGTCTCCCTCATCTCCCGGAGTTCTCGGCGCAGCGCCTCATTCTGCTCGTAGAGCAGAGTAAGGGCCGCCGAGTCCCCGTCCTTCACACCCCTTGAAGGGCGAAGCGGAGTGAGGGCCGTTGAGTCCGGGCTCTTCCTCCCCCTTGAGGGGCGAATCGTATCCGCCACCTGCGGAGTCGGGACGAGCGAGGGGCGTTTCGCCCCACGCTCCCCTCCCCCGTATCCCCAGAGGCCCCCCGGCGTTTACGGGAGCCGGCCACTGAGGTGGCGACCGAACCCCCAACAACCGAGGAGGTGCAGCGAGAGGCCAGGGGGATCGACGACTCGGAGCAGACGGATTTATAATCCGTCCCCGCGCCGTCGCCCCCGGCACCCCCGCCCCGACCCCCCAAACCCAATGCGTCGAGAGCAGTCGTCGGCCGAGGCGCAGTCTTGGACCGCGCTCCTGGACCGCCGAGGCTCGACTCTCCGGGCCGAAAGATTCTGTCGAGGCGGATGCGAGGCACCGCACCCGAGAGAACTCCAGCTCCCACTCCGCGACCGATGCTCCGGTTGCCCGAGGCCCCAGCCGCCGAAGTGCCAGCGCTCGCAGCGGAGGTATTTATCCCCACTGCCGCTTCAACACCCCTCTTTGCAATCGCTTCCGGGCGCGGTGTCCCCTCCTGCCCAGTAATATTCCGAGGCGTCTGTTTCGTCGTCATCATTATTTCATAACAGGCTTGGTTACTACCCTCCCCCACAGGTGGAGTAGGGCCTCACTCATCACCCTTCCTGTGTCCTGGTGCGGTCCACGAGTACTCCCGGGGGGCGCCGCAAACCCCTACCGCCGCACAGTGGTCCCAAAGTCCGAAAACGTGGCCAAAACCTAAAAAATCAACTTTCAACTAGGTATGTTTTAATTATTGGATTGGGTACCCTAATAGTGTATCAATTGAGGATAAACCGGAAAAAAGTCGCATCTTTATATTTCAGCAGTAATTGCAGTCCGAACTTCCGATTCTCAAGACCGAGTATTTTTTCGCTTATGAGTCTCAGTGCGAATTTTAAATATACGGTATACAAATTTTATTGTATCTTTATGTCTTTAATAGTGCGTTATGAATGCTGTTTGTGGAAGTAAGTTAAGTAGTTCTCAGTGATAAATCTTTATTATTAACAAGTAAATGTGTATGCAAAAGAGAGCGTTACAGTAAAGGCGTAAATTTTAAAGATGTAGAGTAAAAGTTGTGAATCCTGCAAAATCACGCGCTAAAACTTGTTCGAGCATCTACTTTACACTATTATCTTTCAAATGAAAAAAAAATTAGCTGCAGAATTTTGCATATTAGTTCGTACCACTATTTTTTATAATGCAGAATGGGTATTCTGAGAGCTTTGAAAGAGTATTTGAAAACATTTACATTCCTGGATTAAATTGAAAATTTATGGTGTAATATTCTCAACGCCGCTGGTTACGAATCTGAACTTAGAATTTAGAAAAACAAAATGGCCGACCCAATATGGCGGACGCGTGTTTGAAAAAATGATGCGACTTCTATAAAAATGGGCAAACAGATGTTTTTGAGATCTCTGATTACGAATCTGAACTTAGAATTTAGAAAAACAAAATGGCCGACCCAATATGGCGGACGCGTGTTTGAAAAAATGATGCGACTTCTATAAAAATTTTTATAACGTATTTAATCGTCTTCTGCTACACTCAGACCCATTATTATCTGGCATAAGAAAATTGCCGCAAAAGAAGCTGAGGTGCCTATCTGCAGAGGCAATTGATTTATTAGCAACGCCAAGCATAAAGAAAAATAATAATAACGAAGAAACATCTGAAGTATCCAGTGATGATTCTGAATGTGAAGATAACGACGATGAAAATTTAAATTTCTTTTAAGTGATTTTATGACTAGAATAATTCAATAAACGCAATTTAATGATAATAGGTGTACTAAAGTTTTATTTACCAGTGCCTCATACCTCCATTGCAAATGTTGACATATTTGAATCAACCTTACTGTTCCATCAAATTTTTCAATTCAAATTCGTAATCAGAGGTCCCAAAAACATCGTGTCACCAATTTTTATAAAAGTCGAATCATTTTTTCAAACACCCATCCACCATGTTGGACTGGCCATTTTGTTTTTCGAAATTCTATGTTCAGATTCGTAATCAGAGATCCCAAAAACATCTGTTTGCCCATTCTTATAGAAGTCGCATCATTTTTTCAAACACGCGTCCGCCATATTGGACCGGCCATTTTCTTTTTCGAAATTCTAAGTTCAGATTCGTAATCAGCGACCTAGAAAACATTGAATCACAAATTTTCAATTTAATCTAGGAACGTCTTGAGGTTTTGGCCACGTTTTCGGACTTTGGGACCACTGTGCGCCGGGGGCCCTAGTCGCTACCCGGTCCCGGGCTAGACCGGAGGTGAAAAAACCCCACCCACCTACTGCTGTGTGTGTGTTCCTACGCATACGTGCGCAGGCGCACACGCACATCAGTGACGCGCTAAGTGGCCGATGCATCCACCGGCCCACCAGAGTGCAATGGTGCTACCTTCACCGCGCGTCGAAGCTTAGTAGTTAGAGACATATTTTATAGAGGTTAGTCATCCTCGCGGAGCCGGCCGATCAAGGCAAGCCCCCCGGTCCGGTAAAACATGATCACCGGATTTACGGTATGTGGCCCTGGACAGACCTTGCCGCTAGGCCTGTGTCCAGGGCGCAAGGGTACCTTCCTACTCCGTTCGCACTCTGCTTCGGCCGAAGCCTCCACAGAGTCCCAGGAGCCACCACGAGGAGTGGAGTAGGAGGATTTTGCCCAAGATGGACCCTCAACTTCACCGAAATTCTCCACCCCAGGCCTCTCTCCCGAGAACTTACCGAAGGTAAGTAATCAGGTAAGTACCCAGTTCAGGAGAACATCAGTTCCATCGAGGTTTCATTGCGAGAGAGGGGGAATTCCAAGAGGCATGGGGACCTCGAGGTCGTTCCCTCTCCGGCTCCAAATCCATCCCGGACTTCGGCTCCCAGCTAAATTCTGATCCTGGAACTAGCGCTCCTCGCGGTTCTTCAAATTTTTACTATTCGTTACAACTCAATACAGAAACACCTAATCAAGAAAATATCAATCCTCCCGCTACTCCTAAATCAGTAGAGACTCATATAGGAGTGCCTAATTTAACGCAAACGCCACACAGATACCCAGAAATCAGAGAAACTCGTGAACCATTGTACATGGGCAAAACAAACAAAGTAATATTCGTGGATATGAATGGCAACCCAGTCGATAAAGGAGCAGAAGAACTAGCAGAAGCCAATCTACTGCGTAATACAATTGATCTGACCTTCGAGCGAGCTAGATTACAACCTAACTACAAAGACAATATTTACGTTATCATGTTACCAATTAAACAAGATAGACATACACCTATCGAACCCGAAAACATTGTCAACGCTATGGCATCTTTATTAAATGTAGTTGAAGAATTGGATCTGAACTCATTCAGCATAAGAAGATCAAGCAACATTGAAGATATACCTTGGAAATATATTATAAATGAATTAAAGAAGACATTCCAGAATCAATCAATAAAAATAACCATATGCACAGGTCAAGTAACAATACCTCCAGAGGAAGATAGACTAAATATAATCGAAGAAAAGCATATGTCAACCATAACCAAGACTTATCATCGAATTCGACAATCATACTATTGGAAAGGAATGAAAAAGGATATTCAAAATTTCATACGAACTTGTAGTGAATGCCAATTAAAGAAATTGACAAGAATTAAAACTAAACAACCCATGGTACTAACAGACACGCCAGGAAAGGCTTTTGATAAAGTCAGCTTAGATATTGTAGGTGTCTGAAATTGGCGCGCTTGGGCGCCATGTTAGCCCAGTGGCACAGCGCGCTCCCGCCAAGACTGGCGCGATTCGCGCCAAGACGACAAACTCGCACGCGAGGCAATCAGCCAACCAGCAGCGCAGAGGACATTGCGCAGAGCCCGATTGCTCACGCGATTGGCCGCGACGCACTCTCGATCCTTCTGGAACGTTCACGAGTGATTCCCGGAAACGGTGACGCATGATGAATGTTCCAGAAGGAGAAGAGACAATAAAAGGAGGAAAAACCCGCGACCTCTCACTCTTTTACGCAATCTTTGCCAAAACACCGCCAGAAATCAGTTATATCTCTCTCTTTTTTTGTAATTCAATTTATTGTGCAGTATTGTTCTCATTTATAATTCGTATCACTGACAATTGTATTTAATACAGTGCTAAAATATATAGTTATTTATCTAGAATCCGGAATCTACCCATAATTTTGTCTCACTCACTCTATCCATTCACTCCACTCGTTCATCCTTTCTCCTTTCACTCCTTTCATTCATTCCAACTCGCTTATTTCTCCTTGTGGTCGACCAAGACCGCTAAATTTATAACAGTAGGACCATTGCCAGAAACAAAAAATGGAAATAAGTGCATACTAACCATGCAAGACCTACTAACTAAATACTCCGTAGCAGTACCGCTGGAACGAATGACAGCCGCAGATATTGCAGATGGGTTTATCAAAAATTTCATTTGCCGATTTGGTGCCCCTAAAGCAATTTTAACAGATCAGGGAACCAATTTTACCTCAAACCTTATAAAACAAGTAGCACAGAAATTTAAAATTAAACATTATAAAACTACGGCCTATCATCCACAAAGTAATGGTTCAATAGAAAGATCGCATCACGTATTAGTAGAATATTTAAAACAATACGTAAACAATGCAACAAATTGGGATAATTGGTTAGATTTGGCCATGTTCTTATACAATACATCGGTACATGAAGGAACAAGATTCTCTGCACACGAATTGGTATTCGGAAACATTGCTCGAGAACCAACAAGCAGAGATCCGATTAAGGAAAACCTGGAACCCACCTATGAAGATTACCTCCGAGATCTACATTCAACGATCAACGAACTACAACTATCCGCACGTAAAAATTTAAACGCAGCCAAAGCTAAATCAAAACATTACTACGATCGAAAAATAAACCCACAGAATTTTAAAGTAGCAGACCTGGTATATTTAATAAAAGAACCATTCAAAGGAAAATTCAGCGACCAATACACGGGACCTCATAATGTTATAGAAATTTTACCTAATCAAAATGTAAAAATTTTAATTAACGGGAAAATCCGTACAGTACACATAAATAAATTGAAAATGGCCCACACTCGACCTGAACCACAACAGAAATTGCAGACGAGACTGTAGACTGTAGACGTACAACTAGACGGACAATAAGACAGACATGACCAATGAGACGAAAAAGACAGATATAATACTTAATACAACTAACAATATATAAATAATTACAGCTTCAAGAAATAAAATGCCAATACCAAGGGCAAAAAATTACCAGGAGGAGATAGTGGAGGAATACTATGGACCGATGGATAGGGTACTACCCATCAACTACCCCGAACCATACAGGAAACTTTTGTCCCTTCGTTGCGTAAAAGCGCCTTGGGACGGGGCGGTGTATACCCTGGGGGAAACCAGGGCATGTCGCGATTGTTACTACGACATGTCAGAGGAGAACGCATGGGCACACGAGGAAAAGGGATTTCACGTGCTGTGTGCCCCCGCAGCGGCAAGAAGAGCCGTGAAATGTAAAGTCTGCGGAGCAAGGATTGCCGATATGCAACCGGCGTGGAAATGCCCCGACTGCATAGAGGAGCATTTCATTATGACCCCCAAGGATTGGTGGTGGATGTATAGAGGAGTCCTCCACGAGGTGGACCAAAGATGATGAACACCACCACCACCACCAACACCACACATAATAAATATATATATATATATATATATATATATATATATATATATATACATCGTATTATTTTCATATACACATGAACCAAATATTTTATACCCATATAATAATAACCATTAGTTGGTATACTATGTCTTTTCTGGATCAGGGTGGTTCCCCCCCATGGGGAGAGGGGGTAACCCCCTCTCCCACACCCCCCTGGAGGGGGCATTTCCCCACCCCTGGAGTGGGAGGTCATCTACCCCCCCCCCCCACACCCTCCGGGTCATTGACCCGACCACCCCACCCCGAGGGGCATTAATCCACCCAGGGTAATCCCCCCCGGGTAATCCCCCCCATGGGAGGGGGTCATGAAGAAGTGACATTTCACAAAGTATGGGGGGGGTCATGAGGAAGTGACGTCACAGAAGTTACATTACTCAAGGTATCAACTATGTGGTTCACAGGAAGTGAGGTCACAAGCCAGTAGATAGTTGCGAACGACACGTGTTGATACCTTGACGATCTAATCGACAATGACGTTTCATAGCCTTCTCCAACTGTAAGGTGGTGGTAAGAACCTTCCCTTACCACCTTCGCAGGAATCCCCACCAATTCCATAACTCTCACAGCTTTTGACACGCGCATCCATAAACATGTGCACACAAAATCTGCAGCGACAGCATGTTTTCAGTCAAGACGCTATTTGGTCAACCTTGACATTTTTTATGAAATATTATACCCCTTAGAAACGAACAAGAATTTGCCATGCAAAAACACGTGCACAGGAAATCTACAGCGTCAGAACTAATTCGTTTAAAACGTTATTTAGTTGGTCTTGATATTTTTTGAACGATAGGCATACCACGCGCACACAAAAACTACAGCGACAGTATGTTTTCAGTCAAGACGCTATTTGGTCGACCTTGATATTTTTTTATGAAATATTATACTCCTTAGGAACGAACAGGAATCTCGAGACAGGGAAATGAAAAAAATCACACATAAAATGCTGGAATAACCTTTTGATTTTTATTTTATTAGCGTTACGTCTAAGCCTAAAGCCAACAATTCGTTTTGTCGCTCAGTATATAATTTACATAGTTTACATACATTTTCCATGGCACATACACCAGTACGGAATGCACATCTATGCAATCCCTTTGGCATCAACGATAATCTTGGAACATCCTCCAGATCCACATCAAGAGCTTCTATTCCAGTTAATTTCCATAACCATTTTTTCTTTTCCAATCCTCTGACAATGACTTGCTGCGTATTTTCAAGGGCCAGTTTCAAACAACTTCCAGCTGTTTTCTACGAAACATACCCGTCTGCCCAACCGATTCCATGATGTTTGCGCGTTAACCATCGAACCTGACGTGCTTCAGTAGCATTCAATCGATGGAATTCAAATGGTGGCTCGAATATCCAGTGCAATAGTTTATTTCCATCTTGTAAAATGGCTGCTTCCTTTACAATGAAATCGTTTGACCCTGTCTTGAAACCTTGTAGATCAACGAATGATACACGAGACATCATGCACCCATCGCTTGTTAAAGTATTCTGCGTACGACGTTGGTTAATGGACTATACTCGACTATACGATGCAGCTGTATTCACAGGCACATTATCTCTGCACTCGAAATCTATGCGCACATCAATGGTTGCACTTTTAACAGATTCGTTTTGACGAGAGCAGTCTATCACAACAAATGGGCCCTGTGATAAGAACTCCAATTCATCCAGTAGCGGCTCACTCAATCGATTACCATAATATGAGTTTTGAAATTTAGCATACATGTCGTAAAGTATCGCATACTTATTCTTTTCAAAATTCAAGTTTAGATCATCATATGGATACGATTCGGAATTTAGGTACAACCGTATGTTTGACAGTTTGCAATCATCGAAATGACTAGCAGTCTTATGCAATTGATTCTTCCTATCATTCTGCAATGCGAATATGATGAAGCGAGGTTTCTCCAATTGTGTTACCGTCTTTATCGCCCACGTATGCTTCGTAGTTGTTTGTAAATGTGGATATTCATATAAATCCCAAGAGCGGAAACTCATAGGTATCATTTACCCTCTCTCGAGAATGTGTAGTAATGACAATTTGGTTACTTCTTCCAGACTTATGTGTGGCATACGCCACTGAACTTTGAATAATTCGATTTTAGGTTTTAAAGTATTAGAACCATTCAACGCGTTTAGATCGTTTCGCGATCGAATTAAGACCAACTCTTGACGTACGTTAACGGTAATCTTGTTATAATCTTCACCGAAACCAAATAGCATATTGAATGGTATGCAGAAATTGAAATCTTCACCACCCAGTTTTCGATACCAGCCTGCGGTGGCCAATGCTTTACTTTTTCCAGGAGAGACGGATACATATGTTTTTAACGAGGTTGTTATTCCAGGATTTCTACAGCGGTCTATTTCAACTCCATTCAATTCATAGCGAATTTCATCAAACATGAAAGCAGCGCAATTGGTATCGAGAGTAACATTGTTGCTTGTACCGGCAGGTGGAGTCTCTTCTAAAATAACTTTTCCTTCAATGAACAAGAAACTCTCACACGGTAGCGTATACAGATCCTGCTGGTGTATCGATATCCTTATTTCATCACTATTTCCGAGAGTAGTATTGGCATAGGGATTATATGTGTGCACTTCTATCTTAGTTATACGGTTATCAGAAGTTGGCGCATCGCCAATGGTCAAAATGTCAGACATTATTGCTTTACAACAAATCCCAACGATAGTAGAAAACGTATGTTCTGCAAGCTCAGGTTCTTCTCCCTCGACGATAGTATGGCACGAGATCGAATTACTGTGTCGATGAACGAATTTTTTGTAGCGATTGGAGGTTCATCCGTTTTGTTATAGACAAGCATAATACAACACTTATTCGTAGATGCGCGGGTTCCGCCGTCTTACATGCAGTCTAACAGTGATTTCTTCTCCACGAAAATCAATCAAACGATTGTTTTGATCCACTAGACGTACTTCTAAATCATCTATTCGTCGCACGACGATCGGAAGATAAATGACTCGTGGTGGAGTTTCTGAGATCTTATAACCTGGAGGAACCCTAGGTGAAAATTCGTGAATAATGTGTACGGGTTTGTCATTACTGTATGATCCGGCTGTTATGCTACATTCCACTCTGATTACGTTGATGCTTATGATTTTCACAGGAGCGTCAGACTCATGCCACATTTTAGGTGGGAGAATACGGTTTAGAGAAAATCCAAGTAGCGATCCTATGTTATTGGATTTCGTAAAATTAATCTTATAGGAACAGTATATTTCACTCTTCATCGTATTATTGTTAGCACGTATGATAAGCGGATATTCGTCATCGTTCCCCAAATCACGTTCAGTTGGATATCGTTGCAGTATTTCCCGTTTCAAGTAGTTATTGATTGCATCCAGTTCGTATGATCCTTCGGGAATTACAATTTCTTCATCATTTTCACCGAAATAAAATCTATTATTGCGAGCATCGACGTTCGGTATCGTGTTAAACGTTTCAAAATCCACGAGACCCAATTCGTATTCGTGGCTGTTCAAATCTATCGAGGGAAAGTACTGGACTGCGAGCATACTGCTCTTACCCGTTAACGTTAGTGTCAACGATGAAGGTGTCATGTTTATACGAATGGGTTAAAGCACATAATGAAATTTTATGTATCGAGAATGTGCATTTATAACGAGTTTTCCTCAAGAAATTTTACACACAGTTGCCCGCATATGGTTTGATTAAAATTTTGAACACGTGCATGATTGTATGTAATCTTTGCCGAGGATCCGAAGTATGGAATAAGTTCCACGGGTGGTCGTAGATTACCAAAACTATCAAAGTATTTTACAGTATGATTGTGTTTTACATATGCGACCCAATGTGTACCGGGACCGATGCTTTCATCCAAGTTTACTATACCACTCTCGTTTACATTTGCTCTTGTCGGAAGACTATCGCGCATGTATACTCCGCGAAAATGTGGTATATTCTTTCTTCCTATATCCTCAAGCTGAACATTTGTCATTGGTTGTATCCCTAGTTTTTCATAGAGTGAACTTTTTTTTCATTCTTCAAACCGGTACCCTTTTTGTAGGGTGTGAGATAAAGTCCACGACCTTCCATAGCATGATTATGACGTTGCATTTCCTCCAACTGTTTTCGTGCAGCCTTGGCGTCATTCACAACCTTCGCGATTCCGGCAGCACCACCAGTCAACGATCCTATAGCTGCCAATGCAGGCAAGAGGAACGGGAGGAAACCGCCTCGCTTTGCTATCGGTAGAGTTCGCCTCTTCTTCTTACCACCGTTACCAGTGTTCTTCTTTTTCTTGATTCCCATCCCAAGCGCCGTCTTAGCTTTCATAGCAGCCCAAACAGTTGACGCAGTTATCTTCTCACCTAACGTAGCGTCCTTCGCAAATATGCGATGATGTGCTCGATCAGCTAAAATGTGATCTACCTTGTGACGATTCGCCAAATCTTTGTTTTGAGAATATGCAATATCGTGTTCTCTACAGGCTGAGTATAATGGATTTATACCTCGATCGCCGCGAGCCAAGCGTTTGCGTAACCGTGTACCAGGTCCACAAAATTGATATCCGGGCATATGTAACTCAAACGGTAATTTATTTATCAGGGTATTTAGAAGTCCTGCTCCTCGCCGCCGTATGCAGGAGTAACAAATAATCTTTTATCATAGGTGGTTTATCGATGAGCATATGTATGTGTCACAGGACTCAGTATTGCTGTCTAAGCCTGAAAGTTCCAAACCGAAAATTGTTAGCGTGACTGAATGGTCAACTAACATGTTTACGTTTGGAAGAGGAAATGATGCGATCAGACATAGGTCTATGTCAACCTCAGATGTTCCTGATACCCTTTTTTCAGGAGTGGAACAAGAAGAGCAGGAGACGTTGTATTTTGACCTCGAGGCAGAACAGGAAACACCTGAGCAGTGTAAGAAGAGGAAGAGACTAACTAACAGTACGGTTGGTCCTATGTACGACAACGAGGTGTGTGACCATATACGATCCCTGGCTGACACGCTTAAAACACTATTAGACATGGTCAAGGGTAAAAAAGATGTTAAACTGAGCATTAAATCTCAGATTTCAAGGTCTGTTGGTATCTTTAACAAGGTTCAATGGGCCATTAAAAATGCCAACAACAGATCCAGACGCCCCTCTGCGGAAAATTTGCAGGACTGTGACTTTTCTCGGTCTATGGCGGTGGCGTCCACGAATGTGGCGACCACCGGCCACAAGATAATGCAAGACTGTTATACACAGACAATCGTGGAGTCCAGATTTACTGATGCTTCCGCACAGACTGAGGTCAGAGAAATGGATATACCTGGTAAGATGCTGGTTTCCACTCGTTGTACCGGTACACAGACTGGAAACCCGGATGAATGGGATCTCGATGATATGGAGAGCTGGAAAATCAAAGACATAGACTTTAATTTTGAAAGTTTTCTATATATTAAAGATAAAAACTGGTGTGAGAATACTTACCGAAGGACCAAGTTATCTAACAAACCTTTTACGAATTTAGACGGTTTCGACCTAGCATGTTTTGCACCTACTGACCTCAAAATTGAGAAGGGACCCAGCAAGAATATAATTGAGAGCCACCATGGTCTTGAAGAGCTGAGGGCGCAGGAGGCTACGATCGGTACGGTGTTATCCATTGTGGTAGCCACTTGTCTAGCAGCCAGGAAAGATAGACTCTCTCCCTCTGAGAGATTATTGAAAGAGAAGTATATTTATTATCTTCTTAATAGAGAAAAAGATGAGAGCCCGTTAAGCTTGGAGGTAGAATATAAAATCCTACATGAGCTCAGAGAACTTATGATTGAAAACAATAGAGGTAAAATTGCCATTATCTGTCATGAAAAGATGGATCCGACTATTCTGAGGAAAATGACTGAATTGGTTTTTAATAGAACGACCATAGATATTACTATTATCTGCAATAACGTTAAAAGTTTGAATGTAAAATCAAAAAGCGGAATCGAGATGATCCGAATTGACAATGGTAAGACGTCATATGCTGATACACTTAAGATGCTTAAAGATAAAATAGACGTACAAAAGGAAGGCTTTGTCGTTGAGGAAGTTAAATCCAGTAGAAAAGGCGAAGTCCTAGTCATGATCAAGGGTGACAATAAAAAGGCTGCTAATTTCACCTCCATGGTCAACGAAAGGATACGAGGTGCCAAGGCGCTAATGGGTAACAAAAATCCCCTGAAAAAAGTTTTACATTTCAAACAATTAGACGGCGATGTTACTAAAGAGGATATTATAAAGGCTGTTTTAGACTACTTACCGGGTCTGCTGGAAGAAGAATTGGAAATAAAGGCCTTACGGCCGGCATTTGCGGGTCGGCAAAATGCCACTATAATCACATCTGCGGTGGCTGCGGACAAACTGCTCAGTTGCAAATCTCTTCGAGTTGGTTGGGGACCCTGCCGTATTGTCGAGCGTGATGATATTACTCAATGCTTTAAATGCAGAGAATACGGTCATATTGCTAAGGTCTGTCAAGGTATTGATAGATCGAAGCTGTGTCGCAGATGTGGGAAGAGTGATCACCAGGCCCAAGAATGTAACGATAAAGAGAGGTGCGTTATTTGCAATATAGAAGGCCATAGGGACGGTGGCTACCGATGTCCGGCGTTCAGAAAGGCCCTAGAAGAACTTAGATATAGAGATAGAAGAAAAAATGTGCCTACGCCTAGACGCTATACGCAAAAGGTACCTATAGAAAATATAAATAAAATAGATAATGGATCAAAAGATACAAATACCATCAACTAGTACTAGTATAGAGTGTAATACTCATAATTTGTCAGAAAAAATAAAGAGAAAATTCGACTACTTACCTGGTAAAGAAAAGAATTTGAATACGAAAACACCTGAAAATAAAGAAACTATAAATAGTGACGTATACTTACCTGTTGAAGAAAAGAAAAGAAAAACGAAAACACCTGAAAACGAAGAAAGAATAAAAAATGATACATACCTATCTGTAGAGAATAGTAAAGTAAAATATACTTACCATGCTGTCCGACGTCAGGAGGATGATGATGATGATGTTGATCTGTTTCACGATGGCGATGGAAAACCGATGTCCTCAGGGTACCTGAAACAAAAAAAAGGAAAGATGAAAATTAAATATAATATTAGAGAAGATAAAGATAAAGATGAATATAAAGAAAGAAAACATGATGATATATACTTACCGGTCGAGAATTGTAATGTAGAACATACTTACCACGCTGCCAGGCGTCAGGATGATGATGATGATGAAGTTGGCCGGTCCCACGATGTCGAAGTAAACTCGATGTCCTTAGGGTACCTAAAACAAAAAAAAGAAAAAATGAAAACTAAATATAATACTGAAAAAGATGAAGATAAGATAAAGAAAGATAAACCTGAGACGTCCAGAAAAGGGTGCTATTTAGTTAAGATACTACAGATAAACCTGAACAGGTGCAGAGATGCACAGGATCTGTTATACCAAACCTCTGCTGAGCTTGACGTTGATATCGTGGTTATCTCCGAACCCTGGAGGGTTGCCCCACAATGGTTTGTGGACACAAATGGAGACGCAGCCATATGGATCAGGAAGATTCCTACAAATGATGGGGTTGAACAGATTATACGTACTGAAGGCATGATTGCTGTGAAATTAGGACCTATGATTGTATGTAGCGGATATGTGTCCCCTAACATTACAGTACAGGTCTTTGAAGAGAAACTTGCAGATCTGGAAGGTGCCCTAGCAGTTTTTAACGCACGAAATTGTGTATTTGCTGGTGACTACAATGCGAAATCCCCATCCTGGGGCTCTGGGAAACTCGATTACAGAGGAACATGCATTACCGAGTTATGCAATCGGCTGGGGTTGGCACCCGTCAAAAGTCAAGGAAAGTTTACCTTTGAGAGAAATAATCATAGGTCTACTATTGATATGATGGCGTGCGGTGATGTTATTATACAATACCTGCGTGAGAGTACCATTCTGCATGACGCTTACTCGGCATCTGACCATCTTTATATTCTTCACACTTTTGAATATGGTAGTCCCTTTGAAGAAATACGATCTAGACAATTTAATGAACCGGGTTTTATTAACCTGTATAAAAATATCTGCGCTAGGATCGATCCTTGTACAATTGCTACGAAAGAAGATGTTGATTCGTATATTAGACTAATAGAGTATATTTATAATAGGACGTGTAAGTACTTACCCTCGAAGCTAAAAAATAAAAAAGAAGTGTTCTGGTGGAACTGTGAGCTAGCAGAACTTAGGAGAAGGTCGAACTATGCCAAACGGAAGCTTCAGCGTGCCAGGATGGCTGGCCGTGTAAACGAGATCCCTAATAGACTAGCGGACTATAAGAAAGCTAAAAAAAGATTAAAATATGAAATCATAAATACGAAGCGTAATTCATGGACCAAACTAACAGAGCAAATTGATAATGACGTTTGGGGTAAACCGTACAAAACGGCAATGAAGTGCATTTCTGGTGGTCATCCTCCGGTGAAGTTAGATGTTGCACATGTTGAAGAACTGGTGAGCAAGATGTTCCTTACAACGCCAAACATAAACGAAAAAGCACCTAGTTATACCTGGGCCGGCTTTTACGACAAAAATGATGGGCCTTTTACCCTAGATGAAGTTCGTGCTGCCGTAAAATGCGTTAAAAAGAAGGCGGTGGGAATCGATGGTTTGTCGTCCGAGGTCGTTTGGACCCTTGGTAAAACGGCTGGTCATCATCTCACAAAAATTATAAACCTGTGCTATGACCTAGGATACTTCCCACAAAGATGGAAGAATGGGAGATTAGTATTGATGCCTAAAAAACCAGGTCCGGATGGGTCCATCGGATGGAGACCCTTATGCATTCTCTCCAATTTGGCCAAGGTACTGGAATACTGCCTGAAAAAGAGATTATTAGATTACGTCGTATTCGAGAAGAATCAGTTTGGATTCCGTAAAGGGAAGTCCACCATACACGCTATGATGGAAATAATTGACAAATGGAATGCTACCAAGAAAAAAGAAGGCCACTGCGTAATGATATGTCTAGACGTGCGAAACGCCTTTAACGCGCTTAACTGGCCTAAGATCCTAAAGGCCCTAAGTAATAGAAAAATCCCATCAAAATTATACAGCATTATCAGGGCCTACTTATCTGAGAGGTTCGTTACCGTTGATGACAGATCCATCCAGGTATATGCCGGTGTTCCGCAGGGGTCTGTACTGGGCCCTCTCCTGTGGAACATACAATACGATGATCTTTTGAAAATTGCTGTACCACAGGGGGTTTCCCTTTACGGATTCGCTGATGATGTCGCCGTAGTGGTCTCGGGGCCCAATACTGAAAAAATAACGAATGCAGCTAATAAGGCGTTGAAAACCATTAAAAGATGGTTTGATAATAGTGGGCTGGAGTTGGCCAGCGAAAAAACCGAAGTTGTTTTACTTACTAGTCGCAAAAAAACCTGTGGTCTCAATATTGTTTTAGATAACTTAGTATTACAGCCGGTATCCTCGGTCAGATACCTGGGTATGGTATTCGAAGGTAGGCAAACTTTTGGAAAACATATAGATTATGCCGTTAACAAGGCGGTTAGGGTAGCTGGCGCGCTGTCTAGGTTAATGCCTAACGTGGGCGGATGCTCATTTAAATCCAGGTTGTTTTATTATCGGGTAATAGAGTCGGTATTACTGTATGCTTCTCCGGTATGGTCTATTGCAGTCACGAATGCCGCTAATATAAAGAAAATAAATAAAGTACAAAAACTTGCCTTAGCTAGAGTGTGTCGAGCATATAGATCGGTCTCACTGGACGCTCTATGTGTTCTCACCGGACTTCTTCCATGGACCTTGCTAATTGACGAAAGGATTTGTATATTTATGAAAATAAGACACCTTGACGTAAATGATATACATTATAAAAGAAATATCGAGAATATAAAGAGAAAGAGAGATGTACCTCGTTAGCTAAATGGCAGGTTAGATGGGACAAGGCCGAAAGTGGTAGAATAACCCATAGTCTTATCCCATGTATTAAGGAGTGGGTAGATTGGGGCCCATCATTATTAGACTTTCGAGTAACCCAATTTGTTACTGGACATGGGTGCTTCGCGGATTATTTGCATAAAAGGAAGAAGGCCAGTACTAATATTTGTATAGCATGCGAAAAAGAATTAGACGGAGTCAAGCATATGTTTGATATATGTACAAAATGGAGTTCCCAAAGAAATAACATTTCTGCCGCAGTTGAAAATTTCAGGTGGGATCGCATAATACATTTGTTGAAGGATGAAAGGAATAGAAATAACACTATAAATTTCTTGAATGAATGTATGAAAGAGAAGGAAAGTCTGGAGAAAAAACTGCAGCAATTACAGAGAGAAAAAATAATTACTGACATTAATAAGTACCCGCGAAAACGGAGGAAAAGACTCACAAACAAGAAAAAGAAAAAAGAAAAAGATAAATAATATAACTACAGAAAATCTTGTTGGTAAGTTAAAGAAGTATTATAAGATAAATTAAAATAGTAAAAGACTAGTTCTGAAATTATGTGTATATATTGTCCTAGGTTATATGATTTTGACATTGTGCGTGTTTTTTAAATCAATATTGCACTGTAGGGTATGTGATATTTATTATATTTGCGATACCTATTGTACATAGTATTTATTTATTATTTATTGACCCTGTTTATTAGATAAATTAGATAAATTGTATATAGGAAGGACGCGTGGTTAGGACCCTTGAAAGTCCCTGATAACCAAACGAATCCAACACGAAGTAATGCTGAATAGGCGGCCGTGGCGGATTGTTTAATATCGAGTTTGGTAGGAGGTGGGTTTCTCGTTTCCCCCTCGTTAAAAAAAAAAAAAAAAAAAAAAATATGTATGTGTCACAAGTATGGAAGTCATCTCTAGACTGATTGATATCTCTGAGCAACGTTTGTATAAATATTCCCCATACCCACACTTATGTGTTATTGTTGCAACAGTCGCGATGCGGTTCATAAGACAACCTGTGAAAATTCGGGTGATCTCTGACAGAAAGTTTGATAATATTACAAGAAATATTCTGCGACATGGACCGTTATTACCTAACACTGTACGCGGTATAGTGTGCGGTCCTTCCAATTGTGGGAAAACTAATGTAGTCATTAGCATGTTGGAAAGTCCTAATGGAATGCGATTCGAGAACGTGTATGTATATTCAAAATCGTTGCAACAGCCGAAATATCAATATTTGGAAAAGCTACTCTCATCTGTAGAAAATGTTGGTTACTTTCCTTTTTCACACAATAGCGATGTCGTTCCACCTAACGAAGCTCTACCGAATTCAATATTTATACTTGATGACGTAGCATGTGACAAGCAAGATGAGATTAGAGAGTACTTTTCCATGGGTCGACATTCAAAAGTGGATAGTCTGTATCTTTGTCAATCATATGCAAGAATTCCGAAACATCTGATTCGCGATAATACCAATCTCTTACTACTATTCAAACAGGATAGTATGAATTTGCATCATGTGTATAATGATCATGTAAATACAGATATGACTTTTGGACAATTTAACGAACTGTGTGCAGAATGTTGGCAACAGAACTATGGATTTGTGGTTATAGACAAGGATAGCCCTATGCATAGAGGTCGTTATCGACGTGGATTTAATGACTATGTCATAGTATAATGGTATCATTTGACCACCACCCCACGTTGTGATCAGAACATTGAACGGGTGTCGAACGGCTATTGAACGGTTGTTGAACGACATCGAGCGGGTATCAAACGGAGGTGTTGAACGTACACGTTCAACGTAGAACGGGTGTCGAACGTACACGTTCAACGTAGAACGGGTGTCGAACGAGGTGTCGAACGTACACGTTCGACATAGAACGGGCGTCGAACGGGGTGTCGAACGTACACGTTCGACGTAGAACGGGTGTCGAACGACATTGAACGTTGTTGAAAACTCTTCCAATTGAACATGGAACAAAATTCTGTTGAACAAAAACGGGAAAAGAGGGAAAAAGAAGTGTTAACGAAAGAGATTGCCAAGACGAGTGAAGCTATACCAAAAAAAATTTGGTACTAAAAGCTGGAAAAATGGATATCGATGCGGTGTTGGAACATAGATTGCAACCTGTGATAAGACCCTTGAAAGAATTGATTGAAAACACAAAACCGATTCCGAGCCCAATTCTTCAAGAGACACCTTCGGAGTCAGCACCTCCATTGTATCAGCAGCAATCGCCTATGCTTAATGCTACAACTGGATATCATAAAGGTATACCTCCAGCATCACCTCCAGCATCACCTACAGCATCACCTCCAGCATCACCGTTGCACGAACAACCACCTATGCTTAACACTACACTCCAATGTTGTGGATTGAAGCCACCTGTACTAAACGCTACGCCTCGGTATCGTGGATTGAAAAGAGTATGTGCGGAAACACCCTTGAGATCAACACCTCATCGATTATCAAAACGACTTTGTCCACATTCCGAACCTCCTACAGAAGAAGTATGGACAGACGAAGCAGAAACACTTCAACAAAATATTCTCGAAACGACAATGCGTGAGATTGCTGAAAATCCTGAACAGCATGAAGAAGCCACTACATATTTGACTCAGAATCTCGGACCGCTGTCACAGGAATATTTGAACTTCTTTTTCACAGATAAGAAAAAACAGGTTGACCATGTGTATGGTGTGTACTATGATAAAAATGCAATGATGCTTGGAGATAAGAATTTCGACGTAGACATGGAAGATAATTTAATTATCGATAATGTAAAATACAAAGGAACACCTGGTCTCTTCGAACTAATTTTCAAGAGAATCCCAGATGATACGATGTACACCGATGCTGACAAACAGAAATATAAGAGTATTCTGCTGGCAACAAATGCGCACAGACCATAATGCTACAAATCCTCCATTGAGTAACAGGGGATACAAATATAAACATATAATTGCATCATTGCTTGAAATACGGCCTCGCACTGGAAGAGGGTTTGCCTCCAAGTCAAATTTGATGAGTACATTATCGGAGAACATGGCGGTTACCGATAATGCGATTGATTATGTACATTGGGATGATCCGAACGAGCTAGTGGATAGAATAAGATTGTTGGTATCATCGCGAGCTGCTGGGCATACCGGACATGATAATGAAATTGTTTCAATAATAGAGGAGCTCCGAGAAGCGGGATTGATTATAAATTAAAGGTCGTTCTGATCATGTTCACCAGTACCTTTTCATGATGGCTATCAACAAGTTCGGTGCTATGCTTCGAAACGAGTCAAATGAAGCTGATGATGCAATATGTAAGAATTATGTGCGATGGAGTGCACTTTGCCTCGACGGGGATGCTTTCAACGCGAGAAATCGAAAGATAGAACGTTTAGCATACCCAACGAATGATACCGATGCTGTGAATAAGTTATACTTGGACAGAGAAATGACGCATATTTTGAAAGCATGTGATGCCAAGTGTATGAAGTTGCAGGAAGAAATAATAGTCAAAGTCCATAACTTACATGAACAAATGCTCAAGATGGTGCGTGATACAATTCTAAGAATGACATCACAGAACAACAAAAGGGGTGGAGCAAGTTTTAGCAAGAAATAGTGGTTAAAGTCCATACATTGCGTCGAATGTTATAAATATATTTACATAGTTTGAAAGATGTCAGTTTCCAGCGAGAATGCGTCCGCAAGAAACTGGTCGTAATGTCAATGTAAAATTCATAGACCGAATCATGCGATTATTTTTATACATTTTAAATATCTTTTGTTCAATCCTAAATCCCGACCATGAGAAAAGAGAAGATGCAATTAGTGGAGGAACTGCATGCCCCTGCCAGACGGATTTTCCCGCGACGTCGAGTTTTAGTTCGTGGGTATGACGATCTATGGCAAGCCGATCTCGTAGATATGCAGTCTCACGCACGCACAAATGGTGGTAACAAATACATATTAACCGTTATCGATGTGTTATCCAAATATGCATGGGGTGTACCGCTCAAGACTAAAAGTGGGAGCCAGGTAGCTAAAGCATTCGAAACGATATTTCGAAATCGAGGTCCGAAAAATTTGCAAACCGATCAGGGGAAGGAATTTTACAACAGTGAGGTGCAAGAACTTTTGACGAAACATGGTATTAATCATTATTCTACGTATTCGGTTATGAAGGCTTCCATCGTAGAACGGTTCAATCGTACATTGAAGAACAGCATGTGGAAAGAGTTTACACTTAATGGAACCTATAAATGGATCAATGTGCTACCTCATCTAGTTGCAAAATACAATGCACAAAAGCACAGAACTATTGGAATGCGGCCATGTGATGTCACCCCTACCATTTCCAAACGACTCATATGCACCGTGTATAAGAACATCAAGATTGCTGCACCGGCGAAATTCAGCGTGGGGCAGTCTGTACGCATCAGCAAATTTAAAACCGTTTTCGATAAAGGTTACACACCAAATTGGACCACTGAGGTGTTTGAGATAGTCAAGGTACAAGCAACTAATCCGGTGACTTATCTGTTGCAAGATTCCCGGGGAAACCGCGTTTCTGGAGGATTCTATGAACACGAATTGCATCGCGTTGTCAATCCAGATGTATACCTAGTGGAGAAAGTGTTGTGTAGAAAAGGAAATAAGGTGTATGTAAAATGGTTAGGATTGAGCAATGTAAACAATTCGTGGATAAATAAAGACAATGTATTATAAACATATATTATAAACATTTATTATAAACAATTTATCCTATAAGCTCTCAAGAGCTGCGATACGTGCGATCAATGATTGTTGAATACTATTCGATAATCGGGGACGTTTTGCTCGATTATATTCTTCAAGCAACTCGAGGCATTTGTTGCACCTTTCCTCCCAGGCAAGGTATTCTTCCAGCAATCTTAAACGATCAGACTGGTTCCACAAATGGCGTTCAATATTCTGAATTTCTTCCATGATGACACCGGTTTTTTTCCTCACAATCAGTGACTAAACAAGACTAATTTGGAGCGTGCACATATATAGCCTCTTCAAAAACTATAGACTCAGCAAACAGAACCAAATGGTGTCGAGAAAACGCAGTCCAGGAACCGTTGCTAATTTTTTCAGTGTCGTATTCGCTCGTGATATTGAAAACGATACATTTGTGTCTCGAAACATTTACACGGTATTGCATCGATCGGAGTCGATCCTAATGAAATCCAGGCAAACCCTCATGGTGTGGATACGTGTGGAATCGCGAAAGAATCAGCGCTCGAACGGAAATAAAAAATTTAAAAAATTAATAGATCATGCAATGATCATGCGCAAAGGGAACTGTTAATAATTGGTTACAATTGATGCTTGATTTAGTAAAAAATTTATTTTAAAAAAAAATGTATAATATATAAAAAATGTATACTATATAAAAAAATTTTAAATCTACTAATGTCTTCATTGAGCCTGCAAACAAAAAAAAACAAATGTTATGTATTATTTTTAATTATTTTAATAAATATATAAAATTATTAATTTTACTCACCGTAGTTACATTGACAAAGTCATTACTCCATCTACTCCTCCCCCTTCTTCCAGTTGCATTTCTAGCACCCTCATTGCAAACACCCATTTTCTAATAAAAACATTTTTGTCTTCTTCCGAAACAAATTGCTGTTAGAAATATAAAATATGATTATAAAATATCTGTCAATAATGTTGTAATAAACTAGCTGGTTATTGTTGCTCGCGAGCTTCGCGGGTGGGTGTGTTGTAGCTCGCTTTGTGAGTTCGCGAGAGGGTTAGTAGTACGGATGTTATTTGGTGTGTGACTCTCCACGAACCACACAAAGAACTTCCCGATTCGTTAGTTGCAGTATATTATTATCATTATTTAGTGTACGTTTTAAGAAGATTATACGTTCTCAGGGAAGTTCAATAGTTTTCTACTTATCAAAATGTTTGCTGTATGGCGTCGCATTAAACCAACATCGTATGCTCGTTGCTCGCATGCTCCATTAACCATTTTTTTATATTAACTTTCAATTTCATCTCAGTTAATAATTCGTATTGAACTGCTTGTTTTTTTAAAGATTGTAATATAAATGTTTTTGTACTTTCATCGATATTCTTTGAAAATGTATTCTCGGCAGTAGCGATGAATAACTCACTCTTGCATTGGGATAATTTTCGATTATTCTAAGTGGTAACATTAGCATTAGTTGCATAATTAAAAAAGGAAAATAAAAAAATAAAAATAAAATATATGTAATTATTATTATTATCAACTTCTTTCGAAAAAAAACTAAAAGACTAAAAAACTACTGCACCATTAATAGCTGTATGCCCCACTAGCAATGCGTACCACTAACCCTCTAGCAAGAGCAGTCCTGCCCGCGAGCTCGCGAAGCGAGCGAGCAACAATAACCAGCTAGTTTTTATTTTGATAAAAATAGTCTAAAATGAATCCAATGACCATGAAACGTCAAGATCTGTTAAAAATTCGATTTTCGATTTTCGGAGTAATTACCATAACTTCCCCATGAATCGGGAAGTTAATAATTGTAATATTTCTTTGTACTTACCATTGTATTTAATGCTTCATCTAGTGATGCATTAGCATCCACCGCAACGTACTGAATTTTTTCAATATATACACGCATTTTAACTTTTTCACGTTTTGATTGACTTTGGAGTTGACAACACCCATTCTTATATATGCATCCCCCGTGGGAAAAGATGCAGCAAAATCTCCGCTCGCGAGATTAGAAAAGATGTTTATTGCTGTAATTTAAAACTCGCGAAATGCATGCTTTCAATTACCGCAAAACCACAGAACTAAAAAAACACCGGTCTAGCCGGAAGCATGGACAACTTGATACCCAAACCGTGAAGGGATACTGCTACTACAACTCGTTAAATACCCTGTTTAGAACAAATGCTGCTAACGATTGAAAAGAATTTGTACAAATTAATGAACAATATATCCCACTTGTAAATAAAAAGGTTCTCGGCTTGATGAAAGACGAGAACAATGGAATGATAATGACAGACTTTGTTAGGTTGAGAGCAAAAAAATGTATAAAAAATCTTTTACTAGACATTCGCTTATGTCATCCTTTATGTGCAACGTCTTCAACAAAAAAAAAGAAAGACCAAATAAGGTCTTAAACGAATTAAATCTGATACGCTATAATATTTCGGAGTGACTTCCTGCTGCTACAAAATTTGCAGTTTTTGCAAGATTCCTGTTCGTTCCTAATGGGCATAATATTTAATAAAAAAATGTTAAGGTTGATCAAATAGCGTCTTGACTTAAAACATACTGTCTCTGCAATTTATTTAGCGTACACGTGGCGTGCCTGTCGTTCAAAAAATATCAAGACGAACCAAATAACGTCTTAAACGAATTAGTTCTGACGCTGCAGATTTTGCATGCATGTGTGTTTGCGAGATTCCTATAAGGGGGGTATAATATTTCATAAAAAATGTCAAGGTTAATCAAATAGCGTCTTAAAGAAAAAAATGCTGATGCTGCAGTTTTTACATGCTCATGTTTTTTTGTGAGATTCCTGTTCGTTGCGATAGGGGACAATCGTGGCAATGAAATTCAATTCTCTATGGCTACGTGGAAAGATTTTTCTACGAAAGGGAGAAGATATTCTGCAGAATAGTTCTGACGCTGTAGATTTCCTGTGCACGTGTTTTTGCATGGCAAATTCTTGTTCGTTTCTAAGGGGTATAATATTTCATAAAAAATGTCAAGGTTGACCAAATAGCGTCTTGACTGAAAACATGCTGTCGCTGCAGATTTTGTGTGCACATGTTTATGGATGCGCGTGTCAAAAGCTGTGAGAGTTATGGAATTGGTGGGGATTCCTGCGAAGGTGGTAAGGGAAGGTTCTTACCACCACCTTACAGTTGGAGAAGGCTATGAAACGTCATTGTCGATTAGATCGTCAAGGTATCAACACGTGTCGTTCGCAACTATCTACTGGCTTGTGACCTCACTTCCTGTGAACCACATAGTTGATACCTTGAGTAATGTAACTTCTGTGACGTCATTTCCTCATGACCCCCCCCCCCCATACTTTGTGAAATGTCACTTCTTCATGACCCCCTCCCATGGGGGGGATTACCCGGGGGGAATTACCCTGGGTGGGTTAATGACCCTAGGGTGGGGTGGTCGGGTCAATGACCCGGAGGGTGTGGGGGGGGGGGTAGATGACCTCCCACTCCACGGGTGGGGCAATGCCCCCCTCCAGGGGGGGGGTGACCTCCTCCTTCAGGGGTGGGGCAATGCCCCCTCCAGGGGGGTGTGGGAGAGGGGGTTACCCCCTCTCTCCATGGGGGGAACCACCCTGATCCAGAAAAGACATAGTATACCTACTACCATTATTAAATAAATATATATTTTACACATACACACATATATATTATTTTTCTAATTACTATTCTCCTCCACGTTTTTAATATCACACAAAATAGGAAAAATACACTAACAAATAAATTATTATACGTCTCAAGTTAATAAAATAATGCTATTATAGTTCAAACACTAATGATAACATTCTTCCATTAGCCTCACAAACAACGAATATGCGAGCTACTAGCACATAGTAATAAAAACGATACTAACCTCAGCGAAAAACTAATATACGTAGTTACACAAAATAAGCAGCGAGAAAAATCTGTTACAGAAAATGTTAGGGTTTTACCTAATATTCATGTTGATACAACCCTCGCGGACAATTATCGGATACGATTGTAATGGACACCACCTAAACGTGACTACTCTTTCCCTTAAAAACATCAACGACTGTGACATCAACCATGTCACCACGAAGACCGAAGAAGCCTACATTCAACTACTTCAGCTGTCTGATTTCAACTATGTCGATATAAGACAATGCAAAATCAAAATACACAGAGTAATCCAGTATTGCGGTATGCATTCTCACACATCCGCAGTACAAAACGGAATAATCGAATATATTGAACCCGTAACTGAAGACCAATGTAACAAAATGCACCTGTTCGGTATAATGTATATGGGAAGAAATATACAACTAAGCGGCTTAAAAATAAACTCTACAGAAACAAGAACCTTCACTTTGGCGGGAGAATTGAACGTCAACGGAAAGTGTCAGGGAGTACAATTCTCGGATCCATACGGATCTTGGGATAACGTAATTGTACAAGCCGTCGCAAAAATAACACTAAAAACAGCATCAGTACCAGTGAAATTGGATACGAACAAAATAATGTTAAAATCAGGAACCGATTGCACATTCCAAGATGAAACATGCCTAGATAACGACGATGGATCCACCTTCTGGAAGTCCTTCCCACAATCCACTTGCAAATTTGAACAATATGACATCTTATACGAAGTACTGGCATCAAAAATTACAGATAGCGTAGACCAAAAACAATCCCCATCAGTATTCGTCTTAACTACAGGAGAAGTAACGTTTGCATTGACCAAAATGGGTAAGACTCCAATATGCGGATACACCCTGTTCCGAACGGAACACCCCAAATTGTTCATCTTAGAAACAACAAAAGAAAGAACATTTATTAGGAAAAAGCCAATGCGTGTAGAAAATCTCGATATTTTCACCTATATAAACTCAAAATTTGTTTATATAGAACGACACATCAAGAACCAGATGACCAGCCTCTATAGAAATATCATCACGCAAAAGTGTAATTTGGAAAAACAAGTATTAACTAACGCACTAGTAGTAGTAGTAGTAGTAAATTATGACCGGGGAGTAGGTGATCGGCACCATCTCCTATTCCATTTAGGAGAGGGCTGGTGCCTAACGGCACCAGCCCCTCTCCAATACGCACACCACCAGCATAGTCGGTATCATGTGGCGACCGGTCCTCGGCCCCGTAGGGTTGCAAATACCCCTGCTTTCAACCGCCACCCTGCTTTTTATAGCCCGGGCAACTTGCAGAGCGACGATCTACTAATCAGGGAGCGATCATCATCGATGAGAGGCCATTCTACCTAACATATTTGAGTTTTTGAGCGTTTTACGGCTCGGAGCGTACGTCGGGCCTTGCTCGCCTTCAGATCATACAGGCTTGCCACACCTGCCCGTTTGGCCCCACCCTCTTCACCATAGAACCATATTGTGCACCTTTGAGTATTACATCCCTTGTCCTACTCTATCCCGGCTGCCCAGGATTCACCCACTCCCTCCCCAGGATTAGGATAGGCTACTCTATGCTTCTACGGATTACTCAAAGTCAAGGGGCCGCGCCTTCGTGATCGTTGGGGAGAAGTTGTATACTAATGTGACTATACTAAAGATTAGCGTGTTATCAGATGTTGAGTTTGCAACGCTCGAATAGACAATACTGTTACTTAAATTTACACAATCCATCATCTATGCTGTATTCTGCGGTGTCCAGTGTTCCGATTGAATGCGAAATTTCTCACGCATGCACGGCAATTTCAGCCTCAGTAACGTAATCTTTTCGATGAAATCGGGTAGCTTGAGCACCCTGCAGACTTTTAAAAATTTATTAGTGTGTACATATGAAATATTGAAATGATAAATCGAACAAAATATTGTTCTAAAATCATGAGAAAAATAATATCGGTACACTCCCGCCATTATAACTGCCACAGGCCTTCGGGGCCCTGGCCGCTCTGCTGCGTCATTGTAGATATGCTACTGTTTTCACCGCGCATGCGCGAGAAATTTCGCATTCAATCGGAACACTGGCGGTGTCCAAATTTCTCGATAGGTTGGACACTGTCTGCACCGTCGGTACCTTTGCGACGTTTATTTTTTATATTTTTCCTACAGCTTTTCTTTCGCTGTACTACACTCGCCGGTGTAGTCCTGACAATTGCTCAGGATCGTTGGTACCTTTGCGACGTTTATTTTTTATATTTTCCTACAGCTTTTCTTTCGCTGTATTGTCATTATTATGGATTATATGCGTCTCTGATTTCCATTTTTCTGGCTTTTCTAGAGTCCACCATTTCTGGTACCATACTTTCCAGGTAGAACTTTATCAAATGCGGTTGCATTTTTTCTACCCAGAATGTGTCGTCTTTGTAGACTTCTGTAACTAGCATGCCCTTGGGTGTCCACAAACAGAACACGGCTCGCTCCTTGTTCGTTACGTGCAACTGTCCTTGCACTTGATAATAATATTTATGAGTTTTGCTCATTTGGCCGTTGTGAAAAATTCTTCTGATATGTGGTATATGCTCCAGTGCTTCTTCGGGAGTCATGTCTTTCGCCGATTCCGGACATTTGATTTCTAGAATCGTGTCGTCGTCTATCACTCCATCGGGTGTCGCACCCAGGTAGGGTATAACGGCATCGATGAAGAGGCCACACGGTTTAACCTTGACCTGGTACGCTTCTTCGTATTGTCTGCGGGCGTTTAGCTCATTTGCCGTCCCGTAGAGCATGCTTCGAATGTATTTCCGGTGTGGGTAGAGCAAGTCCTTTACAACATTTTTCCTTCGTGTGGTTTTCCTTAATTTGCATATTCTGCCAAAATTCGATGCAGTTAACATCGATTTTCGGTACACTCCCCACTCTTGGCTTAGCACCTGATCGCGGGTGTGTATCTCTATTATGGCTCTATCCTGTTGCCATTGAAGAAGTGTATCTTTCAGCTTTTCGCGCTTTTGCAAATACGTTGCCACGTCTAGGTCCGGCTGTTGTGCGTTGGGGCCGTAATCCCGATCGCACGATTGTTTTTCCCACGATGCTTTTGTCATTTGTTTATGCTTTGTTTTCCTCTGTGCTGCATCCTTCCGATGCTTTTCCATGTTTATTACGCTCTTTGTCGGTTGTTTGTCCATTGTTATTGCTAGTCTACTAGCCACCTCTCTCGTGTTGCAATGGACGACAGCAGCAGCGACTCTACCGTGGTATGAGCCCTTCCGTCCAAAGTTGATTCGTTTCCCTCCGATGAATTTCGCAACGACGTTGTTGAAGCACTCCGCAGCGTTGTTATTCCACCCGTGGAGTAAACTTTCAGCATGGGTGAGGAGCGGATCCATCGCCAAGTCGATGCTTTGGTAGATGCCCGTTGCTCGCAATGCCGGGACATAGTTTTCCTGGTCGGGTTTTGAATGTTTTGTGCAAAAGTATGCAAGTGCCTGACACTCCTTGTGTTCTCCGAACACGTGACTCGGCACATTTTCCAGATCTCTTTTTAAATTTGTTATCTGGACCGCTAATTCCACATTTTCCGCGGAGCGATACTGTGCAGCCTTCTGTATGGAAGTGCGCATACGTTGAATGTTTTTCTCTAATATATTTCGCAGGTCCTTGTGATAACCTATTGCGGCGGCGTCCCTCATCTTTTTGCAAAAATTGCGTAAAAGATGGTTCACACATTCATATTTCCTCACCTCCACCACATAATCGCGGTACGGATTGGTGTCCAAGATAGTGTTGTACACGCTGCTGTCACCATCGGCTACTAGGATGGAATAAATTAGGCCGTGCATTTCCACGCTGCATTTAAATCCTTCGGCGATGGCGGCGCTTTCCATGCCTGTCGAACTCCTGTTGCGACCCCAATTTTTGTAGCAACGATGCTCGCGTGCCTCTTCATTCTTCTCAGACGCTCTTTTGCAAGTGGCACAAAACTTGTTTTTTACAGCGATATGCAGGACTTTCTTTGTATAATATCCAACGATGACTCCACATCCTGATAGGGAATTGTAATCCCCGCCACGGTATGATCTCCTCATCCAGCTGCCATCTGCGACTACAGGAATCATTGGTATTCCATAGACCGGATGAACGTCGCCTCTTGCGATGGCCAATGCCTTTTCTTCTTCTCCAGCAGCTTTCATTTCTTCTAGTGCAGCCTTGTCGAATGCATCGATTATGTCCTGGTGACATTTCTGATACTTCTTCTTCGACATGCACGACACGTTCATCATGGACATCGTGTCTTCCAGTTGGTTATAGCCGCCTCCTGTTACCATTGTTGCGGCAACTGCACTGTGGTCGAGAGTCATGACGGCATCGTTTTTTGAAACACATCGTATAGTTTCTTTGAATGCGCACTTCTGGCATTGTACTTGGTAGGTTTTCTCGAAACCGATTTTCCAGAAGCCAATTATCTTGAAGTTTCGGATGCCATGACAACCCTCTGAAGAATGTTCTTCCAGCTTTGTTATCTGGTCAAGAACATAGGAAAAATCGGCGATGCTAAGTTCGTCGTCAATTTTTTGTGCCTCCAGTTGAGGTGCGCTGTGTCCTTCCTCCGGTTGAGGTGCGCTGTGTCCTTCCTCCGGTTGAGGTGCGCTGTGTCCTTCCTCCGCTTGAGGTGCGCTGTGTCCTTCTTGGTCATTGACTTTGTTCATCCACATGACGTCTTCCATTTCTTCCATTTCAACTTCGGCTGATTCGGCGAACAGCTCTCCGGGAGTTTGTCTTCCGTACTCCAATTCTGTTGTTGTTTGGTTTGATCTGTCAGGAAATGAGGTATTTACCTCGGTCGCGGTACCCTGAGTCGCCATTAAATTTCCTAAACTATTTGCCCGTTGCCTGTACGTATGGAAACAATAATTATGAACAAGTGCACAGAACAAAAACAAAATTAAACTAGCTGGTTATTGTTGCTCGCTCGCTTCGCGAGCTCGCGGGTAGGACTGCTCTTGCGAAAGGGTTATTGGTACGCATTGCTAGTGAGGCATACAGCTATTAATGGTTTTTTTTAAATTTTGTGTGTGACTCTCCACGAGCCACACAAAGAACTTCCCGATTCGTTAGTTGTAAGCGATAACATTAGCATTAACTGCATAATTAAAAAAATGAAACATATATATAATTACGTTTGTTTATTTGGTGGAAAGTTTCCATCCTCTCGTATAAATTGCATTGTTGAATGAACTTCTTTCGAAAAAAACTAAAAAATCTAAAAAACTGCTTTACCAATATGGACCAAAATCTAATCAGCTCTAAGTTACGACGGGGGCACATCCATTGCATCATTCATCATTCTGATCGCATTGTTACTTTTTCAGAAAACGTTAACGAAAAATTTGATAGCATACAAACGGACATACGCGCGCGCGCACGCACACACACACACGCGCACACGCACGCACACACACACACAAACATGTTGATAAAAATAGTCTAAAATGACTCCAATGTCCATGAAACGTGAAGATCTGCTAAAAAATCGATTTTCGATTTTCGGGGTAAAAAAACATTAATAGCTGTATGCCCCACTAGCAATGCGTACCACTTACCCTCTCGCAAGAGCAGTCCTACCCACGAGCTCGCGAAGCGAGCGAGCAACAATAACCAGCTAGTTTTTATTTTGCGATTCGTACGTTTTAAGAAGATTATATGTTTTCAGGGAAAGTGATTATAACACTGTATTGGGCATATAGAGTATGCCCAACCACATGACGTTTGTAGTCTTTTGAATTTTTCAAGAAAAAAAAAATTTTTTTTTTTTAAACTAAAAAACTACTTCACCAAACTTGACCAAAATCTTATCAGCTCTAAGTTGCAGCGGGGCACTTCCAATGCATCATTCATTATTCTGATCGCGTTATTACTTTTTCTGGAAACGTTAACGAAAAATTTGATACCATAGAAACGGACATTTTTCGGGGTAATTACCATAACTTCCCTATGAATCGGGAAGTTAAACAAAATAAAAACAAAATTAAACCAAAATTAAACCGAAAAAAATCGAAAAAAATTACATGCACAAGTTATTACGGTTGAGGTAAAAAAGAATTATTTGCTTTTTAACCCTTTGGTTACCCCGGACAAGATATCTCGCGCCCTGATACTTCCCGATAAACGCCTTTGACGAGATATCTCTGGTATATCGGTGTGAACACCACTACATTAACACAACGAATCGAATGTTCAAACATCTTAATTTTCATTATTTTTTTATGAGACTTTCAAAACGTATTTCTGGCATTTTTCTGATTAAAACAAGACCAAACACGATATAATTTCAATTGTATTTAGTGGTGTAATTGACTGTGAAAGCTTCGTATGGGAAAGAAAGAGACGCAGTGAGTCGTAGTCGCCAGCACATTTCAAAGGCTCGCCGGCAACTGTCCTTCCTTGCGCCCGAAACTTTGACTGCCTATTACATAAGTAAATATCATCAGAATTATATCATGTTTGGTATCATTTTGCATTAGAAAAATGCCAAAAATATGGTAATCGCAGTGTCATAAAAAAATAATGAAAAATAAGGAAGTTGGAAATTTGGATTAGGCGGTCTCACCGAGACACCGGAACCGCATGATGTCATACTTCTCGGCGACCGAGGCCTCTCGAGTTTCTTGGCCCCTCAAGAGGGTATACCCCGCAGTAGTGGCGATACCTCCGGGACTTTTAAAGGCCACACTTTTAAGACATTTATGGATATTTTACTGTATGGGCCGAATTATATCATGTTTGGTCTTGTTTTAATCAGAATAATGCCAGAAACAAGCCAGTAAATGTCTCATGAAAAATAAAGCATTTTGAATTGGCATTACATTGTGAGAACACGTGGGCCTTTAAACTGTGCCGGCGACGGCCGCACGCTGCGGCAACGCGATCCGTGTTCGACTTTATTGAAGTCTCGCTCGGCGCGGTCGGCGCGGTAGACGCAGCAATAAATAAAAAACACAAGTCATCGGGAGTTTCAAGCGTTCCGAACTAGAGCTCTAACTTTGCCGAAGCTTCGACTCCTCAGTCGTTATTAATAATTCATAAAATCAATCATGTATATTAGGCTTCGTACAGACCTAAACGGTTTGGCGAACCGTTTGCCGAACCGTTCGCCAAACCGTTTGACGAATCGCGCATTTTGCCAAACATTTCGCCGCGCCGAATGCCGCACAGTGTCGCAAACCATGGACAAAAATCGAAAAAGTCACATCTTCATATCGATTCAATACTATGTTCATACTATGTTGAAATGTCCAAATAATCATTTGTTCAAACAAAAATTTTAAAAATGCAGTAGAAAATTAGTTGCAGCGAATATTAGGAAGATCAAATAGTACATCAATTCTTAGCGTAACTTGTTTACGTTGTGATATGAACAAAAGACGTTTTTAGGAAATAATGGCTAAGGGTTGGCTAATTGTAATTCAGCTTTAGAAATTTTGTAATACTTGTATGGAATATAATAATTAACCTGAAATGAAACAATAAAATTTTATAGGTTTCCCTAATCTTTACCACAGAGGATAAATACGATCGGAACGTATCGGTGATTTTGGTTGTGTCTATTCCTAAGATAGTATATTTTGATATTATATAAGATATGATTAAATAAATAAAAATTAATATTCTAATAATGATTGATAATTATTTACAAAAAGGTAAAACCCTCCGATCACGCTGATTTTTTAATATGTTGTCCAGGTCAGCACCCCAAATAATGTTGTAATGATGTTACTCGTTGGTCATTTTTTATAAAAAAAAGTTATTAACAAAAAAAAGTATTCTACTTTTTATATATTTTAAATACACGTTTCACATTTTCTCGTAGGCAGATAACGTGTGTAAATTTTCCCGCAGTAAAATGAGTGTATTATACGAATTCTGGTATCAGGTATGAGTTGCCAAGTTTAGAGGGTTCCTCTCCGAGGAAGCTTTAGAGGCAACCCATAAAAATATACGAAAAAATAGACTAGAACATACTCGTACAACATGTAGAATATTAACTATGACAGATTTACTCAATAAATTATTATTAACATCTGATCCATTAATATCAAGCTCTAGATAATGTACATCGAATAATAAAAATAAGAATACTGCAGGAATAGAAAAGTATATTATACAGGAATCGCAAGAAGCATTAACAGAAAATAATGCAATTGATATAAGTGTGCTTCGTTCACTTGTAGAAAGCGAAGATTCAGATTCTGATAATTATTAATGTAACTGCACCTGTAACTGTAATATAATGTAAATAAATAATTTAAGGGAAACAGTTGTTTGTTTTAATATCTATATTTTCTATTATACTTATATGTATTTATTTTTATCTATTATTTTTATGTATTTATCATTATCTATTATTTTTATGTATTTATTATTATCTATTATACTTATATTTCTATTATACTTACATATTAATTATGCTACTTAAAAATTGTAAATATCACGTACTAATAACGCGCAAAAAAATTAAATTTTGCTTATAAACATCGTTTTTCATTGTTTAAATAAATGACTATATTTATAATAACATCATATTGAGATTGCTTTCAATACAAAGAAGAAAATCCATTTTGTTTCATGTCTCTATCATGAACAGAACGAATGTTATTATTTTTCTCCAAAAAACAGGCATTTCGCGACACTGTGCGCCGCGCAGAACGGAAAGAAATACAGAAAATGATGGCAGTCTCTTGAGTGAATTAAAGTTTCAAAGTGAAATGTTCAGGTCAGTACGAAGCATTAAAGACATTATATTCGAGACTAAACGACTTGAATTGTTGGAGATGTTGCAACATGATGAATTTTCGTATTTTTATGATACTACGATGAATATTAATGTTTTCATAGCAAGGGCCTCTTTAATAATTTGAAACAAATTAGGAAGTAGAGATATAATTTATACAAATCAAAAGTAAATTATTTCATACTTTTCAATGCATTTTTTTATTGCGTTTCGAAGTCGGTTTAATTTTTTTTATAAAATTTTTTTATTTCACACTTTTTAGTGGAACGAGTAGAATTTGTAAAACACCGTAGGGTGGTTTTTCGGTCTTATTGTTGGTATAACAATAGTTATTAACAATAACAAATTCTATAAATTTTTGCAAGTGGGATCATCGCGAAAATATCTCCTAATAAATGTGAAAGGTTTCATCGTGATCGGTACATTCCTCCCTAGTAGCACAAAAATATTGGGTAAATGTTTTTTTCAAGGATTGGAAAAATATTTTTCAAGTCACACTTTTTCATATGAGATAATTATTGGATCTAAATATTTTATACATGTTCAAGAAATGTGAATTGAATGTTTAGAAAATATAAGCTAAATATTCAGAGAACTTGAACTAGATATTTAAAAAATATAAAGTAAGAATTAAAAAAAAATGTGAAATCAATATTTGAAAAATATAAATTCAATATGCACATAACATTAAATTTTAGGATACCGACTTTAGAGTACCATAGCAAAAAAATTATTAGTTCTCGAGATATTTTCAAAACCTGTCTTTATTGAAGAAGATGCTCAAACGCTTCGCGACAATGTAGTAAACGTAAACACCGTTTCGACATGGTTGTTATAGCAAAAACTGATTTCTGTAGGTGTAGGCATTTCGTCATTCAGTAACAATTTACATATCGTAAGTTGAGTACGAAAACTATAATAATGAGCATCTTTTTCAATAAGGCAGGTTTTGAAAATATCTCGAGAACCAATAATTTTGTCGCACATAATAAAGAACATTACTTCATTAATTTTCTCATAATATAAATGTATGTCGATTACGTGACAAACACGAATTCAAAGTGAATGAAAAGAAAACATTGTACTTCGCATCATATTCTGGAACAAATATCTTTCCATGACAAACATAAAATATTTCCTGCATCTTTAAAAAAATAATATTCTATTTCTAATATGAAATAAAGATTTATTAAATATTTAGGAAAAATATTTTTTTCGTAACATGAAATAGATACTTGTATACAGGGTGTCCCAAAACTACCCTAGGAGCCGAAAATGGGAGGTTCCTTGGGTCATTTGAAGCGACATTTTCCTTTACAAAAATGGCGTCCGCGGCTTTGTTTAGGAGTTATTAACGAAAAACACGGACCAATCAGAGCGCGACCTAGCCGCTAGTTAGCACAGTCGGCCCGACGCGCCCACTGTCAATTGGCCGAACGTGCCATCGCATGTCTAGATCGCGCTCTGATTGGTCCCTGTTTTTCGTTAATAACTCCTAAACAAAGCCGTGGACGCCATTTTTGTAAACGAAAATGTCGCTTCAAATGACCCAAGGAATCTCCCATTTTCGGCTCCTAGGGTAGTTTTGGGACACCCTGTATACATATAATATATATATATATATATATATATATATATATATATATATATACACATATATAATACTTGTTACTTAATATAAAATAAATATTGTATGAATATTTGAAGATTAAAAAAAGATTGAATCTCTTTTTAATATTATACGAATGTGTATACAATATTTTTTTTGTGCTACTAGGGTCTGCAAGATGCAAAAGGTTTCGTACCGATTGGTACATCCATCTCGGCGTAATCGGTGAACATACATAGAAAAAAAGCGAAAAAAGGCATATACAGGTCGAATTGAGTAACCTCCTCCTTTTTCGAAGTCGGTTAAAAACTCTACAAATCTTTGCCAAAGAGAATAATGACTCTTATTAAATGTAAAGGAGGAGCCACAAAATATTAAGCATTAAATATCATTCGTTGATTTATTGTAAAACATAATTTTAAGTTATATGTGCTTCATTTTGTCACACCATATTTCCTTCAAAAATGTTTCATTTGAATTTCTCGTAATGGGAATATTATAAAACGTCACCTACCTTATGCGACGGTGCATATTCATTGACAAGCGCCGTTTCGATAACGCCTTCCTCTTGTTGCTATGTTTCTTCTTCGGGCAGTGATTGATTTCGTCCCCGGCTCCTTGCAAATAACACCCACAAAATTCACCACAATTCGCGGAAACTACACGAAGAATTCGCGAACTGTCTTCGTCGTAACAGCAATGACAAATTGTCTTGTCAAAACGGTTGCTCGGTTTTGTCAAATCTTCGCACCTTGAAAGGTAGAAATTTGACGTGGTCCGATGACACTTGAAGTCACTTGAAGTGTCGTTCGGTAATTGGTACAAGTGTTTTGTTGGACAAAAAGACGATTGTGGCCCAGTGCCAGTGTTGCCAGATCCACTACCTTGAGCACACTTCAGCGCCCCCACCCCCACCCCCACTAAGACCGTTGACTGGTAACGTAACGTATCGCGCCGCGTGGCGCGGGTGAGAGAGGGTACCTGTGTTCCCCTCTATTTTCTCGATCTGACAACACTGTCCAGTGCTACACGACGGGACGCAAGAGCTCGAGCACGATCGCCAGTAACGAAAAAACATTCGAAGAGGAGATACAGTAAGTACCTTGATATAAGCATCTTGAAATTGTCAATTGTTTTCCTACAGTTTTCTATTTTTCTGTTATTCTTTCTATTTCCTGTTATTTTCCTACAGTTTTCTTTCATTTTGAACAGGTTGTTCATTTTTATTCCGCCCTGTTTCATTATGTTGTGCAGCTTTTTTTACACGGTCCGTATTCAAGAATTCACACTACAGAAAGACAACCACGTGCATCTGATCTTGTAACCTTCACTAAGTATCCCTTCTCGCTGTTCATTTGTAGGACTGAAATAAATTTGTAATTTTATTTCGTTTTTTATTTCAACAATGGATTCTAAAGAAAGAGTTTTTACATTTCTATTCAACTCAGAAGATTGCAAAATAAGATACGCGTCGTCATCTTGTTACACTGTGAATGCTGGAATATGCACTGTGTAAAAAAAGACTGAACAATATAAAGAAACTGGGCGGAATAAAAATTAACAACCGGTTAAAAAAGAAAGGTCTTCACAGTAAATTCGAATACGAGACAAATATTAATTATTATGATATTGTAATAATTTTTATAATTGTTTTCAGATGGCGGACAAAATGGAAAATCTGCCAAAACCGACATTGTCACCCCGCCGATCGCGGTCGCGCACACCCCGCCGATCGCGGTCGCGGCGGAGTCACCGCCGATCGCTATCGCGGCAGAGTCACCGCCGATCGCGGTCGCGGGGGCATCGCCGATCGCGATCTCGATCATCGTCGGGGGTCGGCCGGAACGACCTTCCTCGCAGCGGTCGCCATCACGTTATTCGCAGACGTCCCGCTTGGCGACTGCAGGGTCGCCAAGCAGAACCAACGCAATCATGGTGGCGCATATGAAGGCAGTACGTATTTCATAAATTTTTATATATTCTATTTCAAAAATTTAATATTGCTTCAAAACGAATAAAAAATTATATGTTCTTCGTTTTTAATTACAGATGAACAAAATGAAACAACAAATTAAAAATTTAAAATATGGGCTGAATGCTGCGGGACGTGGAGGTGGACGATGGCGAGGAGGTGGACGATGGCGAGGAGGTGGAAGAGGGCGAGGAGGTGGTCGAGGCGGAGGACCGGGCCACCATTCAAAAAAAACTATCATACAGAATGTGTACTGATTTATGGATGTGTGTGTGAGTGAGAGAGAGAGAGAGAGAGAATGGGTGAGTGAGTGAACGAAATTTTTAAAAAATATGTATGTTATCAAAATAAATGTAACAATAATTTGGAAATATTTTGCCAAACTTTATTATTTATTCCGAGTCTTATAATGTATAATACTCGCGCCTAGGTCCTCCAGACCAGTGATAGGATTGTTGGCGCTTTTCACGCGCATGCGCGTCGATTCTAGCCTCAGAGGGCCTCAGTCAAGTACGAAGATCGGGTACCTTGGCCGCCACGCTAATTTCGCGTATCATACACCCCCACTATTCGCCACCCAATAGTTCCCCACTGTTGGACGCAGACGTAGACACGACCCTGACGAAACTCGCGCATGCGCGTTAAAAGCGCCAAGAATCCCATCACTGCTCCAGACGGGTTGCTCTGGCAGGCGGCACACAGTGACTTACTGTGTGGGGACGTGGTTCCCCCTCCCCTGTGATGGTCTGGAGTGGGGGTCGTCGGCGCGATCTGCGCGCCGAGCCTACCGCTTCATCTCTCTCGTCTTCCGACCATCGAGTGAAACGTTACCTAAAAAGTCCGTGTGTATTTCTTGCACCTTTTTTTTTTTTTTGCGTGAGGGAAATGCTTTTACGCATACCCCGTACCCCCTGGGAGAGATACGAGGTTATGTGGGGCTACGTGGCCAGAAGGGCTCACAATACCCACTAAAAACCTCACGACAACCTTCCCTAAGCTATCCGGGGGCGGCTGGGATCTCCAAAGAACACAACCAGCCATCCCCCTTCGCCCTTGGCCCTGTGTGGGGCCTCGTCCCGGGGGGGGGGAGAGAAGTTGCCCCCAGCAATACCTAAGCTATCAGGGTGTAAGCAGGTTGCCCACTTACACCCCCCTTCCCTGGGCCGTTCGGTGGGCTTCGCGAGTCTCCAGCTCGCTCCGCCCAACGACCCCCGGTGACTCCGTTCCTCGCTCGAGGAGCCCTTAAAAGGGCTCTCGGCCGAAGGACGAAGTCTCCGCGCGCGACAAGGAGGGACGAAGGCGGGCACACCGCCCGCGTTCGCCCCTCCCCCACTCCCACCCCCTCCCCCGACCCAACGATCTTTACGTCCCCCGGGGGGACAGAGGAAAGGGAGCGGGAATAGCCCCCCCAGCACAAAAGAACAACCCGTCTGGGATGCCTCTTCGGGGGAGACGGGAAGGACTTAACGAGTCCCGCCTCCCCCGGTCCGTCGCCTGCCCCGTAGCGTGGGGCGGGCCGCTCGGCGAGGACGCCTCGCCAGAGCAATCCTTCTCTCGGAGAGGGGGTCGGCCTCTCTCTCCCTTTCTGCCACCTCCTTCCGCTGCATCACCTCCTCGCAGAAGGAGGTCACGGCCTTGTGCGACCTCTTGTCGCCAATCATGTGGTCGACCACGGCCGACAACGAGAGGTCGCCTCCAATCTCGCTTCTTAGGACACGGCGCGGCGCCGACCACGCTGGACACATATCCAGCGTGTGCCGCTCCGTGTCCAAAGCCTCCGGACAGTGGTGGCACCGTTCGGTGGGTTCCCTCTTGATCCACGCCAGGTACCGGCCGAAACATCCATGGCCGGTTAACACCTGGGTGTTAATCTGTAGGTGAGCCTTACTCGCCTCTCGCACCATTCCTCCAGACTGGGGAGGAGGCCCCGGACTATCGGCCGGCCCGTATTGGCGGCCAGAGTTTCCGACCGCCACAGGGCCAGCGACTCCTGCCGGCCTGGCGCTTCACTTCTACTATCCTGTCCCCCTCGTCCGGGCTCGCTTCTCCCCTGCGCAACGAGCGGACGGCCAAATACCAAGCCGTCCGCTCCCTTGCCTCGGTGGAGACGGTGCGATAGCCCCGTATGGTCCGCAAGGCCAGCCGGCGCTGCACTCTGTTGCAGAGTGTTTTACTGCGCCGGCTGACCGACAATGCGTCGGACCACACGGGTGCTCCATATAGGAGCTTGCTATGCACCACCCCCGTATAGAGGCGGCGGATCCGTCCATCGGGCCCCCCAGTATTGGGCAGCAGTCTCCCTAAGGAGGCCGCCACCGCTTGAGCCTGGGGGGCCAACCGACCGAAGTGCTTCTCGAAGCGCCAGCGACTGTCGAGAGTCAGGCCCAGATACTTCATCTCCTGCCTGACCTCGACAACGGCATCACCTACCTGGATCCCGAGTTGGGGCGGCGGCCGCCGGTTCGGAGGCAATGCGTGTAGCCACATCGCCTCCGTCTTACCGGCGGCTATCTTGAGCCCCAACCCCTCGATCCTACCCACCACGGAGTCCACCACTACAGCCGCCAAGGCTATCGTTCCCCTCCATGTCTCCCCCTCCACGACCACCAGTGTATCGTCCGCATAGCAAATCACACTGGCGTCGCGGGGGAGAGTAGCCCGCAGCACCGAGTCGTATGTTATGTTCCACAGGAGCGGTCCTAGAACCGACCCCTGCGGAACTCCTCGGTGCATGTTCTCCCTCTGCATCACACCGTACCGGCCACGGTACTCAAACCGCCTGTCCCGGAGATAGTCCCGAATGACCTCACGGAGGTAGGGGGGCACCCCGTGATACTCCAGCGCCCCCACTACCTCATCCCAGGGCAGGGTGTTAAACGCGTTGGTGATATCAAGCGATACCGCCAACAACACCCTGCCCGCAGCGACTGCACTGGTCCGGAGGGAGGCGAGTCGATCGATGGCATCGATCGTAGAACGCCCCCTGCGGAACCCAAACTGGCAATCGCTGAGATCGGGACCACTCGTTGACAGGTGCTCGACGAGGCGATCTGCGATAATCTTTTCATAGATTTTCGCCACCTCGTCGAGGAGACACAACGGCCGGTACGCAGAGGGAAGCTCTGCGGGCTTGCCTGCCTTTTGGAGGAGAACAAGCCTGGCGACTTTCCATTCCCTGGGGAAGGTTCCCCGGCTCAGACACGCGTTCAGTACGCCGATCAGAGCCGGGGCGAGGACGTCGAGCGCCGCGACCAATACTCGTCCGGGGATACCATCTGGTCCGGGGGCCTTAACACCCCCTTCCCTTATCCTCCGGACCGCCTGGGAGAGCTCAGCGCCGGATATCCGGAGACCCTCATCCCACTCTTGGGACGGAATGGGCGGGTACTCCCTCTCCCCCTCAGTAGGGGGGAAGAGGGTGGACACGACCCGCCCCAGGAATTCCGGTTCCAGCTGCTCCGTCAACGGGGGCGCCCATGGGCGTAATTTGCCCAACACCATTTTGTAAGGGCGCCCCCATGGGTCACTCTGAATAGTGCCCAAGAGCTCTTCCCAGGCTTTGGCCTTGGCGGCAGCGATTAGTCGCTGCAGGGCCACTTGGGCCTCCCTGTAAGTAACATACAGGGAGGCCATCCTTGCCTCGGCTTCGTCGTCGTCCTCTTCAGGATCTCGACGACGTCGCCGCGCGCGGGCGTACTGGCGTCGGGCCCGGATGCTAATCGTTCTAGCATCCTCTATTTCGCCCGACCACCAGTACACTTTCCTCAACGGGGGGTGGTTCTTAATCCGGGGCATCGAAGCGTCGCATACGCTTTTCATGATGCCCCGGAACCACTCCACCCCCTCTTCCGCGCCGCGCTCTGTGGCCTCCGGCCACACGCAGGCAAGGGCAGCGGCCCTCAGGACGTCCCCGTCCAGTTTCTTCAGCGCCCATTTCACGGGCGCTGGGTGGGCTGCTGATTGGGGGGTGCCCGCGGGCTGGGCGGCCTCCACCTCCATTGTGATATGGAGATGGTCGGAGAGGGATTCCCTCTCCTCAGCCACCCGCCAGGCGGACACACGTGCGGCGGCGGTCGGGGAGGCCCATGTCAAGTCAACAATGGACCAACCGTTCCACCGCAGGCACGTGGGTACGGAGCCCCGGTTCACCAACCGGAGCCCCAAGCCCCCCGCCCAATCTTCTGTCGCCTCGCCGCGTGGGGTGGTCCTGGGGTTTCCCCAACTAGTGGACTTCGCATTGAAGTCCCCCAGGACCAAGACTGGACCGTTCATGCTGGGGGCAAGAAACACCCCCAAACGGTCCAAGTATTCCCCGTATTCAGCGAGGCTACAATTGGGCGATATGTAGCAACCCACTACCAGAAACCTTCCCCATGATATTGCTACCATCCCCTGGCCCCGTTCGACCACGGTGCCGGGGGGAAACTCCTGGCGCTGATTGCGCCATATTGCCACGGAGCCCCCCAGGTCCCCTACCCAAGGGGACGGGGCGTCGGGGACCCTATAGGGCTCCGTGACTACGGCCACTGCAACCTCCCACTCCGCCAGGCCCTGGATGAGCAGGTCCTGAGCCCGGCGGCAGTGGTTGAGGTTGATCAGTGTAACCGGGAACGTGTGTGGCATTATGGGGCCATCGACGTTCCCGGCACCGCCGACGCCTCGTCAGCCGGAGATGGAGCAGTGTCCACCTCCATCATCGCCTCCGCCGTGGGTGGAGACGCAGGGGCGGAGGGTGGGTGCGTGGCATTGCCAGCCCCACTTGTCCCCGCCTCCGCCGGAGTGCCGGTGACTCCCTTGTCACCAGCTTTCCGACCTTTCCTCGCCGGCGGGGAGCCACATTTGCTCCCCACCTTGTGCCCGGCGGGCCTGCCCATCTCTGCACGGATGGGACAATTAGGCCTCGCCGAACACTCCTTGGCACGATGGCCCTCAGCGCCACACTTGTAGCACTGGCCACTGCGGTCCACCTCCGATGTGCATCGTTGCCGCACATGGCCGATGGCCAGGCAACGGAAGCACTGGAGAGGCCTTGTGGCCAGTGCCTCTACTCGGGCGGAGGACCATCCGACCCTCATCCTCCCTGCCCGATGAGGGTCCGCTCCGCCGCTGCGGGACACTGGACCCATATGGTGCCCAACCCGGCAGGCTGGGGCTTGATAGCCCCCACCTTCACCTGCTCGGGTGGGCAGCCTCCCGCCTCAGCGACGGCCGCCTGCACCTCCTTGGGGGTGACAGAGTCGTCCAGGCCCCTTAGACGGAGTTCCACCGTCTTTACGGGCCTGGCGACCTTCACCCCCGTCATATTTCTTGCACCCTAGCCACGTGTTGTGGCATCCATCTTGTTCTATTGATCACGTGCTGTTTCAACCGCGTGTGGACGCGGAATATCGCTATAGTACATTGTGACGTGGCGTTTTAGCCAACGTCCCCCGAGACCGAATAACGGAAGACCGGAATAAAGTTCCGATTTGCCTATAACACGGCGTATCACTCGATCTTACAAGCGTCCCCAGCATTTTTGAATTTCGGGCGAGACCCGCGCCCAGCGAGATGCGTGCGGGCAACCAAGGAGCCACCATTAGATTGCGAGGTAGGGCCGATAGAGCCTTGGAAAGGTAGGGTTGCCCAGCTGCAAACGTTGCGCAGCTGGGTAATAGAAAATCTAGAGGACGCGTACAACCGTCAGGCGCGGTATTATAACGAAAAGCACCGTGAGGTGGAATTGGAGGTAGGGGACAAAGTAATGAAAAGACACAGAATTCTCTCGTCGGCTACCCAGCACATCGCGGCAAAATTAGCCCCTAAATACATCGGCCCCGTCGTAATAACGCACAAATTGTCGCCGGTAGTCTACCGACTGGCCACCGAAGAAGGCAAAGACCTCGGGAAATCCCACATAAGCGACCTCAAGGCGTATCGTCCATCACACACGCCGGAAAACAGTTAATAACTATAGGAGGTTCCCCAACAGATTCGATAACGTAAGGAGCTGCCGGGGAAAGATGACAAGCAACGAGGACGCCATCCTCCAGCTGTGGGAGGCCCTGCGCCTAGTCCACACCGTCGTGGGAGTAAGGGGGATCCGACAGGCCGTGCGGCTGTACCTCGCGGCGGGTCGAGAGACAGAAGAGAGAGAGGTGGCCACCCAGACCATCGAGGGTGGCACCGACCCCGCCGCGGAGGAAAAACAGCCCTCCAACGTGGCCGAAGAGGGCAGGGACCCCACAGCTGGCAGGAAGGAGGAAGGGAGTCCCTCGAACGCTGCCGGGGAACGACGAGAAGAGCCCGTCGACGGGACCGTCGAGAGGACACTGCCGGAGAAGGGTCGGGAAGCAGTCAGGGAGGCCCTGACAAAGATAGCCGCGACCCGGACCGCAACCGCCGCGGGAAAAATTGCCGGAGACGTGAGGACGGGGATACCCGTCCTGATTTTTACGGCGGGGGCCAAGGAGCCCAGGAGGGAGTGGCTGGGGCCGGCACCCCAGCCGCCGAAACCGGTAGCAAAGGTGGGAAAGCTGCCGGAGTCCCGCCAGAAGGCAACGTGCGGGACCGAGCCGAGGAAGATGAAGACCCCAGCAGACGAACGAAGGGCCCGACAAGATGGGTGTTGGGCCTGTGGGTCAAAGGACCACCGGCAGCGCCACTGCAAGGTGGAGCGCAAAGACTACTGCTACCGGTGCTGGCGACTGGGGGTGTCGGTCAAGACATGCCCGCTGTGTGGGCCCAGATGGAAAGCGGGGGGGCCGCACAACCCTTGGTGATGCCGGGACGAAGGGGGAGGGTGGCGAAGAACTGGGGCCGCCAAGCCGCGGACGACGACCGCTGCCGGGGCAGAAGTTTTTTCTTTAAGTCATTATACTCCGTCCATTAAAGGAAAAAAAAAAGAAATGTTTATATAGTTTATGTTGATTAGACCCCGCAGATGCTGAAATAAAAGGGCACATAGCTGCCGGAAAAAGGAAATAGGAAAGAGAGTTCTGATTGTCCAGCCCCGAAATTCCCCTCGCAGAAAACGGTGTACGGTTAGCGTTAAGCGCAGAAAGATTTCGATTTTTCAGGTAGAAATTACGTAATAGGGAGGCCTCGTCCGAAAATTGTACAAGTGAGCGTAAGTATTCTATGTGTTATATGGTGGAGGTAATTCTGGGATTTAGTGTGAAGTACCGGGAGACGGCCGAGGTTGAGCGTTCGCCACCGAGCCTACGGAGTTCCGACACGAGCTTACCGCTGGTAAGACCCGTTCTTCCCCGGGGGGGGAGGAGTTGTGACGTGGCGTTTTAGCCAACGTCCCCCGAGACCGAATAACGGAAGACCGGGTCACTTTCCGCTGCCGGAAAAGCGGGGCGAATTATGGCGAGCGCTCTCCCTGGGCACGAACGAGACCCATGGGCGACTTTTTCATATTTTTGAGCGTCGCGCCAATTTGCGCGACGCACGTTTGCAGGACCGTCACCGGGTCCCGAAAGGACCCGGAACACTTTTCCCGCGGAGGAAATCGAACGCGAAAGGCGCCGGCGAAGGAAAGAGCTGCCGGAGAATCGACAAGGCCCAGGACTAACAACCTGGAGGCGCCACCAAAGAGCAGGAAGGCCAAGACGATATCGCAGCTACTTTGGCGTCGCCTCAACCGGGAAGCAACGAGTCCCGCCGCCGGATTGGCCGAAGTCGATCGGCTGAGCGAGAAGCGGCGAATCAGCGTCAGCACCGCCGGAGCAGCCACCAATCGCCGGACGCCAGGGATCGCCACGCCGAGCGAGGCCCTTGCCGAAATTCGGGCTACGATTGGACTAAGCGTCCCGCGGGGAGAAGCGCGCGGAAAGGGGGGGACGCCTCACTTCAGCGTTCCCGAGTCAACGCGGAAAAGATCACTCTCTCGTGGGCTCCTAACGCGATCAACCGCACGATTGTTAACGTGAGAATTAGCTTTTGCGACGCACGCTGCCGGAATCGGGGAAAGACGAGCACCCCGTAGGATTGGGCGAAGTGCCGGTGGTAAGTTCTGTCGGATTTCCCGAAAGAAATAAAGTGATTCTTGTTCGCGTTGGCTCGTTGCGCGTGACGGGTTCGCGATCGCGTCGCGGAACTTCGATTTTGCTTTGCGGCTGCCGGCTGCAGCCAGTCCGCAGGTAAATCCATCGGTCGAGCGGTAGGCGCGCGGGGAAGATTATTTAGCGAAGTGCCGGGCACTATTCGGCGAAATTAGCGAGGATCCGCGCGTCGCCGTAACGTTCACAACAACCTCGCGTCGTCCCACGGTGGGACGCCGCCACGTGCTCGCGTCGTATTCGCGATAAAAGTGCCGGTCAAAAGAAGCCAATTGTAACGCGTTTTTCCATCGGAATCCGGGCGTGAAACGTGTGAATCGCGTACGCTAACGCTTCCATCGCGTATTGCCGGGTTCGACGCGATTTCGAGGGACAAGGCGCGCGTGCGAAGAACATCCGTCGCCGATAATTTGTTACGCGCCGGTTAACCTCCTCTACGCTGCCGGTGTCGACCGGTAGCGCGATTATATCAACTATCGTTAATAAATTCTGGTTAACCTGATTCTATTGAGTCGTGATTTCGTGAGAAACCTTCCCGCCGCGGGAATGCCTCGTGGTCGTCCTGCGTAGTATCCTGGGCCCGTTCGCGTTAGATCCGCGTATTTTGCCGGTTGTCGCAGACTCGTAGACACGTAATTCGAGTAGCAACTAGCTCGATTATTTCTCGTGGCACCTTCCGTGCCTGGCGCCCGAAGATTCGCGAAATTCAATCTTAAAGTGACGAGCCTGCGAGCAACTTTTGTCCCGGGTGGACCGCGTTTCGCGCGGCCGAACGCGGCCCGGCTGTACAGCTTGTAAATACCCGGTGTCGCCGAAGTTTCCGCCCTTCCGGCGGAGACGATTTGCTCGACGACGTGACAACATAGAGGCGACTAAGAGTTTTTCCACAACTGTGTCTCCGTGCTGCCATCTAGCGGTTCTGCTCGGTAATCGGCGCGCGCTCGTCAGACCGAATAATATCGATCGAAAGATACCACATATATACCTTTCTTCTTTATATAGATACCTTACATTTACATATAATACGTATACTAATTTATATACTTCTAGTTTTTAGTAAACTAGTTTTTATTTGTACGAATTAATTTTTTATTCACAAATTTTGGCGCTTCTTCTGGTAATAGTCCGCGCCTTCCAGGTTGGAAATCGCTGACCTAACGCACGAAAATGCATACATTGACTTCATCGCGCATTCACTGTGGCACACACACACACACACACACACATATGTATGTATATTTATCAACCTAACGCTTCAGATTAGTTTATCCGTAACAATGCGTTAGCCCTCCTGACCAGGCGCCATCTCTTCTGAACTAACTGAACTAAAATTGGTTCTAGACTTGCTCTAGACTCTGTCTGTATGGACGAAATATGGGGAAGTTGAATGCAATCACGGGAAACCATTGTTTGTAGTTATACAAGCATCTTACGAGCTGTGTGAGTGCTCATTGTAAAGAGGAAGGTTGATCCCGCTTCGCTCTGGTCATGATTTATGTCGGAAAAATCGTTTTGTATTAGAAAAGTACATGGGAACCTCAGGGTGATCGTCTCGATTTTTTCCCCTACTTTGGACGCTCATATTATTAAATATAAACATAATCTCTTTAAATCATGACCAGAGCGAAGCGGGATCAACCTTCCTCTTTACAATGAGCACTCACACAGCTCGTAACATGCTTGTATAACTACAAACAATGGTTTCCCGCAAACACTGTTTTTACTTGTTTTTCTAGTAATATTCTAGTAATATCCATGGGTGACCGTACCCCCTTAATACATTCCTTCCTTACCAGATAGTGTTTTAGATCTTGATTATTCACTCGATTCTTTTTCTACTAACTGACTATCTTCACCTCCAACTGTCACCAGTCTACTATTCTTGTCACAAGTATTATTGGTTAAGGTTTTATTGATATTATCGTTTCCCTGATTTACTTGTCTGTTTTGGGATACTTGATTATTATTATGTCATTTACCTGTTTATTACTAGTTTATTTGTGTATTATTCTTATGAGTCTTATTTTAACCTAAATGTAGGTTTATTCATACTTTGTGTTTCTGATTTGAGTGATCATTTTATATATTTCCCTTTTACCCAGCTCTTAATTGTTGTATATTTCTTAATTTATTGATTCCACTTATAGTGTGTCACGTCGTTTCTCGTTTCGGAGCCGAAGAGAAACGAACTCGGGAAATTATGGCTTGGAGACCGGGCCACGCTCGGTCGCGCGACACGTGGTCCTCCCGGGACAAACAATCCTTCGCAGATTCGAGTCGTAATACGCGAAGAGCTGGACGATATCGTTCTCGGGCGCCAGACACTATAGGGTGTCACGCGAAACTCACACCTTGACGCAAATTCTATCAAACGATCTCGACTCTGCGAGGACTGCGCGATAACCTGAAATAGCCGCGAACACGGTCAGGGTTCCACGTGAGGAAAGGAACGGGGCATTCCCCGCGACGGGAACGTTTCTCGTAGGGGGAATAATTCTCTAAAGATTTCGGCAACAATAACAATCGTTTATTAACGGCTGGATGGAATACAGGCCGCCGGTGTCCACCGGCGGCAATGGAAATTTGCCGGCGCGATAACGATATTCTACGACGGGTGTTCGGTCGGTCGCGCGTAGGTTCTCCCTTTCGCGTTGAGCTCGGCGGTCACAGGACTCCGCGTGAAATACAAGCCTTTACGGCACGAATTCCGCCGAGCTCCGATGTTCGACGCGGATTCTAATTTGACTGGGCGAGGGCCACGGCAAAGTCGCGAGAAAACGAGACCGGCACGTCGCGTCGTCCCACCGTGGAACGTCCCGAGAAAAGCTCGTTATCTATCGCAAAGGTCGCGCGTCCCGAATATTCCGTATTTTCGGTATCCTCGTCGGCCTCTCCGGTTGCTGAATCCGGGCTCGGTCCTGGTCCAACCGTCTAGTTAGCCAATGACGTGATGCGATAGGTATTCCGAGCATCTTTCCTGAAGACTTGACGCCAATCAGCGGCAGGAGATAGGTACCGGGTTCCTTATAGACTCCGGCTATTCCTGAAACCTCGTGTCGCGCCCAGCGGCGCGACATTTAAACGCGATAAATTTGTTCCGCTGGACCTCGGACGTCCAGGGAGAGCGATCTCGACGGCCGTTCTCGTTAAAGTATCGGCCGAGGTTGACCCGGTCCTCCGTTTAGGGTTCGGCGTGACGCTGGCAAAATCTGCCACGTCACAAGTGAGAAGGTAATGAGACCTCCCCAAATATCTGCCTATTGCCCTGGCTTGTTCATTAGATAATTTCTCAGTTTAGATATTCTGTATTTACTACTCTTTACTTTAGTATTCCTATGTTCATTCTTTTTACTTTCAGGTCCTCTTATTGTGCTCTCCGTCTCCACTACCTTTATATTATTTATGCAGCAGCTTAGTATCCACTTCCGGATATACTCCTGTGGCGTAGCTTCCTACGCTGCTTATAAATTCACCAACGCTCACTTGCTGTATTGCATTGATTTGGTACTTCTTATCTTCCTGTTTATGAATCTATTATTCCTTGTTAATATGTCCCCTATCTGTATTTGTACTTATCTGCTTCTCTTAATTCCCTATATATTTCTGTACTTTTGTATGATCCTTAGTTTGTTGTTCTTTTTACTATTACCTTATTATTTCCATTTTGCTCTTATTTACCAACCTTCCTTTTTTACATTTCTTTACTTTTTGTATTTTCCTTATCTAATTCCTGCTACTATTTATTGATGATGATTCACTGATTCTTATTTGTTCAGTTTTGAGTCGCTGATCCCTTTAAGACACGTTATTACTGTCGAGCTATTTAGCAGTTCCTTGTGCTTACAATTCCCGTGGTTCCATTTGAAAATATCCTTTTTCTATTTACCTTGTTCTATCACTTCATTACCATTTGTTATTTGATTTACGCTCTTCTTTCTATTATCCTTGTATGTTTCTCTATAACTTTATTTAATCCCCCCACTGAGGTATTATTACCATACCTATAGTTCTATCATCCTTTCCATTATTATTTGTACCTTTCTTATTACCCTTTGATTTTTACTTGATATTCTTCTTCCTAATTCTATTTTCCTTTATTATCTTGTATTGGACCTGCCATTGTCTGCTGGTATGTTTTATATCATTTAACTTAACTATTACCGCAAACTCCTTGTGTGTTGACCCTGATACTGTTTTACTTGTTTGATCAACTTATATTTCCTTTAGTTGTTTTTGTTCTACATTATACTTTGTTCCTTTTGTAATTTTTTTTCTGCTATTATTATTATTGATATAAGTAGGTTTTTCTTTTATATTGTACATGTCTATACTCCAGCGGGATGATTATCTGTCAAGCTCTACTAAGTTTTTTTTTTATAATCTTGAGCATATTGTAACCGAACTGCTAATTGCTCTTTGTATATCTACTTTTCATTTGAATCTCTCGTAAAGTTAATGGAAAACTATGCGGGGCAGTCAAGAAACTTGCCGTCGTTGCTCACAACAGCGAGAGGTTCTCGGCAGGGCACGTAAACGTGGCCATGGCGAGGCATCCGTAGTATAAGCGTTCCGACAAGTTAATCCAAGCTACCTTTATTTTGATAAATATGTGCTTTGACTCTGAGTATCGCGGAGATTCGATCGGCACTGCTAGAAGATTCCAGGAGTGGCGATCGATCCCGGGGATGAATGAGATGTTCTCAGCCGTGTACAGACACTGATGCAGAATCGGCAGGGCACGGAAACGTGGCCGTGGCGACGTTGCAGCGGCCGGGACACAACTGTGAGCCTGATTCTAATGTTTGAATATCGATAAGATTCACTTACAACACCGGGTTGGTTACGGGACCCGATGTCCTTTATCCCGACAGGTTCGTGCCTCCAGGCACTGGATAGCGGAAAGGTTGAGGCGAGAGACAATAATTGTTTGAGACAGAAATCGGGTAAAATGAAAGTATATTCTGGAATTTAGTTTGCTTACACAAGGACCCGAGCCCTGATGATATCAGAGTAAAACAATCACGTGCGAAAGTTCGCGACGAACCGAATGTATCGAACGCCGCTTTTGATTCACGTTGCCACGTGTCTTTTGATTGCCGGATCGATCTCAATCATCGACACTTCGTGTTCATGTCGCACTCACTTTTTGGTCGTTGCGTCACGCGTTTTGGGCGTAGTTTATCATTACAAATCTGTTCAGAAGTGAACCGGATCACGTAGGATTGGCCGAGGAGTCTAGGCAGGGCACGATACGTGGCCGTGGCGACTCCTCGCTCGTCTGTGTGTGCGGTCACCCTTCACAGAACTTGTTAGATTCTCGCATCAGAACTTAGAAAACTGAACGGCACTGCTGGAATGCCCAGGAGCGGCGAACGGTCTCTGTCTGCATACGAGTTTGAAGCGGAGAACAATTTGTTGAATTGGGACACGAAAATACTGAGTTATAGATGGTTAAGATCTAATCTGCACAGAAGTTAACTGTATCACGTGGGATTGGCCGAGGAGTCTAGGCAGGGCACGTTACGTGGCCGTGGCGACTCCTCACTCGTCCGAGCGTACAGTCACCCTCTACAGAATTAGATGGGTTCTTGTAACAGAATAGAAAACTTGAACGGCACTGCTGGGATGTCACAGGAGCGGCGAGCAGTCTCTATCTGCATACAAGTGGAGATCGGAGAACCAAAATTTAAAATGGGGACACGAAATGACTGAATTTACTCTAATTAATATCTAATCTGCACAGAAGTTAACCGTAGCACGTGGGATTGGTCGAGGAGTCTAGGCAGGGCACGATACGTGGCCGTGGCGACTCCTCACTCATCCGAGCGTACGGTCACTCTCTACAGAATTCGATATATTCTCGTGTCAGAATAGAAAAACTGAACGGCACTGCTGGGATGCCACAGGAGCGGCGAACAGTCTCTACCTGCACAAGCGTTCAAACAAAATTGGAACGGTTAGAGCGTCTAGGCAGGGCACGAATACGTGGCCGTGGCGACTCTCTTACCATCCAACCATACGCGTGCTTCTAATGGAAATAATGGGTACCCTTGTTGCAAATCAGGCTAACGAAACAAAACGACGATCGGTCTTGCCGGATGGTTCCGGGAAGGGCGACCGGCCCCTGCTCGGTAGGCAAAACTCACAACGTGGCAGAAATTTCGTGAGCGTACTAGTAGCGTACGAAAGTATGACCGTCCCAACACGTGTTAAACGCAGACCGCTTGCTGGATCCACTCTATGCGCGACAACAACGAATAATCGCGCGAAATAGAACACTGTGTATATAATCGAAAACCCAGCGAATATATATATATATATATCTATATATATATCGATCGATGCGTGACCGGTCTCAATACCTTGCCAATATAAGACGCGACTTTAGAATTCGTCACATTCCAAGTAACGATAATCCCCAACAGAAAACAATACCGTCTAGACGACGCGCATATTCAATCACTTCAATATCCCGCAACTTGAACATATATATCTTTATTCGCCAAATATCATTCAAAACTACTCGTAGGCAGAATTTAAATAATTTAACCACTAACCATGGAGAACAAATTAAATTGAATTTTCTTTAGGCTCTTAGTTTCAAATAAATGTCACATGTCTAAGTAGCACACACCATTTAATGTATGAAAATTGCAACCGTTTAAATTATAATTTCATTACATCACTTGCTAAGATAGCAACAATCACAATTTGCAAATTGAATTTCAATTGTACTTGACTAGTAGTCACTACGATTCAAAGATTCTGCCGTCGCGGCAATACACATGTTCCACGCACGAATCTCTAACTCATTCAATATATCAATTATTTCACAAAATAATTTCAATTTATATCAATTATATTCGCTAAGCGAGTTGTGACTTTCTCACAAACAAAATTCGATTACATTCTTTAATAATTGCCATCTTGGCAGTACGCAAATTAATACTCGATTATGAGAAACGAATCCCGATCAATTCGCGAGAGCACGGTGACTCATGCGTGCTTATTAGACCAAGTCTAGACGCAGAGTGCCGGATTTGCTGCTCGCATCGACCTCCTTCGATCGCGATCAAGAGGGGATCGATGCGCGCGCATGTCATTACATAGATCGATCCTGCGATCCTTTTCTAAATAAGGATCGCACATGACGTCATAGCCCTCGCGGTGGGGATCTATATTGGTGTGTAACCACACTGGTTACACATATCCCCTTCCCCACCTCCGAGATTTCTGGTGCGTATACGCAGTAAATGCGCATTCCAGGAATCTAGGTGTACCTCGATGCCGCGAGTAACTAATAACATTGGCACTTTTGTTATTGCCAATTGCCATTGGCACCATTGCATAATGTAAACAAGGAACTTACACTTTGTAACAAAAAAAATGAGCAAAGAACTCCTAAGTAACATTCGCATACCGTATGATATGAAACCAATTAAATTATTATAGCTCTTGACTATCGAGAAGAAAAGAAAAAAAAAAAAACGAAAGAGAATTTAAATTAAATTTATCTTGCACTTGATTTGGCACAATTTGAAGAGAGGGAACAAAAAACTGTTTTCTTGCGGCATCCGAGTACTTAATGAACGTAACCTATACCTAATGCAATAATATAAATTATATCTTTCACTCGGCTTATCATCGATTGAGCATTCTTTGCATTCATATACTTAAACTAAGGAACAATCTTTGCACTCGGCGTAAAAAAAAATTTTAACGTACCCCTGCACTGGGCATAACATTCAAAAAATAAAATATCACTGGGACTCATACACATTCACTTTTGTTTGATCTCACTTTCTGCATCGTCTAGTTGATCCATCATGGAATCCGTATTATTTTTTTAATCCTGCTAGCAGGCCTAGTGGATCGTGTAGGTCGAGCCCTGGTATCTCGATTGGTTCTCCGGTCAGGTCCTCCTCAGTCCATGACCACTGCGTTACATCCTCTTCCTGGATTGTCGAGAGTCTTCCCGGGACTTCGGTTTCGGGAATGACTTCCCATGACTCCTCTAGTTCTTTCATTTCCGTTTCGTAGGTTTCTTCGGCTAGTTGTTCCGATGGTGGCATCGACTCCCACTCGTCGCATTGCGTGGATGATTCCCTTTGCCCCGATTTTGGGTTTTGTTCTGCATCCTCCTCTGCACGTGATGCTTTGGGTCCCCGTCGTTGCCTGTGAGAGCCCGGTCCTTTGCGTGGCGTCTGCGTTTTGGCGACACATTTTCGTGCTGTCACCTGTACCGATATTCCTCGTCGACAGTTGTTGTTTATATGCGGCTCAGGATCCCATACCCCCGGTGTGAGAGTTTTATATTTTACGGGCTCCACACAGTGCATGGGTAGGTCCATGCCCGTCTGCGTTGCACGATTCACCATTGCCCAGTACGCATATGCGATCGTCCCCTCGTCACGTTTGCTTGCCATGACTATTGAGGCATTGAGTTCTATCCTGACTCTTGCGGTCCTTTTATACCTTTGTAGTTTAGGTTTTTCGATGAAACCCCCGTCATTGTGACATTCTGCGCATTGGCGGGCTTGTTTATGTTAGTGTCTTCTTCTAGTTGTTGATACGGCCGTAGGCTAGATGAATGAAATGTTCCGCGGATATCTTTGGAGTAGGGGTTTCTCAGTACAAATGTCGAAAGCCCTTTCTGCTTTGCGAGTTCATACGGTCCTTCATAGAGGTGGAAAAATTTTGCGATTTCTCGGTCTGCCGCATTGGATACTGGATTTGTTTTTACCAGTACCCAGTCACCCAATTCATACTGTTTATGGTGTTTTCCTTTATTGGCGCGTGCGCATCTCTCTCGGGCTTTCTTCTCCATGTGTTGAAACGCGAGTTGTAGGTTTCTTTCGTTATTTGTTTCCTTAGTGTCTTTTTCATATTTAAACCATTTTGACCATGGACGTGTGGGTTTCCTTCTTAGCATAAGCTCTGTCGGTGTGAAGCCTGTGCTATCGTGTGCCACTTCATTACAACATGTTTCAATTAGGTTGATCCATTTGGCCCAGGATGCATGTGCATGTGATGCCACGGTGCGGAATATCCGTCCGATCTCCCGATTCACTCTTTCCACTGGGTTGCTTTGTGGGTGTCGGATAGATGAGAGGACGTGATATATTCCTTCTTCTCGCAGAGCCTGCATCCATCTTTTTGCCGTAAATTGTGATCCATGGTCGGTTAAGATTTTTTTAGGCTTACCGTATTGTGGGATATAGTGTTTGAATATGCGCGCTAAAGTCACGGTGGTCGTCGCGTTTCGCATGGGGTATAATTTCACGAATTTTGTAAACAGATCTTCAATTACCAGAATATACCTTACACCCCCCCCTAGACGTCGGTAATGGACCATAGAAATCAACGGACAACACCTCGAGAGGGCACCCCGGTATTATGCTTTGCATGTCGGTATGAATCGCGTGAGTAGGAATCTTCACGCGTTGGCACGTGTCGCACGCGGCAATTAGTTTTCGCGCACGGCGGTGTAATTTTGAAATATAGAAGTCCTCTGACAGGAGCTTCGCTGTTTTCTCCCCACCCATGTGGGCATATATTTCGTGCACTTCTCGTATTAGCGAGTCGTGTAATTGTGAGGGAATAACCGGTCGTTCCCTGCCCCTTTTGTCCACGTGGTACAACGTGCCATCACGGAGATTATAACGGTTCTTTTTCTCGCGATTTGATTTTTGTTCGAGCAGTTCAATTTCGCATCGTATTCTTTCGTCTTTCCGTTGCCATTCAGAGAGTTGTTTGAGAGCGGATAAAAGTGTAGGTGTCATTGCCCGTGCAAGTGCTGTCATTATTGGAACATGTGTTTCATGTTCATCCGGGTCCTGAATTGACGTATTATTTAGCCTGCTCATTGTGTCGGCAGGGATATTCTCCTTTCCTGGGCGGTACTGGATTTCGATCTGATAGTCCTGTATCGAAAGGATCCATCGTGTTAGTCGTTGGCTCAGGAGTTTGCTATTCATCAAGAACGTGATCGCCTTGTGGTCAGTTAGTAATGTTATTTTACTCCCATACAGGTATGTTCGTAATTTTCCCAGTGCCCACACAATTGCCAGCAGTTCCTTCTCTGTTGTGAAGTATGATAATTCTGGACCTCTTAATGTACGGCTTGCGAATGTGACGGGTCTTAACTCGCCATTTGTATCTTGTTGTTCCAGCACTGCTCCGATTGCAGTTGAACTAGCGTCTGTCGACAGGAAGAATGGCTGCTGGACGTCTACGTACTGCAGCGCAACTTCTGCACAGAATGCATTCTTTGCTTGGTCGAATGCTTTTTGTGTTGCCTCGTCCCATTTCCAGCGAGTTCCTTTCTTTAGAAGTGTTAGTAGTGGTGTTGTGGTTTCGGCATGTTTCTTAGTGAATTTGCTGTAGTAATTCACCAGGCCTAGAAACCCGCGCAACTGCTTAACATTTCGCGGATTCGGAAACTCGCGTATCAGAGCTAATTTCTCGGGGTCTTGTTTTAATCCTTCGGTTGACAAGATGTGGCCGAGGAATTTAATTTCACGTCTCATAAACTTGCATTTTTCGAGATTCAATGTGATGTTATTTTCTCGTAGTCGCGTCAGCAGCGCGGTGAGGTGTTTGAGATGTTCTTCAAACGACGGTGAGAAACAGAGGATGTCATCGATAAAGTTGACTACGAATCCCTCCATTCCTTCTAGAACTCGTCTTAGTGCTCTCACCAGACTTGCGCTGCTTGTTTTTAGGCCAAATGGTGTGACTACGTATTCATAACAGCGACCTCGATATAGAAATGCAGTGTATTTCCGCGATGATGGCGTTAGTGGAACTTGCCAGAAACTGTTAGTCAGATCGAGGCTTGTCAAGTAGTTTACTCTTTGGAGACGTTGGAATATTGTGTCTGGTGTTTCCGACATTTCGTGATCATCGAGTAGGAATTCGTTCAATTTTCTGGCATCCAGACATAGACGTATTGATCCATTCTTTTTAAGCACTGGTACCACTGGATTTAAGTAGGGGCTTGTGCTCGGACGTATTATGTCGTTCTCTAGCATTCTTTGGATCTCCGTGTCTGCCGCCTCTATGTGTTTTAAAGGTATCGGATACGTTCTGCTGCAGTATGGTCGGTCAGGTTTTACGTGCAGATGGTGCTCGTAGCACGTTACTCGTCCAATTTCTTCTCTCCATATTTCCGGAAATGCTTGGATCACATTGCACAAGGCAGTCTTCCTTTCCCGGGTGGTGAGAACCGGTTCGAGAATTGATTGTATGATCTCTTCTTGGGATTTTTTTCTATCCTCAGCCCGATGATTGATTTCGTTCATCGTCCGTAGCACCGACCTATTGGTATCTGTTTCATCTGTCATCTTTATAATCACTTTACCGTTGGTTGTGTTTAGTGATAGTAGTTGTTTTTCAAAATCGATTTTTGCTTTCGCTCGTTTCAGCGTATCCACCCCAAGAATGGCTTCACAAATTAAGCCGGGTACCACAATTACTGTGGTTTCTATCGTTTCGTTTTCGCAATTAAGAGTCATCCAGATTTGCCTTTTAAGACGAGTCGATTTTCCACCCGTCGCCCCGATTACTACTGCCCCTGTTATTGGTAAGGTTGGGCATTTGAGTAATTTGTCCTGGTGTTCCCCATACCACGATTCTGACACAGCCGTTACGGTACTTCCTGTGTCAATGAGAGCTCTAGTGGAAATCCCTTCGATTTTAATTTGAATTTCTGGACAACGATTCGCTTGTTTATTGGGGAGTGGTGATCCTCCTTCTTCTTGGAGCTCTTTGCGTAAGTCGGGGAACAATGACCCGATTCTAATTTGGAAATCTTCCCCATGTTTTTTATCGGGGATGCCTCCCACCTGAGCGGGGAAGTCGCTCAGACGCTCCTCTGAGGTTCCCCTTATTCGTTTCCCGTGGATTCCTCCAAGTCTATGACTTCTGGCTCTTCCTCCTGAACTTCCTCGTCCAGTTGTGTCATGCGGATGCGCTCTGGTACATTTTCTCGGGTTCGTTCCTGAGGTCGGCGGTTGTCTTGCCAAGGTCTGGAGTTATCAGTTCTCGGCCTTTGGTTGTCAGCGAAGGGGCGCTGATTTTCTCGCACTTGTCTCGGCGGGGCCGAGTTTATCTGGTTTGTCCGAGGTGTGTTCGTTGGCAATTGGTTCTGTCGGTCGTACACACCTCGGTCCTTCCAGTCGCGAGTGTAGTTAGGTCGTTCATCATACCTCTGCCGGTTCACGGTACCTCCATTATCGAATCTTTCGAGGAGTGCCAAAAATGCGTCAATTGATCGGATGTTTTGGCCCAACACACAGTCGTCTACCGCCTGTGTGTAATGTTTAGACAGTGTCTGGATGATCTCATCATCGGTGGGTCGCGGGCGCAGATCGCGCGCTCTTCCTATCAATTTCATCGCATAAGATACTCGGGAGATTCCTGAATCGGCACGATGTACCCCCACGTTAAGGTTATCTCTGACCTTACGTTGGATTGCTGGACTCCAGAATCTTCCGAGGAGGGCATTGGCAAATTGGTGCCATGTTGCGATCTGGTCCGACATGATGTCCCACCATTCCCCGGCATTGCCTTTTAAAGATTGGGTGATGATGAACTTCATCTCTTCGTCCGGTAGCCGTGCGGCGTCAACAAAACGTTTTAGTTCTCGTAAGTACTTCGATGGCCTTTCCGTGGTCTTGCCCTCAAAAGTTGGCATTTGGGGTTTGACCACGAATGGTCGTCCCATTGATGCCATTGTTGCATCGAATCTGGTCGATTCGTTGAGTCCCCATCGCAAATCAGATTGATCGGAGGTCTGCTGGTGTGTCTCCTGATGCTCTGGTTGGTTCTGTTGCAACCCTTGCGAGATATTATGGTCTGTTAGCCTTGGACGCTGGACATCCTGATGGGTGTTATTTCCTCGGAGGGCATTGTCTTCCGTTGAAAATTGGACGCTCGGTCGTGCGTTCATTTGATCCAAGCATTCCTTTATCTGTTTGCGGGTGTCCGTTTGGGCCTTATCTTGCCGCTCCATGCGCTCCTCGATCCTTCGATACCAATCTCGCATTTCGATTCGGTGTTCGGTCATTCGTTCATAGACCTCTTCAGTCGTCACTTGCTCTTCTAATTTGGCATTTAGCTGGCTAACCTGCGTTCTTAAATGCGCTATCTCCTCTTGCAACTCTCGAATGGCTTCGGTCATTCTGTCTCTCTCCCCCACGGAGGGAGACCCCTCTACTTGAGGATTACCCGACGGCATGGGAACCGGGATGTACCCGCTCCTTCCGGGAACGGTCGGGGTACCAGGAGGTGGTGTCCGTTGCGTGAGCGTACTCGATAGGAGTGGAACAGGTGGTGGGTTTTCCGTAACCGTACCCGTAACTTTCGTACTGCGGGTGACTTTGGGTTTACTCATACTATCCGTCTCAAAAAAAAATTTTTAAACTCGTCTCAACCAACCCGCCCCACGTTGGGCGCCAATTTGTAACCGAACTGCTAATTGCTCTTTGTATATCTACTTTTCATTTGAATCTCTCGTAAAGTTAATGGAAAACTATGCGGGGCAGTCAAGAAACTTGCCGTCGTTGCTCACAACAGCGAGAGGTTCTCGGCAGGGCACGTAAACGTGGCCATGGCGAGGCATCCGTAGTATAAGCGTTCCGACAAGTTAATCCAAGCTACCTTTATTTTGATAAATATGTGCTTTGACTCTGAGTATCGCGGAGATTCGATCGGCACTGCTAGAAGATTCCAGGAGTGGCGATCGATCCCGGGGATGAATGAGATGTTCTCAGCCGTGTACAGACACTGATGCAGAATCGGCAGGGCACGGAAACGTGGCCGTGGCGACGTTGCAGCGGCCGGGACACAACTGTGAGCCTGATTCTAATGTTTGAATATCGATAAGATTCACTTACAACACCGGGTTGGTTACGGGACCCGATGTCCTTTATCCCGACAGGTTCGTGCCTCCAGGCACTGGATAGCGGAAAGGTTGAGGCGAGAGACAATAATTGTTTGAGACAGAAATCGGGTAAAATGAAAGTATATTCTGGAATTTAGTTTGCTTACACAAGGACCCGAGCCCTGATGATATCAGAGTAAAACAATCACGTGCGAAAGTTCGCGACGAACCGAATGTATCGAACGCCGCTTTTGATTCACGTTGCCACGTGTCTTTTGATTGCCGGATCGATCTCAATCATCGACACTTCGTGTTCATGTCGCACTCACTTTTTGGTCGTTGCGTCACGCGTTTTGGGCGTAGTTTATCATTACAAATCTGTTCAGAAGTGAACCGGATCACGTAGGATTGGCCGAGGAGTCTAGGCAGGGCACGATACGTGGCCGTGGCGACTCCTCGCTCGTCTGTGTGTGCGGTCACCCTTCACAGAACTTGTTAGATTCTCGCATCAGAACTTAGAAAACTGAACGGCACTGCTGGAATGCCCAGGAGCGGCGAACGGTCTCTGTCTGCATACGAGTTTGAAGCGGAGAACAATTTGTTGAATTGGGACACGAAAATACTGAGTTATAGATGGTTAAGATCTAATCTGCACAGAAGTTAACTGTATCACGTGGGATTGGCCGAGGAGTCTAGGCAGGGCACGTTACGTGGCCGTGGCGACTCCTCACTCGTCCGAGCGTACAGTCACCCTCTACAGAATTAGATGGGTTCTTGTAACAGAATAGAAAACTTGAACGGCACTGCTGGGATGTCACAGGAGCGGCGAGCAGTCTCTATCTGCATACAAGTGGAGATCGGAGAACCAAAATTTAAAATGGGGACACGAAATGACTGAATTTACTCTAATTAATATCTAATCTGCACAGAAGTTAACCGTAGCACGTGGGATTGGTCGAGGAGTCTAGGCAGGGCACGATACGTGGCCGTGGCGACTCCTCACTCATCCGAGCGTACGGTCACTCTCTACAGAATTCGATATATTCTCGTGTCAGAATAGAAAAACTGAACGGCACTGCTGGGATGCCACAGGAGCGGCGAACAGTCTCTACCTGCACAAGCGTTCAAACAAAATTGGAACGGTTAGAGCGTCTAGGCAGGGCACGAATACGTGGCCGTGGCGACTCTCTTACCATCCAACCATACGCGTGCTTCTAATGGAAATAATGGGTACCCTTGTTGCAAATCAGGCTAACGAAACAAAACGACGATCGGTCTTGCCGGATGGTTCCGGGAAGGGCGACCGGCCCCTGCTCGGTAGGCAAAACTCACAACGTGGCAGAAATTTCGTGAGCGTACTAGTAGCGTACGAAAGTATGACCGTCCCAACACGTGTTAAACGCAGACCGCTTGCTGGATCCACTCTATGCGCGACAACAACGAATAATCGCGCGAAATAGAACACTGTGTATATAATCGAAAACCCAGCGAATATATATATATATATATCTATATATATATCGATCGATGCGTGACCGGTCTCAATACCTTGCCAATATAAGACGCGACTTTAGAATTCGTCACATTCCAAGTAACGATAATCCCCAACAGAAAACAATACCGTCTAGACGACGCGCATATTCAATCACTTCAATATCCCGCAACTTGAACATATATATCTTTATTCGCCAAATATCATTCAAAACTACTCGTAGGCAGAATTTAAATAATTTAACCACTAACCATGGAGAACAAATTAAATTGAATTTTCTTTAGGCTCTTAGTTTCAAATAAATGTCACATGTCTAAGTAGCACACACCATTTAATGTATGAAAATTGCAACCGTTTAAATTATAATTTCATTACATCACTTGCTAAGATAGCAACAATCACAATTTGCAAATTGAATTTCAATTGTACTTGACTAGTAGTCACTACGATTCAAAGATTCTGCCGTCGCGGCAATACACATGTTCCACGCACGAATCTCTAACTCATTCAATATATCAATTATTTCACAAAATAATTTCAATTTATATCAATTATATTCGCTAAGCGAGTTGTGACTTTCTCACAAACAAAATTCGATTACATTCTTTAATAATTGCCATCTTGGCAGTACGCAAATTAATACTCGATTATGAGAAACGAATCCCGATCAATTCGCGAGAGCACGGTGACTCATGCGTGCTTATTAGACCAAGTCTAGACGCAGAGTGCCGGATTTGCTGCTCGCATCGACCTCCTTCGATCGCGATCAAGAGGGGATCGATGCGCGCGCATGTCATTACATAGATCGATCCTGCGATCCTTTTCTAAATAAGGATCGCACATGACGTCATAGCCCTCGCGGTGGGGATCTATATTGGTGTGTAACCACACTGGTTACAATATCTCAATTAACTTGTCTATTTCTTATTTGACTGATTTTTTTTTCTATATTCTACAGGTTTTTTTTTCTTATACTCTATCTTCCTCTGTGTTCCCCATGCTTCATTCCTATATTTGGGTCTTTGATTTCTCTTTTTGATTTAAATTACATGTATTTCTTTCTCCTCGCTGCTGGTGCCTTTACAAGTGCCATTTACATTCCTTTAATACATGTTCTTATTGTTAGATGGCGTTCGGGGTCTGCTCACCATTATTTGCTTCTCGACTGCCTTTCTTTTCTATTTGATTTCGAGCTATATCTCTTGTTTTGAGTCTTTGCTATGTTATAAATAACTGATATTATTACTTCTCTGAAGTTCTATTTAGGAATGTACTATTTGCATGCTAGATTTAAATTAATTGTATATGTGTCTTTAAAGTTTACTCCTAACCTGACTGAAGGTTTGTTTATATATAATGTGTTACTTCTGAGTCTTTTTTATGGTCTCTTCTCTCTTCTACCTTATTATTTTCTTAATTTATTCATAGTGAAAAGAGGGCGAGGCCTTTCCATCTGTCTGTATGCTGCGTTGGCTTAATCACTAGGTAATTACTTTAGTTTAAACATTCTTTAACACTTCCTTGTTTATTTAATACACTTTCTTTTTCAGGTATTCTTTCCGTGTTCATCGCCTCCTATTCCCTTCATGAAGTGGCCTAATATAAATATTCCAGATAGACTCCTGCAACGCACCTCATTGCGCTGTTCGGATTCCTTCTGTGTTTGTTTGCTATATTGTACCGGTTTGTTTCTTGTTTTGTTTTTTCTCCGCCAAAGGTGTTGCCACCTGTAAATTTTGCTCGGCTATTTTCCTATGTATATTGTTCCTGTCTTGCTGTAGTCATGGTTCCTTATTTATACTTTGCTTTAATAATCCTTTCTCTATTATATCACTGCTCCTTCTCTTTTTGTGCTTTTATTATTTCTTAATCCTCGCTGTTCCTTATTCTTGTGTTGTTCCTTATCTATATTCCAGTTCCCAAATTAAAACTCTAATTCTTTGAGATACCTTTTGTTGCCGCTCTCATTGTTCCATTTGAAATTATTCCCTTCAATCTTTTGTAATTTCCCTGTAATCCTATCATGTCTTTGCTCTATTATTATTTATGTGTTTCTGTATTATTGTTTCGTCTTCCTTTTTAAAATTTATGTTATATTTCCGCCTACCTATTGATATACCTGATCTAATTTCTATACTATTTGTGTCAATCCCATACTTATTGCTTGATATCTTATTTGTTTCCTTTTGTCTTTATCTTTTCATTTATACAGGGTGTCCCAAAACTACCCTAGGAGCCGAAAATGGGAGTTTCCTTGGGTCATTTGAAGCGACATTTTCCTTTACAAAAATGGCGTCCGCGGCTTTGTTTAGCAGTTATTAACGAAAAACACGGACCAATCAGAGCACGATCTAGACATGCGATGGCACGTTCGGCCAATTGACAGTGGGCGCGTCGGGCCGACTGTGCTAACTCGCGGCTAGGTCGCGCTCTGATTGGTCCGTGTTTTTCGTTAATAACTCCTAAACAAAGCCGCGGACGCCATTTTTGTAAAGGAAAATGTCGCTTCAAATGACCCAAGGAACCTCCCATTTTCGGCTCCTAGGGTAGTTTTGGGACACCCTGTATATTGTCTGTTAATTGATTTGAATTGATCCATAGTGTGTTATCAGGCCCTATACTTCCCTGAGTTAGTTATTGATGTAACTTGTTGTATTTTGATCCTTTCCCTATTACTTTTACCCTTGTGCTCTATACTTTACCCTGCTTATATTCCATTGTTATTATTTATGGACACCGATTTCCTCTTTTTTATGCTTCTTTTATATATTTCAGTAATTTCAGGATCCACATACACCCAATCTGAGCTATCTGCCACTGTCTGCGAATCTACTTTTTCTTCCTTTTGGGTAATTGCTTTATTTAACTATTACCCATAATTATTACTATTGTTAATAATTTATGTTTATATTTATATACTTCCTCTTTCCTATTTTTTTTTAAGGTATTACTACCTGCTATGTGACAATCCAGACTCTGTACTATTTGATAATTTGGTAATTTATTTATGTTCAATAAACTTGTCTGATTAATCCATCTCTAAAGCAAAAGAAGATTTATTCATTATTCTCCCTAGTCCCATCCCATTTTTGACCGCTATCGCTTTTCGCTTCCCTAATTATCATTTCTTTTATATTTTTGTATTTAGATTACCTATTTAGTCTCTTTTGTTAAATATGTTTTGTCTTACATTATTCTATATCACTTTCAATTTCGTCGACTAACTTTACAATTTATTTACTGTATACATTTATCTTACACCTGTCTATTTCCTCTATTTATTATTCTTGTGCCTGACTTATACCCAAGTTCGCTTCTTGTAAACTACCTGTTTTCATTTTCTATCATTCCTGTTGTCATTGGAGTCTACTTTTCCGCCCTTTATACTAATTTTAGCTGTCTATGCCTTTTATTAAACTTTGTAGCATGTATAGATAATTTTATAATTATGTCAGACGAAAAGCTTCTAAAAGCTTCTGGAATAATAGTTTGTGGACGACTGACGTGAAGTAGCGACGTAAGGGGAGCGCGCGAAAAGTCGAATCGCGCTTAACAACTGGGTTGTTGATTTTCACGTTTTCGGATAGTAACGTGTTTGGGATTGGCTGAGCGTGTCGGCAGCGTGAACGCGCCGATTTACTGCGCCGCCTCGCTATTGGCGGAATCACGCGTAACGGCGAGATCGAGAGTCGATAAGCAGCTCGCAGTAGCTTAGACCAGCACCGTCGGACATCGATTACGATCGATTATCGACCCCGAAAATGGGATTACTATTGGCGGATCGCTCTATCGATCCGCCAATCAATAGTTCGACGGTGACGGTAAACTGCCAGCTGTTCGACTCCGATCTCAACGTACGTCAATCGTTCTCGCTCGTTCCTACGGAAAACGTCGCGCGTCTTCTTGACCTGTTTTCGCGAGTAAGTCGATTCGAGATCTGGATTCACGGACGCTACTCGTGAATATTTCTGCTGTTTAAAGTAATAATCATTTAGTTATCCATTTAACATTCTTTATTCAGAAATCTAGCCAAAACAAGCTGGTGTTTTGGCTAAGTTACATACCGCTTGTACATAGTTTCGGTTACGATTCTGTACGAACCCAAGTTGGGGAAATAAAGTTACGTTTAAGTGAAGTGGCTAGTTTTACCACCTTCTATTCTCAAACAATTGGTCCTTCGAGCCGGATCCAGTGCTGCAGTTCACTGGAAGTCAAATAAAGTTAATGCATCGCAACCGTCTCGCTTGAGAAGGTGAACAGTTACTTTATTCGAACCGTTTAGTGCTTCGATATCATACTGGCAACATGGCTGACCTCATCGAAAGGCAACGGATTCTCGCGCTGCGGATTGCTCACACCGTAACAAACTTAAAAAAGGAAGGGGAGGCCAACATTACGCTGGAAATGGTTCGGGCTTACATCGAGGCGCTCAAACAACTATGGAACGAATACCGACAAGGCGATGAGTCCTTGTATGCTGCTGCTTGGAAAGATCCAAAATTAAAAGAGAGTCGGTACTTCGGGGATGACGAGTATGCCGTTGTCGAAGAGGACTATTTAATGCAGGTCTCCTCGTTGAACGCCATGGCCTCGGAGCTCCAGGCCGCATCGAGCAGTACGGGGTCTGGAATTTCAAAGACAACGGTTGTTGAAACGAGCGCGCAAAGGTCACACGCTTTGTTGCCAACATTATCTCTGCCCACGTTCGAGGGCAATGACAAAGACTGGCCGTACTTTCGGGAATTGTTTACTGATCTAGTCGTAAACGACTCATCTTTGTCACCTTCCGAACGCCTTCGTTACTTGAAGGATTGTTTGAAAGGCGAGGCCGTCAACCTCTTCAAGCACGTGGAGACAAACACGATCGACTTCCAAGATGCTTGGAAGAAACTGGACAATCTCTACGCCAATCTTCGGGTTCCTTCAGAGCAAGCCGAATCCGAAACACTGACCGACAGGATGCTTCAGCCGATACTCGGCCATTCTGATGGTAAAAACGAGCAGCAAGTCGGATGGAGATCTGCGAGGGAATTCAAATTTGGTGACAACGAACTGAGCACCGTCACTTGCGGTCTAGTTTGTGCACCTTACCTGGTACCCAGATGTCACCTCGCCAAGGTGGAGGAGCCCCTCCGCCCAATGGACTTCCTCATCAGGAGAGTCAGCTACTTGGCTGACCATCATCTCGGAGTGGACACACCTCCTGAGGCGGGACCTAGGTCGAAGGAACTTCGAGAACTCCTCAAGGCGGGCGGTTTTCCACGTTGCACGTGGAAATTCAACTCCAGGAGTCTGCTGGACGACCTCTACACTTCGGAGCTGAAAGGAGTTAGAGGAGGGGACACTCCCCTACTTCAAGGTTTCTTCGGCACCTGCGAGCTCTCTCACCCTGACTGCTGTCAGATCACATCTGCAACGTCTCTCCGGAACTTCGGGTTCCCCGAGCTCTCTGTGCTCGGCGGAACATCTCTACGTAGTCGTCCATTGGGATACTGGACCCTGATGGCGAGCGGCCTTCCACGTTGCACGTGGAAATTCATCTCCAATCCACTTGATTGGAACTTCGGGTTCCCCGAGCTCTCTATACTCGGCGGAACAGATCTACTTGGACATCCATGGGGGTGCTGGATCCTCATGGCGGGCGGCTTCCCACGTGGCACGTGGACTGCCGAATCCAATCTACTTGATTGGAACTCTGGGTTCCCCGAGCTCTTAGTGCTCGGCGGAACACATCTACTCGGGCTTCCATCGGAGAGCTTGATCCACCAGACAAGCGAGTTTCCACGGTGCACGTGGACATCCTGCTCCAGGAATCTTCTGGATTGTCACTCCACCTCCGAGCTGAAGGACGTCGGCGGATGGGATACTCTCGTCCCTCACTGCTTCTTCAGCATCAACGGGTACGCTCTTTCTTACTGTTGTCAGGTCACCGCTTCTCTTTCTCTCTGGAGCTTTGGGTTCCCCGGGCTATCAGTGCTCGGCGGAACATATCTTCTCGGGCTACCATGGGGATGCTGCATCCTCAAGGCCGGCGGCTTTCCACGTGACACGTGGACTTTCGACACCCGGAATCTTCGCTGCGTCTACGACAACGGGGTTTCTCTCTCTGAACTCTGTCAGACCACATCGACATCCTCTCTACGGATCTCTGGGTTCCCCGAGCTCTCAGTGCTCGGCGGAACATATCTACTCTGGCTACCCTCGGAGTGCTGGATTTTCAAGACTAGCGGCTTTCCACGTTGCAAGTGGAAATCCGACTCCAATCTACTTGATTGGAACTCTGGGTTCCCCGAGCTCTCAGTGCTCGGCGGAACATCTCTACTTGGACCTCCATTGGGATGCTGGATCCTGATGGCGGGCGGCCTTTCACGTGGCACGTGGACAGCCGAATCCAGAGATCAACTGGATTTCCACTCCCCCTCGGAGCGGAAAGGAGTCGGCGAATGGGACCTGCCCATGCTTCGCTGCGTCGTCGACAACAACTGGCTCTCTTTATCTGACTGCCGTCCGAGCATCGCTTCTACTTCTCGCTGGAACTCTGGGTTCCCCGAGCTCTCTGTGCTCGGTGGAACAAATCTACTCGGTCGTTCATTGGGATGCTGGATCCTGATGGCGATCGGGTTTTCACGTGGCACTTGGACATCCGAATCCAGGCACCTACTGGATTTTCAATCTACTTTGGAGCGAAAAGGAGTCGACGAATGGGACCTGCCCATGCTTCGCTGCGTCGTCGACAACCACGGGCCTTCTTCATCTGACTGCTGTCAGATCATCGCATCTCCTTATCGCTGGAACGCTGGGTTCCCCGAGCTCATTGCGCTCGGCGGAAAAAATCTACTGTATGTATACCCTCGGGCTAAGTTGTGGGTCGAAGCTGCCCACAACCGATGCCTACACGGGGGGAAACAACCTCTTTTGGCAGTGCTACGCCATAATTGCTGGATCCTCAGCGGTCTTCAGTCGGTGAAATCTTGTACCGACCGGGGCACCGTCTGTCTAATCTGGAAAGGGCAAACTGCCCAACCTAAAAATGGAAATTATCCGATTAGCTCTAATCAAGTCTCGCTTCACAGATTCGGAGGCTATTATCAGGCACCTACGCACCGTCGATCCAGGCAGGATCGTGGTCAGCGGAACTCCAAGGAAGGCAACTCCTGGGAATTTAATCTGCCTTCCTCCCCACACTTAAGGGAAATCTGGAAAGTTGCTGTCAACTCAGCTAAGCACCATCTACGCAGGATTTTTGGAGAGCAGCTACGGTCCTTCGAGGAGCTGACCACGCTCCTGACTGGTATCGAAGCTTGGCGTCTCACTAAAATCATACCTACTTTGACAGACGACCCTGAGGATCCTGCAGCCCTGACACTGGGGCACTTCTCAATCGGAGAACCTCTCACTGCTACACCCGAGCACAACCTCGAGGAACCGCCAGTATCCAGGGTATCTCGATGGCATCTGGTTCTCGTCGCAACTTTGCGCACCGTAACGTCGCCATTTCTTCGATCAGTGCCCAAATTTATCGCTCGGTTGTCGCCTGAAGACGAGGAGATGGATACTGGTGGAACTCATGAGGCTGAACTCGCACGCGGTTCATCCAATCCTTAACTAAAAACGCAATTTAGGTTAAGCTATTTCCTTGGTGGATCACCTACACGGTTCACTTTCATGGTAAATCATCTAACGAAGTGTTCACTCACTCTCCTCGGTATCACTTCGTTCACCTAAATTGTAATCTCGCGGATCATCCCTTCATTTCACTATCACGGAATTCACTTGTAATCACTGTTACTGGTAGTTTCTTTTAGGTACTACGCAGCACGTTGTCGACTCATTCAGCAATTCCTCGCATCACGTACGCTATCGCCCACCTGATTGGCTAATTAATTCGTACAGTTTCGTCAATGACTGACGAGGCGGGCGGAATGTTTGGGATTGGCTGAGCGTGTCGGCAGCGTGAACGCGCCGATTTACTGCGCCGCCTCGCTATTGGCGGAATCACGCGTAACGGCGAGATCGAGAGTCGATAAGCAGCTCGCAGTAGCTTAGACCAGCACCGTCGGACATCGATTACGATCGATTATCGACCCCGAAAATGGGATTACTATTGGCGGATCGCTCTATCGATCCGCCAATCAATAGTTCGACGGTGACGGTAAACTGCCAGCTGTTCGACTCCGATCTCAACGTACGTCAATCGTTCTCGCTCGTTCCTACGGAAAACGTCGCGCGTCTTCTTGACCTGTTTTCGCGAGTAAGTCGATTCGAGATCTGGATTCACGGACGCTACTCGTGAATATTTCTGCTGTTTAAAGTAATAATCATTTAGTTATCCATTTAACATTCTTTATTCAGAAATCTAGCCAAAACAAGCTGGTGTTTTGGCTAAGTTACATACCGCTTGTACATAGTTTCGGTTACGATTCTGTACGAACCCAAGTTGGGGAAATAAAGTTACGTTTAAGTGAAGTGGCTAGTTTTACCACCTTCTATTCTCAAACAATTGGTCCTTCGAGCCGGATCCAGTGCTGCAGTTCACTGGAAGTCAAATAAAGTTAATGCATCGCAACCGTCTCGCTTGAGAAGGTGAACAGTTACTTTATTCGAACCGTTTAGTGCTTCGATATCATACTGGCAACATGGCTGACCTCATCGAAAGGCAACGGATTCTCGCGCTGCGGATTGCTCACACCGTAACAAACTTAAAAAAGGAAGGGGAGGCCAACATTACGCTGGAAATGGTTCGGGCTTACATCGAGGCGCTCAAACAACTATGGAACGAATACCGACAAGGCGATGAGTCCTTGTATGCTGCTGCTTGGAAAGATCCAAAATTAAAAGAGAGTCGGTACTTCGGGGATGACGAGTATGCCGTTGTCGAAGAGGACTATTTAATGCAGGTCTCCTCGTTGAACGCCATGGCCTCGGAGCTCCAGGCCGCATCGAGCAGTACGGGGTCTGGAATTTCAAAGACAACGGTTGTTGAAACGAGCGCGCAAAGGTCACACGCTTTGTTGCCAACATTATCTCTGCCCACGTTCGAGGGCAATGACAAAGACTGGCCGTACTTTCGGGAATTGTTTACTGATCTAGTCGTAAACGACTCATCTTTGTCACCTTCCGAACGCCTTCGTTACTTGAAGGATTGTTTGAAAGGCGAGGCCGTCAACCTCTTCAAGCACGTGGAGACAAACACGATCGACTTCCAAGATGCTTGGAAGAAACTGGACAATCTCTACGCCAATCTTCGGGTTCCTTCAGAGCAAGCCGAATCCGAAACACTGACCGACAGGATGCTTCAGCCGATACTCGGCCATTCTGATGGTAAAAACGAGCAGCAAGTCGGATGGAGATCTGCGAGGGAATTCAAATTTGGTGACAACGAACTGAGCACCGTCACTTGCGGTCTAGTTTGTGCACCATACCTGGTACCCAGATGTCACCTCGCCAAGGTGGAGGAGCCCCTCCGCCCAATGGACTTCCTCATCAGGAGAGTCAGCTACTTGGCTGACCATCATCTCGGAGTGGACACACCTCCTGAGGCGGGACCTAGGTCGAAGGAACTTCGAGAACTCCTCAAGGCGGGCGGTTTTCCACGTTGCACGTGGAAATTCAACTCCAGGAGTCTGCTGGACGACCTCTACACTTCGGAGCTGAAAGGAGTTAGAGGAGGGGACACTCCCCTACTTCAAGGTTTCTTCGGCACCTGCGAGCTCTCTCACCCTGACTGCTGTCAGATCACATCTGCAACGTCTCTCCGGAACTTCGGGTTCCCCGAGCTCTCTGTGCTCGGCGGAACATCTCTACGTAGTCGTCCATTGGGATACTGGACCCTGATGGCGAGCGGCCTTCCACGTTGCACGTGGAAATTCATCTCCAATCCACTTGATTGGAACTTCGGGTTCCCCGAGCTCTCTATACTCGGCGGAACAGATCTACTTGGACATCCATGGGGGTGCTGGATCCTCATGGCGGGCGGCTTCCCACGTGGCACGTGGACTGCCGAATCCAATCTACTTGATTGGAACTCTGGGTTCCCCGAGCTCTTAGTGCTCGGCGGAACACATCTACTCGGGCTTCCATCGGAGAGCTTGATCCACCAGACAAGCGAGTTTCCACGGTGCACGTGGACATCCTGCTCCAGGAATCTTCTGGATTGTCACTCCACCTCCGAGCTGAAGGACGTCGGCGGATGGGATACTCTCGTCCCTCACTGCTTCTTCAGCATCAACGGGTACGCTCTTTCTTACTGTTGTCAGGTCACCGCTTCTCTTTCTCTCTGGAGCTTTGGGTTCCCCGGGCTATCAGTGCTCGGCGGAACATATCTTCTCGGGCTACCATGGGGATGCTGCATCCTCAAGGCCGGCGGCTTTCCACGTGACACGTGGACTTTCGACACCCGGAATCTTCGCTGCGTCTACGACAACGGGGTTTCTCTCTCTGAACTCTGTCAGACCACATCGACATCCTCTCTACGGATCTCTGGGTTCCCCGAGCTCTCAGTGCTCGGCGGAACATATCTACTCTGGCTACCCTCGGAGTGCTGGATTTTCAAGACTAGCGGCTTTCCACGTTGCAAGTGGAAATCCGACTCCAATCTACTTGATTGGAACTCTGGGTTCCCCGAGCTCTCAGTGCTCGGCGGAACATCTCTACTTGGACCTCCATTGGGATGCTGGATCCTGATGGCGGGCGGCCTTTCACGTGGCACGTGGACAGCCGAATCCAGAGATCAACTGGATTTCCACTCCCCCTCGGAGCGGAAAGGAGTCGGCGAATGGGACCTGCCCATGCTTCGCTGCGTCGTCGACAACAACTGGCTCTCTTTATCTGACTGCCGTCCGAGCATCGCTTCTACTTCTCGCTGGAACTCTGGGTTCCCCGAGCTCTCTGTGCTCGGTGGAACAAATCTACTCGGTCGTTCATTGGGATGCTGGATCCTGATGGCGATCGGGTTTTCACGTGGCACTTGGACATCCGAATCCAGGCACCTACTGGATTTTCAATCTACTTTGGAGCGAAAAGGAGTCGACGAATGGGACCTGCCCATGCTTCGCTGCGTCGTCGACAACCACGGGCCTTCTTCATCTGACTGCTGTCAGATCATCGCATCTCCTTATCGCTGGAACGCTGGGTTCCCCGAGCTCATTGCGCTCGGCGGAAAAAATCTACTGTATGTATACCCTCGGGCTAAGTTGTGGGTCGAAGCTGCCCACAACCGATGCCTACACGGGGGGAAACAACCTCTTTTGGCAGTGCTACGCCATAATTGCTGGATCCTCAGCGGTCTTCAGTCGGTGAAATCTTGTACCGACCGGGGCACCGTCTGTCTAATCTGGAAAGGGCAAACTGCCCAACCTAAAAATGGAAATTATCCGATTAGCTCTAATCAAGTCTCGCTTCACAGATTCGGAGGCTATTATCAGGCACCTACGCACCGTCGATCCAGGCAGGATCGTGGTCAGCGGAACTCCAAGGAAGGCAACTCCTGGGAATTTAATCTGCCTTCCTCCCCACACTTAAGGGAAATCTGGAAAGTTGCTGTCAACTCAGCTAAGCACCATCTACGCAGGATTTTTGGAGAGCAGCTACGGTCCTTCGAGGAGCTGACCACGCTCCTGACTGGTATCGAAGCTTGGCGTCTCACTAAAATCATACCTACTTTGACAGACGACCCTGAGGATCCTGCAGCCCTGACACTGGGGCACTTCTCAATCGGAGAACCTCTCACTGCTACACCCGAGCACAACCTCGAGGAACCGCCAGTATCCAGGGTATCTCGATGGCATCTGGTTCTCGTCGCAACTTTGCGCACCGTAACGTCGCCATTTCTTCGATCAGTGCCCAAATTTATCGCTCGGTTGTCGCCTGAAGACGAGGAGATGGATACTGGTGGAACTCATGAGGCTGAACTCGCACGCGGTTCATCCAATCCTTAACTAAAAACGCAATTTAGGTTAAGCTATTTCCTTGGTGGATCACCTACACGGTTCACTTTCATGGTAAATCATCTAACGAAGTGTTCACTCACTCTCCTCGGTATCACTTCGTTCACCTAAATTGTAATCTCGCGGATCATCCCTTCATTTCACTATCACGGAATTCACTTGTAATCACTGTTACTGGTAGTTTCTTTTAGGTACTACGCAGCACGTTGTCGACTCATTCAGCAATTCCTCGCATCACGTACGCTATCGCCCACCTGATTGGCTAATTAATTCGTACAGTTTCGTCAATGACTGACGAGGCGGGCGGAATGTTTGGGATTGGCTGAGCGTGTCGGCAGCGTGAACGCGCCGATTTACTGCGCCGCCTCGCTATTGGCGGAATCACGCGTAACGGCGAGATCGAGAGTCGATAAGCAGCTCGCAGTAGCTTAGACCAGCACCGTCGGACATCGATTACGATCGATTATCGACCCCGAAAATGGGATTACTATTGGCGGATCGCTCTATCGATCCGCCAATCAATAGTTCGACGGTGACGGTAAACTGCCAGCTGTTCGACTCCGATCTCAACGTACGTCAATCGTTCTCGCTCGTTCCTACGGAAAACGTCGCGCGTCTTCTTGACCTGTTTTCGCGAGTAAGTCGATTCGAGATCTGGATTCACGGACGCTACTCGTGAATATTTCTGCTGTTTAAAGTAATAATCATTTAGTTATCCATTTAACATTCTTTATTCAGAAATCTAGCCAAAACAAGCTGGTGTTTTGGCTAAGTTACATACCGCTTGTACATAGTTTCGGTTACGATTCTGTACGAACCCAAGTTGGGGAAATAAAGTTACGTTTAAGTGAAGTGGCTAGTTTTACCACCTTCTATTCTCAAACATAACGAATGCGTATAAATAGAGGGTTCGCGGAGCGACTCGGCCTATTTGCTATTCCGAGAGAGAGGACGAGGTAAGGACCACGGCCGCTCTTGGTTAGCTTTAGCACCCCGACAGGAGAGTACGGCGATAATACCTGGACGCCTGTCGGGAGTATCGGGAGAGGACGGGAGTCTGTTCCTGGTCGCTCGTTTGACATGGAGAGTTCGGCGATAATACCTGGACGCCTGTCGAACGAGAGAGAACGGGTCAACTCCTGGCCGCCCAGGGCTCGGCAGGAGAGTACGGCGAAAATACCTGGACGCCTGCCGAGAGGGAACGGGAGAGTGTTCCTGGCCGCTCGCTTCGACAAGGAGAGTACGGCGACAATACCTGGACGCCTTGTCAAGCGAGAGAGGACAGAGCACCTCCTGGTCGTCTGAACCACGGAACCTAGCTAGAGTACACGTGTGAACTTTCTAGAAATTTGTATTTCGAATTACGCATAGTACATTGAATATGTTAATCGAAATTTTCCCAACAAACTTCCTGTACCAAAATCCTAATTCCACAATAAATCCATATTTTCCAGCATTTTCCTGAGTTATTTTCTTGCGATGGCTACAACTTTTATTAAACTAACTTGCTGACTTCTACCTTCCTGTTTGTGATTTGATTGACTTAATTCAATTCTACATAGATTTACTTTATTATATATATATATATATATATATATATATATATATATATATATATATCCTAATCATATCTTATATCTTCTTATTCATTAGTGTATAAGTTAGGTCGGAAGTAATAAGTTCTACTTTTGTTAAAAAAAAAACCTTTATTTGCTAATATATGTGTCTTACTCTACATTAAAGATCACTGAGATACATACTTAGTCATATTATTTATTTATATCTTATACATACTTAATTGTTATATATTACTATTTATCGCTTAATTCTATTTACTTATACTAACTTAACAACTGCTTAATATCTACGAGTCGTGAAGACTATATTTAAACATCCTCCCATAATTCCTAACTTATGATCTTTATCCTTAATGAATTTATGATCTTTCGTTGACATTTCAACTTCAAATTCTATGCCTCTTTCTTTAATTTTGGGTTCTTTTTTGAGCACCCATTTCGTCGGATTGATTTGCTTGTATTCCTCTGCGAGGATCCCCACAACGTCGGCATATATGAATTCTTTATTATTCACATAAATGACTATTCTTACATCTCCATTTAATCTTTTACCGTTGACAATAATATATTTTACTTCCCCCTGGTTCAATATAGCCAGAGCTTCTCGAATATTAACCAGCGACTCGGCATCATTTGCAGTTAGTATAAATCCCCCCCGCTTTGGGTTCCCATCTACCGTAATTTATTGGCTTTTTGTTCTTAATTCTATAGCGGATGAAATGGATCCATAGTTTGTTGATTTCCTCCCTGCTTAATTCCTTTCCAGATGCTGGGTACCCTTTCTTAACGATCGCAATCGTTCTTTCCTCGGTTGCTGACTCCGCCGTTTGGGAGGGTCCCGCTTGTGGTACCACTTGCTGGGGTTGGGGTGGAGCTTGTGAATTTGATGCAGATTGGGTTGGGGGTGCAGACGCTGAAGCTCCTGCTTCCGGATGCTGGGCTGGTATACTCTCAATTCCCTTCGTTGCCTTTGTGTCCTGCAGTTTTACTGGACCATTTGTTGGTCCCGCCTTGTTCGCCTGAACTGCCCTTAATGGCTGGCTACTCCTGACTGGTTGAGATCCTTTATTCGCCTGCGTAGGCTTGCTTTGTTTATTTCCATTCTTGTTTTCCTTCTCCTTTCTCAGATTGGTTTGGGTGACCAATTCTATCTCTTCTTCTATTAAGTCACCGAATAGATTCATTTCTGTAAAGTCATATATATAAAGATTAATATTTATTCTATCTTACAGTTCCATATCAAATGATATTACATACATAACTCTATTACTTTTTTTTCTCATTTTCTTTTTGGTTTTTCCACCCATTATTCTATTATTTTGGTTCTTTCCATTATATTGTAATTTCTGTTACTTTATTTCCTTTTTATACTAATTCCTGTGCTACTAAAATAAACGACACTTTGGTCGTGCGAGCGAAGGCGTTGAGAATAGGGAATAGGGTGGGGGGTGGGGGCCCAGCCGCGAAAACAGAGAAAAAGCCGGTCACCGGCTTCACTATCGTTACCGCCGCGTTGACCGTCCTTTGCCTTGCAGCTACCTTTTGCCCGGTCTTCCCTGGCTACGCATCTAACTAATTTTATTTAATATTACATCCCTATTTCCTATTTCGCGTTCGCGTTACACGGCATTTCTCCACCGTCCCTGGTTCGCGTCCCCATGCATACCGCGAGTACGATATTCCACCTCCCCCTTTTTTGTGAATTGACAACGCGCAAATCTTGTTTTTCCAACAGTATTTTCCAACTAATGCCCTAATACACGATGATGATCGAATCATGGTCGTTTTCCATTTCTCGATCCTCATCGCGTTTCACAAAGACATTTGAAAAGCGCGCCTTTAGACTATTGCTAGCTTCGCTTTATTAATTCCAAATACCTATTTACATTGACTACCTTTGATCTGTTTAACCGTCTTCGCCCTATTAATTATTATTTATACATCGTTCGCGTTTTCGATAGAGATATGGCAATTATTTAATCGCGACTGTGCAATAATGCGTATACTTTGTGAAGTCTAACTAACGCACTAACTATAGCCACTTTAAAACCCGACGAATTTGCACAAATAGTAACAAAACAACCGGGACACATGGCGTTAGTGGCCGGAGAAGTTATCCATATAATAAAATGCGTCGCAGTGGACGTAAAAATCCGACGCACCGAAGACTGCTTTACCGAGTTACCAGTTAGCCACGGAAACCAATCAAAATTTTCTAACACCCATAACTCATATACTCACAAGTCATGGAACTCACAGAGATTGTAGTCAAGTGCTACCAGTAATGTATGAGATTGACCAAAATTGGCATAGGTTATCACCAAGACCAATAGAAGTCATCGCACCCCAAACACTGCAACCAATGAAGGAACCCGAATGGAAGTACGTCAACCCATCCAAATTGGCTACCAGCGGAATCTACACTCAGAACGACCTTAACGATTTACGGGATCATATCATGTTCCCTGCCGAGAAATCAGCTGTGTTAAATTCTGTCGCACGAAGCATGACAGGAAAAAACATACCAGCAAATTCTATTTCTATTATGGGTATGATGAACGAAGAAGCACTGGATGCAATAGCGGAAAGCGCAGCCAGAAAATTCTGGAATAAATTCATCACATTTGGATCTTTTAGTGCAGGAGTGCTAGCTGTATTCATCATCTTCAAATTTATCAAGATGATACTCAAAACCATAATACACGGTTACCAGCTACACTCGATATACGGATGCGGAATCACCTTGTGCGGAGCCGCATGGAGTTCACTGACACACCTGCTCATACGCCGAGCTGACGAGCGAAGAAACAAGACCCCAGCAGCTGACGAGTCGAGCGACGACCTTCGCGACACCCGATCCAGGGTCGACAGACCGGGTACATCCGAGTTCAACAAAGTAGCGGAGCAGCTTAAACAAATTTCCTTTGGAAATTTGCTTTCTAAAGGTGTCACGTCCGGTGGTCCAACCGTCATTAATAAATAACAAATAATCACAATACAAATATTCCCTAAGTTATTTAAGATTTTCTCTAACTAATGTTGCGCAAGAAATAGAAATAAAATATTGTAATCATATACTAAGCGAATAAACCGAAATATAATACGCGAGCGATATTAAGCAACGAAGCAGCTGAAGGCCACCTGGAGCGCAAAATTACAAGAAAACCACCCAAACAAAATTAAATACCAAGAAGACCAAGAACGCAATAGAGCTGACACTGACGAAAGCACTCCGGAAGAACGCGAGAAACGGAGGATCCAGCTGAGAGAAAGAAAGACACAAGAATAATTCAGTGAACAAACTGCAGACTACGATTACGATGACAAGTGAAAACCGAACCAACTCCACAAGGATTTGGTTTAGAACTGTGACGTTGCAAGTTTGCGACGTCACCCCGTTTTATAAAAACGGTTACAAAACCGTTAATAATGGACCGGACCGACCTCAAACGGTCACGAAACCACTCGTCGACACAAGAGCGCTCCTGAAGGAAAGACTTCCGAAAATATTCACGCGACTAACGCCATCTATCGTGCGTGCCGAGTACGGCAACGTTTCAGTGACGTGCCGAGGGCACGATTGGCCGAGAGGAAATATCGAAAGGCGCCCGCTCAAGGATCGTCCCGGGAAAACAATTGGCCACTAATTGGCGAAAATCCAGTATTGGTACCATTGGGGGAAATCTCGACCCACGGAGACGACGTACCGGGACTAAGAGATTCAGGTTGATCATCGTATATGGGTGGTCCGGCCGTCGTCTCACCCCGTTCGCACTGAATCTCGGCGGGGGTGGCTTAAAGAATTCCAGGGGGGAAGAATGGCTCTTCCCCGTTCGCCGAAAAAAGCGAACATTTGGCGAGAATTACAGGTCTGGGGCCCGAGGACCTGCCCGAGGATACGATCCTGCGATCTTCTAGTCGCGAAGCGGAGAGCGCCAATCGGGAATTCGGTAGGGCCGATAGAGTGGGTGGAGAACGAGAATCGTAGCTCTCGGTCGACGCGTATCGGGAAATCACTGTCGCACTGGTTAACGAACGGCGAACACGCCAAACGAATTCCGCAATTTCCGTAGTCCCGCTGAGTTCCGCGAACGAAGAAAAGTCGCGAGTGGTTGTTGGTTTCGGAAACGCGAGAGGCGAAATTCAGGAAGCCAACCACGGTAAGTCGACTCTGTGATTGCCCGATCTCGCGTTAGCGTTGGCTCGTCCATTTTGGTGTGAGGACGACGCGGATTCGCCTCGTCCTCGAATTTCGGCTCGCGTCCGTCTTGAGGACGCTTTGAGCAAGAGTATCGTTTCCCTCCGCGAATAAGAAGTCTTCCTCAGGAGTCGCGTCGGAAATTGAATAGCGTCGCGAAATAATTACCGAATCGCGAACCGCGGCCGGGCGTCGAAATTCGCACGCGAACGCGCGGAGTCTGCGAGTCCTTCCGACTCGTACGACCGCGGATTATTCAGCGCGCGTGGCGAGTCGATTCCCGTCGGCGATCGGACGCGAAATTCCCGCGACAGTCCCGAAAATCCGTCGCGCCGTCCACCTGCGTTTCGCGAAATTCCGCCTCAGCGGAGGCGCATAAAATCCTGACCAACTGCAATTTCGCGGACGGTACCGAACGACGAACGCGCTCCGCGAACGAACATCCGTCGCAAAAGTGTACAAGGAGCGCGGGCTCCCGGTTCGCGGCCACGTGGCCGCCCACCTGTAATTCAGACGTTTGAACTAAGTTCAATAAATGACATAGAACCAAATTCGTCTTGATTACTGTCGGCCTGCGTGATCCACCCTGTCGCGAGTGTTCGACCGCGATCATAAATCCTCATCGCGACGAAGAGGGTTTCACGATTTTATGACATTCAAGGCCAGGGTCTGAAGTGGAGGACCGAGGACAGTTCGTGTCCTGTGACATAGGCCAGACCGGACGTCTTTTGTTTATAAGTTTTTAGTACGGGTCGGTCCCAAGAAAGCCACGTGCGCGCTAACCCTAACGGTCGGTCGGCTACGCGAAGCCGGGATTTTCCTGGGTCCTCGAAAAGGGACGAAAGCGACGGTTGGACCCAGATGTTTGTTTTCGGGATCGTAAAAATAACATTCGCGCAGGATAAGAGAAAGTCGTCCGGAGGTATATTCTAAAAACTTCCCCGGACAAAGAAGAGATTAGTCAGTCGTATGCGAACCGCGGTAGTGTGTACAGTGCGAGCGAGGTTACGCGACAATATTGTTAAACGAATAATCGTTATTTGAGACATTACTGAACAATTATAAGGGGTCCTCAGAGTCAATCTCTGCGAGGGTGTGCCAAGCACAACCCCCTTATAAGATACAGATGTATCATACATGGGTCCTCAGAGTCAATCTCTGCGAGGGTGTGCCAGGCACAAACCCAATCATTCTCGAAAGAATAACGGAAGTCATACTTCCAAAATACGCGTTTTAATACACGCAGACACACACTCGACGGATCCCATGGAGTCAATCTCCACCAAGTCGTGCCAAGCACACCATCATACGTATGGGATCCAGCAGAACCAAATCTGCCGAGTCGTACACACGAACTCTTAAATATTATATTATATCACATCGAACGCTTACACCTTCATCGTCGTTTTGTAATTTTATGTACGAACTTTGTTTTCTTGGGTTTTTTATGCCGCAAGGCTTTTTCCCAACGAGCCATTAAACTATTCAGATCATTTTCGGCTCAATTCAGTTTTATTCATTTATAATTAAATCCTTTCCTACCTACACATCCTCACGTAAAATTGAAACACGGAACTTCTCCATGTTGGAGAGGTTTCGACGATACATTTTATGGTGCCTCCTGTGAGGTGTGAGCGTTAAACCGATGAAGGTGTAACAAATATTAGAAAATCGCGCGCAACTGCCGTTGAAGTTGATCACGGGCAGGGGAGCGAGACGTTTTCCTTTTCCAAGGGAGAGGGTCCTTCGAAGTCGAGGCGCTTTCCTTGGAGGGGGAAACAGACCCTTAAAGAAGCACGCGGTCATTGGGACCACTTCTGTTCTGACTGCGGTCGTAGCAACGTGCTTTAAAATCCAGTACAGAATTCGCTTCCATACTTCGAGACATCGTATATCCGAAGTTTCAATACTTGTCAATATCTTGACTGCCGGTGATAAGCGGTATCGTGTGTACGCATTTCCGTCGGAATATTAGTACGTGGTGTGCGTAAAACAGGTGTAGAGACACAACAGTGCTCAGTGACTTTATGTGGGACTTGACAACAAGCGAACATTTGTGAACTTTGGATACAACTCGACGGTGACACGGTGGACCTCTCGCCCATATCTGCCTCCCGCTGCAGAACTTGTCCATCAGCAAAGATAAGTTGACACTTGATTCTAAGTTAATCGCGTATTTCGTAAATTGACATTAGTGTAGTTACATATATAGTGTGTGCGGATACTTAGCATAGGCATAATGGATAGGATCGTTATAATTGGTCAGAAGCGTACGTCGCTTAAGCGACAATTGACACAGATTGAAAACTACATAGCTTCGGGTCGGTACGATAAGACAAATCTTCAAATGCGGCTGAGTCGAGTCACCGAATTGTTTCATGCGTACGAGGAGTTAAACGATGAACTTGCAATCATCGACCCTACCAATGGTCATTTAGATGAAATCCAAGAAATTCAGGATCGGTACTACGATGTCGCTAGTAAAATCAAATCCATGGAGGTCGCTGAATCTTCGTCCGCGCAGGTAAACGAGATGCTCGGCAACACGTATCTAAATTCCACCCTAGTAGAGGGACGGCGGCGTACTTTAAAATTGCCGGTCGCGGAATTGCCGAAATTCGACGGAAGCCTGGAACAATGGCTTTCGTACAAAAACACGTTTTTGACTATGATCGACGGGCGCACTGATATCACGGACTTGGAAAAATTTATATATTTAAAAAATTCACTTCGAGGTGACGCGCTGAACAAGATCCTCGTTTTTGATGTAAGCGCGGAAAACTATCAGAATGCATGGCGGCTCCTAGTAGATTCCTACGAAAAACGACGTATTCTGGTATCAAAGCACCTGGACGCTATTATCGATTTAGGAACGAGTAAGGTCACGTCTAGCGGGCTCGTGAAATTGATTGATGATGTCCGCCAACATCTGAATATGCTAAAATCATTACAGGTCACGCCGGATGGTTCTCTAATAATTAGATTTTTGGAACGAGCATTACCCCGCGAAATCAGAGAAAAGTGGGAAGAGACATTAAATTTAGATACTCTTCCTACCTTAGATGAATTTTATAAATTTGTTAACGAAACGACGTTCCGCCGGCTCACGCTCGAAAGGGGTGCCGTCCGTGATAACACCGAGGCGGGAGTTAAGCGACGGTCCGATCGTGAATTCCGTACGGTGAAAACGCGTAAGCTCGAGAACGGCGCGCGTGCCCTCGTTACCACTGCCGCGTGTACCTGCCCCTTTTGCAATAGACAACATCTCCTATTCAGTTGCCCAGAATTCTCGAAATTAGCCGTATCACAACGTTGGGATATTATAAAAAGAAAAAATTTGTGCCGAAATTGTTTACGGAATCACAAGGGAATATGCCGGTCGTCACGATGCAAACAATGTGGACGTTTCCATCATTCGCTATTACATAATTTCAGCGCGCATCAACTTTCCGCGGTACCAGCTTTGACCATGCCAAAGACCGCAAACGACGCGGCTGAACCGGGTTCGGCATGACAATCCAAGTTCGCATTAACTGCAGTATCTCGCGCCCCTCGATCGCAGTTAATGATGAGCGCGATAGTTCGCGTACGAAAACACGACGGGACATTCATTGAGGCTCGGGCGCTCCTCGATACCTGCGCGACGGCTCATTTCATGACCGAAGCATTGGCAAAACAACTCAGACTTACCGCACAACCATGTTCGATCCCAATCCATACTATTAACGAGATGACCACGATGTCGAAGGATTTAATCCAGATTACGATCCGAGCGCTTCACAGCAACTTTCAAAAATCATTAACGTGTCTGACAGTTTCAAAAATCACGGGTTCGGTACCCGATGAGGTATTTCCGCGCGAATCCGTAAAAATTCCCTCTAATATTCGTCTTGCCGATCCTGAGTTTCATATTCCGCGGCCCGTCGATATTTTGATCGGCTCTGGAGCCACTTTAGCATTGATGTCGATAGGGCAGATCAATTTGTCTCGCGACGACTGCGACTTGATCTTGCAAAAGACCCAACTTGGATGGGTAATAGTCGGCAGTACAGTCGATGCAGCTGATAATACAACCATTTCATGCAATCTGTCCGAGCTAAAGGAACAGATCGAAAAATTCTGGTTAATCGAAAACGTGGACGCGGAGACATCGAAATTGTCAGAAATATCGCTGTGCGAAACGCATTATAGCGATAACACGACGCGTGATGATTGCGGTCGGTATATAGTTCGGTTACCGTTTCGTACCAGCAGGAGAGATTTCGGTGACATGCGACGGATAGCCTTACGCCGGTTTCACGGACTTCAGCGGAAACTCGATGCAAATGTAGATTTAAAAAAGGCATATCATGAGGTGATGCAAGAGTACATCACGCTTGGGCATATGTCGTTGGTCGACGACGATTCATCGACTGCATATTACATGCCCCATCACGCTGTAGTAAAGGCCACAAGCGCAACTACTAAGGTCCGTGTCGTGTTTGACGCGTCGGCCAAATCACCCAACAATATTTCATTGAACGACGAACTCATGGTAGGGCCTACAATACAGGATAAACTTTTTGATCACTTGTTACGTTTCCGCACATATTCATTTGTTATCACTGCCGACATCGAAAAGATGTACCGGCAAATTTTAGTCCATCCACAAGACCGTACGTATCAACGCGTATTTTGGTACCACGAAAATAAAATACGCACATTTGAATTGAACACCGTTACCTTCGGCGTATCTTCTGCTCCGTATCTCGCGATTCGAACGATACAACAGCTCGCTAATGACGAAAGGGCGGATTTCCCATATGCTTCCGAAGTTTTAAAACGTGACCTGTACGTCGATGACCTCTTGACAGGCGCGAATTCGTTAGAAGAGGTTCTCAAAATTCGCGATGAAGTAATTGACATTTTGAAGCGCGGCGGTTTCAATATTCGGCAGTGGGCCTCGAACCACAACCACGCTCTCGATTCCGTTAAAGAAAAGATTCTCGGAACGGATTACGCGACCGATAAAAGCCCGGTAATAAAAACTCTAGGCATTGGATGGCACGCGCAAGGGGACAAATTAGTTTACACCGTAAATGCATCGGAGTCTTCGAAAAAATCAACGAAACGCGAAATCTTGGCTGAAATCGCCAAGATTTTCGACCCTCTCGGGCTTCTCGGACCAGTAATTCTCACTGCAAAGGTTTTCATGCAGGAATGCTGGAAGACGAAGCTCGACTGGGATGAATCGGTGCCGCAATCGTTACACACACAATGGTTGACCTTTGCTAAACAACTCCCGTGTATAAACAATTTGTCGATAGATCGGAAACTTTTACTCGAGAATCCTACGGATATTGAGATTCATGGATTTTGCGACGCGAGTAAAGTCGGATACGGCGCGTGCATTTACATCCGTTCCCGGAATCTAAGGGGTCACATCCTTGTTCGTCTGGCGTGTGCGAAATCGCGAGTTGCGCCTCTCAAGGAAGCAACTATACCGCGACTAGAACTATGCGGAGCACTGACGTTGGCCCGACTCTATCGAGAGACAGAAACTGCCTTTAGATTCCCAGTCGATCGAATTATCTTCTGGACGGATTCGAGTATAGTACTGCAATGGTTGAAAAAATCGCCAACCGTGCTGAGGATATTCGAATCGAATCGCGTGGCAGAAATCCAGACGATCAAGGAAGCGGAATGGCGGCATGTCAGAACGAGAGACAATCCGGCCGACGCATTGTCTCGCGGACAACAGCCTGCGTCATTCCGCGAAAACGATGCGTGGTTCGAGGGGCCCTACTGGTTACACGAGCACGAATCTACTTGGCCGACAAGCTTGGATATTACCGTCAAGGAATTGCCGGGATTGAAGGGCAATACATGCTTGACATTACGCCTTGATAAATGCGAATTGTTTCGGAATTTTTCATCGCATAAAAATCTGGTGCGTGTAATCGCTCGTTGTTTGCGCTGGCTTCGATCTAACCAGTATAAGGGCGAATTGTGTATAGAAGAAATAAACCAGGCGGAACGCGTCGTAATCAAAATAATTCAGAGAGAGCAATTTACAGAAGAGATTGACCGCATCTCGAAATCGGGGGGAGTAAAGGGCAGTCGGCTTGCGTCGCTGAATCCGTTTCTGGACGAACACGGACTTCTTCGTGTCGGCGGTCGGCTACAGAATGCCAACATTTCATACTCTCAAAAACATCCTATTCTTTTGCCGTCCTATCATCATGTAACTGACTTAATCATTCGAGAAGTACACGAACGCGCGTTCCATGCCGGCATTCAAAGTACTCTATACACCATTCGCCATCGTTTCTGGCTCCTCGACGGGAAAAATCAAATTAGAAAAATCGTACGACGATGCGTCCGTTGTATTCGTTTCCGACCAACTCCGTTGCAGAGAAAAATGGGAAATTTACCCAATGCACGTGTCGAAGAAGCAGCGGTATTCTCTCATACCGGGGTAGATTTCTTCGGGCCACTTTTTATCAAGGACAAAAAGCACCGAAACAGAAACAGCGTCAAGGCGTATGGTTGCATTTTTATTTGTATGTCGGTCAAGGCGGTTCATGTTGAAATCGTGAGCGATCTTACAACCGAGGGTTTTCTCGGCGCCTTCAGGCGTTTCATTGGGCGTCGAGCTATACCCACACACGTGTACTCGGACAATGGTACCAATTTTGTCGGTGCAAACAGTCAATTACGCGAATTATACGCGTTGTTCGAGTCGCAACAATTCAAGGAAACTATCAACGAATTTGCAGTAAGCAATTCTATAACTTGGCACTTCAACCCACCGTTGACACCACATTTCGGAGGTATATGGGAGGCCGCGGTTAAGTCATTTAAGCACCATTTCAAACGGGTCGTCGGCGATCGCCTATTTACGTTCGAAGAGATAAACACATTTGCAATAGAAATCGAAGCGATTTTAAATTCTAGACCGCTGTGTCCGATTTCATCTGACCCAAACGATCCTATCGCGTTAACGCCAGCACACGTATTGGTAGGCCGACCGCTTACAATGTTGCCAGAAAGTAACTACCTTTCCATTCCAGAGAACCGGCTGACCTCTTGGAAAATCATTTCTAAAGCTCGCCAGGACTTTTGGAAAAGATGGTACCAGGAGTACCTTAACGAACTTCAAAGGCGACAGAAATGGCACGAAACTCGAGGCGAGATCAAGGTTGATTCAATCGTAATCTTGATGGACAAGAATTTACCCTGCATGCGATGGAGGCTGGGCAGAGTTATGGAGGTTCACCCCGGTCGAGATGGAGAAATCCGAGTCGCCACAATTAAAACCACCAACGGCGTCGTTAAGCGGAACATTTTACAGCTGTGTCCATTAACTGAGCATACGTGATAAAAGACATAAACACTGCATCGGACATTGTCGTGCGTTTCTAATCCTGCGAGTGTTTAAAGAAAACAACTGTGACTTAAATTCGTAAACTTAGACTTATTGCTCGCGTCCTCGCAACGGGGGGAGCATGTTCGACCGCGATCATAAATCCTCATCGCGACGAAGAGGGTTTCACGATTTTATGACATTCAAGGCCAGGGTCTGAAGTGGAGGACCGAGGACAGTTCGTGTCCTGTGACATAGGCCAGACCGGACGTCTTTTGTTTATAAGTTTTTAGTACGGGTCGGTCCCAAGAAAGCCACGTGCGCGCTAACCCTAACGGTCGGTCGGCTACGCGAAGCCGGGATTTTCCTGGGTCCTCGAAAAGGGACGAAAGCGACGGTTGGACCCAGATGTTTGTTTTCGGGATCGTAAAAATAACATTCGCGCAGGATAAGAGAAAGTCGTCCGGAGGTATATTCTAAAAACTTCCCCGGACAAAGAAGAGATTAGTCAGTCGTATGCGAACCGCGGTAGTGTGTACAGTGCGAGCGAGGTTACGCGACAATATTGTTAAACGAATAATCGTTATTTGAGACATTACTGAACAATTATAAGGGGTCCTCAGAGTCAATCTCTGCGAGGGTGTGCCAAGCACAACCCCCTTATAAGATACAGATGTATCATACATGGGTCCTCAGAGTCAATCTCTGCGAGGGTGTGCCAGGCACAAACCCAATCATTCTCGAAAGAATAACGGAAGTCATACTTCCAAAATACGCGTTTTAATACACGCAGACACACACTCGACGGATCCCATGGAGTCAATCTCCACCAAGTCGTGCCAAGCACACCATCATACGTATGGGATCCAGCAGAACCAAATCTGCCGAGTCGTACACACGAACTCTTAAATATTATATTATATCACATCGAACGCTTACACCTTCATCGTCGTTTTGTAATTTTATGTACGAACTTTGTTTTCTTGGGTTTTTTATGCCGCAAGGCTTTTTCCCAACGAGCCATTAAACTATTCAGATCATTTTCGGCTCAATTCAGTTTTATTCATTTATAATTAAATCCTTTCCTACCTACACATCCTCACGTAAAATTGAAACACGGAACTTCTCCATGTTGGAGAGGTTTCGACGATACAGCGAGGGTAGTCCCCGTTATTCCCTGTGTCCGAATTCCTGGCCGTTCGCGTCACTCTTTCGTTCGCGTTCCGCGGAGGCTCTCTTCGGATTCGGTTTCCCCGGATCACGGTGTTCTGTTGCATTTCGTGCGGTACTTCCGAGTACCTGGCGCCCGAACTCGAGTTTTGCTTTTCGATTGAGCCTCCTCGGAGGAGCACTTTGTCCCGAGGCGACCGTGCCCACGCGGCCGCGCACGGCCCGGCCTCAGAGCCCGTAAATCCTCGGGGTTGACCCTGTCCGACGGCCGTAAAAAGTCGTTCGCACGGGGCAACGTTGCAGAACAAAGGATAGAAGAAAATATAAAAACGACGACACCTCGCCAGCGAGTCAGTAGTAATAAAAAAGCAGCAGTCGACTAGCGAATCACAGTATTATAATTTCAAAATCGAGAACGTTCATCTTTGTAAAAGTGTGTGTGAACCAAATCGAACCGTAACTGGATTAATTACCCCACAAGGCGAACCAGCGTAACGGTAATTACTAACATTTATAATAACTAGAAACTCTCGTACCGACTACTCGCAAAACTCAAATGTACTCTGAATTTATTGTTTAAATACACTTTGTTTAACTTCTATTAAATATCAGCTTCTCCAAATTCATTTGACATACCCAACTTCGATTTCTTCGTGACCAATAATTTACAGTGAAGCCACATAAACATCATAAAACCCTCAATTTCCCGAACCGAAGCCGGTGAATGCAGGTAGGTTCGAAACTGCGTCATATCCCTATCATATAAAGCTATCAAAATCTCTATCGAATCTCTGTTTGTCTTAGTTGGGACGTAACACTCAGTACCGCGCGCGTACGGGTGAGCGGCTCAGGATGCCGCCCGGATACGGTTCGTGCACTGATCGACTCGGGCAGTGAAGTGTCATTGGTGTCTGATTCCCTGGTGCAGCGACTCGGTCTCCGTCGTCAATATGCGAGGATCCCCTTGCTAGGCGTGGGCGACTCGAATTTGCACGTCACACGGGGGCGCGCCGAACTCATCGTCGCGTCTTGCTACGACCTGTCAACGGAACACAGAATTGAGGCGCTCATCATGGCAGAACTATCCTTTTTTTTTAGCGTGAGGGAAATGCTTTTACGCATACCCCGTACCCCCTGGGAGAGATACGAGGTTATGTGGGGCTACGTGGCCAGAAAGGCTCACAATACCCACTAAAAACCTCACGACAACCTTCCCTAAGCTATTCGGGAGCGGCTGGGATCTCCGAAGAACACAACCAGCCATCCCCCTTCCCCTTGGCCCTGTGTCGGGCCTCATCCCGGGGGGGAGAGAAATTGCCCCCAGCAATACCTAAGCTATCAGGGTGTAAGCAGATTGCCCACTTACACCCCCCTTCTCTGGGCCGTTCGGTGGGCTTCGCGAGTCTCCAGCTCGCTCCGCCCAACGACCCCCGGTGACTCCGTTCCTCGCTCGAGGAGCCCTTCAAAGGGCTCTCGGCCGAGAGGCGAAGTCTCCGCGCGCGACAAGGAGGGACGAAGGCGCGCACCCCGCCCGCGTTCGGCCCTCCCTCACTCCCACCCCCTCCCGCCGACCCAACGATCTTTACGTCCCCCCGGGGGGACAGAGGAAAGGGGGCCGGAATAGTCCCCCCATAAAAGAGCAACCGTTCTGGGATGCCTCTTCGGGGGAGGCGGGAAGGACTTAACGAGTCCCGCCTCCCCCGGTCGGTCGCCTGCCCCGTAGCGTGGGGCGGGCCGCTCGGCGAGGACGCCTCGCCAGAGCAATCCTTCTCTCGGAGAGGCGGTCGGCCTCTCTCTCCCTTTCTGCCACCTCCTTCCGCTGCATCACCTCCTCGCAGAAAGAGGTCACGGAAATAGGAGGTCACGGTGGCAGAACTCTCCTGCTATCGACCGCGGAACTTACCTGAGACTAGTCAGTGGCCTCGCCTGGAGGGGATACCACTCGCCGACCCACGCTACAGGGAGACGGACCCGGTGGACCTACTTTTGGGGGCGGACGTTTACAACAGGATCCTGAGATGCGGAGTGATTCCTGGCGGCCCGGACAGACCGGCAGTCCAGGAGACCGACTTCGGCTGGATCCTGAACGGAGCTGTCACAGCGGCCAATCGAGATGCTTCAGTGCTCACCCATCATTGTTCCGTCGACAGGGAATTGGTGAGTGCACTCTCCAGGTTTTAGGAGCAGGAGGAGGTGACCACGACCATACCGCTGAGTGGTGAGGACCAAGCCTGTGAGGACCATATTGCGGCGACACACCGCCGAACTCGTGATGGTCGCTTCGTAGTCCGTCTACCCTTCAGGGAAGCCCCGCAGCTGGGCGACTCCCGCGGGAAGGCGCTCCAAGTACTGCGTTCTATGCAGCGTCGTTTTCAACGGGACGAATCGTTGAGGGAAGCTTACCAACTCTTTATGAAGGAGTACGAGCAGCTGGAGCACATGCAGAGGACGAAACTGACCAACCCGGAACCAGGCTACTTCTTGCCGCACCATGGGGTCATCAAAGAGACGAGCACGACAACGAAGCTACGAGTTGTCTTTAACGGCTCCATGTCGACATCTTCGGGTAAGTCGCTCAATGACTACCTCTATACCGGTCAGAATCTCCTCCCCCGGCTGTTCGATGTGCTGCTCCGGTGGCGACGACACACAGTAGCCTTCACTGCGGATGTCGAGAAGATGTTCCGCCAGATACAGATTCATCCTGAGGACCGGCACTGGCGACAGATCCTGTGGAGCTGTAACGAAGGGGGAACAATTGTGACGTATCGACTGAATACGTTAACGTATGGAATGGCCTGTGCACCTTACCTGGCTACACGATGCATTAAGCAACTGGCACTCGACGGAGCATCGCGCCTCCCAGCAGCTTCAGCTGTCCTGATGCGGGACATATATATGGACGACGTCTTGACAGGAGCATCCACCGTTGAGGGAGCACGCCGGTTGCAGCAGGAGCTAAATGAACTCCTTACGGCGAGCGGGTTCATTCTCAGGAAATGGGCGTCCAACATCCGCGATCTCGTAGATGTTTTCGAGGGACTGGGCAGTTCCCTAACGTTGGAAGCTGAGCCCTCTCTGGCGTGCTTGGGCTAAAATGGCTGCCTAGTGTAGACTGTTTTCAGGTGACCGTAGCAGCGTCACCACCTCTGGTCATTACGTTTCGACGTTCGGTGCTCAGCAGGACTGCGCAGTTGTTCGACCCGATGGGGTGGCTAGCTCCCGTCACCGTGGCCGCGAAGATCCAGATCCAGGCACTGTGGCTCCTCAAGGCTGACTGGGATTCACCACTTCCTGTCCGGGAGGAGGCTCAATGGCGCCGATTCATGGAGGCGCTGCCGGAGTTGGACGGCGTGAGGATACCTCGGTGGCTCGGGGTAGCAGAGCGGACGACCGCCGTGGAGCTCCACGGGTTCGCTGACGCATTTCAACTTGCCTACGCGGCCGTGGTGTATGTGCGTACCGTCGACCCGAAAGGGGAGGGACGAGTCACCCTGGGCGCAGCCAAATCCAAAGTGGCACCCCTGAAGAAGGTTACGCTGCCTCGGTTGGAGCTCAGCGCTGCATGCCTGCTCGCGCGGCTGACCCAGCACATGATCGAAGTGCTGGGATGGGACGACATCGAGGTGCACCTCTGGACGGACTCGTTGGTCACTCTCAGCTGGATCAGAGGTCATCCGACTCAGTGGAAGACCTACGTCGCCAATCGCGTAGCAGAGATCCAACGATTACTGCCGCAGGCGAGGTGGCACTACGTAAAAGGCGTGGAAAATCCGGCTGACTGCGCTTCTCGTGGTCTGGCCCCGGAGGAGCTACGCGACTTTTCACTTAGGTGAACTGGCCCTCGCTGGTTAGCCACCGACGGGTCCTGGCCGTCGGCCGACCCCGGTCTGAAGGAAGGCACCCAGGAGGAGAGAGTGCGGAGCCACCACATCCAGAAGCAGCCTACCGCAGAGATAACAGCGTACTGCCAGAGGTTCTCCAAATTCCAACGGTTATGCAGGGTCACAGCTTGGTGTTGCCGCTGGCTGCGGTCGTCGACTGGACGAGGATCTCCTCATCTGACCGCTGAGGAAGTGCTGACTGCGAGGATGAGACTCGTACGAGCAGTGCAGCTGGAAGCTTTTCCGGCGGAGATTCCTTTTTTAGATGGTTCTGGAGTCCTACGACTAGGGGGCCGTCTCCAGCGTGCGGCACTTCCCTACGAACGCACTCATCCCCTGATCCTGCCGGACGAGGCACCTATGGCGCTGCTGTGGGCGGAGGATGCACATCGAAGGACGCTGCATGGTGGAGTCCAGCTCACCTTGGCCACACTACGTCAAGAATGTTGGATCCTTCGAGGTCGTGCCGTCGTCAAGGATTGCATCAACCGTTGCCACCGTTGCGTCCGCTGGAGAGGACGTACACTAGAGCAGCTGATGGGCAGCCTTCCACCAGCCAGGGTCACCCAGACGCGACCGTTCCTAAGGACAGGAGTGGATTATGCAGGGCCAATCTTGGTTCGCACTGGCCGAGGACGGGGGAAGGGATGCGAAAAGGGGTATATCGCGCTCTTCATTTGTCTTGCGACGCGAGCCGTGCATCTGGAGCTAGTGTCCGATGGCAGCACAACGTCATTTTTGGCTGCACTGACGTGGTTCACATCACGTCGCGGTGTATGCGCTGAAATGTATAGCGATTGCGATATGGTTTTCGTCGGGGCTGATCGCGAACTACGCGCGCTTGTATGCACCGCCGATAGTAATAACAGAGATCTTTTCGACGCGATAACCGACAAGGGGATCGAGTGGAAGTTTAATCCACCCTCAGCCCCCCATTTCGGCGGAATATGGGAGGCTGCGGTAAAATCAGTAAAACACCATCTCCGCAGGCAGATAGGCGAACAGCGACTCACCTTTGAAGAGCTGGCCACACTCTTGGCAGGCATCGAAGCTTGCCTAAACTCTCGACCACTCCAGGCACTGACACACGACCCCGATGACCTGGAAGCGCTGACACCGGGTCATTTCCTCGTAGGCGGCCCCATTATTGGGAGCCGAAGTCCGGGATGGATTTGGAGCGGAAGAGGGAATGACCTCGAGGTCCCCATGCCTCTTGGAATTCCCCCTCTCTCGCAATGAAACCGCGATGGAACTGATGTTCTCCTGAACTGCGTACTTACCTGATTATTTACCTTCGGTAAGTTCTCGGGAGAGAGGCCTGGGGTGGAGAATTTCGGTGAAGTTGAGAGTCCATCTTGGGCAAAATCCTCCTACTCCACCTCCTCGTGGTGGCACCTGGGACTCTGTGGAGGCTTCGGCCGAAGCAGAGTGCGAACGGAGTAGGAAGGTACCCTTGCGCCCTGGACACAGGCCTAGCGGCAAGGTCTGTCCAGGGCCACATACCGTAAATCCGGTGATCATGTTTTACCGGACCGGGGGGCTTTCCTTGATCGGCCGGCTCCGCGAGGATGACTAACCTCTATAAAATATGTCTCTAACTACTAAGCTTCGACGCGCGGTGAAGGTAGCACCACTCTGGTGGGCCGGTGGATGCATCGGCCACTTAGCGCGTCACTGATGTGCGTGTGCGCCTGCGCACGTATGCGTAGGGGCACACGCACAGCAGTAGGTGGGTGGGGTTTTTCACCTCCGGTCTAGCCCGGGACCGGGTAGCGACTAGGGCCCCCGGCGGTAGGGGTTTGCGGCGCCCCCCGGGAGTACTCGTGAACCGCACCAGGACACAGGAAGGGTGATGAGTGAGGCCCTCCTCCACTTGTGGGGGAGGGTAGTAACTAAGCCCGTTATGAAATAATGATGACGACAAAACAGACGCCTCGGAATATTACTGGGCAGGAGGGGACACCGCGCCCGGAAGCGGTTGCAAAGAGGGGTGTTGGAGCGGCAGTGGGGATAAATACCTCCGCCGCGAGCGCTAGTACCTCGGCGGCTGGCGCCTCGGGCAACCGGAGCACCGGTCGCGGAGTGGGAGGTGGAGTTCTGTCGGGTGCGGTGCCCCGCATCCGCCTCGACAGAATCTTTCGGCCCGGAGAGTCGAGCCTCGGCGGCCCAGGAGCGCGGTCCAAGACTGCGCCTCGGCCGCCGACTGCTCTCGACGCATTGGGTTTGGCGGGTGGGGGCGGGGGTGCCGGGGGCTACGTTGCGGTGACGGATTATGAATCCGTCTGCTCCGAGTCGTCGATCCCCCTGGCCTCTCGCTGCACCTCCTAGGTTGTTGGGGGTTCGGTCGCCACCTCAGTGGCCGGCTCCCGTAAACGCCGGGGGGCCTCTGGGGATATGGGGGAGGGGAGCGTGGGGCGTAAACGCCCCTCGCTCGTCCCGACTCCGCAGGTGGCGGATACGGTAAACATCGCCGGTTGGCACAGTGGTTAAGGCGTCGGACTACGGAGCGGATACACTGGGGTTCGAATCCTGTCGGCAACAGTTTTTTGCCTGCGTGTGGCCGGAGGCCACAGAGCGCGGCGCGGAAGAGGGGGCGGAGTGGTTCCGGGGCATCATGAAAAGCGTATGCGACGCTTCGATGCCCCGGATTAAGAACCACCCCCGTTGAGGAAAGTGTACTGGTGGTCGGGCGAAATAGAGGATGCTAGAACGATTAGCATCCGGGCCCGACGCCAGTACGCCGGCGCGCGGCGACGTCGTCGAGATCCTGAAGAGGACGACGACGAAGCCGAGGCAAGGATGGCCTCCCTGTATGTTACTTACAGGGAGGCCCAAGTGGCCCTGCAGCGACTAATCGCTGCTGCCAAGGCCAAAGCCTGGGAAGAGCTCTTGGGCACTATTCAGAGTGACCCATGGGGGCGCCCTTACAAAATGATGTTGGGCAAATTACGCCCATGGGCGCCCCCGTTGACGGAGCAGCTGGAACCGGAGTTCCTAGGGCGGGTCGTGTCCACCCTCTTCCCCCCTACCGAGGGGGAGAGGGAGTACCCGCCCATTCCGTCCCAAGAGTGGGGCGAGGGTCTCCGGATATCCGGCGCTGAGCTCTCCCAGGCGGTCCGGAGGATAAGGGAAGGGGGTGTTAAGGCCCCCGGACGAGTATTGGTCGCGGCGCTCGACGTCCTCGCCCCGGCTCTGATCGGCGTACTGAACGCGTGTCTGAGCCGGGGAACCTTCCCCAGGGAATGGAAAGTCGCCCGGCTTGTTCTCCTCCAAAAGGCAGGCAAGCCCGCAGAGCTTCCCTCTGCGTACCGGCCGTTGTGTCTCCTCGACGAGGTGGCGAAAATCTATGAAAAGATTATCGCAGATCGCCTCGTCGAGCACCTGTCAACGAGTGGTCCCGATCTCAGCGATTGCCTGTTTGGGTTCCGCAGGGGGCGTTCTACGATCGATGCCATCGATCGACTCGCCTCCTTCCGGACCAGTGCAGTCGCTGCGGGCCGGGTGTTGTTGGCGGTATCGCTTGATATCACCAACGCGTTTAACACCCTGCCCTGGGATGAGGTAGTGGGGGCGCTGGAGTATCACGGGGTGCCCCCCTACCTCCGTGAGGTCATTCGGGACTATCTCCGGGACAGGCGGTTTGAGTACCGTGGCCGGTACGGTGTGATGCAGAGGGAGAACATGCACCGAGGAGTTCCGCAGGGGTCGGTTCTAGGACCGCTCCTGTGGAACATAACATACGACTCGGTGCTGCGGGCTACTCTCCCCCGCGACGCCAGTGTGATTTGCTATGCGGACGATACACTGGTGGTCGTGGAGGGGGAGACATGGAGGGGAACGATAGCCTTGGCGGCTGTAGTGGTGGACTCCGTGGTGGGTAGGATCGAGGGGTTGGGGCTCAAGATAGCCGCCGGTAAGACGGAGGCGATGTGGCTACACGCATTGCCTCCGAACCGGCGGCCGCCGCCCCAACTCGGGATCCAGGTAGGTGATGCCGTTGTCGAGGTCAGGCAGGAGATGAAGTATCTGGGCCTGACTCTCGACAGTCGCTGGCGCTTCGAGAAGCACTTCGGTCGGTTGGCCCCCCAGGCTCAAGCGGTGGCGGCCTCCTTAGGGAGACTGCTGCCCAATACTGGGGGGCCCGATGGACGGATCCGCCGCCTCTATACGGGGGTGGTGCATAGCAAGCTCCTATATGGAGCACCCGTGTGGTCCGACGCATTGTCGGTCAGCCGGCGCAGTAAAACACTCTGCAACAGAGTGCAGCGCCGGCTGGCCTTGCGGACCATACGGGGCTATCGCACCGTCTCCACCGAGGCAAGGGAGCGGACGGCTTGGTATTTGGCCGTCCGCTCGTTGCGCAGGGGAGAAGCGAGCCCGGACGAGGGGGACAGGATAGTAGAAGTGAAGCGCCAGGCCGGCAGGAGTCGCTGGCCCTGTGGCGGTCGGAAACTCTGGCCGCCAATACGGGCCGGCCGATAGTCCGGGGCCTCCTCCCCAGTCTGGAGGAATGGTGCGAGAGGCGAGTAAGGCTCACCTACAGATCCACCCAGGTGTTAACCGGCCATGGATGTTTCGGCCGGTACCTGGCGTGGATCAAGAGGGAACCCACCGAACGGTGCCACCACTGTCCGGAGGCTTTGGACACGGAGCGGCACACGCTGGATATGTGTCCAGCGTGGTCGGCGCCGCGCCGTGTCCTAAGAAGCGAGATTGGAGGCGACCTCTCGTTGTCGGCCGTGGTCGACCACATGATTGGCGACAAGAGGTCGCACAAGGCCGTGACCTCCTTCTGCGAGGAGGTGATGCAGCGGAAGGAGGTGGCAGAAAGGGAGAGAGAGGCCGACCCCCTCTCCGAGAGAAGGATTGCTCTGGCGAGGCGTCCTCGCCGAGCGGCCCGCCCCACGCTACGGGGCAGGCGACCGACCGGGGGAGGCGGGACTCCTTAGGTCCTTCCCGCCTCCCCCGATGAGGCATCCCAGAGCGGTTGCTCTTTTATGGGGAGACTATTCCCGCCCCCTTTCCTCTGTCCCCCCGGGGGACGTAAAGATCGTTGGGTCGGTGGGAGGGGGTGGGAGTGGGGGAGGGGCGAACGCGGGCGGGGTGTGCGCCTTCGTCCCTCCTTGTCGCGCGCGGAGACTTCGCCCCTCGGCCGAGAGCCCTTTGAAGGGCTCCTCGAGCGAGGAACAGAGTCACCGGGGGTCGTTGGGCGTAGCGAGCTGGAGACTCGCGAAGCCCACCGAACGGCCCAGGGAAGGGGGGTGTAAGTGGGCAACCTGCTTACACCCTGATAGCTTAGGTATTGCTGGGGGCAACTTCTCTCCCCCCCCCGGGACGAGGCCCCACACAGGGCCAAGGGCGAAGGAGGGTGGCTGGTTGTGTTCTTCGGAGATCCCAGCCGCCCCCGAATAGCTTAGGGAATGTTGTCGTGAGGTTTTTAGTGGGTATTGTGAGCCCTTCTGGCCACGTAGCCCCACATAACCTCGTATCTCTCCCAGGGGGTTCGGGGTATGCGTAAAAGCATTTCCCTCACGCTAAAAAAAAGGCGGCCCCATTATTGCACTACCTGAGGCCGATCTAGAAGACCATCCCGTCAACCGGCTATCGCGATGGCAACTGGTGCAACAGCTCCAGCAACATTTCTGGCGTCGGTGGTCGAAGGAGTACCTCAATACATTGCAGACGCGAAGCAAGTGGCACGAACCACGAGTAGCCGTCGAGGTCGGTGCGTTGTGTCTCATTAAAAACGAACTATTGCCGCCCAATCGTTGGCCACTGGCTAGGGTTGTCGAGACACACCCCGGCCCCGACGGCCTGGTAAGCGTGGTCACACTTAAGACCACCAGTTCACGCCTGCAACGGCCAATAAATAAGGCCATAGTATTACCTAACCTACAAACGTCAGATGATTTAGAATTCTAATCAACACAATCATAAGCATTCTATTAATTTTACTATTAATGTTTCTTCCGTTTTCTGTGTCCGTTTTATTATAAGATATTTTCTTACCTGCGTTGCATTGTGTAGGTCAGTACTAATCGCACGTTCTTGCAGATGTATCCGATCTCACTGACGCACGTATACTGACACATTTCGCGGCACAACATCTGGCGTCGATGACCCGCTCTCCCCACTACCTGCCACGCACTGCGTACAGCGACCGACATTGCGTCGCAATAATCATTTCGGTTTACCATCGTCAATTACACTGACGAGGCGGGCGGGAATGTTCAGGATTGGGTGAGCGAATCGGCGACGCCTGCTGGACAGCGGCGAGACGCGTGAGGACTTGTCGCCGTAGAGGTGGATGGTAGGCCATCTACCACCGAAATTACCTATTTTCGATGTGTGACGTCATCTTCGGCGGTTCCTCTACGGCGGCGGGCCGTTGCTTCGCTCTCGCTCTGTTCACACCAACACGTCACCGCGCTCGGTCACGCGTAATCACACAAACACTCGTCACCGATCTCGGTACGATATTATCTCTCGATTTTCGAGACCGTGCTCGGTCTAGAAACACACTCGCGATCTCGTGCTAGTTAGTTAGTTATTTAGTGATTAGTAATAAGTGTATGTAATCAGTAATTTTCAATTAACTAACTAGCACGAGATCGCGAGTGTGTTTCTAGACCGAGCACGGTCTCGAAAATCGAGAGATAATATCGTACCGAGATCGGTGACGAGTATTTGTGTAATTACGCGTGGCCGAGCGCGGTGACGTGTTGGTGTGAACAGAGCGAGAGCGAAGCAACGGCCCGCCGCCGTAGAGGAACCGCCGAAGATGACGTCACACATCGAAAATAGGTAATTTCGGTGGTAGATGGCCTACCATCCACCTCTACGGCGACAAGCCCTCACGCGTCTCGCCGCTGTCCAGCAGGCGTCGCCGATTCGCTCACCCAATCCTGAACAATAATGAATCCTAATACCTTGTTTGGGATTGGCTGAGTGTTTCGGCAGCGTGAACGCGCCGACTTACTGCGCCGCCGCGCTATTGGCGGATTCACGCGTAACAGCGAGATCGAGAGTCGATAAGCAGCTCGCAGTAGCTTATGCCAGCACCGTCGGACGTCTATTACAATCGATTATCGACCCTTGATCGGGATTACTATTGGCGGATCGCTCTATCGATCCGCCAATCAATAGTTCGACGGTGACGGTAAACTGCCAGCTGTTCGACTCCGATCGCAAAGTACGTTAGTCGTTCTAACTCGTTCTCCAGAAAACGTCGTTCGTCGCTTGACCGGTTTTCGCGAGTTAGTAGATTCAATATCGGGATTCACGGGAACCACTCGTGAATATATCTTCGGGCAAAATTCACTACTTCTACAAGTGAATATTTCTCAAGGGAAACTCATCTAGTTCGCTATTAACATTCTTTATTCACCAATCGAGCCAAAACGAGCCTGTGTTTTGGCCGGTTACAAACATCTACTTGTACATAGTCTGTTATACATTGAACGCACCCTAGTTGGGGAAATAAAGTTTAGTTCTAAGTGAAGTGACTTGCTTTAAACCCTTCTAATCCGAAACATACCTCAATTCTTTTTTTAAAAAGTTTTAGTTTATCCTTATTTGCCCGCAACCCACAGTCCTATAGCCTCTGGCATACTTCTTCTAAGGTTCTTAAACGTTCTTGTTCTGTACGCCCTGTTACATATATACTATCTATATAAGCAATTACATTGTCAATACCTCTTAAGCACTCGTCCATTTTTCTTTGCACATCTATCGGAGCTGGCGACACACCCACTGGTATTTTTGTGTATCTGAATAGGCCTGTATGCGTTACAATCGTTAACAGATCTTTACATTCTTCGTCTACTGGAAGCTGCATGTAAGCATTGTGACGTTGCAAGTTTGCGACGTCACCCCGTTTTGTGAAAAGGGTTACAAAACCGTTAAGATTGGACCGGACCGACCTCGAACGGGCATGAAACCACTCGTCGACATGAGAGCGCTCCTGAGGGAAATACTTCCGAAACGATTCACGCAACTAACGCCATCTATTGTGCGTGGCAACGTTTCAGGGACGTGCCTAGGGCACGATTGGCCGAGGGGAACTATCGAAAGGCGCCCGCTCAAGGATCCTCCCGGGAAAACAATTGGCCACAAATTGGCGAAAATCCAGTACTGGTATCTTTGGGGGAAATCTCGACACACGGAGACGACGTACCGGGACAACGAGATTCAGTTAGATCATCGTTTATGGGTGGTCCGGCAGTCGTCTCACCCCGTTCGCACTAAATACCGGCGGGGGTGGCTTGAAGAATTCCAGGGAGGGAAGAATGGCTCTTCCCCGTACGCCGAAATGGCGAATCATTGGCGTAGGACTAGGTCTGGGGCCCAAGGACCTGTCCGAGGAGACGATCCTGCGATCATCTAGTCGCGTAGCGGAGAGCGCCAATCGGAAATTCGGTAGGGCCAATAGAGTGGGGGGGACAAGAATCGATGCTCGTTTTTCGTGGACGTGGGTCTCCTGAACGCGACCAGATCCGAAGTCCAGATAGGACCATTGAATTTCGCGAGGCCGAAAGGATAGCCGATCACGGTAAGTCGACCAGTGATTCCCCAATTTTGTGTTTGCGGTGGCTCGTCCATTGTGGTGAAAGGACGACGCGGATTCATCTCGCCCTCGTAATTTGGCTCGCGTCCTTCTTGAGGGCGCTTTAAGACGGTAAAAGTATCGTTTCCCTCCTTGCGTCGGAAGTCGTGAAATAATTATCGAATCGAGAACAGCGGCCGGGCGTCCAAATTCGCACGCGAACGCGCGGAGGCTATGAGTCCTTTAGACTCGTACTACCGCGGATTATTCAGCGCGCGTGGCGAATCAATTCCCGTATCGATGATCGGACGCGAGAATTCCGCGACAGTCCAATATCCGTCGCGTCGTCTACCTGCGCTACGCGGATTTCCGCCTCCGCGGAGGCGAATATAGTACCGACAGTAGGTATACTATATCTTTTCTGGATCAGGGTGGTTCCCCCCATGGGGTGAGGGGGTAACCCCCTCTCCCACACCTCCCCTGGAGGGGGCATTGCCACACCCCTGGAGGGGGAGGTCATCTACCCCCCACTCCCTCCGGGGTCATTGACCCGACCACCCCACCCCCAGGGTCATTAACCCACCCAGGGTAATCCCCCCCATGGGAGGGGGGTCATGAAGAAGTGACATTTCATAAAGTATGGGGGGGGGGTCATGAGGAAGTGACGTCACAGAAGTTACATTACTCAAGGTATCAATTATGTGGTTCACAGGAAGTGAGGTCACAAGCCAGTAGATAGTTGCGAACGACACGTGTTGATACCTTGACGATCTAATCGATAATGGCGTTTCATAGCCTTCTCCAACTGTAAGGTGGTGGTAAGAACCTTCCCTTACCACCTTCGCAGGAATCCCCACCAATTCCATAACTCTCACAGCTTTTGACACGCGCATCCATAAACATGTGCACACAAAAACTGCAGCGATAGCATGTTTTCAGTCAAGACGCTATTTGGTCGACCTTGATATTTTTTATGAAATATTATACCCCGTAGGAATGAATAGGAATCTGCCATGCAAAAACACATGCACGCAAAATCTGCAGCGTCAGAACTAATTCGTTTAAGCTGTTATTTGGTCAGCCTTGACATTTTTATGAAATTCGTATCACTAGTTTCAACCGTATCGCTTTCGATTTCCTGTGAAATATTATATCGGGCGTGTGAAAAATGCAATGCCAAGTAAATGTTTCGAAACACAAATGTATCGTTTTCAATATCAGGAGCGAATGCGTCACTGAAAAAAAAATTAAGTATTTGAATTTTTTATGAAAAGGAACGGAAAGGAATCTCGGTACAGAAAATTTAAAAAATCACACATAAAATGCTGGAATAACCTTTTGATTTTTATTTTATTAGCATTACGTCTAAGCCTAAAGCCAACAATTCGGTATCTATTAATGAATTACGTTCAAAATCTTCATGTTCCACAATTGTTCTTGTAAAACCATTGGTAACATTAGATATTATTTGCATAAACTTACAATATTTTGTCTGTACACAATATAGGTTCTCAGACAGCCATGAGTACATGTGGTCGATACAATATTCCAAGTCAAACATTTTTCTTATCGTTTTCTGAGTAATCTGTATGCACTTAGACGAATTTGATAATTTTGCAACCTTTACATAATCGTTTAACCGAATGAATTCCACGGTCATATCACCAACATGCACAGCATTCCCTAAGTTGTCAATGTTCTGCAGAATATCTTCTCCCTTTCGTAGAAAAATCTTTCGACGTAGCCATAGAGAATTGAATTTCATTGCCACGATTGTCTCCTATCGCAACGAACAGGAATCTCGCAAAAAAAATGAGCCTGTAAAAACTGCAGCATCAGCATTTTTTTTCTTTAAGACGGTATTTGATTAACCTTGACATTTTTTATGAAATATTATACCCCCTTATAGGAATCTCGCAAACACACATGCATGCAAAATCTGCAGCGTCAGAACTAATTCGTTTAAGACGTTATTTGGTTCGTCTTGATATTTTTTTGAACGACAGGCACGCCACGTGTACGCAAAAAATTGCAGCGACAGTATGCTTTAAGTCAAGACGCTATTTGATCAACCTTAACATTTTTTTATGAAATATTATGCCCATTAGGAACGAACAGGAATCTTGCAAAAACTGCAAATTTTGTAGCAGCAGGAAGTCACTGCGAAATATTATAGCGTATCAGATTTAATTCGTTTAAGACGCTATTTGGTCTTTCTTTTTCGGTGAAGACGTTGCACATAAAGGATGACATAAGCGAATGTCTAGTAAAAGATTTTTTATACATTTTTTTGCTCTGAGCCCAACAAAGTCTGTCATTATCATTCCATTGTTCTCGTCTTTCATCAAGCCGAGAACCTTTTTATTTACAAGTGGGATATATTGTTCATTAATTTGTACAAATTCTTTTCAATCGTTAGCAGCATTTGTTCTAAACAGGGTATTTAACGAGTTGTAGTAGCAGTATCCCTTCACGGTTTGGGTATCAAGTTGTCCAAGCTTCAGGCTAGACCGGTGTTTTTAGTTCTCTGGTTTTGCGATAATTGAAAGCATGCATTTCGCGAGTTTTAAATGACTGCAATAAACGTCTTTTCTAATCTCGCGAGCGGAGATTTTGCTGCATCTTTTCCCACAGGGGATGCATATATAAGAATGGGTGTTGTCAACTCCAAAGTCAATCAACACGTGAAAAAAGTTAAAATGCGCGTATACATTGAAACGCTTCAGTACGTTGCGGTGGATGCTAATGCATCACTAGATGAAACATTACATACAATGGTAAGTACAAAGAAATATTACAATTATTTATTACAACATTATTGACAGATATTTTATAATCATATTTTATATTTCTAACAGCAATTCCTTTCAGAGGAAGATAAAAATGTTTTTATTAGAAAATGGGTGTTTGCGATGAGGGTGTTAGAAATGCAACTGGAAGAAGGGGAGGAGTAGATGGAGTAATGACTTTGTCAATGTAAATACGGTGAGTAAAATTAATAATTTTATATATTTATTAAAATAATTAAAAATAATACATAACATTTGTTTTTTTAGATTTAAAATTTGTAACGAGCCGGTTTTCCCGACGGCTCGTTGCAACGGTTCTCCGCGGCCGAATTAGCTCGCCGCGCCAGGGTTCGCGAACGGAACGCGGAGGGACGGGATTCGCGGCAGGAAAGAAATGACGAAGAAACTCATGCCGGCTCACTTTAACACCTCACCGCACGCTTGCTCGCGGAACGCGCGTCGATCCGGTCTCTCGCGGCGAAGATCGGTTCCGTCGGCACGGAGTCGCGGACGGGCCGGCGGCGTCGTTCACGTTATCGGGCCTCGTGGCCCCTCGGCTTGCATCGTCGCGATGGATCCCGGCGGAGAAAACGGTTCACGCTCGTCGGCGTCGTTGTTGCAACGACGCGCGAGCGTGGAAAATATGAAAACGGCACGGCGCGTGCACGTCGTTGCGACGCTCGCTGCACGTGGTCGTTCTCCGGCAATCGCACCTCGTCGTCACGGTCCCCGTGACTCGGGGACGCGGCGATCTCGGATCGCCGTTTCCGCCTCGTCGTTACGACGAGCTCCCGGGTGCGAACATCGGGCGGCGGCTCACGCACGCAGACGTTTTCCACGTCTCGAATTCGTCGCGAATTCTTGCGGCTTTACTCGAGTTCGCTGTCACAACGAATCATGGAGGAGCCCCGTTCGTTTACGGCTAGCAACGCAGGTTACTTACTCGGCGTGTTCTCTTCCGTATTCACCGTTCATACGCGTCCGGTCGAGAGTCGCCACGAGAAGTACCTGTCGAGAAGAGAGCACTTGTCGCGTCGCGATCCGTTTTTATCTCCTCGTCCAACGGGTGACGAGGGGTACTGTGCGGTGCGGTAACTTGCGGAATTTCCGGTGACGTCGTACGTCCGGTTGATTCACTTTTCGGTTTCCGGTTGCCGACGAACGTGGTTTACGGGCGGGAAGACTACGCGGTGTTGTCGGATCGCGACGCGTCTCGGTGCCGTCGTGCTTCAGCGTTCGTCGGTTCTCGTCGGCGCGGTTCGAGTTCGCGGCTAGCGTTCCGTTTCGTAACAGGCCTGGTACGAACAGGTCTGTTACAAATTTTTTATGTATTATACATTTTTTTTAAAATAAATTTTTTACTAAATCAAGCATCAATTGTAACCAATTATTAACAGTTCCCTTTGCGCATGATTATTGCATGATTATTAATTTTTGGGATCTTCATCATTTTCCCATCGACACACACGCACACGGCATTCGAAGCATTCGACGCAGTCCTCATCCAGATGAAAAAATCCTACGGTGGCGAGTTTCTCCGGTTGGACGACGTGCGAGTAACGCCAATCGTGACAACTTTGTAGTCTGTCACGTTTGAGACGATAATCGGGTTGCTGCTCATTCACTCATAGGCTACATTCTCGAGGTGGATCTAGAATATCCGCAAAGTCTGCATAATGTTCACACTGACCTACCATTCTATTCGGCACACGCCAAACCACCTGGCAAAAAAAGGGAGGCCAAGTTGCTTGCTACGTTACACGATAAGCAGCGTTACGTCATACACTATTATAATCTACAGCAGTGCACGCGCCACGGTCTTCGTATTACAAAAATTCATCGCATCCTCCAATTCACACAATCACCATGGCTCCGCGAATATATAGAATTAAATACCCTGTTTAGAACAAATGCTGCTAACGATTTTGAAAAGAATTTGTACAAATTAATGAACAATGCGTGTATCGGATTAGGCCGACGACCGAACGATACGTAGATGAGAGAGGTGCCGGAATCGCACAGCGCTGTGCGCGAAGTCGAAGGGAAGAGAGAACTCGGTGGAACACGTGTATGAAAGAATAGAAGTGGACTGTATTTTGTGTTTGAATGAAACCGTACAATTACACTCGCTTAAAATAGAATTTCGCTCTAATATGCGATTACGTCGACGATGCGAATTACTCGAACGAGCGAAAGAAGAACGTAGAGATTACGAATATGGATTTTAAGCGATCGAAAGTGAGAAACGGAATGATTCACGATTCTCGGAACCACCGCGATTCCGAATTCTAGGAATCGGCTGATTGGCCGATTCAGGATCACGCGATGATCCAGGATCGCGGGTAGGCCGAACGAGGATCACGCGATGATCCAGTGACGCGATTCGCGCGTCACGGATCATACGACGACACGGGATCGAGGATTGGGAAACAATCGATAGATCCCGAGAAGAGCGACGGGGGGGAACGAAGACTCGCGTCGCGAGGGCCTCGCATTCGGTGGGTGACGTCACCGCGGAGCGAGGGGAGCGCGAGACAAACACCTCGCAATGGTGAGCGAATCGCGAACAATGCGGTAAAACTATGGAAAACGTTCGGAATCATGTAGACGTAAAACTCGTGACACGTTGGGATGGACGATATGGTGCAGAGGCAATGGTTGCGAAACCAAATTTCCACAGCCGCTGTGTATTTTCTGAAAACTTGGCTGCTGTGGAGTTGCGCAAAGTCATGGTGAAATTCAACAAGCCAATATATGTAGGCATCTGCATATTAGATATTTCCAAAAATCTGCTTGTACGAATTTCATCATGACTACATGGTTCCTCAATATGGTGACACACGTAAAGTAATGTACTGTCACGTCGTCGAGCAAATCGTCTCCGCCGGAGGGGCGGAAACTTCGACGACACCGGGTATTTACAAGCTATACAGCCGGGCCGCGTTCGGCCGCGCGAAACGCGGTCCACCCGGGACAAAAGTTGTTCGCAGGCTCGTCACTTTAAGATGGAATTTCGCGAATCTTCGGGCGCCAGGCACGGAAGGTGCCACGAGAAGTACTCGAGCTAGTTGCTACTCGAAGTACGTGTCTACGAGTCTGCGACAACCGGCAAAATACGCGGGTCTAACGCAAACGGGCCCAGGATACTACGCAGGACGACCACGAGGCATTCCCCGCGGCGGGAAGGTTTCTCACGAAATCAAGACTCGATGGAATTAGGTTAACCAGAATTTATTGACGATAGCTGTTATAATCGCGCTACCGGTCGACACCGGCAGCGTAGAGGAGGTTAACCGGCGCGTAACAAATTATCGGCGACGGATGTTCTTCGCACGCGCGCCTTGTCCCTCGGGACTCCCTCGAAATCGCGTCGAACCCGGCAATACGCGATGGAAGCGTTAGCGTACGCGATTCACACGTTTCACGCCCGGATTCCGATGGAAAAACGCGTCACAATTGGCTTCTCTTGACCGGCACTTTTATCGCGAGTACGACGCGAGCACGTGGCGGCGTCCCACCGTGGGACGACGCGAGGTTGTTGTGAACGTTACGGCGACGCGCGGATCCTCGCTAATTTCGCCAAATAGTGCCCGGCACTTCGCTAAATAATCTTCCCCGCGCGCCTACCGCTCGACCGATGGATTTACTCGCGGACTGGCTGCAGCCGGCAGCCGCAAAGTAAAGTCGAAGTTCCGCGACGCGATCGCGAACCCGTCACGCGCACCGAGCCAACGCGAACAAGAATCACTTTATTTATCGGTAGAAAATCCGACCAAGCTTACCACCGGCACTTCTCGTTCGCTCGAACGGGGTGTTCTCCTATTTCGCCTCCGGCAGCGTGCGTCGCAACAGACCTTATTTTCCGCGATTACAATTGACGGGCGGTTGCACTAATTGCCTACGAGAGAGTGATCTTTCCCGCGTTGACTCGGGAACGCGGAAGTGAGGCGTCAGACACCGACAACCTAATTTATTATATTATGTGTGAGGACATTTATGGAACCATGAGACGTGATATTATACTTATTCTCTATCCTAAGCAGCAGCTATAAAATTGTTTAAATTCAATGTAAATAGAAGATTATGTATCAACTAATTTTTTAATTAAACAGGTTAAATTGTTTATAATAAATGTTTATTACTAAATGTTTATAATACATTGTCTATATTTATCCAAGAATTATTTACATTGCTCAATCCTAACCATTTTACATACACCTTATTTCCTTTCCTACGCAACACTTTTTCCACTAGGTATACATCCGAATTGACAACGCGATGCAATTCGTGTTCATAGAATCCCCCAGAAACGCGGTTTCCCCGGGAATCTTGCAACAGATAAGTCACCGGATTAGTTGCTTGTACCTTGACTATCTCAAACACCTCAGTGGTCCAATTTGGTGTGTAACCTTTATCGAAAACGGTTTTAAATTTGCTGATGCGTACAGACTGCCCCACGCTGAATTTCGCCGGTGCAGCAATCTTGATGTTCTTATACACGGTGCATATGAGTCGTTTGGAAATGGTAGGGGTGACATCACATGGCCGCATTCCAATAGTTCTGTGCTTTTGTGCATTGTATTTTGCAACTAGATGAGGTAGCACATTGATCCATTTATAGGTTCCATTAAGTGTAAACTCTTTCCACATGTTGTTCTTCAATGTACGATTGAACCGTTCTACGATGGAAGCCTTCATAACCGAATACGTAGAATAATGATTAATACCGTGTTTCATCAAAAGTTCTTGCACCTCACTGTTGTAAAATTCCTTCCCCTGATCGGTTTGCAAATTTTTCGGACATCGATTTCGAAATATCGTTTCGAATGCTTTAGCTAACTGGCTCCCACTTTTAGTCTTGAGCGGTACACCCCATGCATATTTGGATAACACATCGATAACGGTTAATATGTATTTGTTACCACCATTTATGCGTGCGTGAGACTGCATATCTACGAGATCGGCTTGCCATAGATCGTCATACCCACGAACTAAAACTCGACGTCGTGGGAAAATCCGTCTGGCAGGGGCATGCAGTTACTCCACTAATTGCGTCTTCTCTTTGCTCATGGTTGGGATTTAGGATTGAACAAAAGATATTTAAAATGTATAAAATGTCACGTCGTTTCTCGTTTCGGAGTCGAAAGAGAACCGAACTCGGGAAATTATGGCTTGGATACCGGGCCACGCTCGGTCGCGCGACACGTGGTCCTCCCGGGACAAACAATCCTTCGCAGATTCGAGTCGCAATACACGAAGGGCTGGACAATATCAAACTCGGGCGCCAGACACTATAGGGTGTCATGCGAAACTCGCACTTTGACGCAAATTCTATTAAACGATCTCGATTCTGCGAGGACTGCGCGATAACCTGAAATAGCCGCGAACACGGTCAGGGTTCCACGTGAGGAAAAGGAACGGGGCATTCCCCGCGACGGGAACGTTTCTCGGAGGGAGAATAATTCTTTAAAGATTTCGGCAATAATAACAATCGTTTATTAACGGCTGGACGGAATACAGGCCGCCGGTGTTCACCGGCGGCAATGGAAAATTGCCGGCGCGATAACGATATTCTACGACGGTTGTTCGGTCGTTCGCGCGTAGTTTCTCCCTTTCGCGTTGAGCTCGGCGGTCACAGGACTCCGCGTGAAATACAGGCCTTTACGGCACGAATTCCGCCGAGCTCCGATGTTCGACGCGGATTCTAGTCTGACTGGGCGAGGGTCGCGGCAAAGTCGCGAGAAAACGAGACCGGCACGTCGCGTCGTCCCACCGTGGGGCGTCCCGAGAAGAGCTTTTTAACAATCGCGAAGGTCGCGCGCCCCGAATATTCCGCGCGCGGACAATCGCGGACGCTACGACTCCACGGCCTCGCGTTCCTCTCGGGAGAGCTACTCCCGGTACGCAGATACGCGAGGATCCGTGGCACACGACACGAGTTCGGAATTCGCAAATACGCCCCGAGCCAACACGAATTAATTTACTTGGGGTTAATTGCTAAATAAAGCCTGATCGGCACTCACCAAGTGATCGTCGATCGTCAAGACTCGGCACTCGGCCAACACTTTCAACTCGCGGATAGAGCACGGGGAACAATTGTCTCTTCGCGGTCCTACGACCCAGTAACCCAATTCGGCGTGGCCCGGGAACGCGGAAGCGAGGCGTCCCCCTACTTCCTCATCTATCTCCCCCTTGGCGACGCTCGGCCTATCGCGTGGTTCCTTGCGGCATAGACGGAATTAGCGTCTATGGTCCCGGGCCCCCGGGAATTTGGCGACTTCTCATGGAAATCGCAAATTCGACGGGACCATCGGGAGAGCCGCGGAGCCTGTCGGCATGGATCCGAGCCGTTCCAGGATTGTTCTCCGCGCAATTCCTGGGCGAGAGTCGACGAGGCTGGGCGGTTGGACGTCCCGTATTTTCGGTATCCTCGTCGACCTCTCCGGTTGCTGAATCCGGGCTCGATCCTGGTCCGACCGTCTAGTTAGCCAATGACGTATTGCGATAGATATTCCGAGCATCCTTCCTTAAGACTTGGCGCCAATCAGCGGCGGGAGATAGGTACCGGGTTCCTTCTAGACTCCGGCTATTCCTGAAACCTCGTGTCGCGCCCAGCGGCGCGACATTTAAACGCGATAAATTTGTTCCGCTGGACCTCGGACGTCCAGGGAGAGCGATCGTGACGGCCGTTCTCATTAAAGTATCGGCCGAGGTTGACCCGGTCCTTCGTTTAGGGTTCGGAGTGACGCTGGCAAAAACTGCCACGTCACGAAAAATAATCGCATGATTTGGTCTATGAATTTTACATCGACATTACGACCGGTTTCTTGAGGACGCATTCTCGCTGGAAACTGACATATTTCAAACTATGTAAATATATTTATAACATTCGACACAATGTATGGACTTTAACCATTATTTCTTGCTAAAACTTGCTCCACCCCTTTTGTTGTTCTGTGATGTCATTCTTAGAATTGTATCACGCACCATCTTGAGCATTTGTTCATGTAAGTTATGGACTTTGACTATTATTTTTTCCTGCAGCTTCATACACTTGGCATCACATGCTTTCAAAATATGCGTCATTTCTCTGTCCAAGTATAACTTATTCACAGCATCGGTATCATTCGTCGGGTATGCTAATCGTCCTATCTTTCGATTTCTCGCGTTGAAAGCATCCCCGTCGAGGCAAAGTACACTCTAACGCACATAATTCTTACATATTGCATCATCATCTTCATTTGACTCGTTTCGGAGCATAGCACCGAACTTGTTGATAGCCATCATAAAAAGGTACTGGTGAACATGATCAGAACGACCTTTAATTAATAATAAAACCCGCTTCTCGGAGCTCCTCTATTATTGAAACAATTTCATTATCATGTCCGGTATGCCCAGCAGCTCGCGATGACACCAGCAATCTTATTCTATCCACTAGCTCGTTCGGATCATCCCAATGTGCATAATCAATCGCATTATCGGTAACTGCCATGTTCTCCGGTAATGTACTCATCAAATTTGACTTGGAGGCAAACCCTCTTCCAGTGCGAGGCCGTATTTCAAGCAATGATGCAATTATATGTTTATACTTGTATCCTCTGTTACTCATTGGAGGATTTGTAGCATTATTGTTGCGTCTGTGCGCATTTGTTGCCAGCAGAATACTCTTATATTTCTGTTTGTCAGCATCGGTGTACATCGTATCATCTGGGATTCTCTTGAAAATTAGTTCGAAGAGACCAGGCGTTCCTTTGTATTTTACATTATCGATAATTATATTATCTTCCATGTCTACGTCGAAATTCTTATCTCCAAGCATCATTGCATTTTTATCATAGTACACACCATACACATGGTCAACCTGTTTTTTCTTATCTGTGAAAAAGAAGTTCAAATATTCCTGTGACAGCGGTCCGAGATTCTGAGTCAAATATGTAGTGGCTTCTTCATGCTGTTCAGGATTTTCAGCAACTTCACGCATTGTTGTTTCGAGAATATTTTGTTGAAGTGTTTCTGCTTCGTCTGTCCATACTTCTTCTGCAGGAGGTTTGGAATGTGGACAAAGTCGTTTTGATAATCGATGAGGTGTTGGTCTTAAAGGTGTTTCCGCACGTACTCTTTTCAATCCACGATACCGAGGTGTAGCGTTTAGTACAGATGGCTTCAATCCACAACATTGGAGTGTAGTGTTAAGCATAGGTGGTTGTTCGTGCAACGGTGATGCTAGAGGTGATGCTGTAGGTGATGCTGTAGGTGATGCTGGAGGTATACCTTCATGATATCCAGGTGTAGCATTAAACATAGGCGATTGCTGCTGATACAATGGAGATGCTGACTCCGAAGGTGTCTCTTGAAGAATTGGGCTCGGAATCGGTTTTGTGTTTTCAATCAATTCTTTCAAGGGTCTTATCACAGGTTGCAATCTATGTTCCAACGCCGCATCGATATCCATTTTTCCAGCTTTTAGTGCCAAATATTTTTTTCGTATAGCTTCACTCGTCTTGGCAATCTCATTCGTTAACACTTCTTTTTTCCTCTTTTCCCGTTTTTGTTCAACAGAATTTTGTTCCATGTTCAATTGGAAGAGTTTTCAACAACGTTCAATGTCGTTTGATACCCGTTCTACGTCGAACGTGTACGTTCGACACCTCGTTCGACACCCGTTCTACGTTGAACGTGTACGTTCGACACCTCGTTCGACACCCGTTCTACGTTGAACATGTACGTTCAACACCTCTGTTTGATACCCGTTCGATGTCGTTCAACAACCGTTCAATAGCCGTTCGACACCCGTTCAATGTTCTGATCACAACGCGGGGTGGTGGTCAAATGATACCACTATACTATGACATAGTCATTAAATCCACGTCGATAACGACCTCTATGCATAGGGCTATCCTTGTCTATAACCACAAATCCATAGTTCTGTTGCCAACATTCTGCACACAGTTCGTTAAATTGTCCAAACGTCATATCTGTATTTACATGATCATTATACACATGATGCAAATTCATACTATCCTGTTTGAATAGTAATAAGAGATTGGTATTATCGTGAATCAGATGTTTCGGAATTCTTGCATATGATTGACAAAGATACAGACTATCCACTTTTGAATGTCGACCCATGGAAAAGTACTCTCTAATCACATCTTGCTTGTCACATGCTACGTCATCAAATATAAATATTGAATTCGGTAGAGCTTCGTTAGGTGGAACGACATCGCTATTGTGTGAAAAAGGAAAGTAACCAACATTTTCTACGGATGAGAGTAGCTTTTCCAAATATTGATATTTCGGCTGTTGCAACGACTTTGAATATACATACACGTTCTCGAATCGCATTCCATTAGGACTTTCCAACATGCTAATGACTACATTAGTTTTCCCACAATTGGAAGGACCGCACACTATACCGCGTACAGTGTTAGGTAATAACGGTCCATGTCGCAGAATATTTCTGGTAATATTATCAAACTTTCTGTCCGAGATCACCCGAATTTTCACAAGTTGTCTTATGAACCGCATCGCGACTGTTGCAACAATAACAGACAAGTGTGAGTATGGGGAATATTTATACAAACGTTGCTTAGAGATATCAATCAGTCTAGAGATGACTTCCATACTTGTGACACATACATATACTCATCGATAGACCACCTATGAAAAAAGATTGTTACTCCTGCATACGGCGGCGAGGAGCAGGACTTCTAAATACCCTGATAAATAAATTACCGTTTGAGTTACATATGCCCAGATATCAATTTTGTGGACCTGGTACACGGTTGCGCAAACGCTTGGCTCGCGGCGATCGAGGTATAAATCCATTAGACTCGGCCTGTAGAGAACACGATATTGCATATTCTCAAAACAAAGATTTGGCGAATCGTCACAAGGTAGATCACATTTTAGCTGATCGAGCATATCATCGCATATTTGCGAAGGACGCTACGTTAGGTGAGAAGATAACTGCGTCAACTGTTTGGGCTGCTATGAAAGCTAAGACGGCGCTTGGGATGGGAATCAAGAAAAAGAAGAACACTGGTAACGGTGGTAAGAAGAAGAGGCGAACTCTACCGATAGCAAAGCGAGGCGGTTTCCTCCCGTTCCTCTTGCCTGCATTGGCAGCTATAGGATCGTTGACTGGTGGTGCTGCCGGAATCGCGAAGGTTGTGAATGACGCCAAGGCTGCACGAAAACAGTTGGAGGAAATGCAACGTCATAATCATGCTATGGAAGGTCGTGGACTTTATCTCACACCCTACAAAAAGGGTACCGGTTTGAAGAAAAAAAAAAGTTCACTCTATGAAAAACTAGGGATACAACCAATGACAAATGTTCAGCTTGAGGATATAGGAAGAAAGAATATACCACATTTTCGCGGAGTATACATGCGCGATAGTCTTCCGACAAGAGCAAATGTAAACGAGAGTGGTATAGTAAACTTGGATGAAAGCATCGGTCCCGGTACACATTGGGTCGCATATGTAAAACACAATCATACTGTAAAATACTTTGATAGTTTTGGTAATCTACGACCACCCGTGGAACTTATTGCATACTTCGGATCCTCGGCAAAGATTACATACAATCATGCACGTTTTCAAAATTTTAATCAAACCATATGCGGGCAACTGTGTGTAAAATTTCTTGAGGAAAACTCGTTATAAATGCACATTCTCGATACATAAAATTTCATTATGTGCTTTAACCCATTCGTATAAACATGACAACTTCATCGTTGACACTAACGTTAACGGGTAAGAGCAGTATGCTCGCAGTCCAGTACTTTCCCTCGATAGATTTGAACAGCCACGAATACGAATTGGGTCTCGTGGATTTTGAAACGTTTAACACGATACCGAACGTCGATGCTCGCAATAATACATTTTATTTCGGTGAAAATGATGAAGAAATTGTAATTCCCGAAGGATCATACGAACTGGATGCAATCAATACATACTTGAAACGGGAAATACTGCAACGATATCCAACTGAACGTGATTCGGGGAACGATGACGAATATCCGCTCATCATACGTGCTAACAATAATACGATGAAGAGTGAAATATACTGTTTCTATAAGATTAATTTTACGAAATCCAATAACATAGGATCGCTACTTGGATTTTCTCTAAACCGTATTCTCCCACCTAAAATGTGGCATGAGTCTGACGCTCCTGGAAAATCATAAGCGTCAACGTGATCAGAGTGGAATGTAGCATAACAGCCGGATCATACAGTAATGACAAACCCGTACACATTATTCACGAATTTTCACCTAGGGTTCCTCCAGGTTATAAGATCTCAGAAACTCCACCGCGAGTCATTTATCTTCCGATCGTTGTGCGACGAATAGATGATTTAGAAGTACGTCTAGTGGATCAAAACAATTGTTTGATTGATTTTCGTGGAGAAGAAATCACTGTTAGACAGCATGTAAGACGGCGGGGCCCGCGCATCTACGAATAAGTGTTGTATTATGCTTGTCTATGACAAAACGGATGAACCTCTAATCGCTACAAAAAATTCGTTCATCGACACAGTAATTCGATCTAATGCCACACTATCGTCGAGGGAGAAGAAGAACCTGAGTTTGCAGAACATACGTTTTCTACAATCGTTGGGATTTGTTGTAAAGCAATAATGTCTGACATTTTGGCCATTGGCGATGCGCCAACTTCTGATAACCGTATAACTAAGATAGAAGTGCACACATATAATCCCTATGCCAATACTACTCTCGGAAATAGTGATGAAATAAGGATACCGATACACCAGCAGGATCTGTATATGCTACCATGTGAGAGTTTCTTGTACATTGAAGGAAAAGTCATTTCAGAAGAAACTCCACCTGACGGTACAAGCAACAATGTTACTCTCGATACCAATTGCGCTGCTTTCATGTTTGATGAAATTCGCTATGAATTGAACGGAGTTGAAATAGACCGCCGTAGAAATCCTGGAATAACAACCTCATTAAAAACATATGTATCCATCTCTCCTGGAAAAAGTAAAGCATTGGCCACCGCAGGCTGGTATCGAAAACTGGATGGCAAAGATTTCAATTTCTGCATACCATTCAATATGCTATTTCGTTTCGGTGAAGATTATAACAAGATTACCGTTAACGTGCGTCAAGAGTTGGTCTTAATTCGATCGCGAAACGATCTAAACGCGTTGAATGGTTCTAATACTTTAAAACCTAAAATCGAATTATTCAAAGTTCAGTGGCGTATGCCACACATAAGTCTGGAAGAAGTAACCAAATTGTCATTACTACACATTCTCGAGAGAGGGCAAATGATACCTATGAGTTTCCGCTCTCGGGATTTATATGAATATCCGCATTTACAAACAACTACGAAGCATACGTGGGCGATAAAGACGGTAACACAATTGGAGAAACTTCGCTTCATCATATTCGCATTGCAGAATGATAGGAAGAATCAATTGCATAAGACTGCTAATCATTTCGATGATTGTAAACTGTGAAACATACGGTTGTACCTAAATTCCGAATCGTATCCATATGATGACCTAAACTTGAATTTTGAAAAGAATAAGTATGCGATACTTTACGACATGTATGCTAAATTTCAAAACTCATATTATGGTAATCGATTGAGTGAGCCGCTACTGGATGAATTGGAGTTCTTATCACAGGGCCCATTTGTTGTGATAGACTGCTCTCGTCAAAACGAATCTGTTAAAAGTGCAACCATCGATGTGCGCGTAGATTTCGAGTGCAGAGATAATGTGCCTGTGAATACAGCTGCATACTGCTTAATCATACACGATCGTATAGTCGAGTATAGTCCGTTAACCAACGTCGTACGCAGAATACTTTAACAAGCGGTGGGTGCATGATGTCTCGTGTATCGTTCGTTGATCTACAAGGTTTCAAGACAGGGTCAAACGATTTCATTGTAAAGGAAGCAGCCATTTTACAAGATGGAAATAAACTATTGCACTGGATATTCGAGCCACCATTTGAATTCCGTCGATTGAATGCTACTGAAGCACGTCAGGTTCAATGGTTAACGCGCAAACATCATGGAATCGGTTGGGAAGACGGATATGTTTCGTACAAAACAGCTGGAAGTTGTTTGAAACTGGCCCTTGAAAATACGCAGCAAGTCATTGTCAGAGGATTGAAAAAGAAAAAATGGTTATGGAAATTAACTGGAATAGAAGCTCTTGATGTGGATCTGGAGGATGTTCCAAGATTATCGTTGATGCCAAAGGGATTGCATAGATGTGCATTCCATACTGGTGTATGTGCCATGGAAATGTATTTAAGCTATGTAAATTATATACTGAGCGACAAAAACCATGATTTTTTTAAATAAATTGTATTATTTAACAAAAAAATTGCTTTACTAGACCTTCACTTATGTAAGTTCTATAGCGCGAGCACATGTTGCAAACTTGGACAATGATGCAGGCGAGGGTAGGGGGGGGGTTTACCTGCATCCGGTATCATGTTTCAAGGACAGTCCCCCACAGGGGACACGTGCTCAAGACCAACTAAATAACGTTTTAAACGAATTAGATCTGACGCTGTAGATTTCGTGTGCGCGTGTTTTTGCATGGAAGATTCTTGTTCATTTCTAAGGGGTATAATATTTCATAAAAAAATGTCAAGGTCGACCAAATAGCGTCTTGACTGAAAACATGCTGTCGCTGCAGATTTTGTGTGCACATGTTTATGGATGCGCGTGTCAAAAGCTGTGAGAGTTATGGAATTGGTGGGGATTCCTGCGAAGGTGGTAAGGGAAGGTTCTTACCACCACCTTACAGTTGGAGAAGACTATGAAACGCCATTGTCGATTAGATCGTCAAGGTATCAACACGTGTCGTTCGCAACTATCTACTGACTTGTGATCTCACTTCCTGTGAACCACATAATTGATACCTTGAGTAATGTAACTTCTGTGACGTCACTTCCTCATGACCCCCCCCCATACTTTGTGAAATGTCACTTCTTCATGAACCCCCTCCCATGGGGGGGATTACCCTGGGTGGGTTAATGACCCTAGGGGTGGGGTGGTCGGGTCAATGACCCCGGAGGGAGTGGGGGGGTAGATGACCTCCTCCTCCAGGGGGTGGGGGGTGGGAGAGGGGGTTACCCCCTCTCCTCATGGGGGGAACCACCCTGATCCAGAAAAGACAGAGTATACCTACCACCGACGAACTATAATTTCGCGAACGGTATCGAACGAAAAACGCGCTTCGCGAATGACCATCTTTCGCAACAGTGTATAAGGAGCGCGGGCTCCCGGTTCGCAGCCACGTGGCCGCCTTTTGTAATCGACGTTGAAGCAATTCAATAAATGACATAGAGCCCACTTCCGTTCGTTAATTTCCACCTGCGTGATCCGCCCTGCCGCGAGGGTAGTCCCCGTTATTTCCTGTGTCCGAATTCCTGACCGTTTGCGTCAATCCTTCCGTTCGCGTTCTGCGGAGGCTCACTTCGGACTGGGTTTCCCCGAACCCCAGTTCTTTTTCGTGTTTAGCGTGGTACTTTCAAGGACCTGGCACCGGAGCTAGGGTTTCTCATAAAAGCGCTTTGTCTCGATGGAGCCGTGCTCGCGCAGTCGCACACAGCCCGGTGTCAGTGCCTGTAAAACCTCGAGGTTGACCCTGTCCGACGATCCTAAAAAGTCGTTCGAGCGGATACACTGTTGCAATACATAAGAATAAATTTCAAGCATGTCAAGACGCCATAATCGATGCCTTCGACAAGGCTGCACAAAACCAGATGAAAAGCCATTGCGAGAGGAGACATTCATCCGGAATCTCAACTACCGATGATTTCAGTAATCGCAGATGGCAGCTGAATGAAGCGAAAATGAGCGAAACGCCCGAAGACAATTCAATTGGAAGAAACATTCGACATCACCGTTGAACCGTGTGGCCTCTTCATCGATGCCGTCATACCGTATCTGGGTGCGACACCTGATGGATTAATTGGCGACAGCATCATTGTCGAAATTAAATGCCCCGAATCAGTAAAAGATCTGACTCCCAAAGGTCCCCCCCTGCGACCCTTCCCCGTAGGGCTGAAGGGAGTAAGGCCGAGAAGCGGGCCCCTCCGCCACCGCCGCCGTCGGTCCCGTCTCCTCCCACGTTGGGGGACAACTGGACACAGGTAGTGGGGCGAAAGGCCCGCCAAAAGGCAGCTAAGGAGGCCGTGCCAAAAAAGGCCGCGCCTCCCAAGAAGGCGACCCTCAAGGGTTCCCCCCTGAAGAAGGGGAGAAGAATGATGGCCCGCCTAAGGTCAGGGTGGCGGCACCCCCCCCCCCCGCACGGCGGCGGTCACGCTGACCGCCCCAGAGGGATGCAAGACCTCCCTGGCCGAGGCAATGTTGTTAGCCAAGAGAGCCATCAACCTTGGGGAGTTGGGCATCGTGGAGGTGCGGCCCAAGCGGGCGATGACCGGGGGTCTCATCTTGGAAATCCCCGGTCAGGAGGGAGCCGCCAAGGCCGACAAACTGGCGGCACGAATGGCAGAGACCCTCCGGGAGACGGGGGTGAAGGTCGCCAGGCCCGTAAAAACGGTGGAACTCCGTCTGAGGGGCCTGGACGACTCTGTCACCTCCGAGAAGGTGCAGACGGCCGTCGCTGAGGCTGGAAGGTGCCCACCCGAGCAGGTGAAGATGGGGACTATCAAGCCCCAGCCTGCCGGGTTGGGCACCATATGGGTCGCGGTGTCCCGCAGCGGCGGCGCGGACCCTCATCGGGGCAGGGAGGATGAGGGTCGGATGGTCCTCCGCCCGAGTAGAGGCACTGGCCACAAGGCCCCTCCTGTGCTTCCGTTGCCTGGCCCTCGGCCATGTGCGGCAACGGTGCACATCGGAGGTGGACCGCAGTGGCCGGTGCTACAAGTGTGGCGCTGAGGGCCATCGTGCCAAGGAGTGCTCAGCGAGGCCTAAAGGTCGATTTATACATGACCGGTCCGGCCTTCCGGCAAAATATAAATACATAGGTTTAGATGGGACTGTTCACAACCGGTAACCGGACCTGCGTTTCTCACAATATTTTTCCGTTTAGCCGGATGGGCCATATCTCACTGGTGGTTGACGGCTCCCTGCGGTGCGTGGCAAAAAAAAGGTGTCTATGGGCACCCTTACGACTCCTCAGCTAAACTATCGGTAGCTCTCTTTACAACATCGTGTAAATGAGAAACGTTTCTACCACTTTGTGAATACTTCTTATAAATAATGTCTTCAAATAATTATTAAAAAAATATTAGACATGTCCTTGTTCTACAAATTTTTTCATCGTTTCAAGTATGAAAAAATTTTTTAAAATATGGTCGTATTCTACGATTCTTCCTTTATAACTTCCCGATTCATAGGGAAGTTACTGGAATTACCCCGAAAATCGAAAATCGTTCTTTTAGCAGATCTTCACGTTTCATGGTCATTGGAGTCATTTTAGACTATTTTTATCAAATTGTTAGTATGTGTGTGCGTGCGTATGGCCGTTTGTATGTTATCAAATTTTTCGTTAACATTTTCTGAAAAAGTAACAACGCGATCAGAATGATGAATGATGCAATCGATGTGCCCCGTCGTAACTTAGAGCTGATTAGATTTTGGTCCATATTGGTCCAGTAGTTTTTCAGATTTTTTTGATTTTTAGTTTTTTTCGAAAGAAGTTCATTCAACAATGCAATTTATACGAGAGGATGGAAATTTTCCACCGAATAAACAAACGTAATTATATATATTTAAATTTTATTTAAAAACAATTTTTTTTAAAGTTAACCCTTTGAACTCGAGCGGCGCCGATACGGCGCCCGGCCGATGTGAAGTGGCAAGGATGCATCTTGACTATTGTTTTACTATAAGTATCACACCAAAACTAATTACAGAGTGTAATATTTATCAAAATTTGTTGTTTTCGACATATAAATGAATAAACTGGTGAAATTTTAAAAAAAAATTTTTTAAAATTAAATGTTTTTAATTTTGGTTTCATTTTTATTTTTTTTAATTATGCAACTAATGCTAATGTTACCACTAGCAATGCGTACTACTAACCCTCTCGCAAGAGCAGTCCTACCCGCGAGCTCGCGAAGCGAGCGAGCAACAATAACCAGGTAGTTGAAATTTTGTTTTTTTCCACAATTTGTAACAACTCGTTGCCATCTTTCAGATGACCTGTCAATTTCCGTATCCCACTGACTTAGATTAGCATCACGTGTCTTCGATGTACAAACGAAATATTTTATGTAAACTGTAAACAGCTGTTATGTTTGAATTGTTTCTTATTTCAGGTCCATGAAATTGCTGAATATTCTTTAAATATTCTCAAATAAGAGTCGACGGCGTTTATCTTAAAATTACACCTTTCACAAAGTGAAAAACATTTTCAATTTGTTTATGTCCATCCAGTAGCCCAATACACTGTCCCGTACGAGCGATAGGGGAACAACACAGTGGGTTGACACTTTTTGCACTTGGAGCTATTTTATTAACTCGAAAATCAATCGTTCCTTCTGATCTAGAATATTTCTCGTACTAGCACAAAATATTGTATACACATTCATATAATATTGAAAATAGATTTAATCTCTTTTTAATATTCAAATACTCATAAAATATTTATTTTATATTAAGAAACAAATATTTTTGTTTAAATATGCAGGGAATATCTATTTCATGTTAATAAACAATATACTGATCAAATTGAGTCGGTTAATAAAACAAAAACGACCATATAGCACATATAATTTTTATTATTATTTAACGAAATATAGAATATTTCTTAATTTTGCCCTGCCCTCTACCGCCTCGCCGCTACCCTCTCCCACCCCTTCTGGGAAGATCAGCTTGTCTTTCTGTAGTATTATAAGACTGAGGGAAAGTAACATTGCCCAGAAAAAGGAAATTTACTCTTCTAAATGCGTCCTATTTGCAATAAAAACAGCAAAGGATGAAAAAATGCAAAATTTGTTTTCCCAAGGGGACAATCGGGAAACATACCTTACAAAAAAATGCAGAAGGTTTCGTCCTGATTGGCCCATTCATCTCGGGGTAATCGGTAAACATACATAGAAAAAAAGCTAAAAAAAGCAAATAAATAAAAACTGCTCATAAAATAGTTTTTCTCGAAATATTAAGACACTGTAATTTGTTTAAAATTACTTTAACGTACTGAACAAACCAAAACGTGCAGAACATTCATCGGAGTTGTTTGACAAATTGTTTTTTACCGTACACTTTGTCAGATGATATTCTTTTTTTTCGTTATCATGATACAATAAATTGTTATTGTTTTTCGTTATAACGTTTAAAAATTCCTTAACATCGTATTTTCCACCAATTAGCACGACGAACTCTGATAATTTCTAGTTAATAGCTTTTTAAACTAGCTGGTTATTGTTGCTCGCTCGCTTCGCGAGCTCGCGGGTGGGGTTGTTGATGCTCGCTCGCTTTGCGAGCTCGCGGGTAGGACTGCTCTTGCGAGAGGGTTAGTGGTACGCATTGCTTGTGGGGCATACAGCTATTAATGATTTTTTTTTATTTTGTGTGTGACTCTTCACGAGCCATACAAAGAACTTCGCGATTCGTTAGTTGTAAGCGGTAACATTAGCATTTGTTGCATAATTAAAAAAAATAAAAATGAAACCAAAATTAAAAACATTTATTAAAAACATTTTAAAAAAAAATTCACCGGTTTATTCATTTATATGTCGAAAACAACAAATTTTGATAAATATTACACTCTGTAATTAGTTTTGGTGCGATACTTAGTAAAACAATAGCCAAGATGCATCCTTGCCACTTCACATCGGCCGGGCGCCGCACAGTGGGTAAACTTGACAAAATACGATTCAAAAAGGAATAACTTTCGATAGAAATGAGGTAGAGCGATGAATTTTTTTAAAATGAAAGCTGAATCTTTGCAGAATATGGGAAAATAGGGAGATTACGGCACGAACGGTTTTTAACCTCGAGAAAATTTGTTAAACTTTCACAATTTCAAGAAAATGTGGTTTCTGCGTTACCACAGGCAGAAAAAAATTTTTTTTTAACATGCTATGTATCATTTCCCGTAGATTTTTTCACGCTGATTTCGAATCTGGTCTCAAAATTTGTCTACGACTTCTGGTTTTTTCAGGAAATCGATTTTTGTGACAAGAAATTAATGAAATCATGTTTTTGGTGAAATGATTTTATGTAACAATAATTTTAACGTACATCGTATTCGCATATACAAAACACAATAAAAATAATAATAATTAAGTATTTGAATGTTTTGTTACGAAGCACATGAAGCGCCTCACATCTCGTCATCACTTGATGTATCGCTGACATTGCTATTGGCGCTTTCTGCAGGCTCTGCGTAGCTGTAATGTATAATAATATGAATTAGCAATGCCGGAACTAGGCGAAGGTGGCACCTGCCACGGGCGCAATGGTCGTAGGGGCGCAACGGGCGCAACGCACGCAGGTCTCGTGGGAGCGCTATGCCAAATTTGAACATGCAAGAAAGAATAATTAGATCTTGTAGATCAATTTCAACAGAAACAATTGGAAGTACAATTGATTGCCTTGTAAAACGTTTAAATGTTTGTGTTACTGCTCAAGGTCATAATTTCGAACATTTAATTTAGTTCAAATAAAATGATTACACATTTTGAAGTTATCATTGCTTTATCACAAATTTTCTAGTTCGAGGTCATTTGAAGGTCATAGTGTACCACATCATTGAACTCGTCTTGACATCAGCTACAACACTGTGAAGTGAAAAATATATGGTGCTATTTAAAAATCGTAAATGACCTTTAAAAGACCTTGAAAACGACTACAATCGACACATTTTTTTAAACCACCATATTTGCCCCCTTTAACAGTACAACTTTTCTCTCTAACATTTTCTTCCATCTCTAGTCCTAACAGATCTATTGAGGTGGCCTGTTTCTCGTGAATCACCCGGTATATTAAACACGGTCCTATTAATGGCGACGATCTTGTCATGTACCCGTTAACTAACAATAGACGTTTTGAGAAAAAGTGGTTCACTAGAACAATGACAAATGGAGAACAAATACACAGGAACTGGTTGATCTACTGTAAACAGCTTGACTCTCTGTTTTGTTTCCCGTGCACACTGTTCAACGATGACAGAAGCAGCATTTGGTTGAATGGTTTTAATGACTGGCAACATCTTAACCCCTATTTACCAAGACATGAAAGCTCTATATTTCATAGAGCAAATTATATAAAAATGAAGAAGTTTGAGAAGAAGTTGAAATGTGGCGGCTTCATAGATGACCATTTACTCGAACAACTCGAAAAAGAAAAGGGAAAGTGGAGACATGTATTGAAAGTAATACTCGATGCAATTTTGCACTGCGTCAAAAACAATGAAGCCCTTAGAGGGACATCTGAAATCATTGGGCAACCAGACTGTGGAAAATTTTTGAACACGATCGAATTGATTAGCCATTACGACAGTACTATCAAAAAACATATTGACAGTCACAATAAAGGTGCAATCTCTTATTTTTCACTAAAAATACAAAACGAATTCATTGATTTGGCTGCCAAACAAGTTCAATCGCACATAATTCAAAACATAAAGAAAAGTAAATATTTTTCAATCCTCTTCGATTGTACGACCGACATATCTCATAAAGAACAGATGGTTCAGATAATTCGGTACGTTCACATTGATTCAAATAAGAAATGTAAAATTGAAGAAAGCTTCATCACTTTCATTAACACTGAAGCAAAAACCGGACAATGTCTTTCGAGACAAATTCTTGACAAACTAGCAGAAGATGGCTTGGAAATTGCAAATGTACGAGGTCAGTCTTACGACAACGGAGCTAATATGGTGGGCAAGTATAAAGGTGTGCAGGCACGAATATTAGCCTTGAATGAGAATGCACGATTCATACCATGCACTGCCCATAGCTTGAATTTGATCGGTGTTAATGCTGCGAATATAATACCACAAATGCAAACTTTTTTTCGTATTATCCAACAAACTTATAATTTTTTTGTTGGCTCAGCTGCTCGCTGGAAATTAGTGCAAACCGAACTAAAAACCACGTTAAAGGGGTCTTGTGACACGCGATGGTCGTCAAAAGCAAATGCCGTGCATGCAATGAACTCCCAACTGCCGGCAATCGTGAACATGCTTAAAAAAATGACAGAGTCTGATCAGAATACAGGGGACACAATAGTACAAGCTAAGTCTATTTTAAAATCGATACAAACCTTTGAGTTTATAGGTCGACTAAAGTTTTGGGATTCGCTCCTGTCAAAAATCAACCGAATCAACCTAGCATTGCAAGACAAAAACCTCGATATTGTTCGAGCCACAGTAATGATTAAAGGTTTGCTGTCACAATTGACGATATACAGAGAAACTTTCTTCCCAACAATTTTACAATCATCTGCTGTGACAGCTGCAGAATTAGAAGTAACACCAGACTTTCAAGACACTCGAAAACGGAAAAAGAAGATGATGGCAGGAGAAAAGGCGAAAGATGAATCTCAACATATAAGTGCCCAAACTCAATTTAAAGTAGGACTGATACAAGTTATTGACTCGATGATTACCCAAATTAGTACCCGATTCGTCGCTCTGAATGAAGTTGCCGATGATTTCGCATTTCTGAGCGGCCAAGCGATTCTTGACACCGATGTTCCTCAGCTCACCAAAATGGCAGCCGATCTTGCTCTCAAATATCCAAATGACCTGGATCCGTATGAATTTTAAGAGTTAATAAGAGTTAATAAACAAATATTTTGTTCACATACGGTTGGACACTGATTTTTTAAGTGATTGGTGCATCAGTTTCTCCTCGTTAAGATAAAGGGTTCAAACTTGATGTCGAATTTTTTCTTTTTATGAGTTATCAAATAGTGCGTAGCCCGGTACAATTGGTACAAGGGCACTTTTGACTTTTGACCCTGCTAGACTCTTTGTATTAATGCAGTTATTACAGTAATAAAACGTTTCTATGTTAAATGAATATATATTTTTAACATAGTTTGTACATTTTAAATTTCTGGAAGGTTAAAAATGTAATTAAAAAAAATAAAAATGGAAATGGCTGCACGGGGACTCGAAGACTAGCTCCAGATTGCGATTGATTCGCTCGACGGCCGAATTTCAGTTTCGCTTCCGTAAAGCAATGCATGGAAAGTGCTAAAAATAGATTGTGGCTGGCGCAAGCGCACAAACAGCGCACACGGACATAGGAGAGGTACGCTGGTGAGTATAGCGCGCGAGCGCGTTGGAGCAGGACAGTAGGGGCAACGGTAGGTCATAGTGGGGGGGCCTCGTACCACGGCTTGCGACCACACGACCACGATTCTGGCATCACTGATCCTAACATAGTCACAGCTTTGAGAATATTCTTGTGCATGCCTGTGACGACGGCTACATGCGAACGTTCCTTCAGCAAGCTGAAATTTATTAAGTCATATCTGCGCTCCTCTTTGGGTCAAGAACATTTGGTGAATATGTCTATTTTGTCAATTGAGAAAGAAATAGCAACCCGCTTCAATTACGATGAAATAATCAACCTATTTGCGGAAGCGAAGTCTAGAAAAGTTTTGATATGAATAATCTATTACCAAAAATTTTGTAAAGGCTTATACATTTATACGTATGTTTCATTCATTTGTAATAATTATACGATATGAAAAAATATTTGAGTTCAATATATTTTCCCATTATACTACATAGATGGTAGAGGCTCACGCCAGGTTGTTGCCACAGGCGCCGAAGCGGCTAGTTCCGGCTCTGTGAATTAGATATGTATTGTTCATAATTATATTCTTATTTATAGAAGAAGGTGAGTACTTAATCTTTTTAACTTACATAGTTTCATCGACGAAGTTTCTAATTTCTGTTGTAACTTTATTTTTTCTATAGAATTTTAAACGATCTTTTATTAATATTAATGATATTTTTGGATCAGTTAATTGTACGGCTCGATTAAAAACGTCTAATAGTCTATTCTTTCGACTATTTTTCCTGGAATGATGAATCATATTTTTTCTATACAGCTTATGCCATGATTCATTCGCATCCTCCGAATAGTACGCTATTGGTAATGCAAACTGCTGTGCTATTTGGCAGCCATGTTTTAATAATTTATGTAACGTTGGACTCATTCGGGCCCATGGAAATAGTCTATAATGGAGACAATACGTCTGCCAACAGAACTGTCGAAGCTCTCTTATTTTTAAAGGCTTCTTATATTTAAAAGCTGATAATATCGTCGCAATATTGTTTACAAATTCGATATCTATTTCCAGAGCTTCTGCAAATATTGCTGGTTTATTGAAGCATCTTCTTGCGACATTGCCAGTGTTTGTTGTGCCATGCCCTTGTAACACTTGGTCTACTCGAACACCAAGCTTGGCATATATATTATTCTTCACAATTATTTTTCTTTCTTCAAATTGCTCTGAAATCGATAAAGAAAGTTCATTTTCATATTATTTCTATTTTCTGCGTCAATATTCTTTTTCTTTGTTTTCTATAAAAATGCAAACTTACCTCTGACGCACATTCGCATATCCCACATCTTGAGATTTATTCTGTAGAAAATATGCAGCAGATGTTTGAAAGCTTTTATTTCGTCATGCAAGAATCCCAAACCAAACTGTAGCGCGGATTCTTTCGGCTCGAAATTATCGCTTAAATTACTAAACTGATGCGCTGAGCGTAAACATATAGGACATCTACTGCTTGCGGTATTTCCTACAATGGTGTTTATACATTTTCCGTCGAATAACGTTTGCGAAACTTTGTACAATATCTTCACTTTTTTCCCATTTTCCATTTTAAATTTGTGCTTCTTAAGAAGTCTAATCTGTCTATTTAAACGATTGTATTCTCGAAGAATATTCAAATCATTTTCTTTTTCCAGAGCAATCCTTAATGGTTGGCAGAAGCGTGTGCTCTGGGGTGTCGGATTAATCCATTTGCACGTGTCGGATGGGCTCTTTAATTGTATGATACTCATACTGCTCACGAAAAGTGTTTGATGCGTGTCTGGATTTTCATTTTCCTCATTATCGTAATGTTGATGAGGATTGGCATGGCCTGACGAGCTATCAAATCCTATAGTGGTAATTAGCTGTAGATTATTCAAATTTTCTTCGTCCCACTGTAATGCCACCGAATTACATAAGCGTTCAGCTGTCTTGTTCAACATGTCCTGTAGTGGTACAAGCACTTCTTCTTCCGATGTTTGATAATTTTTTGGCTCGCATTCAATCATAGCTGATCTTATGATTGGGTATGATGGATAAACATCGGAGCCTCTCAATCTGGAATCTTTCACCAACCCGTTATATTTACTTTTACTGTAATCATATTCTAAATAAAAAGCTAACGCTGATTCCTTCGTGTGACGTGTTGTAAAATCTCCCTCTGCATTACTTCTTTCTGAACTTGCAACAGTATTATTCATGCTCATTCGTGTAGCTAATTGAAATGTCGACATGTTGTATGAACCATTTGTCATTAGTTCATGAACACCCCTTAGTAACGTACTTCTTGAAGCTCTTTCTATCGGTATACGCTTTCTACCGGTGCTTTTAATAATAACGCTTTTCTTAGGTGGGCGACCACGTCCGCGACCGCGACCGCGACCACGAACACTACCTCGTTCATTATTATTCACAAAAGAATTTTCACAATTCATATTTAAAGAACTTTGTAACGAAGACTTGGACACTCACTCAGAATAAAAAATAATTATAAAAATAATAAAATAATAATAACAATAAAAATCGGGAATACTCGTCTTCTCTCTCGGAATAGCAAATAGGCCGAGTCCCTCCGCGAACCCATTATTTATATGCGTTTGTTGCTAACCGCGGATGCGAGAATCAACAACCGGGTTGTTAAGCGCTATTCGTCTTTTTTTTCGCCTACGAACTATCTTCTAGAAGCATTTCGAAGCTTCTCGCTCCGAATTTTGTTGGGCCCGAATGAGCCCAACGTTACATAAATTATTAAAACATGGCTGCCAAATAGCACAGCAGTTTGCATTACCAATAGCGTACTATTCGGAGGATGCGAATGAATCATGGCATAAGCTGTATAGAAAAAATATGATTCATCATTCCAGGAAAAATAGTCGAAAGAATAGACTATTAGACGTTTTTAATCGAGCCGTACAATTAACTGATCCAAAAATATCATTAATATTAATAAAAGATCGTTTAAAATTCTATAGAAAAAATAAAGTTACAACAGAAGTTAGAAACTTCGTCGATGAAACTATGTAAGTTAAAAAGATTAAGTACTCACCTTCTTCTATAAATGAGAATATAATTATGAACAATACATATCTAATTCATATTATTATACATTACAGCTACGCAGAGCCGGCAGAAAGCGCCAATAGCAATGTCAGCGATACATCAAGTGATGACGAGATGTGAGGCGCTTCATGTGCTTCGTAACAAAACATTCAAATACTTAATTATTATTATTATCTTCCCGATTCATAGGGAAGTTATTGTAATTACCCCGAGAATCGAAAATCGAATTTTTAACAGATCTTCACGTTTCATGGTCATTGAATTCATTTTAGACTATTTTTATCAAAATGTCGCGGTGTGTGTGTCTGTGTGTGTGTGTGTGCGCGCGCGCGCGCGTATGTCCGTTTCTATGGTATCAAATTTTTCGTTAACGTTTTCTGAAAAAGTAACAATGCGATCAGAATGATGAATGATGTAATCGATGTGCCCCGTCGTAACTTAGAGCTGATTAGATTTTGGTCCATATTGGTCAAGTAGTTTTTTAGATTTTTTAGTTTTTTTCGAAAGAAGTTCATTCAAGAATGCAATTTATACGAGAGGATGGAAATTTTCCACCGAATAAACAAACGTAATTATATATATTTCATTTTTTTTTAATTATGCAACTAATGCTAATGTTACCGCTTACAACTAACGAATCGGGAAGTTCTTTGTGTGGCTCGTGGAGAGTCACACACAAAAAAATAAAAAAACCATTAAGAGCTGTATGACCCACTAGCAATGTGTACCACTAACCCTTTCGCAAGAGCAGTCCTACCCGCGAGCGAGCAACAATAACCAGCTAGTTTTTATTGTGTTTTATATATGCGAATACGATGTACGTTAAAATTATTGTTACATAAAATCATTTCACCGAAAACATGATTTCATTAATTTCTTGTCACAAAAATCGATTTCCTGAAAAAACTAGAAGTAGTAGACAAATTTTGAGACCAGATTCATACATAGATACATAGCATGTTAAAAAAAATTTTTTCTGTCTGTGGTAACGCAGAAACCACATTTTCTTGAAATTTTGGAAGTTTAACGAATTTTCTCGAGGTTAAAAACCGTTCGTACCGTAATCTCCCTATTTTCCCATATTCTGCAAAGATTCAGCTTTCATTTAAAAAAGAATTCATCGCTCTACCTCATTTCTATCGAAAGTTATTCCTTTTTGAATCGTATTTTGTCAAGTTGCGCCGTATCGGCGCCGCTCGAGTTCAAAGGGTTAAATTTTTAAAAAAATTTTTTTAAAGAAAATGAAATATATATAATTACGTTTGTTTATTCGGTGGAAAATTTCCATCCTCTCGTATAAATTGCATTCTTGAATGAACTTCTTTCGAAAAAAACTAAAAAATCTGAAAAACTACTTGACCAATATGAACCAAAATCTAATCAGCTCTAAGTTACGACGGGGCACATCGATTGCATCATTCATCATTCTGATCGCGTTGTTACTTTTTCAGAAAACGTTAACGAAAAATTTTATAACATACAAACGGCCATACGCACACAAACACATACTAACAATTTGATAAAAATAGTCTAAAATGACTCCAATGACCATGAAACGTGAAGATCTGCTAAAAAATCGATTTTCGATTCTCGGGGTAATTACAGTAACTTCCCTATGAATCGGGAAGTTAATAAATTTTATATTCTGCCTTCGTGTCGTCCGGTTTCCGGACAGATATCTTCTAGGTGAATCCTTCCGGATTGCCGGAGACTCGGACCATAGGCTGCTCCTGAGGTGTAGAGTAATATAATATAGGGGAGTAAACGGTTCTTGGAACCCCTGGGGTTAGGGTTGTAAATTACACAATCTTTGGCTCTGAGCCTTTGTCGATCGTCTCGAAACCTTCTCAAGTTGCTTGAAAAATCTGACGGAAATGTATGAATGCCCAGAAGCGCCGGCCGGCACCAGCCGGTTATGTATAAATCGACCTTAATTGTCCCATCTGTGCAGAGATGGGCAGGCCCGCCGGGCACAAGGTGGGGAGCAAGTGTGGCTCCCCGCCGGCGAGGAAAGGCCGGAAGGCTGGTGACAAGGGGGTCACCGGCACTCCGGCGGAGGCGAGGACGAGTGGGGCTGGCACTGCCACGCCCCCACCCCCTACCCCTGCGTCTGCACCCACGGCGGAGGCGATGATAGAGGTGGACGCTGCTCCACCTCCGGCTGACGAGGCGTCAGCGGTGCCGGGAACGTCGATGGCCCCATAATGCCACGCACGTTCCCGGTAACACTGATCAACCTCAACTGGGCGGTCGATGTCGCCCAGCCCGCGGGCACCCCCCATCAGCGACCCACCCAGCGCCCGTGAGATGGGCGCTGAAGAAATTGGACGGGGACGTCCTGAGGGCCATTGCCCTTGCCTGCGTGTGGCCGGAGGCCACAGAGCGCGGTGCTGAAGAGGGGGTGGAATGGTTCCGGGGCATCATGAAAAGCGTATGCGACGCTTCGATGCCCCGGATTAAGAGCCGCCCCCCGTTGAGGAAAGTGTACTGTTGATCGGGCGAAATAGAGGATGCTAGAGTGGTTAGCATCCAGGCCCGACGCCAGTATACCTGCGCGCGGCGTCGTCGTCAAGATCCCGATGAGGATGACGACGATGCCGAGGCAAGGATGACCTCCCTGTAAGTAACATAGTTATCCAAGTGGCCCTGTAGCGACTTATCGCCTGGGACGAGCTCTTGGGCACTCTTCAGAGTGACCCATGGGGGCACCCTTACAAAATGGTGTTGGGCAAATTACGCCCACGGGCGCCCCCGTTGACGGAGCAGCTGGAACCGCTGTTTCTAGGGCGGGTCGTATGCACGCCCATTCCGTCCTAAGAGTCAGACGAGGGACTCCGGATATCCGGCAGTGAGCTCTCCCAAGCGGTCCGGAGGATAAGGGAAGGGGGCGTTAGGTCCCCGGACCAGACGGTGCCCCCGGACCGATGTTGGCTGCGGCGCTCGACGTCCGCGTCCCGGCTCTAACCGGCGTACTGAACGCGTGTCTGAGCCGGGGAACCTTCCCCAGGGAATGGAAAGTCGCCAGGCTTGTTCTCCTCCAAAAGGCAGGCAAGCCCGCAGAGCTTCCCTCTGCGTACCGGCCGTTGTGTCTTCTCGACGAGGTGGCGAAAATCTATGAAAAGATTATCGCAGATCGCCTCGTCGAGCACCTGTCCACGGGTGGTCCCGATCTCAGCGATTGCCAGTTTGGGTTCCGGAGGGGGCGTTCTACGATCGATGCTATCGATCGGCTCGCCTCCCTCCGTACCAGGACGGTCGCTGTGGGCAGGGTGTTGTTGGCGGTATCGCTTGATATCACCAACACGTTTAAAATTCTGCCCTGGGATGAGGTAGTGGGGGCGCTGGAGTATCCCCCTACCTCCGAGAGGTCATTCGGGACTATCTCCGGGACAAGCTGTTTGAGTACCCTGATCGGTACGGTGTAATGCAGAGGGAGAACATGCACCGAGGAGTTCCGCAGGGGTCGGTTCTAGGACCGCTCCTGTGGAACATAACATACGACTCGGTGATGCGGGCTACTCTCCCCCGCGACGCCAGTGTGATTTGCTATGCAGAGGATACACTGGTGGTCGTGGAGGGGGAGACATGGAGGGGAACGATAGCCTTGGCGGCTGTAGTGGTGGACTCCGTGGTGGGTAGCATCGAGGGGTTGGGGCTCAAGATAGCCGCCGGCAAGACGGAGGCAATGTGGCTACACGCATTTTCTCCGAGACGGCGGCCGTCCCAACTCTGGATCCCGGTGGGTGATGCCGTTGTCGAGGTCAGGCAGGAGATGAAATATCTGGGCCTGACTCTCGACAGTCACCTACATATCCACGCAGGTGTTAACCGGCCATGGATGTTTCGACCGGTACCTGGCGTGGATCAAGAGGGAACCCACCGAATGGTGCCACCACTGTGCGGAGGCTTTGAACACGGAGCGGCACACGCTGGAAGAGTATCCAGCGTGGTCGGCACCGCGCCGTGTCCTAAGAAGCAAGTTTGGAGGCGACCTCTCGTTGTCGGCCGTGGTCGACCACATGATTGGCGACGAGGGGTCGCACAAGGCCGTGACCTCCTTCTGCGAGGAGGTGATGCAGCGGAAGGAGGTGGCGGAAAGGGAGAGGGAGGCCGACCCCCTCTCCGAGAGAAGGATTGCTCTGGCGAGCGGCCCGTCCCACGCTACGGGGTAGGCGACGGACCGGGGGAGGCGGAACTCGTTAAGACCTTCCCGCCTCCCACGAAGAGGCATCCCAGACGGGTTGCTCCTTTATGGGGGGACTATTGCCGCCCCCTTTCCTCTGTCCCCCCGGGGGGACGTAAAGATCGTTTGGTCGGGGTGAAGGGGCTGGGAGTGGGCGAGGGGCGTACGCGGGTGGGGTGCCCGCCTTCGTCCATCCTTGTCGCGCGCGGAGACTTCGTCTCTCGGCCGAGAGCCCTTTTAAGGGCTCCTCGAGCGAAAAACGGAGTCACCGGGGGTCGTTGGGTGGAGCGAGCTGGTGACTCGCGAAGTCCACCGAACGGCCCAGGGAGGGGGGTGCAAGTAACCTGCTTGCGCCCTGATAGATTAGGTATTGCTGGGGGCAGCTTATCTCCCCCCCCCGGAACGGGGACCCATAGAGGCCAAGGGTGAAGGGGGATGCCTGGTTGTGTTCTTCGGAGATCCCAGGCCTCCCCCGATTAGCTTAGGGAAGGTTATCATGAGGTCGTTAGTGGGTACTGTGAGCCCTTCTGGCCACGTTAGCCCCTAGGGGGTACAGGGTATGCGTAAAAGCATTTTCCTCATGTAAAAAAAAAACGTATCAGTTCTCCTATTCGAATGGTATAAACTCAACAAGCAATTTTTACTAAACTCATGTAATTTTCTGTTTCAGATCAAACCAGCATCTCAAATTACTATAGTAATTATGATATACCATAGTTTGCGGTTTTTACATATTTGAGTTCCGAATGTACAAAAATTGATACAAATAAATTTGTCTTTTTTGTACAAAGTAAAAATCTGTTTTATTTCAAACTAGCCGATTTGACAGACGTTGTCCTGTCCAAATTTCCATAAATCGGTGTGATCGTTTTGTGAATTTGTGAAAAGCTATTGGAAATATGCAAACAAAGTAAAAATAGAAAAAAACGTATTTCGGAGTGATCATTGTAGTAAACAGACGTCGATAATGTAAATTCCTATTTAAATATTGATTAAAAGCTGCTTCTTTCGTTTCTTTTTGTTGTATTGAAACATGATTCAAAACGCACTTTTAGTTTTTCCCGAATTTTCCATTTTTCCGGGCAACTTTTTAATTTTTCTTTCTGTTCGGATTGGCTGAGTGTTTCGGCAGCGTAAATGCGCCGATTTACTGCGCTGCCTCGCTATTGGCGGATGCACGCGTAACAGCGGGATCGAGAGTCGATAAGCAGCTCGCAGTAGCTTATGCCAGCACCGTCGAACTTCCATTATGATCGATTATCGACCTCAAAAGAGGATTACTATTGGCGGATCGTTCTATCGATCCGCCAATCATTAGTTCGACGGTGACGGTAAACTGCCAGCTGGTCGACTCCGATCTCAACGTTCATTAATCGTTCTAGCTCGTTCTATCCGAAAACGTCGCGCGTCTCTTGACCGATTTTCGCGAGTGAGTCGATTCACATATCAAGATTCACTGATTCTCTACAAGTGAATGTATCTCTATCTATCGCATTAAAACTCATCTCGTTCACAGCTACCGCTCTTTATTCAACCAATCTAGCCAAAACGAGTTTGTGTTTTGGCCGGTTAAAAACATCTATTGTACATAGTTTCAGTTACAATTTGAACGAACCCTAGTTGGGGAAATAAAGTTTATTTCTAAGTGAAGTGACTTGTTTTAACCCTTTCTAATCCGTAACACTTTCCTTAGAAACCTTATTTGGAGTATTATGAACATTTAAAAAAAATTAGCGAAATCGGTCCAGCCGCTCTCAAGTAATGCGCTTACCAACGAACAACATTGGTTTTGTTGTGTCCAGACGGGTTCCAACAATGCCTGAAAGTGGATTCTTGCTGTCTAGTTACAGGATCGGGATTTGGTCGGGAGTGGCGTCTTGTTTAACCGAACACAACATTACGTTCTCCAGCTTTATTCAACTTTTGTCTGACGCCCGGGTGGTGTCCAGAGTTTTTATAAATTGCCTCGCCGTATATGCTTAATTCCGAATTCCGGACACCACAATTTTTATTTATATAGATAATACGCAAGTGACAAGAAATTACTAGGCCGGAAAGAATGTTTGTAGCATGTGCGAATTACAGAATGAAAAATATATGTATTACCGAATAAATGCATGAACAAATGTGTGAATTTTAGCTTTCATTAAGCTTTATTATTTAGTTTTATTTAACATTTGATCGAACCAGTGCGCTGAAATCATTAAAATATTGTTAGCAACTATTTACGATCTATATTAAGAAATTATTATTTTAGCTTCCAATTTTGAACAGAATATAGAAATAGCAAGCAGCTCCATCTCGCGTTCATCAAGCAGAAGCGTCTATCAGTGTTACCAAACTGTTTTTTCTGCGCGGAGGTTGGTCACATACGTGGGTACCCTTTCTTTTTAGCGTGAGGGAAATGCTTTTACGCATACCCCAAGTCCCTTGGGAGAGACAAGGGGTTATGTGGGGCTACGTGTCCAGAAGGGCACACAATACCCACTAAAAATCTCACGACAACCTTCCCTAAGCTATTCGGGGGCGGCTGGAATCTCCAATGGAACACAACCAGCCACCCCCTCGCCCTTGGCCTCGTGTGGGGCCTCGTCCCGGGGGGAAGAGAAGCTCCCCCCAGCAATGCCTAATCTATCAGGGTGTAAGCAGGTTGCCCACTTACACCCCCCTTCCCTGGGCCGTTCGGTGGGCTTCGCGAGTCTCCAGCTCGCTCCGCCCAACGACCCCCGGAGATCCCGTTCCTCGCTCGAGGAGCCCTTAAAAGGACTCTCGGCCGAGGGACGAGGTCGCCGCGCGCGACAAGGAGGAGACGGAGGCAGGCACCCCGCCCGCGTCCGCCTCCTCCCCCACTCCCACCCCCCTTCCCCCGGGGCCACATGGCACATGTGGCCGGGAAACCGGGATTGGGTGGGGGGCCGGAGCGGTCCCCCCTACAAAAGACCTCCCCGATTTGGGATGCCTCTTCGGGGGAGGCGGGAAGGACTTAATTTGCCCCGCCTCCCCCGGTCCGTCGCCTGCCCCGTGCAGGGGGCCGGCCGCCCCCGCGAGGTCGCCTCGCGAGGGCCAAACTCCTGGCGGAGAGGGGCTCGGCTTCCCTCTCCCTCTCCGCGGCCTCCTTCTGCTCCATGATCTCCTCACAGAAGGAGACCACGGCCTTGTGCGACCTTCCGCCGCCGACCATGTGGTCGACCACAGCCGGCAGCGAAAGGTCCCCTCCCACAACGCTTCTCAGGACACGGCGCGGCGCCGACCACGCCGGACATTCCTCCAGCGTGTGCCGCGCCGTGTCCAAAGCCTCGCCGCAGTGGTGACACTGCTCGGTGGGTTCTCTCCCGATCCACCGCAGGTACCGGCCAAAACAACCATGGCCAGACAGCACCTGGGTGGATCTGTAGGTGAGCCGAACTCGCCTCTCGCACCACTCTTCCATAATGGGCAAGAGAGCCCGGACTATTGGCCGGCCCGAGTCTTCGGCCAGAATTTCTAACCGCCATCGGGCCAGCGTCTCTTGCCGGGCCTGGCGCTTCCGCACCTCGATCCCATCCTCCCCGTCTGGGTCCATACGTGGGTACCCTACCACCTTAATAACGCAAAGCGCGCCATGAGGGGGTAGGATACCCACCTGACATTACTATTATGTAACCAGAATCTAACTAGATTTTGGGTCAAAAAAGCGGTTTACGCGGGGACAATTCACGTCCTCATACGATTATATTTTGAGCTGAGTGAGGGCTCATTCGAAAGAGGAAGGTTACACGCAGTGCGCTCTTCTCATGTTTTTTTAGATGATGTTTATATTAAGTAATATGAGTGTCCAAAGTAGGCGAAACAAATGAAGAAAAATTCCGGAGATTCTAATGTATTTTTCGTTCACAAAAAGATTTTTCTCGCGAAAATATCGAGAAGAGCGCACTGCGTGTAACCTTCCTCTTTCGAATGAGCCCCCACTCAGCTCAAAATATAATCGTATAAGGACGTGAAGTGTTCCCGCGTAATCGCATTCAATTGTTCCCCAGATTCCGTTCATGAAGGGTGAGTCCCGAGCACGCCTTGAGGCAATTTTAGTTCAGTTGGTTTAGAAGAGGTCTAGTCAGGAGGGCTAATGCGTTACGGAAAAGCTTATTTATTTATATACGTTAGTATTTATGCATTTTCGTGCGTTAGTTGAGCAATTTCCAACCTGGAAGGCGCGGACTATTATTAAGAGAAGCGCCAAAAATTTTGAATAAAAAATTAATTCTTATACCATAATATGTACAAATAAAAAAACTAGTTTACTAAAAACTAGAAGTATATAAATTAGTGTTCGCGTTATATGTGAATATAAGGTATATGTATAAAGAAGAAAAGTATGTATGTTGTATCATTCTCTCGATATTATTCGGTCTGGCGAGCGCGCGCCGATTACCGAACAGAACCGCTAGATGGCAGCACGGACACACAGTAAGTCACTGTGCGCCGCCTGCCACGGCAACCCGTCCAGAGGGCTTAAGCGCAAGGCGCGAGTAGTTTGTATTATACATATAAGACTCGCGTTTCCAGGATTGTAAGTGTGCGAGACACGCCTTCTCATTCCTCGATAATGCGAAGATGGACGCCCATCAATAATCTAAAGCGCTGGATAAAAGATCAATCTAGGCCGCGATCGGATCGACCGGAGCGCGGCTACAGCTATCAGAGTAAAAGAATAGGAATAAACGAAAAACCTTTGCAAGAGAGCTGATTTCTAAAGATGAAACATGGTGGAAGGATGTCATATTTGCTGATGAAAGCAAATTTAATCTATATAATTGCGACGGAAGAACTATGGTGTGGCGGAAAGAAAAATAAAGAATTTAATTGTGAAAACACAAGAGGTACAGTCAAACACGGCGGAGGCATTTTTAATAGAAAAACTCGAAAAACCCCAATTACATCGATAGCCGAATTAAAACGACTTGCAACTGAGTGGTCGAATATAACAGTCGAATATTTTTAAAATATTACAAAAAATATGACAACAGGTTAAGGAGTTGAAGAAGTTAGTTGTACCTAGTGTACGAATATTTTGGGGAGTCACTGTTTGCGCGTTGGCGATAAGGAGGCGGATAGCTAGAACTATCCTGACAAGGATATGCAGTGAGGTGTTGGTTAAAGAAGCACGTTCACTGATCACACAAAACTGTTTATTGTAATAAGATTGCGATGATCTTTTCGGATACGAGCGTCCCGCGATAGGCACGAGAGCGTTAATTCGTTGAATCCGAAAGTTAATAACAATGATGAACAGAACGAGATAGACGCGTTAGCTGTTGCATGTTCGAATTATGGAGTAACTTGTAAAAGTCAGTTCGTATCAATATCGTTCGAGGTGTCGATCAAGAGTGGGAAAAGACGTTACGACCGGATCGATCCGTAATCGTAACGGGTACGCGCGGCGCTATCGATCGATGCGACTTATCGATTGTTTTGATCGGACCGCGTTTGTATTTGGACGCTCGACGACCGAAACGTAGAACGGTTAATTCCGGAACAGTCACGGTATTTCAAAATAAAAGTTCACAAGATTATATTCTAATATTTTTTAAATGCATTTAATAATAATAATCTGAATTGTCTAAATACAACAAATGATACAGAAAAAAAATGTCACAAATAAAAATTTTGTATAATAGTTTTAAAAGGCTTTTTTCCTGCTACATCTCGTCCTTTTTCTTGCGAATTTACTCGCCCGCGTCCGCGTCCTCTTCCTCGTCCGCGTCTTTGTCCTCGTCCTCGTCCTCTTTTGTCTCCCTCCGTTTCTCCTCCATGTTTTTCCTATCCTGTTCTCCTTGTCTGTCTTGCATACTTGTACATTTTTAATTGATGTTTCATCTTCTTCAGCTGTAATTAAAAAAACGAAAAATATACAATTTTTGGGGGAGACAGATGCACATAAGAAATGTTATAAAGAAAGTATGTTACAAAGAAGGTTCAAGAATAATTTCGAGAGAAGAATGAGGAAGAAAATGGGACATTATGCAAATTATGTAAAGGAGGAACAGAAACGATGGACCACATGTTTCGAGACTGTAAACAGCTGACAAGAGAAAATGTAACGAAAAGGGTGGACTCATACGGGCGCAGATTCCAGGGGACGGCGCCGAGAATCGTAAATTTCGAGCGCCGCACAGTGGGGAAACTTGACCTAACTCGATTAAAAAAAGAATAACTTTCGATAGAAATGAGATAGAGCAATAAAATTTATTTTACATACAGCTGAAACTTCACAGAATATGGGAAAAATAGGGAGATTATAGTACGAATGTTTCCTAACCTTGAAAAAATAAAAGGTTCACTGTTTAACAATAATTCGACGCTTTGGAAAATTCTGAGGTGTTAGAAAAATTTTGAGACCAGATTTGAAATCAGCGTAAAAAAATCTATGTGAAATGGTGTAGAACATGTTTCAAAAAAATTTTTTCGCGCGTGGTATTGGACAAATCACAATTTTCTCGAAATAGCGCAACTTTGACGAATTTTTTCGAAAGTTATTCCTTTTTGAATCAAGTTAGGTCAAGTTTCCCCACTGTGCGCCGCTCCGACCTGTCAACCGGCGCTCAAAATTTACCTTCCTCGGCGACGTTGCCTGGAATCTGCGCCCGTGTGAGTCCACCCAAAGAGAGATACTAAAGGGAGAAGAAGTAGGAACCGAGTGGATGCGTAGGGTACTTGAAAAAAGGAGAAAAGAAGATCAAGAGGAAGGAGTAAGACTAATTGAAACTATTATGAGATACGTACTTCTTTTTCCTGTGCCTCGATTATTTCGTATACCGAGCGTGACGGTAACGGCGACTGCGTTGGCCGTCCGGCCACCTCTCTCCTTGTAGTCGGGTCGTCTCGCGAGCCCGATCGACGATCACCCCGCGAGCGCGATCGACGATCACCCCGCGAGCGCGATCAACGATTGCCCCGCGAGCGCGACAACGATCTTCTTGATGATGGAGTTGTTACATCCATTTGTTCTACAGTAGTAGTGGTCGTTGTTGTTGTAGCTGACATCTGAAAGCAATTATATAAATTATTACAGTATCATAGTAAGATACAAATATTGACGACAATTCTCTAAAGATACCAGTGCAACTGGTTCAAACAGTTATATTGTCAATTGATTTTCCTATAGTTTGCCTTTGTTTAATACAAGAAAATTAAAAATTTATTTAAGTTCTACAAATTAACAGCGACAATGGATGCTTAGTTAAGGCTACAAGATCAGATTCGCGTCGTTGTCTTTATGCAGTGTGAATACTTGTATACGGGCCATGTGAAAAGGTGGCGCAATATTAAGAAACAGGGCGGAATAAAAATGAAACACTTGTTCAAAAAGGAGAAACCATGTACGTAGAATATACCGTGTGGAGACCGATTATCAGAAAAATAGCAAACTATAGGAAAACCTATTGACAATGTGAATAATCTTGAATGAAATACTTACGATCTTTCCTTCTCGACGATCGCGTTCGTTCTGAAGATTGTGCCCGAGCACAAGCGGCCCGTCAGGTCGCACTGGGCAGTATTGTCAGGTCGCACTGGGCAGTGTTGCCAGGTCGAGAAAATCGAGGGGAATATAGACAGGTACCCCCTCTCATCGGCACCACGTGGCGCGGCACGTTACATCACCGATCTACGGTCTCAGCGGGGGACGCTGGCGTGTGCTCATGGTTGTAGGATGGGGCAGTGGAAGGAGGAAAGGAGAAGCAATGCGTCGTCGGCCCGCGTCAAAGTACGAACTTCGAAGGTGCGAAAGTTGAAAACGTGCAGCATGCGCTGTGCACATTTGTGACATTTCTGTCATTTGTCATCACTGTTACGGCGAAGACAAATCGGACGTTCGACATTCGGGACCAGTTCGCGAATTGTTTAGTTGTGACAAGTGTGTGTTAGTTGATTAGTGCGTCATTGTACATGTATTGCGTGGCTATGGAGCTAAGCAGAGAAGACGAGGATTCAAAAATGAGATGCAACATGAAGGGAGAATTGAACAGGAAGCGGCTTACGTTGGGCCGAAGGCGTTCATCAAGAAAATGGTCCGCTCGCAAAAAGTAAGTTACGTTTTATCGCACTGAAAGTAAACATATTATCTATATATTTTCACATTTTTTCTATATATGTTCACCGATTGCGTCGAAATGGGTGGACCAATCTCGGAACGAAACTTTGGCAGAAGTTTAGTATGGTGACAACGCCTGCGGTGGTGGAGATTAGACGTGTATGGTGAGGGAGGAGGAGGGTAATACGAAACCGAAAGAATTATTGTGCAGAAATGAACGGTTGCCGAGATATTTGCAAAAAACTATAATTATTTAAACATTCTGTATCTATATAAGTATTCCACCGATTTTTATGAAATTTAAATATATTATATATCTACACATTTCGGACAACTTTTTCCTTTGCAAAAACGTCACCCGAGGCTTTGTTTAGGAGATATTAATAAAAAAACACGGATTAATCATAGTAGATTTCTTTTTTTTTCATAAAACTGCAAATATCTCGGAAACTATGCGAGATATGGCAAAACATCAAGAGACCTTTTTTGTAGGAAATTGAATTTCCAACTGTGCAATTAAACGATTTAGGTTACCCACACTGCACGTTGAAGGTTTGGATAATCGTTGCAACACCGATAATAGATACGGTTCTGAGAAATGAGTGAGTGATTGAGAGATTGAGAGAACGAATGGTGAGTGAACGGATGGAGATTGTATAAGAGTGGACTGTATAAATGGAATGGATGAATAATAAGCAGATCTGCAATAAATAACTGTATATTGTGAATAACAATTATCACACTAACTGTACAAAATACCACAGTACGAAAATAAATGGTTTGTTTGACACTAACGGGTGGTTCGTTCGCTGATTATGAATCGATTAATTTAACCGTTGATTTCTCGCTCTTTTTATTGGCTCGATCCTTCTGGAATATTCCCCGTGCACCGGAGGTTCCGGTTGCCCGTCAGGAATCTTCCAGAAGGATCGAGAACGGGTCCGACCAATAGCTGACTCGATAGGCTGCCCGCGTTAGCCTCGTAGTCATGCGCCTTGTGTCGGTCTGCATGGGAGGCACTATGGCGATCGGACGCGCCATTCTCAAACACGAACAATTTATGTCGTATAACTTTTTCTATCAGCTGCGCCGTTTCTGACGATTAACTATAAAGAGCGGAGTAAAAATCTTTTGATTGCACAAATCTCAATTAAGAATTTATTTTTACATAACTATTATACAGTTATCGTCACTAAATGTTGGTGTTAGAAATTGGATATACAGTTTTTATATCCTGTAATAATTGTTCGAATGGATCAAGTTTTTTCGCTCGCACAATTCTGTGCCACATATAACTGCACATGTGTTGTGCAAGATTTTCTTTTCTGTATCCTGCATTTGTTACATTATATTTCAAATGCTAGCACCCGTCTCTTCATTAACAAATCTGCCGGTGCCCATTTGACTGTGGTTGACTGTCTTGTGTTTGTAATTCATTCTGAGTATTTTTTCAAGTTGATTATATGCTTTCCAGCAGTCTGTCCATATTTTGGTACCCGGTGCCACGTGCTTGGTAATTAAATTGTTCTAAGTTTCTGCATCTCGTTTATTATCTGGACAGATTTCGAGTCTGTACCCAGCTCCATCCTTCTCTATCATCCCCAAAATCCAAGTGCCTTCTTTGGGACGACCTCTATTATATTGTTACGAAGACTTCGGCGCGGTCTTGCCGGTGAACTCATTATTGTAGAGAATAACAATTATTTATTAATTGTACAACAGTGAACAAAGAATTAATGTAATCGTCGATGCGTGTTCTCGCTTCAATCGTTCGAAAGGATCTGACGACTCTCTTCTTTTAATCAACAACCTCGTTGTTCAGATACCGCAATATCGATCTAACGCTCGATCTCTGCGATATGTTCACAGGGGAAAACAACTTCATCTCGTGTCATCGTAATACTACTCCCCCTTCGAAGAAAGCAGGCGTCCCGTCCGCGACTAGATTCACCTCCGTAGACGTTTCAACCTTCACGCTGCTGATTAACCAGCATCTTCAGTACGTAGCCGCTAACCTTCTCTCGTCAGAATGACAGTTCCTTGACATCTCAACGACTGTCTGAAAAATCAATAATCGAGAACATATACGATTTACCCCGGTGGCCTCAATCAGACAGTAAACGTCCCGACATTTGTCCTCCGCCTCAGGGAAAAACCACCCAAAAACCCTGAGCAGGACGCTGGCACAGGATATTTCCCTTTGCTATCCTATATGGTCGTTCGAACGACTCCTCGCCCTTCCTCTTGACTCTTGTGCCTTGAGTGCTTCTTTCTTGACGTCTTCCCGGGTGCCCTCTCCTCCGGACAACCACCGAACCCCTCCCCAGGATGCACCTCCAATCACCGCAGAAACCCTCCCGCGGTAATATGACGACCGGTACACCACTTTTTGTGGACCAGTCAGGAAAGGGGGTACCCTCCTGCGGACGTATCCTCGCGAGGATACCACTTCCTCCCCCAAATTCCTAGGACTGTATCTTCCACAAATGAAGAGAGGTTGAGGTGTCGGAACGGAGCTACACCCTTGTCTTCTTAATTATTTCTGGTTTTTCCAAGACCTTCATGAAGGATTTTATCCATTCCAAACAAGTGTGGGTCTTAGTACCTAAATTTATGCTGAAGAAATCATGCATTCTTTGAAAAGCCACACTCGCAGTAACACTCTGGTGTGTGAAGGCACACAATGTTTGTCTGCCCTTTGTAAGGACGTCAGCATTGTTATGTAAAGCATGTTGGATAACTTCTTTAGCACAGGGGTCCAATAACAAATGATGTTGTTTCACAAAGTTCTTAGCCATTATTAAGAGAGAATCAGCATGGAAGTTTCCATGAACTTCATCATACGGAAAATTACCATCCCCATTTTCTTGTTTTCTTTTTTCAAGTTGAAATCGTACGCTCTTTTGACCGTTTCAGCAACTTTAGGCCCTTGTGACCCATACCCATGAGGAGGTGTGTTTGTGTACAAATATAAATTGCTAACAAGCCCTAAATTGTTTTTAATTGCATCCGCTGGATATCCCTCGTCACAGATTTTTGAATTAGCTCTCTCTTCCTTTGAGACTAATGAAGACATTAAAAATGAGTTATCAAGAGCCATAAAGGGTGTTTCCTCTACTTCAAGCATTTTAATAATAGAGTCTGTTTTTACGTTCGAAAGGATCTGACGACTCTCTTCTTTTAATCAACAACCTCGTTGTTCAGATACCGCAATATCGATCTAACGCTCGATCTCTACGATATGTTCACAGGGGAAAGCAACTTGATCTCGTGTCGTCGTAACAATATTTTCTCTTCCCCACTAATGATTCGTCGATCTCGACGATTTTTCCTATGCCGCCGATTGGTCCTTCGTTTGTAAATTGTTCATCTAATGACATTAAACATACTTCTCTACAATACGAATACCAGTCTACCACTGTTGTTTTAGATGTAGTATCCGTTAACGAGGTCTCTCGTATAGCCTGCTCTATATTTAAATTATTGGCAAACGCGTACAGAAGTAATATAATTTTTTCGGGCGACGTTTTTATATTTTCAAACCAACTGTTTTTGGTGGCATTAATTGATTTTGTTTTGTGTCCTGCACTACACCGAAATCTTCCTAGCTCGTAAGGATCATAATTCATTTTCTTCTTCTTTTTAAACCGTCTTAAACAGACAGGGCAATACAATTCATTTGTAATTAATGATTTTTCTTGCAACCAGTTTAAACATGATTCTCTATCTTTAAGACACGTAATTGCTAATTTGTAAATGTTCATGATTCGAAAATACCACTACTATATTTATTATATTGTGTGATGATGCTTTTAAAAATGGCGGATACTTCAATGCGTTGTGCGTCATCTAACGAGCGGAGCCGGAAAAAATTACCTATCATTTCAGTGTCATTTTCTACCTTACCGACACAACATTTTGTACTTTAGACTGGGTTATTATTTATTATTTTATTTTATAATTTATTTATTATTTCATTTTAATTATTGTTTATTATTGGGAGAAGTTTAGTATAGTGACAACGGCTTCAGTGGTGGATGTTAGGCGCATATGGTGAGGGTGAGGAGGGATAGGTAGGTTAGGTTAGGTTTTTTATTAAAAAGGTTAGGTTAGGTTAGGTTTTTTATAAACTTTAAGTTAGGTTAGGTTAGGTTAGGGTGAATTTAAGAATATATTAACAAAAAACACGGATTAATTAGAGCGCGGTTACAGCGAACGGAGTCTACTTTCACGTTCCTGTTAGCGTGGCGTCGCTGACTGTCGCTGATAGAAAAAGTCATACGACATAAATTGTTGGAAATTCAATTTCCTACAAAAAAGGTCTCTTGATGTTTTGCCATATCTCGCATAGTTTCCGAGATATTTGCAGTTTTATGAAAAACAATAAATGTATTATGATTAATCCGTGTTTTTTATTAATATCTCCTAAACAAAGCCTCGGGCGACGTTTTTGCAAAGGAAAAAGTTGTTTAAAATGTGTAGATATATAACATATTTAAATTTCATAAAAATCGGTGGAATACTTATATAGATATAGAATGTTTAAATAATTATAGTTTTTTGCAAATATCTCTGCTTCCGTTCATTTCCGCACAATAATTCTTTCAGTTTCGTATTATCCTCCGCCCCCCTCACCATACACGCCTAATCTCCACCACCGCAGGCGTTGTCACCATACTAAACCGCCGCCGAAACTTTTTGCATCTTGTAGAGTATGTATTTCTCCCAATTGGTCCCTCGAAAACAAATTTTGCATTTTTCCATTCTTTGTAAGACCGAAAAACCATCCTACGGTGTTCTACATATTCTGCTCGCTCCTCTAAAAAGTGGGAAATACAAAAGTTTTATTGAAATTAAATTATACCGACTTTGAAATGCATTAAAAAATGCACTGAATAGTATGAAATAATTTCCATTTCATTAAATATTAAATTCCATACTATATACAATACTGTCTTTTCGGTGGCGGTGAAAAATTGAAAATTTTTCACATGACAAATGTTGCCGATTCTTAAATTTCCCAATTTTACGCCGTCTTGGGAAAAATTGTATTGTTTATAACATGGAATTTCATATTTAAAAAAATAGAAATTATTCCGTACTGTTTAGTGCATTTTTTAGTGCGTCTCAAAGTTTGTTCAAACTTTTCGACAATTGCCAACAATTACAAGGATTGATTTGGATTCCGTTTCCGGTTAGAGAGTGAAAAGGTGTGTTAAGGATGCGCTTGACCCCCGTGGGAATTTTTTGGCGTACTTAGTGACATTGCGGCGAAACCTGAAAGCTCCTCGACAAGGATAGATCCTCCTTCTCTCTCCTGTAGGGCTGCAACAGAGACTGACATGCGTCGCTCGCAGGAGAGACAAAGACAAAGATTACGAAGCTGTTTTGTTTTCCGATGCGCCTACTACAAAAGCATTCAGCGAGGAAGCAATATTTTTTGATGCTCTTTGTGTAGAAATGTTCTCCGAATTATTTCGCGTCGTCGTACAGAGCCCTTTTTTGCAATTTGTCTCCTGAATCTTTATAAACAATAATTTTGTATGTTTTTTATAGAAAATTTTTTTTTCTGTACACTTTTTCCAAAAAAGGGCTCTGTACGGCGACGCGAAATAATTCGGAGAACATTTCTACAGAAAGAGCATAAAAAAATATTGCTTCCTCGCTGAATGCTTTTGTAGTAGGCAATTTTCCTAAAACTGAACAATTTGTATGACAATATGGCTGCTTCGCTGTCGCGCTTTCAGACTTTCCGCCGCAGCGCTGTTGTCGTATCTCCTGCTATTCTTGCATCGACGCTACGGACCCACGATGTATAGCATGCATAAGCACGCTTTTTCGGCGAGCGTAACTGACCTACGACAGAAGTGGGAAAAGGATAGAGTGATCCTCGTCTCTCCTGCAGAGCTGTGACGGAGAGGGAGATATGTCACGCGCTCGCAGGAAAGACAAAGACAGGGATACGACGAAGCAGCTTGATTTTTCGATGCGCCTACTACAGAATTATTCAGCGAGGAAGCAATATTTATTGAAGCTCTTTGTGTTGAAATGTTCTCCGAATTATTGCGCGTCGCCGTACAGACCCCTTTTTTGGAAAAAGTGTACAGAAAAAAAAATTTTCTATGAAAAACATACAAAATTATTGTTGATAAAGATTCAGAAGAAAAATTGCAAAAAAGGGATCTGTACGGCGACGCGCAATAATTCAGGGAATATTTCGATACCAAAATTATGCAAAAATATTGCTTCCTCGCTGAATGCTTTTGTAGTAGGCAATCGTCATAAAACTGAACAATTCGTATTCCAACATGGCTGCCTGACTATCGCGCTTTCCGACTTCTCTCCGAGCGTAACTTGAGCGTAACTGACCTACGATTAAAAGAAGAGAAGAATAGAGTGATCCTCGTCTCTCCTGTTCGGCTGTGACAGAGAGGGAGATATGTCACTCGGTCGCAGGAGAGACAAAGACGGAGATACAACCAAGCAACAGGTTGATTTTTCGATGTGCCTACGCAGGATGGCTATGGCCGGATTTGGGGGTCATATTCACCCCCAGTGGTATTTTAATCGTTCTTGAACCATCCGATAGCTTATCCAAAGAGACTCTTCTATGTCAAGTTTCAGCCCCCTATCTCATCTGTAAGGGTAGTTATTGCAAGAAAATGAAAAATCAGTTTTTGGTCCATTTTCCCCATTTATTGTGAATCTAAAAATCTGAAAAAATGTGACACGTTTCGGATTAAGTTAAAGAAAGAACACATCAATTGTTGTAAGTAATATTTTTTATTTTTCGAAAATTCAAAGTGTGCAGCTATTAGCTCGGTATTATTCTTTATTCATAAGATACTTGAAGTTCTTACTAATAGATAATAATACCGATTGACCAGGTCTCACCACGAGGAGGTTGCTGCACAAGAGACCCGAAAAGGGAGTCAGAACGAATGCGATATTCCTTCTGGCTCCCTATCTTACAACACCTTCTAAACAGGCATACATTTATTATTCTTTATGAAAGTTTTCTTCTTTTAAACTCTCTCTGTGCGTCAAATATGTACTGCGGTTCCCGAATATTCATGTTTCTTTTACGTCTACTATCAATTATTTCGGGAACCAAGCAGTGTTCATAAAAGCGTTGAAGCGGCTGTAACATTTTATCCGTCCAAAACTTATCGTCACGTACGACAGTCGTGTACTTAATTCCAAGAGGCGTCCAGACTGCAAAGATGCAATATTTTCTTGGCGTCACGTGCAATTGCCCTTGTACTTGGAAATAATAACCGTGTCTTACGTTTAGACGATTCGTGTTGTTTTTTTCGAAAAAACGATGGACTTCTCCAACTTTATATAAAATTGCATTTTCAGGAGTCACATGGCGCGCCTTATAAGGGCATTTAATTTCTACTATGGTATCGTCACCAATAATGCCATCAGGCGTCGCGCCTAGATAAGGGATTTCTTTATCAATGAATAATCCACATTTATGGATCTCTTTGCCCAGAATAATTTCTAATTGTTTGAGCGCCGTAATCTCGTGCTCCTTACCCCATTTAACAGGGATACTTTTAACGTCGCGAGGGTAACGAATTTGTATTACTAGGCTCTCGCACGGAGTATAATCTTTTCTTACACATACTTTCCCGAAATGCGATGCAGTAATCAAATTGCGACGTAGGAGATGCCACTGCGGGTTTTCATGCTGATCCCGCGTAGCATGCTCTAATATTTCGCAATTCTGTTGATCAATTCGCAGCGATTGGTAATGATCGGCTTTCAGCTGTTCGTACATCTGTTGATCAATATCAGGCCGTTCCGCGTTTGGACCATAATCTTTATCAGGTCTAAGCATTCGGTTCGAATATTTAGATTTACGAACAGCGATACCTGATTCTTTTGCTACGCGCAAACGTTCATTGCGTTTTGCCTGTTTGGCAATATGTCGCTTTTCCAACAGTATTGCACGTGCTGGGGGCTCTTTACCCAATGCGCGACAAGCATTCGTCATCGGTGCGGAACTATTCCATTGCACGATTGATGCTTGTACGCGCGTTTGGTAAGATCCTCTTTGCGATAGATGCGTGCGTTTGCCACCAATAAATTTGCAAATAATGGCATTGAAACTTTCTACCAAATTGCTGGTATAACCGTATAGCAAACTTGGCGCATTTTGTTTTATGCGATGCATGGCATCGTCTAATTTTTCATAAATCTTTGCCTTTTGTAATTTGGGAATAAGATTTCGCTCGTTTTCTTTTGCAACCCCGTCACAAAAGTATCCTAACGAAGCACAATCTTTATGCTCAACAAATACGTGGCTGAGTATGTTGCCTAAATCTTTTACTAAATTAGCAACTTTTTCATTCCAAGGTAGCGTACTGTTCTGCCGAAACGTTGCCGCCTTTACAACAGCGTTTCGGATTTTCATTACGCTGTTAGTAACGATTTTTTTTTCTTGTGAGTAATTTCGACCACCAATTGTGCCCGCTTCTCGTATTTTATTTGACAAATTGCGGAGAAGATGATTTACACATTCGATCTTCTCCACAAGAATGCCCGGGTATGGTGGGAAATCTCTCAATTTATTAAATACACTGCTATCGCCATCCCCAATGTATTTAGTATACATTATTCCATGCATTTCAATACTACGACAGAAGCCTTCGAGAATAATGTCGCTTTCCATACTGGTGGAGCTCTGATTGACTCCCCAGTTCTTATAGCACTCATGTGTTTTTGGTGTCGTATTAATATTGGCTGCTCTCGCGCAGATAACACAATATTTATTACGTACACCAGCGAACAGTACTTTTTTAGTATAGTAACCTATGATAACAGCCGCTCCGGATGGAGAATCGTAACTACCATTACGATACGATCTTTTCATCCACGAACCGTCTGTTATCACAGGTATGTATGGAATGCCGTTAATTACATGACCTCTCTCGATTGCTAATTTTTTTTCCTCTTCGCCAGCCGCTCGCATTTCGTCTTCTGCGGCGCTAGCAAAAGCTTTGGACGCTTTATTCTCATATTTACTATACGTGTTATCGCTCATGCATGGAACATCCACAGCAGCCAAAATTTGATTCAGCTGAGTGTGACCGGTCCCAGTCAATATAGTACCGCAAACGGCACTTGTATTGATATCCAGTATTTTGTGGTCTGTCGGATCACTCCAGAAGTTGCCTTTGAAGCGACACATTCTACATTCTACAAAATACTGCGTTCTGAGACCGTAACGCACCGTTTTCGTTATAACAAGATCAGTGAAATTGCATGTTTTATTCAAATGATTCGATAATCTTTGCAATTGTTCGAAGACATGTGACATGTCGACGATGCTCCGTCTACTGATCTTGGCAGAACGTAAACGATCTGCGTCGATGTTCCCATCTTCGACGATGTTCTCATCTTCGACGATGTTCTCATCTTCGACGATGTTCCCATCTTCAGGCAAAATCGTGGTACCGTCCGTATCGTTTTGCATTTCCGATGATGCGTTTTCTACTACCATGTGTTTTCTACATGCATCTACAATACTTTCATGCAATGTAGCAGATACTGATTGTAATGTGGAGATGTCGGTTTGTGGCACATCTCCTTCATCCGCACAAACATGCATGCTGGACTTGCATTTTCTATAATGCTTTCCTCATTAATTGAAATGCATGTATCGGCAGATGGATGAGATGTGCTTTCAAATGACGTAGGCACATTACAATCATCATTTGTATCTGATACATGAGCCTGCCCTTCAATTAAATTGTTCAACGTACCTGTTACGTTGTTTGCTGCCGTAGCATGCAATCTTTTTGCTCGTATAGCAACCATCCGTTTCTTCATCGAAACAGCTCGCGAGAATCCTTTCCTTTGTTTGGAAAACATTACTCACTTCACAAAATAAAAAAATAAAAATTAAAACAATATATATAATATCCGCGTGTCAACAATTGATGTTGAATAGACACGGACACGAGGAACCGACTTTCCGAGTCGAGCGATCAGTTCCAAATAACTAACAAAAGACGAAAGACGGTGAGAGAGAAAGAGATAGATGAAGAGCCGAACGTAGAGAAAGACAACAGGCAAACACGGATCGAGCACCGAAACGTATACATTGTAAACATAGTAGCATAAAATATGGCATACACATTTATATCATGTTAAAAAAGATTCAATCTGTTTTTAATATTCAAATATACATACAATATTTATTTCACCTTAAGTAACAAATATTTTTTTTAATATGCAGATAATATTTATCATATTATGAAATATATTTTTTCTCATTATAAACGGAACTTTATGTAATGTTACAATTATAATATTCTTTTTTAATATGTAGGAAATATTTTGTGTCACTTAATCGACATACATTTATATTATAAGAACATTAATTAACTATGAGTCTGTTGCTACAAACTTTTTAATCTTACAGTTCAATCACATATTGTGTAAGACGTGTAAGAGCTACACGATTATTTTTTGTGCAACAACTTTGCCGCATTAATGTTCTTATAATATAAATGTGTGTCGATTAAGTGACACACACGAATTCAAAGTAAATTGGAAGTACAAATTTTACTTCCAATATTCAATGACGATTTATTTTATATTTGAAACCAATACTTCATTTGTAATATGAAAGGTGTGTATGTCTTCCAGCATATTCCGGAATAACGGAGTGACGAGCGAGCAGTCATCGCGAGCAGACGTGTTTATTTACGCTCCGTTCAGATAGTGCTCGGATATCTTGTCAATTCTACGTATAGTGTATAAAGTGAATTCCTTATACGCTATTTAGTGTGTAATCTTTAGTCCACGAGGATCTAAAAAATTCTAAATATGGCCTCTGACAACAGGGGTCACCAATCCAACGAAAGCCAAAGTTCTCCTCAAGCCACAGTTAATAAATCGTATGCGAATGTAGCGGCAAAAAGTTCACTTCCAAGGAAAGACCAGGCCATCGTACTTGATTCCATCGATGGACTCTCTAACGACGATTATATAGACGGTTTGGAGAAACTGATCAACACCAGTGATATAATATTTATCTCCAAAATCTCCGGTGGCAGGGTCTGTGTATTTTTATCCAGTGTCTCCATAATGGAAAAGATATCGGATAAGTCTATTCAAATAGGTAATCTCTCACTGAAAATTAGACCGTTAATGGAAAAAAACAAAAGAGTTGTAATCTCCAATGTTAGTCCTGTCATACCTCATGATGTGATAGCCAATTTATTAAAAAGTAAAGGGTTAACAATAGCCTCACAAATTAGTTACATTCGAGCTGGCTTAAATAAACCGGGTCGGTCTCACATATTATCGTTCCGACGGCAAGTTTACATCAAGGAAGAAGATGTGCATCTTCTACCTGAATCTCTACAAATATGTTATGATGACACGAATTACTGGATATATTTCAGCACAGACTCTACAAGTTGCTTTATATGTAAACAGAAAGGACATATTGCTAAGATATGTCCCAATACTACTGACATTTCTACAAGTACCATCAACAACGCCGAGGTTTCCAAGGACTCAGTGTCTCAGTTCCCGGAAATCAATACTAATCATTCGAATACAGGTTTAAAAAGAAATGCTCCACCGTCAACTTCTTCTGACAACACTACTGAAAATCCATTATCGAATAGTCCATCCTTGGATCATTATGATAACAGCTCTTCACCGAATTTGGAAAAATTAACTAAAACAGACTTTTTAAAACCCAAGGCCAAAAAACCGAAGACTATAGACGCTACTAGTCTCAACGCTCCTTCTCGAGAAGAAATGTTACCGAATCTTGAAGAAATGTTACTACCAGCAAAAGAACTAATTGAACGGTCTTCTTCATCTTTAGTTTTAGACTATAATCAATTCAAACGATTCTTAGTCAAAACTCTAGGACAACACAACTTATTGATTATTGCACAAGAATTCACAAACGACGTAGTAGGCTTGATTAAAATGATTGACGTAGTGAGACTTCATCTAGAAGACCGATCTCTTAAGGCGAGGTGTTCCAGAATCAAGAAAAAACTTCTACTGCAATCTACTTGTGATCCTTCATTGGACTCTGATCAATCCCAATCGTCTGACTGCTCTTTCTACTAGCAACGATAATACTTACACTTCAATGGCTTCTTTGTGTCACAAAGATCTTAAAATCCTATTCTGGAATCCAAGAAGTATCTTGACAAAAAAGGAAGAGCTACCTAAACTCCTCATTGACACGGATATTTTTGTGTGTGTTGAATCTTGGCTCTCGGAAAGTGACTTTCATCTTAGCGGTTTCAAAACATTCAGAAAGGACCGATCATATGCTGTAGGTGGTGGTATTCTTATTCTTATACGTAATAATTTAGCTTTTATTGAAATCAACAACCTTCTTAGTCCAGATGAATCGGTAGAACTGGCAGGTATTAAACTCAATAACATTCAGCCTTCTCTCGATCTCATAGTGTGCTACAGAGCCCCAGGTCTTACACTCTCCCAAGTACAGTGGGATTCAATCTTTGATAACATTGATAATCGAAACCACACCATTTTTATGGGTGATTGGAATTCTCACCATATAAACTGGAATTGCGAGAAGAGTGATCTCAATGGGGAAAGGTTATTCAGCAGCTTCACCAACTCCAATTTATTTCTTCACAATTATAATTCTATTACACATTTTCAAACACGCAATAATATCTCAACTGCTTCGAATATAGATTTAATTTTCTCGTCTATAAACCTAATTGAAAAAATCAATGTCACAGTTGATGAGGAGACTTTGGGTTCTGACCATTTTCCGATAGCTATAAATGTTTATTTAAGTAAATACGTATATCGCAAAAAAACCTTTAAACTCAAATCAGTACGCACAGATTGGGAAGGAGTGGATACAAATCTTAATGATATGTTCGCCCACTTCTTCTCTCCAGAGTATGATTTAATGAAGGCGGATGAGAAATATTCACTTTTTATACAGATACTAACGAATGCTATTACTTTCAATACACCAAGAAAGAAATCTGTTCCCAATAGTATACACAGGAATCCGGTCCCTTGGTGGGACTCCGAGTGTGACAAGGCTAAAAGACTCAGAAGAGCGGCTTTCAAAAAGTGGAAACACACCAATGATCTGGTTGACTTCTTCTTATACAAAAAATCAGTAGCCATAGCCAAACGCACTTTCAAACAAAAGAAAAGAGAAAAGTTTAAAGAATTCGCCGAAAAAATAAATTTTAACACTAAAGGAAAGCACGTTTGGAATACTGTCAAAATACTAAAAAATAAATGGACGAAAATAATACCTTTTCACACTACGGAAAACCACCAAACAGCTGGGATAATCAACGATGCCTTGGATAAAATTAGCCCTCCTTGGGCTCCTACAGACCCTAATTATCTACCAACCTGTGATGAAAATGTCTTTCTAAGCTCACCATTTACTTTTGCTGAGTTCAACTTGGCTCTTAGAAATAAAAGATCCGGTTCAACTCCTGGTATGGACGGTATTGATTATGAAATTTTAAAGGTAATGCCAGTAAAATATAAATTGGTTCTTCTAGATATTTTCAATGAGATGCTCGACACTAGTATATACCCAGAAGAATGGAGAAATTCATACATCCACTTCATTAGTAAATCAGATGGAAAAAGTGTCAGGCCAATCTCTCTAACATCTTGTTTGTGCAAGCTGTTTGAAACTATGTTAAAATTCAAATTAGATTGGTGGGTTGAGAGTAATAGCATTGTTCCCAAAACCCAATCCGGTTTTCGTAAAGGTCAATCAACAACTGATAATTTAGCTAATTTTCTCCTCAATGCCGAAGAAGCTTTCAGCAATAAAAAAGACTTATTGGCGGTATTTCTGGACATAAACAGTGCTTTTGACAGCGTTAATGTGGATATTCTCTTAAGGAAATTAGCGGACATTGGATGTTCACTTAAAGTAATCAAATTTATAAAATTTCTAACTCATGAAAGATCAATCTATGCCGACATCACACAAAACAATGTCAGGAAGGTTTATAAAGGCATTCCTCAAGGCGGCGTGCTAAGCCCACTCTTGTTTAATATTTATATTTCTAGAATTGCTCTAAATATACCTAGAAGTGTTATAGTCTCGCAGTTTGCTGACGATCTTGCTCTATACTGTAAAAGGTCCTCAGCAGAGTCAAGTACAAACCTTTTGGAAAAATCGATCTCTATGATCAATAAGAACCTAAGGGATCTTGGACTAGATCTATCTCCGCAGAAAAGCGTCTTTGTACACTTTAATAAACGTAATATTCTACCTGGAGAGACCAAAATTATGATAAATAATGTATCTATTATATCTAGGCAGACTGTGCGATTTTTGGGTATAACTTTTGACTATAAATTGTCCTTTAAACATCAGATAGAGCACGTTCAAAAAAGGTGCCATAGTGCAATTAATATAATAAAATTTCTCAGAGGCACTTGGTGGGGGGCACACCCTGAAACATTAATAATATTATACAAGAGTTTTATTCGGTCTATAATAGACTATGGTAGTTTTGTTTATTTTCCAACACAGAAGAAACAGATTCAAGCACTTGAAAAAATTCAATACTGTGCTATAAGATTGGCTTTGGGATTCAGATGCAGCACTCCTACCAACATTCTCTTATCCACATCCAAACTGGAGCTTTTACAAGAGCGCTTCAAATTCCTGTGTAATAATTATCTATGTAAAATCCATTCTAACACAGGTCTATTAATTCACAACACTGTTACCAGGATTAGGAGAGCTATAAACACTCGTAACTCTAAACTTAAACTTAGTAATCGATTGTTGCTTCATTGTTTAAAGGACCATGGCAACCTAGTTGATTGTATATACTCTTCAAACTGTTATAGTGTCTATAATTATGACTATTCCGCCCTACTTCATGAAATCCACATTGATGTTGACTTTGGTCGAACTGTGGCTAAATCCAGGAATCCCAACCTCTTAATTGACGATCTCTTGCGTGAAAAGGGTGCAATCTCTATATTCACAGATGGTAGTAAAAGTAAGGACGCCACCGTGGTGGGAACAGCCTCTATATGTCAAAATCTTAATTTATCAGTAGTAAGCAGTATAAATCGTAATGCATCCATATTTACAGCTGAGTGCATTGCACTTATGAACGCCGTAGACATTGCTATCAATAACAAAGACAAATGTTTCATTATATTTTCCGACTCTCTAAGCTGTCTAACTTCCCTTACATATCCCTCCTTTAATGTTAGCCTTAACCCTTACATACTCAATGTCAGGAATAAAATTTATGAACACAGCATAAAATATCCCGAATCCAATAAAATTTTACTTTACTGGGTACCGTCCCATCTGGGTATTCATGGTAATGAAAAAGCTGATGAGTTAGCCAATATTGCCAGAAACAGTGCTGTTACAGACAGCCCTCTCAAAATACCGCATACGGATTTGAGGGAAATCTTCAAATTACGTGCTTTCATTAACACCAATGAATACATAATTAATGAAGGTCGATACAAGGGCAAAAATTATTTTGAACAATTCCATGACGGTAGAAGAAAACCCTGGTACTCGGGGAAAAATTTATCTCGAAAAACCATTGTGACCATAAACAGAATTAGATCTGGCCATTACAGTCTTAACTTCTCTTTAGCGAAAATCAATGTGGTAAACAACCCTGGCTGTTCATGTGGATATGAGGCACAGGATATTGACCATATATTATGGCAATGTCCTGTCTATGATACCCATAGATTAAAATTTATACATAACCTAAGACTACGGGGTTTTTCTCTTCCAATGTCATGCAATGTTTTAATCCACAGACCTACAAACAGTGTATGTAAGATCCTATGTTCCTTTCTGGATAATTGCGGATTATTTATATAATGTCAAGTACTGTTTACATATCATTTACTGCAACGATTAATGTCATATAATTTCTTGTAATACTGTGTATGTAATACTGCTTGCAGAATAACCTCTTATTTGAGGTTCCTATTGCATAAATAAAAAAAAAAAAAAAATTCCGGAATAACAATATTTTTCCATGATAAACATAAAATATTTCCTGTATATTAAAAATATATATATTCTCTTTCTAATATTACATAAAAATTCATTTTATATTAAGAACAAATATTTTTTCATAATATGAAATAAATATTTCCTGAATATTTAGTAAAAAATATTTTTTCCGTAATATGAAATAATTATTGTATGTATATTTGAATATTAAAAAAAGATTGAATCTCTTTTTAATATTATATGAATATGTATACAATATTTGGTGCTACTAGGGACTCTACAAGATGCAAAACGTTTATTCGTACCGATTGGTCGATCTATCTCGGCATAATCGGTGAACATACATAGAAAAAAAAGTGAAAAAGGCACATATAGGTCGAATTGATGACCTCCTTCTTTTCGAAGTCGGTTAAAAAATAAAAATAACTTATAAGTAATATGTAAGGGTTTGCCGCTGACGATGCCGCGTGTGTGTTTGGTGTTCGCCGATCGACTGTTCGAGCCGCTGTGTCCTTTTCGGCGTGGTACCGATGCCGCGGTGTTCTTTCGGCATGGTGCCGCAAGGAACGTCGTGGCGATGAGCGGAGCCTTCGATTTTGAATATTGGCTGCTATAAAGACGGGTCTCGATGACCAGTTGTCGCACGACTACGAATAGATCGACATCTTGACTTTCCGCGTAACTCAACCTTACAAATAGATTTTAGACTTCAAATTGATGATCAATTCTCAAATGCAATTTTCTCAGAAAATCTTGAGAAGCGCTCGCTAATGCTTTGCTAAATTACATTTCGAGAAGACATCTGCAATTTTTACTTCTTTAAACTTTATTAGTTGATTGCAACGTTGACTGACTTTGAGGAAATTATCAGAATATGTCAATTGACATAAATCTACGAAACGTATTTGTTACATTTTCAGAATATGTTCACATAAAAAGGTACTGGACAATATTAGAAAAAGCTATCGTCTTTTTAGAGCGTTCTCGTAGGTCTATTTCATTTATTTGATTAATTCTTTTTTATTTCAAACTATACAAAAATCAATGGTATTTTTGTAGAATTCTTAGTGATGGAAGGCCCTCAACGGGGGAGGTGACTCGAACAGTGCCTGCAGTGATGCCAGACGGAGGAACCTGGAGGAACTTGCCCCTCCGGCTGGGCCCCCCACTCTTACTTCTCAGCCTCTTGTGAGTCTCACACAGGCAGAGTAGAGGTACGTTCGTGTGTACCACGTGCGCAGTAGAAGTAAGAGTGGTGACCCAGCCGGAGGGGGAAGTTCCTCCGTCTGGCATCACTGAGTGCGTGAGCCGTAAGAAAGTAGTTCATTGCTAGCTATCAGACGAGTCACATCGTGAAATGCAGAACGACATTCCAAACGGTAAGTTTTGTTTCTTTTTACATTTTGTACAAAAAAAAGTACAAGATCAATAGAAATCATTGGATATTGTTTGTATTATTTGCAATTCCTTCGATTACATTCGACAGGCGGGTGATGTATGTCCACATGGGAATGCCCATGGGGATGGAACCGCCGCCGCCGCAGCCACCGTCGCCACCGCCACCGCCGCCACCGCCGCCACCACCACCGCAGCAGCTCATCGTGATATCTGACGAAGCTGGTGCGCCGCCGGGAGCGGGTGTGCCGCCGGGAGCGGGTGTTCCGCCGCCGCAACAAAATGTAAGTAAAAAACAATTCAAATTTTTTGTTGAGACATCTTACTTGTGTAACGAACAGCCAGGGCCGACGTGACCTTTTGCGGGGCCAGGTTCAAACACTTTGCAGGGCCAAAATACACAGTCATATCCCATACATAAATTTTACAATAAGGATTTACTATTATTTTGTGATTGTATTTTCCACAGACACCCGAATATTCAGTCTACTATACAGGGGGTCCTGTAAAATGTCTGATGAGTTTTTATAGACCGCGAGACCTTTCAAAACGCGAGGCCGGGTTCCGGCGAACGCGCTGAACCTGCCTCGTGCGGGCTCTGCAAACAGTTTAAGTTATTTAAAAAAAATGATGTCTCAACATTTACTTTTGATATGTACAACAGTAATATTTTATGGTTTTATGGCATTTTCAGAATGAGCGGAGACGGCTGCGGAACCAGCGGCGTCGCCACCGCCTGTACCAGGCACGGTGGGAGTTGCTGCGTCTGCAGCAGCAACAGCAGCAGCAACAGCAACAACAGCAGCAGCAGCAACAGCAGCAACAACAACAGCGCGGCCGTGGACGAGGCCGTGGACGAGGCCGTGGACGAGGCCGTGGGCGAGACCGTGGACGGGGCCGTGGCCGTGGCAGTGGCAACAAAATTGTTATTTTTGAAAATTATTTTTAATTTTATAATAAATAAAGATTAAGATATATATTTATAAAGTAATATGTAGAAATTATTTTTATGTTGTACATATTCCTTTCCCTACGCCCCCAACGCGAACTCCTTTCCTGAACGTGCGAACCGATTTCCAAATCCTATTGCAATCTCCGTCTTTGTCTCTCCTGCGAGCGCGTGACATATCTCCCTCTCCGTCACAGCCGAACAGGAGAGACGAGGATCTCTCTATCCTTCTCCTACTTCGTTCGTTGTTCACTTATATGCCAATAGAGGCGCCACTTTACCTCCTGTAGTTCACCTTTATGCCATAGGCGTCACTACTGTATATTAGGCGCGCCCCTAATAAGAGCAGCTGACAAAGAGGATACAGTAGTGAGAGAAAGAGAAAGAGAAAGAAAGACAGAGTGAGTGAGTTTAGTGGGTGGAGGAAGACAGGAGGAGCAGTTGAGTACAGAAGGTGTGGGAGTAAATGAAGTTGGAGAGAGATAAATAGTGAAAGAGAATAAGTGAGGTTAGGAGGTGAGTGAAAGAGTGAAAGTGTGCAGAGAGAGGAAAAGGAGGCAGTGTGGAGAGCGGCATTGGGTGAGAAAAGAAGAAGGACGGTGACAAAGACGGGAGGTCGGTAAAGAAGGAAGACAAATAGCAAAGTACAGAAATGAGCGAGAAGGAAGGCAAAGAAAAAGGAATAGAAAGAAAGGAAAAAGGGATGACAGAAATCAGTGACGAAAAGAATAAAGGAAAGAGGCAGAAGCAGTAGCATGTCAAATATGGAAGATATAGGAAAATGGCTAGAGAGGAAGAGAAAGGAGAGAGAGTACAGAAGGAGAAGGAGAGATAGATCCGTTCAAGAAAAGTCAAAGGACAGGGAGATCGCCAGAGAAAAAGGAGAGTGAAAGTGGACATGAAAAGATAGGGATGGAAGAATACATTAGAGAGATTATAAGAGATGAGATAAAGGAGGGGCTAAGAGAGAGAAGAGAAGGACGAGGAGAGAAGAATGGGAGAAACTATATGAAGCAATAAAAGATATGAGGGGAATGGCGGAAGGATGGAAAGAGTTAAGAGGATTGATGAGAGAGATGAAAGAAATGAAAGAAGAATGGGAAAGAGAGAGAGAAAGAGACAGAAAAGCGTGGACGGAGATAGAAGAGAGAGTAAAAAATATAGAGCTGGAAGGGAGAGCAGAGGATAGAATAGACAAAAGGTTTGAAGAGTTAGAAATAAAGAGAGGAAGAGAGCAAGAAGAAATAAAAAACAGAGAAACGGAAAGAAGACTGAAGGAGATAGAGATGAAATGGGAAAGAAAGGAAAGGGAGTAGAGTATATAGGCCGGCTCTACGGTCAGACTTATCATTGTAGGTAGATTCCTACCTTACCGGCACCATTTACCTTATAGCGCGAGCTACTTTGCGGGGGTGGGGGGGGATTTTTCAAGGACAGTTTCCCACGTTATAGTGCGAGCATACTTTGCGGGAGGTGGGGGAGGGGAGACCACATTATCTGTACACAGCTGTATGTAGTTTCCTCTTATCTATGACAAGGGTTTTGCGAATATGATATTCCGAACGTGTTTCGCGAATATGATACATCGAGAAGATAATTTTTTGCGGGGGAGGGGGGATTTATTTTAAGAACATAGCGAGACCATATTATCTGTACACAGCTGTATATAGTTTCCTCTTATCTACTCGATGCATTCCTATTGTACCTACCTATGACAGATGTAATACGATACCCCTGGGGAACACATGCTTTTTCCAGGAAGACTTGACCTTGAACGTGTTCGAATGTCGTTCCTACCCATCGTTTTGACCTGAAAGCAATGTGAGAAAAGAAAGAGACCGTTCACGATGTAAGAGAGAGTCATAGAATCTTGAACGCGTCCGAACTCAGTACATTGTTTATATCGTTCAAGATGAGCGTTTTATAATCTATAGTAGCGGCCGGTGTCGAGTTGCAAAACGAGACGTCTTTTCCCTTTCTAATCTAGCGAGTTGTAGTAGCGGTATCCTTTTTCACGGTTTGGTGTCGAGTTGTCCAAGCCTCGAGACATTTGGATACATCAGCGTTATCAGTTCTCTCGATTTAGCGTAGCGTTAATTGAAACATACATTTCACGAGTTTGAGATTACTGCAACGAACGTTTATTAATCTCGCGAGCGGACATTTTGCCGCATCTTTTCTGGAGGGGATATGTGTTTAAAAGAATGGGTGTTGCCAACACTCATGTACAGAATTAGTGCGGAAGTTATCATGGCAAGTTATTACATAGATGAAAATCTGCCACTTAGTGATGTTATGGAGTTAATAGTAAGTACAAAGAAATATTACATGTGATATATATTATTTATTGTTATTGGACAAATATTTACATATTACAATGTTATTTAACAATAGACATTTAACTCTGCAGAGGAGAGAGCAGCGTTCATCGGCGGGTGGCGTTACGCAATGAAGCGCTATCAGACAAATATGGAAGAATGGGATGAGGAGTATGCGACGGCGGTTAAGGTGACAACCATAAATATTGTGAGCAAAAAATTAATAATTGTATATATTTTATTAATTTAAAATTAATAATTAAAAACATTTTTCTTTCAGAATGCCGCCGAAAATAATATTAATCAGAATGCTACTGCCACCGAAAATAATGTCGATCCATAATGACAATTCTTTAAAAATTTTTATAACTTTTATTTCAATAAACAGTACATATTTTTAAATAAATACTTTCTTCATTTTTGTTCTCCTGCAAACAGACACATTATATAAGTTAGCATATTTTTCTTTTAAGATTTACTTATATTTTTTTGAAAAATTTTATTTTACCTTCAAGCGACGATTTTTTGATAATTCCACAAACGTCTATACCGCGGGGGTTTGGCCGGATTGTATCCGGATCGACTCCGATCGGCACGTTGCCACAGTGTGGTGTTGTGTTGATCGACTGTTGTTGTTGTTGTTGTGACGGCTGCCTCGGATTTTTCAATCATTGTGAAACGCTGTGAAAAATCAAAAATGTAAAAAGAGGTGTCATGTTTTGTGGTTTTAATTCGCGGGAAAAAATTCTGATACTTTACATTTTTTATAATTGTTCATCTATGCGCGAAATGTTACTACTTCGCGCATACTGCAATGATATGGTTTTGTTTGTTTTGCCGAACGCCAGCAATGAAGTCGACATGGTGTGTCAGCAATGTTATATATGGGGTTCTGTACTAAAACATCATATTTGGGACAGCAAAAATCCTCTAAATTCACAGAGTTTATGTTAATTTGTCGAAGGATGTCTCTTTCAATACATCCTCCTTTGTAAGCTATTACTGGGTCTTCGCATTCGTGCACAAAATTTTTAATAATTTGAAATATATCTTTTTGATAGTATTGTTCGTTGCCGAAATTGTGAAATGGCATCCCATGTATAAAATTGGTGACGTACCACGCCGACTTCTTGTCAGCGTTCGACAAACAATTAAAACTCATATCTAATAAAAATTCTGCCAATTCGGAACCGTCACAACATGCATTAACTATCGCAAGTTCCTTGCATATGAATTGTTTATTCACCATGAAACCATCCGTGTCAATAATTTGACTTATTTGATTCATCTATGTATATGAAGAAAAGTTTCTTAGATTTTCTATTATAGTTTTTTAAAATTTTCTATTTGTACTTACGATTGTTGAATGGATGATAATCACAATATCCTGCGTATATAGTGGGGTCACTTGATAATATCTCGATACACAGAATGTTAAAAACACACAATACACTGGACGACCAGACGTTTCGTATGACACAGCTTCGCACGACGACGTGGCGAGATATTTATAATGAATACCCCTACCACCATATCTTGCTCTATGGTGGAGGAGTGATATTATTACTAAAATTTTTTCTTTTTAATAAATACGAATTTAATTGGAGGAGGAGGAGGAGGAGGATTATTTTTTAAATAAAAAAGATCATTCACATAATTTTTGTTTTTATTTGATAAAGTATATATTTTATAACATAAGAGCGGTTTAAGTAATTTTTCTAACGATGTTCGTCAATGGACTGTACTCCACGATGCGGTCATGTATCATCAAACAGTAGGCTGTTGTCGATGGGGGGACGTCGGTTCGGCATTCGAATTCTATTCGCACGTCGACCGTGCCATTTTTTAGCGCTTCGTTTTGTCGAGAACAATCGAGAACGACGAGCGGGCCGTATCGCAGGAAATCTGAGACGTTGAGTAGCGCTTCGCCGTTTCCATAGTACGATTCTTGGAATTTTGCATACATGTCGTAGAGCAATACGTATTTACCTTTCTCGAAATCCATATTTAAATCATCGTGGGTATCCGTATTTCATCGCTGTTTTCAAACGTCGTGTTGGCGTATGGATTGTACGTGTGCAGCTCAATCTTCGTTATGTGATTGTGAAAAACCGGTGGTTCGGAGATGTTCAAAATGTCGTTGAACATGATTGTGTGTTTTTCCTCTCACTTTTTAACAATAAATCCCAAAGATCGTAGATACTTTGCGTTTTCCACGGTTAATTTCTTACGTATCGGCGACTTTACGTTTTTTTTCACGGTTAGTTTCTTGCGAATCAATGTGCTGCTGCTGCTGCTGGTGTTGTTCAACGTATGGAATGTCGTATTGTTATGAATTAGCATTGCTTCGTCGAACGTGTAGTCGCACCGTGATTTCTTCACCTCGAAAATCAATCAAACGTCCGGATTGGTCAACTATGCGAATCGTTAAATCGTCAATTACTCGTGCAACGATTGGAAGGTAAATGACTCGTGCGGGCGTTTCCGATAATTTATACCCTGGTGGTACCTTTTTTTTTTTTTTTTTTTGCGTGAGGGAAATGCTTTTACGCATACCCCGTACCCCCTGGGAGAGATACGAGGTTATGTGGGGCTACGTGGCCAGAAGGGCTCACAATTACCCACTAAAAACCTCACGACAACCTTCCCTAAGCTATCCGGGGGCGGCTGGGATCTCCAAAGAACACAACCAGCCATCCCCCTTCGCCCTTGGCCCTGTGTGGGGCCTCGTCCCGGGGGGAGGGAAGCTCCCCCCAGCAATACCTACGCTATCAGGGTGTAAGCAGGTTGCCCACTTACACCCCCCTTCCCTGGGCCGTTCGGTGGGCTTCGCGAGTCTCCAGCTCGCTCCGCCCAACGACCCCCGGTGACTCCGTTCCTCGCTCGAGGAGCCCTTAAAAGGGCTCTCGGCCGAAGGACGAAGTCTCCGCGCGCGACAAGGGGGGACGAAGGCGGGCACACCGCCCGCGTTCGCCCCTCCCCCACTCCCACCCCCTCCCCCGACCCAACGATCTTTACGTCCCCCGGGGGGAAAGAGGAAAGGGGGCGGGAATAGCCCCCCAGCACAAAAGAACAACCCGTCTGGGATGCCTCTTCGGGGGAGGCGGGAAGGACTTAACGAGTCCCGCCTCCCCCGGTCCGTCGCCTGCCCCGTAGCGTGGGGCGGGCCGCTCGGCGAGGGCGCCTCGCCAGAGCAATCCTTCTCTCGGAGAGGGGGTTGGCCTCCCTCTCCCTTTCTGCCACCTCCTTCCGCTGCATCACCTCCTCGCAGAAGGAGCTCACGGCCTTGTGCGACCTCTCGTCGCCAATCATGTGGTCGACCACGGCCGACAACGAGAGGTCGCCTCCAATCTCGCTTCTTAGGACACGGCGCGGCGCCGACCACGCTGGACACTCTTCCAGCGTGTGCCGCTCCGTGTCCAAAGCCTCCGGACAGTGGTGGCACCGTTCGGTGGGTTCCCTCTTGATCCACGCCAGGTACCGGCCGAAACATCCATGGCCGGTTAACACCTGGGTGGATCTGTAGGTGAGCCTTACTCGCCTCTCGCACCATTCCTCCAGAATGGGCAGGAGGGCCCGGACTATTGGCCGGCCCGTATTGGCGGCCAGAGTTTCCGACCGCCACAGGGCCAGCGATTCCTGCCGGGCCTGGCGCTTCACTTCTACAATCCTGTCCTCCTCGTCCGGGTCCGCTTCTCCCCTGCGCAACGAGCGGACGGCCAAATACCAAGCCGTCCGCTCCCTTGCCTGATGGTGCAGGGGAATCAGACCCGCGAGGAGGCACGCCGCCTCGGTGGAGACGGTGCGATAGCCCCGTATGGTCCGCAAGGCCAGCCGGCGCTGCACTCTGTTGCAGAGTGTTTTACTGCGCCGGCTGACCGACAATGCGTCGGACCACACGGGTGCCCCATATAGGAGCTTGCTATGCACCACCCCCGTATAGAGGCGGCGGATCCGTCCATCGGGCCCCCCAGTATTGGGCAGCAGTCTCCCTAAGGAGGCCGCCACCGCTTGAGCCTGGGGGGCCAACCGACCGAAGTGCTTCTCGAAGCGCCAGCGACTGTCGAGAGTCAGGCCCAGATACTTCATCTCCTGCCTGACCTCGACAACGGCATCACCTACCTGGATCCCGAGTTGGGGCGGCGGCCGCCGGTTCGGAGGCAATGCGTGTAGCCACATCGCCTCCGTCTTACCGGCGGCTATCTTGAGCCCCAACCCCTCGATCCTACCCACCACGGAGTCCACCACTACAGCCTCCAAGGCTATCGTTCCCCTCCATGTCTCCCCCTCCACGACCACCAGTGTATCGTCCGCATAGCAAATCACACTGGCGTCGCGGGGGAGAGTAGCCCGCAGCACCGAGTCGTATGTTATGTTCCACAGGAGCGGTCCTAAAACCGACCCCTGCGGAACTCCTCGGTGCATGTTCTCCCTCTGCATCACACCGTACCGGCCACGGTACTCAAACCGCCTGTCCCGGAGATAGTCCCGAATGACCTCACGGAGGTAGGGGGGCACCCCGAGATACTCCAGCGCCCCCATTACCTCATCCCAGGGCAGGGTGTTAAACGCGTTGGTGATATCAAGCGATACCGCCAGCAACACCCTGTCCGCAGCGACCGCACTGGTCCGGAGGGAGGCGAGTCGATCGATGGCATCGATCGTAGAACGCCCCCTGCGGAACCCAAACAGGCAATCGCTGAGATCGGGACCACTCGTTGACAGGTGCTCGACGAGGCGATCTGCGATAATCTTTTCATAGATTTTCGCCACCTCGTCGAGGAGACACAACGGCCGGTACGCAGAGGGAAGCTCTGCGGGCTTGCCTGCCTTTTGGAGGAGAACAAGCCTGGCGACTTTCCATTCCCTGGGGAAGGTTCCCCGGCTCAGACACGCGTTCAGTACGCCGATCAGAGCCGGGGCGAGGACGTCGAGCGCCGCGACCAATACTCGTCCGGGGATACCATCTGGTCCGGGGGCCTTAACACCCCCTTCCCTTATCCTCCGGACCGCCTGGGAGAGCTCAGCGCCGGATATCCGGAGACCCTCATCCCACTCTTGGGACGGAATGGGCGGGTACTCCCTCTCCCCCTCAGTAGGGGGGAAGAGGGTGGACACGACCCGCCCCAGGAATTCCGGTTCCAGCTGCTCCGTCAACGGGGGCGCCCATGGGCGTAATTTGCCCAACACCATTTTGTAAGGGCGCCCCCATGGGTCACTCTGAATAGTGCCCAAGAGCTCTTCCCAGGCTTTGGCCTTGGCGGCAGCGATTAGTCGCTGCAGGGCCACTTGGGCCTCCCTGTAAGTAACATACAGGGAGGCCATCCTTGCCTCGGCTTCGTCGTCGTCCTCTTCAGGATCTCGACGACGTCGCCGCGCGCGGGCGTACTGGCGTCGGGCCCGGATGCTAATCGTTCTAGCATCCTCTATTTCTCCCGACCACCAGTACACTTTCCTCAACGGGGGGTGGTTCTTAATCCGGGGCATCGAAGCGTCGCATACGCTTTTCATGATGCCCCGGAACCACTCCACCCCCTCTTCCGCGCCGCGCTCTGTGGCCTCCGGCCACACGCAGGCAAGAGCAGCGGCCCTCAGGACGTCCCCGTCCAGTTTCTTCAGCGCCCATTTCACGGGCGCTGGGTGGGCTGCTGATTGGGGGGTGCCCGCGGGCTGGGCGGCCTGCACCTCCATTGTGATATGGAGATGGTCGGAGAGGGATTCCCTCTCCTCAGCCACCCGCCAGGCGGACACACGTGCGGCGGCGGTCGGGGAGGCCCATGTCAAGTCAACAATGGACCAACCGTTCCACCGCAGGCACGTGGGTACGGAGCCCCGGTTCACCAACCGGAGCCCCAAGCCCCCCGCCCAATCTTCTGTCGCCTCGCCGCGTGGGGTGGTCCTGGGGTTTCCCCAACTAGTGGACTTCGCATTGAAGTCCCCCAGGACCAAGACTGGACCGTTCATGCTGGGGGCAAGAAACACCCCCAGCCGGTCCAAGTATTCCCCAAATTCGGCGAGGCTACAATTGGGCGATATGTAGCAACCCACTACCAGAAACCTTCCCCATTGGATAGCAACCATCCCCCGGCCCCGCTCGACCACGGTGCCGGGGGGAAACTCCCGGCGCATATTGCGCCATATTGCCACGGAGCCCTCCAGATCCCCCACCCAAGGGGGGGTGTCGGGGACATTATAGGGCTCCGTGACTACGGCCACTGCAACCTCCCACTCCGCCAGGCCCTGGATGAGCAGATCTTGGGCCCGGCGGCAGTGGTTGAGGTTGATTAGGGTGACCGGGAACGTGCGTGGCATTATTGAGCCTTAGACGTTCCCGGCACCGCCGACGGCACGTCGGCCGGAGGTGGAGAAGTGGCCTCCACATCCATCATCGTCTCCGTGGGTGGAGACGCAAGGGCGGGCTGGGGCGTGGCAATGCCAGCCCCACTTGTCCCCGCTACCGCCGGAGTGCCGGTGACCCCCTTGTCACCAGCCTTCCGGCCTTTCCTCGCCGGCGGGGAGCCACATTTGCTCCCCACCTTGTGCCCGGCGGGCCTGCCCATCTCTGCAAAGATGGGACAATTAGGCCTCGCCGAGCACTCCTTGGCACGATGGCCCTCCGCGCCACATTTGTAGCACCGGCCACTGCGGTCTACCTCCGATGTGCACCGTTGCCGCACATGGCCGATGGCCAGGCAACGGAAGCACTGGAGGGGCCTCGTGGCCAGTGCCTCTACTCGGGCGGAGGACCATCCGACCCTCATCCTCCCTGCCCCGATGAGAGTCCGCGCCGCCGCTGCGGGACACTGGACCCATATAGTGCCCAACCCGGCAGGCTGGGGCTTGATAGCCCCCACCTTTACCTGGTCGGGTGGGCACCCTCCGGTCTCGGCGACGGCCGCCTGCACCTCCTCTGGGGTGACAGAGTCGTCCAGGCTCCTTAGACGGACCTCCGCCGTCTTTATGGGCCTGGCGACCTTCACCCCCGTTTCGCGGAGGGCTTCAGCCATCTTGGCCGCCAACTTATCCGCCTTGGCGGCCCCCTCCTGACCGGGGATCTCCAAGATGAGACCCCCGGTCATCGCCCGCTTGGGAAGCACCTCGGCGATGCCCAGCTCCGACAACTTGATGGCCCGTTTGGCCAGCAACATTGCCTCGGCCAGGGAGGTCTTGCACCCCTCTGGGGCGGTCAACGTGACCGCCGCTGTGCGAGGGGGTGCCGCCACCCTGACCTTGCCCGGGCCATCCTTCTTCCCCCCCTTCTTGGGGGGGGGGGATTCCGTCGGGGCTGCCTTCTTGGGAGGTGCGGACTTTGGCGCAGCCTCCTTGGTCGCCTTTTGGCGGGCCCTTCGCCCCACCACCTGCGTCCAGGTCTCCACCACCGTGGGCGGAGACGGGACCGTCGGTGGTGGAGGCGGAGGGGCCCGCTTCCCGGCCTGGCTACCTCCAACCTTACAGGGGAGGGGCGCAGGGGGAGCAGAAAGGGGAGAGCCAGGGGGGCCCCCAGAAACCTGCGAGGCCCCGTTCCTCTTCTTCTTCCCACCCTTTCGCTTCTTCCCCCCGCCTCCCGCGGTCGCGCCACCGGCCGTCGCCCTCTGCACAGGGGCAGGAGGAGCGGCCGCAGCGCCGGCATAACTGGGAGGGAGAGGACGGGGGGCACCACCCAGCGTGAGCCGGGAGATGTCCGGCACACCCCCGAACACCGCCCTGGTGAGGCGATCCTGCGTCTGCCGGATCGGGGCCAACCTGGCGTCAAGTAGCGCCCCGATCTTGACTAGAAGGGTCCCTCCCTCACCGGCAGCCTTGACAGAGGGGGGTGCCGGTAATCCCACAGATGGGACCGGAGAGGCGGGCGGCAACCCTGCCGCCAGTCTCTTGGCCGCCATCATCTCCTCCCTGAGGGCCCGGTTTGTCTCCCTCATCTCCCGGATCTCACGGCGCAGCGCCTCATTCTGCTCGTAGAGCAGAGTGAGGGCCGCCGAGTCCGAGTTCTTCCCCCTCCTTGAAGGGGGAAGGGGAGTGCGGGTCGCAGAGTCCGGGTCCTTCCTCCCCCTTGAAGGGCGAGCCACACTCGCCACCCGCGGAGTCGGATCAAGCGAGGGGCGCTTACGCCCCACGCTCCCGTCCCCCGCAACCCCAGAAGCCCCCCGGCGTTTACGGGAGCCGGCCACCGAGACGGCGACCGAACCCCCAACAGCCGAGGAGGTGCAGCGAGAGGCCAGGGGGATCGACGACTCGGAGCAGACGGATTCATAATCCGTCCCCGCGCCGTCGTCCCCGGTACCCCCGCCTGCACCCCCCAAACCAAAGGAGTCGAGGGCTGGCCGCGGCTGGGGCGCGGTTTTGGACCGCGCTCCTGAGCCGCCGAGGCTCGACTCCCCAGGCCGAAAGATTCTGTCGAGGCGGATGCGAGGCACCGCACCCGACAGAATCCCTCCCCCCACTCCGCGACTAGTTCCCCGGCTGCCCGAGGCTTCAGCCACCGAGGTACTGGATCTCGCGGCGGAGGTATTCACCCCCGCTGCTACTCCAACACCCCCCTGCACGACCGCTTCCGGGCGCGGTGACCCCTCCTGCCCAGTAAAAATCCGAGGCGTCTGTTTCGTCGTCATCATGATATTCATTACGGGCTTGGTTACTACCCTCCCCCACAAGTGGGGAAAGGCCTCACTCATCACCCAACCGTTATCCTGGTGCGGTCCAACGAGTACTCCCGGGGGGCGCCGCAAACCCCTACCGCCGGGGGCCCTAGGGTCCCATCGCTGGGACCCCTTGTCGCTACCCGGTCCCGGGCTAGACCGGAGGTGAAAAAACCCCATCCCCCCTACTGCTGTGCGTGTGCCCCTACGCATACGTGCGCAGGCGCACACGCAAATCAGTGACGCGCTAAGTAGCCGATGCATCCATCGGCCCACCAAAATGGTGCTACCTTCACCGCGCGCCGAAGCTTAGTAGTTAGAGACATATTTTATAGAGGTTAGTCATCCTCGCGGGTCGGCCGATCAAGGCAAGCCCCCCGGTCCGGTAAAACATGACCACCGGATTACGGTATGTGGCCCTGGACAGACCTTACCGCTAGGCCTGTGTCCAGGACACATGGTTACCTGCCTACTCCGTTCGCACTCTGCTTCGACCGAAGTCTCCGCAGAGTCCCAGGAGCCACCACGAGGAGGTGGAGTAGGAGGATTTTGACCAAAATGGACCCATCGACTTCGCCGAAATTCTTCACCCCAGGCCTCTCTCCCGAAAACTCACCGAAGGTAAGTAGTCAGGTAAGTACCCGGTTCAGAAGAACATCAGCTCCATCGAGGTTTCATCACAGATGAGGGGGATTTCCAAGAGGCATGGGGACCTCGAGGTCATTCCCTCACCCGATCCGAATCCATTCCGGACTTCGGCTCCCACCCTGGTGGTACCTGAGGCGCGAACTCATGTATCGTGTGAACGAGTTTACCATTGTCGTACGATCCGGTGGTTATGTTACATTCCACTCGTACGATATTCACGTTGATGATATTCACAGGTGCGTTCGACGTGTGCCACGCGTTCGGTGGCAAAACACGATTCAAGGAAAATCCCAGAATAGATCCCACGTTGCGAGGCTTTGTAAAGTTTATTTAATATTTGCTTATAATTTCGCTTTTCATGGTGTTGTTGTTCGCTCGTAGGACCAGCGGATATTCGATATCAGAGGCGGAGGATGACTTGTCAACATTTTTGGGGGGATATCGCGCGCGTATTTCACGTCTCAAGTACGCGTTGATCGCTTCCAATTCGTATTAACCGTCGGGGATGACGATCTCCTCGTCTTTTTCACCGAAGTAGAATCGATTGTTTCCGATGTTGGCGCTAATGTTCGGTATCGTGTAATAAGTTTGTAAATCGAGCAATCCCAACTCGGATTTACCATTGGTCAGATCTATGGGCGGAAAGTACTTAGACGACAGTATGCTGCTTCTCCCCGACAACGTGAGCGTAAATGACTTTTTCGCATGCATCGTGCAGAGAGAGAGAGACTCTTTCCAGAGAATTTAGAATGTAGTTTTTCGAAGAAATTTCACGCACAATTGTCCACACACGCTTTCGTCGTACTTTTGAAAATGTTTGTGGTTATATAAGATCGTCGCGTTCGCGCCGAAATAGCGAATCAACTCGATCGGTGGTCGAAGATTTCCAAAACTATCAAAGTACTTGACGCGAGAGCCGTGTTTTATGTATGCAACCCAGTGCGTTCCCGGTCCATGACTATTATCTAGATTGACTATACCCCGCTCGTTTACCACGCGCGCAGCGGCAAATCGTCAAGCATAAAAACTCCACGAAAATACGGTAATCCTTTACAGATGGTCATCAATTCGATATCTGTCGTTGTGTTGTCTTTTTTCGTTTTTTTCCCTTCTTTAAACCTTTTCCATGCTTATACGGTGTGAGATATACTCCGCGACCTTCCATGGCACGATTGCGTCGCTCCGCTTCTTGTAATTGTTTCTTCGCAGCTTTCGCAGCGTTTATGGCTTTGACTACTCCTGCGGCACCACCTGTCAATGCTCCTGTAGCCGACAAAGCAGGCAGCAGCAGCGGCAGAAAATCACCGCGTTTGGCGATCGGGAGAATTTGTTGTTTTTTTCTCTTTTCACCTTTTTTCTTTGTCAGACCCATGTCCAATTTCGTTTTAGCTTTCATGACTGCCAACACTGTGGCCGCAAACACCTTCTCTCCCAACGTTGCGTCCCCAGACGTTACGCGATGCAGCGCTCGATCTGCCAAAACGCTGTCGGCCGCGTGACGATTTCCAAGATCCTTGTACCGCTAATACGCTATATCGTGTTCGCGGCAGGCTGCATCCAATGGATTGATTCCTCGATCCCCACGAGCTAATCGAGCGGCCAGTTTCGTACCAGGACCGCAGAATTGATAACCGGGTACATGTAATTCGAACGGCAACGCGTTTATAGCTATATAATTCTGGTCTCTCTTTAAAAGAAGCGAACCCTTTTGGGTGACTGATACTAATGGTGTTCAAGCTGCCGTATAAATACTCCCCCACCCACCCCCCTCATCGAATCAATCAGAACATGCGTTTTGTGAGGCAATCTTTGGATATTCGTGTTCCAACGTGTCGCGCGTTCAACGATTGCGACGAGGCGATGCGGAAACATGGATCATTGTTACCAGGTAATATACGATGCGTCATAAACGGTCCGTCAGGATGTGGTAAAACGAACGTTATGGTTAGCCTGCTGGAGAGCGCGAACGGGCTACGATTCGACAATGTCTACGTGTACTCCAAATCGCTGAGTCAGCCAAAATATCGATACTTGAGCAAACTGTTCTCATCCGTAGGGAAGGATGTGGGATACTTCGCGTTCGCGGACAACGCCGACGTAATCCTCCCCACAGAGGCACGGTCCGATTCGATATTTATCTTCGACGACGTGGCGTGCGACGAGCAGGTTATCATGAGAGAGTATTTCGCGATGGGCAGACATTCGCACGTCGATTGCTTCTACCTGGGTCAGTCGTACGCGAGAATACCTAAACATTTAATTCGTGACAATGCCAATCTGTTTTTCTGTTCAAACAGGATACCATGAATTTACGTCACATTCAAATGTGTGTGAATTTACGTCACACAATGTCGTTCGAGACGTTTAGCACGTTATGCGCGAATTGTTGGCGAAAGAATGGATTTCTCGTAATCGATAAAGACAGGCCTGCGAATCGCGGTCGTTACAGACGTGGATTTAACGAGTTTGTCGTACTGTAACGAATACAGTTGCTCGATAAGAGTCGTCGGTGCCGTATCGTGGCTGTAATCTCTCTCTCTCTCTCTCTTGCGCAACTAATATGTCAGCCAAAAAGGAAAAGAAGGAGAAGCTGCGAGCTTCGATCGTGAACGAAATAGCGAAGACCAGCGATACCATACGTAAAAAGTATTTAGCGTTGAAAGTTGGGAAAATGACGGCCGAGACGAATTTGCGAACGACTTTACAACCGATCGTCGAACCGTTGAAACAGATAGTTCAAAATATGACTACTGTCAAACCGAACGACAATGTGTTCTCAGATATTAAGGAAACACCATCGTCGTCCTCCCTACGAAAAAAAGATTCTCAGATATTAGGGGAACGCCATCATCCTCTATGAAAAAAAGAAGAAGAATAAAGAAGAATGGGGAAAAGAACGACGGAGCTGATGTAACGCGCGCCTCGAAAATAATATATCTCGATGATGATAATCACGACTACGAGGATGACGACGATGACGAGATCGAATCGACGACTACGGTACCACAACAAGATACCTTCGAATCACCGCGCACGGTATCTTTGGAGTCTTCAATGCGTAACATTTTTGAAAATCCGGAAACTCATCCTAAATAAAATTTTTTACCGGGCCGACGAAAAATTCTGACAACGTGTACGGAGTATGTTTGAAAGATGATAAGATGATGATGGGAAATTCAACGTTCGAGGTGGACAGCAACGACGATATCATCATTAAGGGGGTACGGTACAAGGGGACTCGCGGTCTTTACGAATTGATATTCAAAAGAATACCCGACGAATGGTTGTACACCGAGGATGATAAGAACGCGTACAAAAGAATTCTCACTCTTACGAATACACATCGACTTGGAAATCAGATAATGGGAAACAAAGGATTCAAGTATAGGAGAATTATAGGGCCGGTGTTTTCATCGCGAGGTAGGAAGGGGATTGAACTTCCAACTTCTATGCGCTTGACCAACAATCCGATCGATTACGTGCATTGGGATGATCCAAACGAACTCGTCGATCGTCTGAAATTGTTAACCGCTTCGAAGAACGCTGGCCATTCCAACCGTGACAATGAAATAATGTCGATAATCGAAGAACTTCGCGAAGCCGGTATAATTATAAATTAAAGCGCGTGCGTTCGTTGAGTTAGTGACGAATGAAATATCGATCGATGAAATTGTTACGTCTCGATAAAATACGCGTTCGTCTTAATTGTTGCGAAACGAATCAAACGATATCCTCGGGAGAAGACGACGACGGTGAAAGCTGGAACTTGAGATTTCAAAGTGTATGGATAAAATTGGATGAGATATTTCAACGAATATTGTGGGTCGAAGAGCAGGTAAAACGGTTGTGCAAGCGATACGAGTTGGGATAATTGAAGAAGGAGAAAAAAAATGTCTATTGACAAATTTGGTAGGGTGCTTCGAGAAGCGGACAAAAGCGAGTCGAATGTTTCTTCGATTTTCTATCCTGACGTTTCGAAAAGTTATGTGCGCGATAACGCTATATGTTTGAACGATGACGCTAAATTGTACGATGCAAAAGGTATGAGGATCGGACACGTGGCGAATCCTGAGGCAAACGATCACACTGCGACCAAACTATACGTGGACACGCTTATCGCGAAGCTCGAGTTCGAGATCATGAAAACACTGGTCAAAGAACTGAAATCCGCTAAAGAGATGATAAAGTCTGAAATATTAGCTAAACAGAATGAAGACCTGAAAACTGCTAAAGAAACGATAAAGTCTGAAATACTGACTACGATACAAGGCGTTCGGGAAATATAACTGAGAAATTTGAAGATTTTTAGAGAAACTGTATATATGTGAAACGTGATAAAGTATTGTAAGAGATGGCCGGGATTAAGACAAAGGAAATCAATTAACTTTATTTCAATATACGTCTTTTTCCGGCGACGGATCTGACGAGACTCGTCGCTGTTTGCTTCGTCAGACGTTCGTTTTTATTCATTACATTTATTTATCGTTGGTAACAAACAGTTGTTATTCGATATATTCGATATCAAGAATATGCCGGGTGACCATAACAGCTTACAACTCGGCCGTCCTGACGACAAATCGTCTCGATTTACGGAAATATGTACAATAATTTTATCGAGTGGTGCAACATGAACAATATATGCGGTGCAACATGAACAAAACTTACAGTTTACAGTTTACAATTTCGGCCGTCCTGACGATAAATCATCCCGATTTGCCAAAATCCTGCACCTTAAAGTTACTCGCTAATCACACTCGATACAAAGTAGAATAGTTCTAAACATGAACATAACGCACATATCTGAAAATATAATGTTATACACCTAAATTTACGGTGACGGTCGCCACGATCGCATGTTGGCGGCTTCCCATGTCCCACGATATGGCGTTTGCGACAACTGAAAGCCTTCTACATCTTTGATTACATATCGATCATTTCGCAATACACGATCGATCTCGTATGATCCTTTAAAACGCGAAATCATTTTCGTCGAACTACTGGAGTGCAGTCGTAATTCTTTATAAGTACCTTATCTCCGACCCTATATTTAATGGGAGCCTTATGTCTTTTGTTGAAACTGCGTTTTTGCGATTCCTGATTTTTTCGAATCCGTTCACTAGCTTCTTTACGGAGTCTGTTCAAATCACGAGTAACACTAATCTTTCCACTGACTTCTAACATATCACGTAACCCATCTATGACCTCACCACGTTGTTGTATACCAAACAGTAACATACTCGGACTTTTGTCGATAGACTTACAAACACTATTATTACACGCAAATTCAACCCCTCGCAATACATTATACCATACCACACCACGCTCACTCATCAATTTGGCGATCATCGATAAAATTGTGCGGTTATATCATTCTACCTGTCCGTTCGCTTGAGGGGAAGCGATTGCTATCATAACATGCCGTATATTATACTCTTGTATAAACTCGTCGAATTCACGAGACATAAAACAACTTCCTCGGTCCGAAATGATACGCAATGGTCGACTATAATGCTCGAAATACGATTTTAAACACTTTATAAGATCGGCGGTATTCGTTGTTTTAGTGGGATACATCTTTACATACTTGGTAAACGCGTCAACTACAACAAATATATAATTGTAACGCAATTTGTGCGTTCTCGAAACAGGAGCCAAATGATCAACATGCAGCGTATCAAAAGGTGTATCCCCCTTCGGTATACAGTGCAAAGTACCTTCTAACTTCCCGTAATTCGGTGAATATGCAATACATTTCAAACACTACCACGAATGTGTTTCTCGATCTTGGACTTCATATTTGGGAACCAATAACTATCCGTAATGTTCCGCACCGTTTTCTCAATTCCGACGTGTCCCATCTTGTTGTGATACTTATACGTAATGCTCGATTCCAAATTGCTCGGTACGCAAAACAAAATTTTACCCTGAAGCTTCCGATACACCAGACCATTCCTCATTTCGTACAATTTACTTTCCGAGGTTTCTAGCTCCGTACGGATTTTCTCGATATTTTTATCATCGTGTTGGCATAGCGCTAAATTTCTATCGAATGAATTGTCTTCTATTACAAAAACCTGACGACTTAACGAGTCTACGTGGAGCATACGCGAACCGGCCCTATGTTCTAGCACATAATCATAATTTTGCATTTCAAGCACCCATCGTGCAATTCGAGGATTGGTCTCTTTTTTATTTAGCGTCATACTAAGAGCTTGACAGTCCGTAAGTATTTTAAATTTAATTCCTAGTAAATACGTTCGGAAACGGCGAAGAGCAGAAACGATTGCTAGCGTTTCTAACTCAAAACTGTGATAACGTGATTCAATCTCAGTCGTCCGTTTAGAAAAATAAAAAACTGGATGCAATTTCTTATCAGCTTTTCTTTGTAATAGGATAGCGCCGAAACCCGACGTGCTCGCATCACAATGCAATTCGGTCTCGTCTCGCGGAGAATAAATACTTAATATCGGCGCGCTTAACAATCGACTTTTAAGCGTCTCGAACACTTGTTTTTCTTTCTCGCCTAAATGAAACTTCGCATCCTTCGTTGTCAGATCGTATAAAGGTTTCGCAAGAATGGAGAGCCCTCAATAAATTTCCGAAAATACGAACATAGGCCCAAAAATCCCTGTACCTCTCGAAGGTTTCGCGGGAGAGGAAATTTCTTTACTGCCTCGAGGCCTTGTTCCGTCGGCCTGATTCTCTGGTTTCGTTACCGTATAACCCAAATAATCTAATTTTGTTTGGAGAAACCTGCATTTATCTAAACGTAAATTTAAAAGATTCGCTGTAAGTAATTTAAACACCTTCCCGAGTACTTCAATATGCTGTTCAATTGTCTCCGTCGCAATGAGAAAATCGTCTAAATAAACAGATATTTCGCCCTCATTGATTAATTCTTTAAAGATCTCTGTGACGTAGCGTTGGAATTTAAGAGGTGCGCCTTTTAACCCGAATGGCATCCTCGTATATTCGTATTGCCCGAAAGGCGTTACAAAAGATGTAAATTTAACCGATCCTTCGTCCATCTTAACATGGAAAAATCCATCTTTTAAATCCAACGTTGTGAAATATTTTTTCCCTTCCAGTAGATCTAATTGGTCTTCGATCAACGGCAAAGGAAAGTTATCGCGCACCGTGATTTTATTTAACGTACGAAAATCTACGCACATTCTAATTTCTCCGTTCTTTTTCTTCGTCAAAACGATAGGAGAGGCGTACTCGGATGTGCTTTCCCTAATTATCCCTCTTTCTAATAACCCGTCGAGGATACAACGCAACTTATTTTTCTCGTCATACGATAATCTACGAGGTGAAAATGAAAAGGGTTTGTCGCTCATAACCGTTAATTTCATCGTGTTATCTACGCTTGGTTCCGCTGGTCTCTGTGCGTTAATATACGTTTTATTAAACAATTCCCGCACTCGTATCTTTACTTCAGTCGAAAGGCTCTCGTCAAAACGCATGTCATCGGTACTAACACCCGGGTTACCCTGATCTAACTCAATGTTCATAATATCAGCTATATCATCACATTGTATTGTTTCTTCTTTGCTCAACGATAATTTGGCAATTTTCATGAAATCTCGTCCTAAAACTAAAGGGTTTTTCATCGTTTCATCCGGTACAATTTTCAACGTAACGTAATATTTTCCTGCGTCGTAAATAATTGTGGCTCGCGCTTTTCCTAATACATTCAAATCGCTACCGTTAATTCCGTGATAACTATCTGAATCGAGCCTGCTTTCCGACGGCTCGTTGCAACGGTTCTCCGCGGCCGAATTAGCTCGCCGCGCCAGGGTTCGCGAACGGAACGCGGAGGGACGGGGTTTACGGCACGAATGAAATGACACTGAAACTCATGCCGGCTCACATTTACACCTCACCGCACGCTTGCTCGCGGAACGCGCGTCTATCCGGTCTCTCGCGGCGAAGATCGGTTCCGTCGGCACGGTGTCGCGGACTGGTCGGCGGCGTCGTTCACGTTATCGGACCTCGTGGCCCCTCGGCTTGCATCGTCGCGATGGATTCCGGCGGAGAAAACGGTTCACGCTCGTCGGCGTCGTTGTTGCAACGACGCGCGAGCGTGGAAAATATGAAAACGGCACGGCGCGTACACGTCGTTGCGACGCTCGCTGCACGTGGTCGGTCTCCGGCAATCGCACCTCGTCGTCACGGTCCTCGTGACTCGGGGACGCGGCGATCTCGGATCGCCGTTCCCGCCTCGCCGTTACGACGAGCTCCCGGGGGCGAACATCGGGCGGCGGCTCATGCCCGAGACGTTTTCCACGTCTTGAATTCGTCGCGAATTCTTGCGGCCTTACTCGTGTTCGCTGTCGCAACGAATCATTGAGGAGCCCCGTTCGTTTACGGTCAACAACGTAGGCTACTTACTCGGCGTGTTCTCTTCCGTATTCAAACGTTCGTGCGTGGCCGGTCGAGAGTCGCCAAGAGAAGCAGCCTATGAAGAAGGGCACTTGTCGCGTCGCGATCCGTTTTATACTGTGTACTGTGCGGCGCGGTGAATTGCGGAATTTCCTGTGACGTCGTACGTCCGGTTGATCCACTTTTTGGCTTCCGGTTGCCGCCGAACGTGGTTTTCGGGCGGGAAGACTACGCGTTGTTGTCGGATCGCGACGCGTCTCGGTGCCGTCGTGCTTCGGCGTTAATCGGTTCTCGTCGGCGCGGTTCGGGTTCGCGGCTAGCATTCCGTTTCGTAACAGGCCTGGTACTAACAAGTCTGTTACAATCGCGATCAGTTGTATAACACGCTCTCGGAATGCACCCCTCTTTAACAAAACTAATCGGACTCCCCGAATCAATAAGTGCGTTTACTTTTGTACTGAAACTACCGTTCTCGCTACTTATCTGTAATTCTACTGCTCGCCGAAGATTATCGTTTTCTTTTCGCCCGCACACAATGCAGTTGACGTCGCCCCTCGCTTGTTGTGTGTTGCATTGACTCGCTCGATGACCCATTTGACCGCACGCGAAACAGGATCCCCTCTGTCTCGGTGGCTTCTTACATTCAGCTGAGAAGTGACCTGGCTCGTTGCAGTTGAAACATCTCCGGACGGTGCTCGCTGATCCTTGTCCCTCCCTGGGTGGTGGCCTTCCTGATCCGAGAACTGAAGGGCCTGTAGTTCGGCGACGTATGGATGGTCTACCAGGCCCATCCGACGGTGCGACTTTTACCGGCAGCGAAACTCCCACTGATAGTTGCGGTCTTCCCGACGGTAATTTGACATTCGTGAAAGCCGTCAGTATTTCCTCCACGGACTCATAAGACTGCACCTTAGCTTGTATTTGCAATTCCTTATTCGGTATACCATCGACAACGTAACTAAGTAGTTCTGTTTCCGAAACAGGCACTCGGTTTGCAAGGATTGTCTTATCGTGCACGTAATCGGCGAAAGATTCTTCCACGGCCCACTTCCTCGCTTCGGGCTCGCGTCTCAAACACAGAGGATCCAGTCGTTGTCCGTACAACCTCTTCAACTCCTTCAAAAGCTCATCGGTGCCTAATTCTACGCAGTCTATTCTTGAATGATACCACTTCAATGCGCCACCCGTCAATCTGCTACACACTAGAGCTTTCGCTTGATGGGTGTCCAACTCGTACGTTGACAGAAGTCCTCTCACCTGTTTCTCCCAGCGGTCAAAATCTCTACTATTTCCACCAAATTCACCCACTATTTCTTTCAATTCTTGCCACTTTTTCACTCTCGTTTTTCCAGATGTACTTGTTTCCGACCTTGACGTTCCCCGTAACAACGCCAATTCTCTCCTAAGTAATTCGTTCTCCCGTGCAACGACGTCTCGTTCTCTCCTTAGAACGTCTAACTCGCGGGTGGTTATCTCGTCCAGCAGCTCTCTCGTATCGGGTCGGTTTTGGATCTCGTCGCTCGTCCCCGCTAGTAGTTCTTCCGTACACCCATCATCTGTCATGGCTAAATCTTCTGCTGTGGCACCAGCAGCTAATAAACGTTTTATCAACTCGGCCTTCGTACCGGTCGACTGCAAATTCTTGGCTTTCAACCTCTCTTTCAGTTCCGCTACCGTAAGGGAACAACTCATTTTTTAACGACACGATATGCACACTTTACACAAACGTTCGTCTCGTAACTTAAACTTCGCGTAAGACCGATTTGAAATTGCGAAACGGTGCCTTAATCCCACTTCTGAATTTGTAAGAGATGGCCGGGATTAAGACAAAGGAAATCAATTAACTTTATTTCAATATACGTCTTTTTCTTTTTCCGGCGACGGATCTGACGAGACTCGTCGCTGTTTGCTTCGTCAGACGTTCGTTTGTATTAATTACATTTGTTTATCGTTGGTAACAAACAGTTGGTATTCGATATATTCGATATCAAGAATATACCGGGTGACCATAACAGCTTACAGTATACGCGCAGATACGACGTATTGAGGAGCGAGAGCGCTGAAGCTTCAATGACTGAGAGAGAGCGAGACAACAGCGACAAGATGAGTAAAGAAAACGTGGTGGAAGAGCTGCATGCTCCGGCGAGACGTTTTTACCCGCGTAGACGTGTGATCGTGCGAGGATTCGATCTTTGGCAAGCCGATATCGTTGAAGTTCAAAACTATGTTCGAAACAATCGCGGGCATCGATATATTCTCACGATAATCGATGTATTTAGCAAATACGCATGGACGGTTCCTTTGAAGAGTAAAAATTCGAGCGACGTGTGTAAAGCTTTCGCGTCAGCGTTGGAGAAGGATGGCAGAGCTCCGAACAACTTGCAGACCGACATGGGGAAAGAATTCTACAATGCAACGTTCCAAGAATATCTGAGGAAACGTAACATCCACCATTATTCAACGTTTAGCCCTATGAAAGCATCGGTCGTGGAACGTTTCAATCGTACGTTGAAGAAGATCATGTGGAAATTTTTCTCGTTGAGCTGAAAATATCACTGGATCGATGAGCTTCCCACGTTGACCGAGGACTACAATAATCGAAAACATCGTACCATCCGTATGCAACCCGCCGACGTGAACCGTAAAAATGCCGGACACCTTCTGTCCACCGTGTACAACAACGTGAACATTGCTGGTCCTGCCAAATTCAAGGTCAATGATCACGTGCGCGTCAGCAAGTTCAAAACTCTATTTGACAAAGGATACACGCCAAACTGGTCAACAGAAATATTCAAGATTACCGCGGTGAAACGAACGAATCCTGTCACGTATCTCTTGGCCGACTCGAGGGGCAAACCTATCGCCGGAGGATTTTACGAACACGAGATACGCGCGGCAAAATATCCCGACGTATACTTAGTTGAAAAAATATTGCGCAGAAAAGGAAATAAGGTATACGTAAAATGGTTGGGAATGGATGCGTCACATAATTCATGGATATCTAAAACGAATATACTTTAATCGTATTTTCTACTCGTATTTTATATGTAAGATAATTAATTTTTCTCTTCTCTTAATTGTATTCTTTTATTCTATACGAATTGTGAAAAATGTAATTTGCAATAAAATACAACATTTAAATAAACTTCTTGCAGTCGAGTAATGTGTGTCAGCTAACTTTCTACCCTCGTCACAAGATGGACTGATAGCGACGTTGTCCCTATCCTTTCTCGCTAGAACATGATCCGTCGACGATTTGCATATATACCGTCCTCAACCGTTTACTAGAAGATAACTCCTCTACAGTTGATGATTTAGCAATGCATATAAGGACCCCGACCAACCAATCGAAATAATAACTTAACGAAAACGGCCACAAGTCCCCAGACCGTCCACATTGTACCGTTTACTGGTAGAAATTCCAGATTGGTTGGTCGGGGTCCTTATGTGCATTGCTAAATCATCAACTGTAGAGGAGTTATCTTTTCTGCTAAGGTGAATGAATGCGTATCGAAATACATTCATATGAAGTCAGGGTGGAAACCTTAGTTCTGCTGAAAGAATTGGTACGTGGTTGAGGGATGGTAATATGATAATTCATTTTTTCTCTAAAACGACTATACTTTATATGTAGAAATTGTGATAATTCATTTTTCTACAGGAACTGCAAAAGAATAATTTTACAATAAAATAAAATACAACGAGATATTCTTAAATAATTTTTATTTTTTAAAATAATATATCGTTACAAAAAGACCTCCAATAATTTTTACACACATTATATTTGTTTTTAACCTATCTGTTTTTGCGCAAACGCCTCGGTCGCAATGATATCAGCGCACGAAGCCAGCAGTTCACAATCGATCAGCGAATTTTGATCGAAAGATTCGCTCTCGACGATCGCTTTCATGATATTCTTCGCGTCACTATCCTTCACCGCAACAACGAAATTCGTAAATTTAGCAACAATTGTGGGAACATTATCAATCAACCATGAATACATGTTGTGCACGCAGAATGCGAGGTTGTACAAGTTACGCATGGTTTTTTCCGTGATATACAGAGCTGTGAACTGATTTGATAAGTTCACTAGATTCATACCATCGATATTAACTGTTTGAAATGCTAAATCATCACTCATTTTTAGCTTCTGTTCCTGCATAGACGGCAAAAGTAAATCGGAAATACACTCCTTCGTGCGCAATAACTCTGTCCACGCGTCCAGGAAAAACGTAATTTCATTACCACGGTTATCCCCTATAGCTAGTTCCACGCAAATATCGTTGCCAACACGCGCACCAATTTCAAAGTATTTAAAATAATTGCCGGCTATGGAGTATCTTCGACTCAAGACCCGTGCGCTGTGCAAACTCCTCAGCGGTTGCATCATTGATGATTGTGAAATGGGGTTGTTGAGAAAACTCTCGCACGACGACGACGTTGACGGCTGTATCATCGATGATCGTGAAATGGGCTGTTGTTGAGAAACCCTGCAACAGATTTTTAAATAAATTAGACGTTTTTCTAAATTACTTTTTCATAATTATTTTCATCTTTCTACTTACATATTATTTAGTCTCCTCTTTTTGTGCGGCTCCTCAACGTTTGAACGATTACATTCACCAGAAGAATAACGGTTGTAATACATCGTGCGGTCTATGTTTTAGCAGTCTACGTTTTTTAGCGATGGTTGTCTCGATCTGAAGCGTGACGCTTGGAATATGATGTTTTATAGGATGTCTCCCTACCACTCCTTTTTTACAGTGAGGATCTGCAATGGGGGAAGCATCTCCTCCCCGACAGTTACACGCTAGTCTTCAAAGACCTATAATAATCTCTCTCTACCACTTCCTTTTTTCTTTACGGATAATAAAACGACGACGCAGTTTTTTCTCAATCGATGCTGTAATGCCCCCAAGGAAGAGTATCGATCAAATTACTGCAAATATACCGCTTATCGTCATGCGGACTCAATGCTAATTTCTTTTCCGACATCGAATACACCTGATGTCGTACGGACACTATGCGATTACCGCTAACGCTCTTTTCCGTATGATTACGAAGGCATTCAACATAGTCTTCGAAACTTATATCTCGAGCGGTAACGTTTGTTCTGATTCCTTTGATCTTTTTAGTATCCTGATCACCGTGAATGCGAATCGCATACATTTTCGAACGAAGCCCTACGAACTCGGTCATAATTTTACCACCGTTCTCATCCTTCATCAATCCTAGCTGTTTATTGTTCGCGATCGGAACGCCGTAAACGTTGTTCGCGGCATAATTACTGGTGTCGTATCGATGAATATCACGTTTCAGCAGCGCCTCGTACGCGTCATTGCAAGCGATCTCATATATCAGACTGTCCGTGTCCGTGTACAAAATCTTACAATTTTGTTGGAAGTTTGGTTGGATGTACTCATAATGAAAGCTGTACAAATGAAATTTTGATATATCCAATATGGACATGCCTACGAAGATTGGCTTGTAAAATTTAACGAACAGCTTTTTCAGCTGAATCGCGACAAAGTCCTCGGAAAACACCGTACAGCTATGAAAATTTGGTCTAGATATCAATCGTTCGACGCCGTGTCTACCGCTCCATCGAGAAAGTAATTTCACGCTCGCATGATTTCGAACGTTCTCCATCGTTTTCCCAAACACGGCATTGTTCATTAACTTGAATAGGTTCTTGGAAAAATCGTTGGTGGCGTTGGCGCGTAATTTCGTGTTTAAATCAATATAGCCATGCAACCATCGCGACTGTTGAAACTCTAGAATTCAATGTATTTTCCGCAATTTCAAATTATGTTTCAAACTTTGTTGGAAATACCGATAATGTACAACGTATCGCTCCTTATCGCGAAGTGTTGCCATCAACTTTTTCTGCGTACTCGAGTCGGTCGCTGCGTCGTGACTTGGACAAAACGGAAGATCCGCGTGAGCATCGTGAATTTCGCGCGGATACTCTAAATCCACCTCCAAAATGTATCTTACGGGGCTATCGATCGGAATGGATTCAACATCGAAATTGTCCACGTCCACCCATCGAAAGTCTCTGTGCGGCAGAGGTTGCGACATTGTCCAACCGTACAGATTATTCACATCAAAATACATTAAGTAGGTGGATGGTTTACTCGAGTAGTGTGTGGACAAATATTTGTTGTTAGCGCGCGCATATCTGTGCGAACACTGGCTCAATCCACCGCGTATCCTCGTTCCACGAACAAAAGCATGTCAACGTCGGTCAACAACTCCAATTCAATCTTTGTCATTTTCAACATCACGTCCCACGCGAAACCGGGGAGCGTGTAATAATGCGCCGGATCTAGCTTGTAATTCTCGAGACAGTTATCGCGAAAATTTTCGAAAACATCCGCCAACAACAGCACATCCAATTTTAAGTATAAGTCGCTGTACTGCCCTAGCGTTTGTATAGCAAAACGCGACCAAACCGTATTCGCGTGAAGGTAATGAACGTCGGATATCTCGCTGCCGTACAACCGATTGTAAAATGCTTCGCGCGGTGGCAAACATGTATCGTTTAATTTATCGTATGATGTCAGATAGTCGTATGGAAAAACGCCTTTTCTGGTCAATAGGTTGAAATCGTCATCGAAAAGATGTGTAAATTCACCTCGTACAATGCGTAATTTACTTTTGTCCAAGTATGGCGACAGCTTGTCCAGGCTCGAGTTCAAGAAGTTGAACGAATCGATGAAGCGGAATTTCAACAATTTTGCATAATTTCGCTCTTCACCCGACTGTGTCTCGATATGAACGGTTTTCGTGAAAGAGATATACTTCTCTTTCGTCAATTGCAACACGTCTATCTGTCCCTCGAACGAGTTTGCTAATTCTTTGATGATGAAATGTGCGTCGTAGCCTGATAAATTATGGAAAACCACCGGTATCACATACGAAAATTGATAGCTTAAATTGCATCCATTATGAGCCGGACCGCGATACGCGCCCGTGAAATGACAATGATCGCGCACCCTTGTCGCATCGGAAGTGTCGAACGGTTTCTCGCAGACGTGACAATGCGTGGCCGTACGAAAATTTAAGTTTTCCAATTCGGTTAGCGGATTCATTGGTACCGTTTTGTCAAGTATCGGCTGTAATTTACGACTTAATTCGTACAACCTGTTCGCGAACCACGCCGCGCATCCCTCTTTCTCGCGATAAACATGATACTCGCACAACGATTCCTCGTAGCGGCAATGCATGTAGTATCCTATGCTAAACGTGTGGTGATGTTGATACTGTATGCGTGCCACACGGCCTTGTCCTTCCTGTCCCCCCGGCAGCAGCAGGCACTCCAAGTCGGCATAGATAACGAACGGCGCCTCTTCTTTGTTCGTGTAGTTCTTAAACTGCAACCACTTATCTTCTTCCTCTGTTGGAGGCATCAGAGCGCAATCATTCATCCGTTCGCAGTCAACTGTATGAACGTTTAATCTCTCCTGCGTGGGAAAATATTGCAAGCACCTGTGGGAAGGGAAAAATCATGTCTTTTTTGCTTCAAAGAATTTTTTTTAAAAAACAAAAATGCAACTTACCGGTCACAAATATACTTCTGATGATCCCGCTTGCTAAGCTGCGATGAAACCAATCGCGACAAATTTCGTATACACGCGAAATGAACGTGCGTCTTTGCGCATTCTGTAGAAATAGCAAGTTGACGTGTCTTCCCTCACGTTTCTTCCCAGTCAAATGAAGCGTTACGCATTTCTTGCGTGCCCATGCGAACACGTTCACGGAAACGTCGTTTTTTCGTTCAAATTTTCGGATGTCTTTGAACGACATAGGCAGTTGAAAACCTTCGGTTTTCGGAAGCACGTCTTTGTAGTGTGGATACGACTCGGCTGGGTAGAGACCCGCCACGATTGCCCAATAAAAGCACGCATCGTCGTTGCTGTTCACGTTCACGATCGCTCTTTTCAGCAGTATCGCTGGAGGCACGTCGATTGTAGCGGTGCAACCGGCTTGCAACGGTTGGTATTTGCTAAAGTTGACGATCAAATGTAGTATCTTCGACAGCACCCACCCGCTGTCCCTTGCTCTTGAAATTCTTCCAACGATGTCAAAATCGTAGGCATAACGTTTTTCTGGTACCACTGTCGTAGATTGCTCGTTCAAAACAACGCGGCGTTTCGCGTGCCGAATTTTTTCACGGAAACTTCGTCGGCATGCAGCATGAATTCCGCCTCCAACGTTACGCTAGCTTTCAACGATGAATGCGTTGTGACGTGGCAGGTTTTGCCGACGTGAGGGGGTGGCTGGTTGTGTTCCATTGGAGATCCCAGCCGCCCCCGAATAGCTTAGGGAAGGTTGTCGTGAGGTTTTTAGTGCGTATTGTGTGCCACTCTGGACACGTAGCCCCACATAACCCCTTGTCTCTCCCAGGGGACATGGGGTATGCGTAATAGCATTTCCCTCACGCTAAAAAAAAAAAAAAAAAGGTTTTGCCGACGTCTTTCCGAACCCTTAACGAACGACCGGGTCACCTCGAGCAGTGCCGAAACGAAAGGGCCGTTGCGATCGCTCTCCCTGGGAAAAACCGAGTACCAGTGGCAAAGAATTAACGCGTTTTAAACGTCGCGCCACCGAGCGCGACGCGAAATTACAGGACCGTAGCCGGACCCCGCGAGGGAACCGGTGCTGAATTCCGACCGCTAATAGGCGAAAATACCTCGAGACGAGGCACTCAAAGGACCTATCGCAGCATCGACGCCGGACCGAACATGTCAGGATTGGGACGAGCCCAGGCCAGCAAGCCTGGAGGAGCGGACGAGGACCTCGTGAATCAGAGATGACCACCCCCTCCGTCCCGTCAGCCCCTCACCCGGATTAGATCACGAGCAGTATGCCGGCACGGCTCGAATTAACCTCGAGGCGCGCGGCGGAAAATCAGGAAACACCGTCTACGGAGATCGACAAATTGCCGAAGACAAGGGGGCTCCCGATTAAGAAGCGCCCTTGCCGCGAGAACCCCTGCGATAGGCCCGAGCGTCGCACCGTCGGAATTAGATGAGGGAGTAGGGGGACGCCCCACTTCCGCGTTCCCGAGCCGACGCGAAGTAGGTCACTGTGCCGCAGAACGTTGCCGTATTTAGACACATTAACGGTAGCCTATAATAAAGTATTTACGACTGCCGTATTGAGAGGATTCGAACGACTGCCGATTTGGTAAGTACCGGTCAGGTTTTGCGTTATAATTTGTGAACAGTTCGTGTTGGCTCGGGCGTGTTTGCGGGTCCTAATTTCGTGTCGTAGTCACGCGTCCGTCTGCGTAGCCGGGAAACGTGGAAAAGTGCACGCGGCGCGTCGAGACGGCCGTGAAACGCCACGTTGCCGATAATAATCCGTCCGGGGAAATACGGGACGTGCCGAATTAGTGAAAATACCGGTCATCCTCGGTGCCGTCCACGGTGGGACGACGCGACGTGCCCGATCGTTTCTCTCTAGCCATACTTCGTCGCGTCCTTTGGCCAGTCGTCAACTATTGCCGCGTATAACACCGAAGCTCGGTAGATTCGTGCCGATACGGCTTGTAAAACCCTCGCGGAATCCTGTAACTGCCGAGCTCGGCGCGCGGACGAGAAATTCAACGCGAGGAACACGCGCGCGCGACCGACCACCTGCCGCGAATATTGTAAGCCGCGCGTGGCAAATTTTGACCGCTGCCGGCTCCTGTCGACGGTACAAGACCACGTCAATAAAGATCGTTTTGCCGAAAACTCTGTACTAATTTTCCCGTGAGAAACGTTCCTGCCGCGGGGAGTGCCCCGTCCTTTCCTCCCGTAGAACCCACGACCTGTTCGCGAGCTATCTCAGGTGTTCGTGTAGTCCCCGTCGCTTCGGAAATCGCTCTCGTGATTCGTAGTGTGTTCGCGTTATTCGTGTGGCACGCTCGCGTGCCTGGCGCCCGACTTTTCCGAATATCGTGGGGAAGAGTGAGCAAATTTCGAAGCGGCGACGGACTATTTGTCGCGGGCGGACCATGTGTCGCGCGGCCGCGCATAGCCCGGCTGTAAAGCCTATCAAAGACCCGTAATCGCCCTGTTTTTCGGCTTCGAAAAATAGGCGACGTGACAGCGTGTTTAAAAATTCCGTAACGCGTCCCGTAATCATTCGTTTCGCATGTTGTAAAAATTGTTTTGGATCAATATGTTCAACGTTGATAACGATTCCGGTCGATATGCGATTTTTAAACGCTGACTCAACATTTTCCCAACGAAGCGTTGAGGCTCTCGCACCCCTGCGGTCGTATAAACCTCTACCGACGCGCGACGAGGAAATACGATGATTCAACGAAACGTTCAAAGTTTTCATACGACACATCGTCGATGTTAAACTCAATTTCTTACCTACTGGCAATTCATCCTTTGCACAGGATAGATAATTTACACAACACTGCAGAGACTCGATGTATGAGCGAAACCATTCGCGATACTCGTCCATAGTTTTCACCAACATTGACATCCGTGTCAAACACTTCAACACATTTTTACACGTTTCAATCAACTTGCCGCTTTTCCATCGATGCTTTTGTCACGGTAAACACTGTGTCCGTGAAACGATGCTACTTCCAACTCGTCAGATTAGAAATTTTCCCAAATGTAATTACACTTCACATACAACGATGCGACGTTCGCCCGTTTCAATGATGTCCAATATCGCGGATGGGGAATCGACCGCAGGCTATTGCGCGACAACTTTGTGACGAGCCGTCAACTCGTCACGAGTCATACGAGTCATGTGAGGAGCGCCCGGGAGGCACTCCTACTTATAGACTCTCGCGAAGCTATCAGCGACGCGGATTTTCACGCGCCAACGAGCGAGCGCCGTTCCCCGCGACCGACACATGTCACGTGACCGAATAACTGGCGTATATAAGGAGCTCCGAATCACGTAACGAGCGGAGTTCGCCGAGAGACACTGAGGCGATACGACCGAGCTCTGCCAGTCCTTCTCAGGGCAAACAGCACCGCTGGGCAACCCGATCCGCCAGAAACGCAGCTGGCCATCTCAGTCTCCGACGGCCAACTCCCCACCTGTCCTCCAGTGCCAGGGGCCAGCCGTGACGCGGTTCGCGGTGACTCGATCCCGTCGTTGCGGGGCAGTGAAGCACGAGTCCTTCGGGACCCTCCGAAGAGCGTGCAACTGTAACGCGTCTCTCCGGTCCTCCGGTAAGAGCGTTGCGGCACTCCCCGTTTCTCCGGCCGTACACCGCGGGCTACCCGGCCTCCGGTGACCACCTGCCACTGTCTCCAGGCCGAGTCGATCCCGTGGATTCAACGCCGTGCCGGTGATACACGCGTCCCTCGGGCACCCCCGAGGAGCGTGCGCCCGTAACGTGTCTCTCCGGTCCTCCGGTAGGAACATTGCGGCACCTGCACGGGGCGACCCACGCCCGACTCGACTTCCGAAACGATTCCCTCTCACGGCTCGGGTTGGTCCCGTGGACTCGGCGCCGCGCCAGTGATACACGCGTCCCTCGGGCCCTTCCGAGGAGCGTGCGCCCGTAACGTGTCCCTCCGGTCCAGCGGTAAGAACGTTACGGCACTGCGCGGGTGGCCGGCCGCGGGCCCGGTCCGACCCACACCTGTCATCCTGCTCCAACTTTCTCGCGACAAGCACCCGACCGGGGGTCAGCCGCGAGGAACCGCGCCCTCGTACATCGTCTCGAATACCCGACCGCTGTACCAGAACGTGAACGCCGCGCGCACCGCCGACGTACTCCGCCACATTACGTTTTATTTAATTGTTACTTTTAGGCTACGCCGCCGACGAGGCAGACGCCCTCGACCGACGTCCAGGGGCCCTCCGCCCGCTCCAAGTAGTCCGCCTGTTCGCGCTGCGCCCTCGGGAAGAGCGTTTTCTTTTGTTTGTCACGCCCGAGGCGCGAGCCAAGATTCATTTGATAAGTCGCTCATTACCTCCAGTATTGTTAGTTCGTAAGGCAAAATAAATCTTTAGTTTTTTTCCATTATTTCCGATTTCGCTCATTTACTCTCACGAACCCTACGTCACTCCTGAGCTAAAGGCACGCGACATCGAAACGTCACATGGCGCCCGAACAGGGACCGGAAAAACAGTAGGTTAGGCCAGCGGTCGGGGACGCGAAACGCAAACGCTAAAGTCACCAGCGAACGCGAAAATCAGGAGCGACTCACCGCGACATTTGGGCAACCACTGTAAACTCGAATGAAAGAGTACCGCGACCAGCAAACGATCAGAAAACCGGGTTTTTTTTTCTCTTTCTTTTTCTCTCCAGCACCTATCGTCGCGTCGCCGCGCGAACCGCCGCTCCGTCTTACCGGGTAAATCGACGTAAATAACGCGCCAATAACCTTCCCGACCCCCCGACTAATACCAACAATAAAAGCACCATCTCGAACCAGCATCATGGGTGTCTCCTGGGTATACCGACTGAGGAAGGAGCAGCTCATCGAGGAATTGAGCAAAAACGGCATCGGCTCGGAAGGCACGGTAGTCCAAATGCGCCAGCGACTAGTCGCACACGTTCGGCGGAACCCACAGGCTTTCCCGGGCAAACCGGAAGACGACCCGGAATACAAAGAGGAAGCCGACGTTACCAGAGATCTCCTCGAATTTCATGATGAATTGGCAGCAGGATTGTATACCGGGAATACGTCAACACCGGTCCAAGCGAACGCCCCCACCACCGATATAACCCCAGCGGTGAGGAACAGCACAAATGTCACGCTCGACCAGATGCGGAAATGGAATTGCCATTTCGACGGACGCGACCCGCACGGGTTCCTAGAACGCGCCCAAGAACTGCAGAGATCATACCGATTGACCGACCAGCGAATGCTCGAAGGCATCCCCGAGCTCCTAAGAGGGGATGCGCAGCTATGGTATCGATGCATCGCCGCGTCAGTAACCTCATGGGAAGACCTAAAAGCCAGGCTTCGACGATACTTTCTGCCCGTGGGAGACCAGCGCCACCTCGACTGCCAGATTACCGACCGGTACCAGAAGGAGGGCGAACCGGTCCGGGCATACGTCACGGCAATGCGGACGCTATTGCGTCGCCATGGAGGTTACACCGACGAGCAACAAATGGACAAACTGTATTACCACGTACGAAGCGAACTCCGACTGTACATCCGGCGAGGTGACGTCACAGAGCCAGAGAATCTGATCCACCGAGTCGAAGAGGTAGAGGAAACACTCCGTAAAATGCGCAGCGAAGTACGACCGGTCCAAGGCAACCAGGAGACGTACCACCGAAACACAATGACCGCAGCGGTCCCCTACGATCGTGACACGCACTGCTGGAGGTGCAAAGGAACAGGGCACTCCCGGTTCTCATGCAAAAACGATCGCAGGAAATTCTGTTCCGTCTGCGGAAAAGACGGGGTCTTTACGCGGGATTGCCACGGCCCACCACAATACTCGGGAAACGGTTCACAGGCCGAGTCGAGCGGTCCAACGACTCGGCCGAACAGCCAGTCGACAACCGAATCTTCACAGACATCAAACTAAAACATTTCCGGACGCAGGCGCTAGTCGACCCAGGATCAGTCTGCTCGTACGTCAACACGGGGATGGCAAAGAAATGCCTCCGCGACGGATGGTACCTGGCCAAGGAAAGTAGCTCCGCCGCGATGGCGAACGGAACGGTGACCGAGCTGACCCGCAGCGTCCGAGGAACCGCGACCATTAACAACCACCTGGTAGATCGTCAGTATTTCGTAATGGACACCATGGAACATGAAGTCCTTTTGGGCATGGATATACTCAATAAAATGGGGATGGAAATAAGGTTGCACAACCACATCGTCTATCCCGCAGGAGAACAAAACCAGAGACACGCCTGTACGACCATCGAACCTACGGGGCTGGCACACCTGACGCCAGAAGAAAACCGGCGACTCCAGGAAACTATACTGTAACAAAAAGCGAAGTTCGAACGGGTACACGGGGTGACCCCGGTAACCGAGCACGAGATCCGGCTGGAAAATACTACGCCGATTAAGCAACGGTACCGACCACGCAACCCGGCCATGCAGGCAATAATTGACACAGAAGTCAACAAGATGCTGGCAGAAGGGGTCATCCAACCCTCCCGCAGTCCATGGAGCTCACCTATAGTACTCGCCCGGAAAAAGGACGGGAAATTCCGTTTCTGCGTCGACTTTCGTCGTCTAAATAAGGTCACAAAGAAGGACGCTTACCCGCTACCGCATATCAACGCAACGCTAGACAAACTACGCGGAGCCCGTTACCTGTCAACCATTGACTTGAAGAACGGATACTGGCAGGTACCGTTAACACCGGCCAGTAGACCTCTAACTGCTTTTACCGTACCGGGAAAGGGACTACTGGAGTTTAAAGTCATGCCATTCGGACTCCACTCAGCACCGTCGACATTTCAACGACTACTGGACCACGTAATCACACCGGATATGGCCCCGCACGCGTTCGCATACCTCGATGACATAGTCGTCGCCACGACTACGTTCGAGGACCACGAGCGCACGCTGCGGGAAGTTTTTCGGCGGCTCCGGGCAGCAAACCTACGGCCAAATTGGGAAAAATGCCACTTCGCACGCGAAAAGCTAAAGTATCTGGGACACGTCGTCGACCAAAACGGACTCCACACCGACCCAGACAAAGTTTTGGCTGTGACAAAACTATCGCCGCCAACCGGAATAAAAGAGTTACGCCGGTTCCTCGGCCTCTTGTCATGGTACCGCAGATTCCTGCCAGATGTATCGCGGGTCGCCGCTCCATTAACCAGCCTGCTAGTAGTATATCTAGGCGGGTTCTAGCACACCACTTATCATTGTAGGCAGATTCCTACCTTACCGGCAGTTTACCTTATAGCGCGACTTTGTGTGGGAGGGGGGAGGGGGGAATTAGCTTATAACAGAACCAAATTTTGCGGGGGGGAGGGGTGGGGGGAATTACCTTATAGCACGAGCATATTTTTGAGGGGGAGGGGGTATGAAACTGCAGCGTCAGCTTTTTGGGGGTAACCTTGAACGTCAGCTTTATTTTTGAGGGGGGAGGGGGGTATCAAACTGCAGCGTCAGCTTTTTGGGTAACCTTGAACGTCAGCTTTATTTTTGCGGGGGAGGGGGGTATCTCGCACGTGCAAAAGTGCAGCGTCAGCTTTTTGGGTAACCTTGAACGTCATCTTTTTTGATATTTTTGCGGGGGAGGGGGGTATCTCGCACGTGCAAAAGTGCAGTGTCAGCTTTTTGGGTAACCTTGAACGTCAGCTTTATTTTTTAAAGGGGTATCAAACTGCAGCGTCAGCTTTTTGAGTTTCTCGCACGTGCAAAACTGCAGCGTCAGGTTTTTGGGTAACCTTGAACGTGTTCAAATTTTTTACTTATTGAGAGTGGATGGGATGGGGTAATTCCTCAAGGATAGTTTCTCACGTTATAGCGGACAATATTTTCGCTAGTCTGAACGCGTGCGTCACAAATATGACACCCAGTATGATTTGGTTTATCGTTCACGATAAACAGTCACGGAGGCAGCGTGGGTACCGCAGACGTATGCATCAGGTTAAAATGCAATATTTCATGACGAAGTCACACCCACGATGCATTTGCGCATTCTTTAAATGTAAGAGAGAGAGAGAGAGAGAGAGAGAGACCGTTCACGATGCAAGATAGAGTCGTGGAATCGTACGTGCACTATCGTTTATTTATTTGTTTATATCGTTCAAGATGTATGTTGTGCGTTCTCATAATCTGGAGTAGCAGCATCCTATCGCGGCTGGTGTCGAGTTGCTCGGCCGAGACACGCGTCGCATCACACAGTCCTTTCCCCCTGTCGAACTTATCTAATCTAGCGAGTTGTAGCAACGGTATCCCTTCATGCTTTGGGGTATCGAGTTGTCCAAGCCGCGAGATATCTGGACACACCATTGTTATCAGTTCTCCCCCGATTTGCGCTAATTGTAAAATGCATTATGCAGGTTTTAAATTACTGCAATGAACATCTTTTCTAATCTCGCGGGCGGAGATTTTATCGTCAGCGGAGAGATTTTGTTACCTCTTTTCTAGTGGGGATACATTGTATATAAGAATGGGTGTCGTCGACGTGAAGCACAGTTGACATACAAAAGTTTCAAAATGTTTGTATACATTGCCACAACTCTACATTATCTGGTGGACCCAAACATACCACTAGATGTGGTGCTGAACAGTTTGGTAAGTACAAAGAAATGTACTATGTAATCCAACATGATTGGTGGAAAATTTATAATCATATTTTATATGTTTTAACAGAACTTCGTGTCGGATGAAGATAGAGCATCGTTCGTTCGAGCATGGCGAAAGGCGATGCGTCTCCATCGCATCGAGCTCGAAGAATGGGGAGGAGAATTCATCGAGGGGGTTGTGACACTATTTGCATAATCATGGTAAGTAAAATTAAAATAATTGTATATCTATTTTTTAAAATTAAAACTTAATACCATTTTTTATTTTATTTGTTGCAGACTCAACTATCAAGAATTATTTAAAAAAAAATATTATCATTATTTTCAATTTTTGATTATCAATATTATCATTATCATTATCATTATTATTATTATTATGTATCTTTTTTTCATTTTTTAATAAATTCTTTTTTATATATATCAGTATATTAGATTTTTTTATATTCGTCCGAGTACCTATTCGTTAATTTGTATGCGTCGTTTATATAGTAGTTTTTATTATCGTTCGAGCGAAAACTCTTTCGCGATTCCACAGGTATCCACACCACGAGGATTTGGCAGAATTACATCTGGATCGACTCCCATCGGTACGTTGCCGCAGTCCAGCCCGCGGATATACCAACAGAATCTGGACCAGGCGCGATGTTCCTCCACGGGATCATCGTCGACTTCCCATCGGCATAGACGAACACGGCACTCGAAGCATTCTACGCAGTCCTCATCACCGAGATTAAAAAATCCTGCGGCGGCGAGTTTCTCCGGCTCAATGACGTGTGAGTAACGCCAATTGTGAAAACTTTGTAGTCTGTCGCGTTCGAGACGGTAATCGGGTGGTGTTGCGTGATCGATTGTTGCGACGGTTCCCTCGGATTTCGCGATCATTGTGATACTCTGTGTAAAAATCAAATGTAAAAGGATGTGTCGCGTTTGCGGTTTTGACGGGGGAAAATTCAAAGATGTAGCTTTTATGATTGTACTTACTGTCGAAGAAATTTTATTGTACTTGTTGTCGTAGATTAAGATTATACACGCGATATAACTTGGTACAGCGACTGCGATTGTTAACGTTTGCGGCGAACAATTTATACTGTATACCCCCACCCTCATTCTATTGCGAGAGGGAATAATATTATTAATGTTATTTGCTTTAATTGTATATATGTGTGTGTAAAAATTATTTCCAGCAGGTACTTTAAAAAATAAAAATTATTTTAGAACATCTCTGTTGTAGTTTATTACAAATTCCTTTTGTACAATTCCTGTAATTCCCACAAGGTATTTTAAAAATAAAAATTATTTAAAAATATCTCTTTTGTATTTTATTTTATTTTATTGCAAATTCCTTTCTTACAATTCCTTTCTTACATTTCCAATACAATTAAAGTAGAGAAATAATAAAGTATATATATATTTTTTTATCGGTATAAGCGATTCAAGTAATTTTTCGAACAATATTCGTTAATGGACTGTACTCCACGATGCGGTCGTGTATCATCATGCAGTAGGCTGTTGTCGATGGGGGGACGTCGGTTCGACATTCAAATTCGATTCGCACGTCAATCGTAGCGTTTTTTAACGCATCGTTTTGCCGGGAACAATCGAGAACGACGAATGGACCATATCGCAGGAAATCTGAGACGTCGAGTAGCGCTTCGCCGTTTCCATAGTATGATTCTTGGAATTTTGCATACATGTCGTAGAGCAATGCATATTTACCTTTCTCGAAATCAATATTTAAATCATCGTACGGATAGGTTTCCGAGTTCAAGTAAAGCCGAATATTTGACAATGCGCAATGATCGAATCGCGTGACCGTTTTCGTTAAGTTATTCTTTCGATTGGTTTGCAAAGCGAATATAACGTATCGCGGTTTTTCCATTTGCTGAGTCGTTTTTATCGCCCATGTATGCTTCGTAGTAGTCTGCAGCAGAGGATATTCGAACAGATCCCACGATCAAAAACTCATGCCAATCGGTCTGTCGCTGTCCAAAATACGTAACATGGACAGCTTATGTAGTTCATCCAATGCAACGTGTGGCATTCGCCATTGAATTTTGTACAGATCCAGAATAGGTTTCGCGTTGTTGGAAGGACTGAACAACGCGTTCGCGTCGGTACGCGAGCGAATCAAAATCAATTCATGTCGAGCATTTATCACAACGCGTTTGTAGTCTTCGCAGAAGCCTAATAAAACGTTCATAGGCACACAAAAGTTGAAATTTATCGCAGCCGTGGTCGTCGCCGTTTGCTTCTGTCGATCATCACCATACAGCCAGCCAGCGTTGGATAACGCGTCGCTTCTCGTTCTGGATAGACTCACGTAATTCTTCAGAGTTGTCGTTGCACCAGGATTTCTGGACCGATCGATTTCCACTCCATTCAATTCGTAGCGTATTTCCTCGAACATAAACGCAACGGCATTGTTCTCGAGAGTCGCCGTATCGATGCGTGATTCTCCTGCTCCAGCCGGTAATTCGAGTTTTCCCGGTAAACTAAGTTTTCCCTCAACATATAGAAAGCTTTTACACGGGAGCGTGTACAGGTCTTGTTGTTGAATGGGTATCCGTACTTCATCGCTGTTTTCGAACGTCGTGTTGGCGTACGGATTGTACGTGTGCAGCTCAATCTTCGTTATGCGATTGTCGGAGATCGGCGCTTCAGAGATGTTCAAAATGTCGTCGAACATGATTTTTCTTCTCACTTTCTAACAATAAATCCCAAAGATCGTAGATACTTTGCGTTTTCCACGGTTAATTTTTTACGTATCGCTGACTTTACGTTTTTTTCCACAGTTAGTTTCTTGCGAATCAATGTGCTGCTGCTGCTGCTGCTGTTGTTCAACGTATGGAATGCCGTATTGTTATGAATTAGCATTGCTTCTTCGCACGTGTAGTCGCACCGTGATTTCTTCACCTCGAAAATCAATCAAACGTCCGGATTGGTTAACTATGCGAATCGTTAAATCGTCAATTACTCGTGCAACGATCGGAAGGTAAATGACTCGTGCGGGCGTTTCCGATAATTTATACCCCGGTGGTACCTGGGGCGCGAACTCATGTATCGTGTGAACGAGTTTACCATTGTCGTACGATCCAGTGGTTATGTTGCATTCCACTCGTACGATATTCACGTTGATGATATTCACAGGTGCGTTCGACGTGTGCCACGCGTTCGGTGACAAAACACGATTCAAGGAAAATCCCAGAATAGATCCCACGTTGCGAGGCTTTGTAAAGTTTATTTGATACTTGCTTATAATTTCGCTTTTCATGGTGTTGTTGTTCGCTCGTAGGACCAGCGGATATTCGATATCGGAGACGGTGGACGACTCGCCAACATTTTTTGGGGGATACCGCGCGCGTATTTCACGCCTCAAGTATGCGTTAATCGCTTCCAATTCGTACGATCCGTCGGGGATGACGATCTCCTCGTCTTTTTCACCGAAGTAGAATCGATTGTTTCCGATGTTGGCGCTGATGTTCGGTATCGTGTAATAAGTTTGTAAATCGAGCAATCCCAGCTCGTATTCGCCATTGGCCAGATCTATGGGTGGAAAGTACTTGGACGACAGTATGCTGCTTCTCCCCGACAACGTGAGCGTAAATGACTTTTTCGCATGCATCGTGCAGAGAGAGAGAGAGAGAGAGAGAGAGAGAGAGAGAGAGACTCTTTCCAGAGAATTTATAACGTAGTTTCTCGGAGAAATTTCACGCACAATTGCCCACACACGCTTTCGTCGTAGTTTTGAAAACGTTCGTGGTTATATAAGATCGTCGCGTTCGCACCGAAATAGCGAATCAACTCGATCGGCGGTCGAAGATTTCCAAAACTATCAAAGTATTTGACGCGCGAGCCGTGTTTTATATAGGCGACCCAGTGCGTTCCCGGTCCACGACTATCGTCTAGATTGACTATACCCCGCTCGTTTACCCACGCATGCGGCGGCAAATCGTCACGCATAAAAACTCCGCGAAAGTATGGTAATTCTTTACAGAAGGTCATCAATTCGACGTCTGTCGTCGTGTTGTCTTTCTTCGTTGTTTTTTTTTCCCCCTCTTCAAACCTTTTCCATGCTTATACGGTGCGAGATATACCCCACGACCCTCCATGGCACGATTGTGTCGCTCCGCTTCTTGCAATTGTTTCTTTGCAGCTTTCGCAGCGTTAATGGCTTTGACTACTCCTGCGGCACCACCCGTCAATGCTCCTATAGCCGACAAAGCAGGCAGCAGCAGCGGCAGAAAACCACCGCGTTTGGCGATCGGGAGAATTCGTTGTTTTTTTCTCTTTTCACCTTTTTTCTTTATCAGGCCCATGCCCAATTTCGTTTTAGCTTTCATGGCTGCCAACACTGCAGCCGCGGACACCTTCTCTCCCAAAGTTGCGTCCCCAGACGTTACTCGATGCAGCGCTCGATCTGCCAAAACGCTGTCGGCTGCGTGACGATTTCCAAGATCCTTGTACCGTGAATACGCTATATCGTGTTCACGACAGGCTGCATCCAACGGATTGATTCCTCGATCCCCACGAGCTAATCGAGCGGTCAGTTTCGTACCAGGACCACAGAATTGATAACCGGGTATATGTAATTCGACCGGCAACGCGTTTATAGCTCTGTTTAAGAATCCCTTACCCGTATGCGAACCGGGGCACCGTTGTGAACGATGATTCGCACGCATAAGCTACTTTTTCTGCTCTCTCTCGCTTTGGAAAGAAACGAACCCTTTAGAGCGACTGATACCAATGGTGTTCGGGCTGTCGTATAAATACTCCCCCACCCACCCCCTCATCGAATCAATCAGAACATGCGTTTTGTGAGGCAATCTTTGGATATTCGTGTTCCAACAAGTCGCGCGTTCGACGATTGCGACGAAACGATGCGGAAACATGGATCATTGTTACCAGGCAATGTACGATGCGTCATAAGCGGCCCGTCAGGATGTGGTAAAACGAACGTTATGATTAGCCTGTTGGAGAGCGCGAACGGGCTACGATTCGCCAATGTCTACGTGTATTCGAAATCTCTGTGTCAACCAAAATACCAATACTTGAGCAAACTATTCTCATCCGTGGGGAAGGATGTAGGATACTTCGCGTTCGCGGATAACGCTGACGTAATCCCCCCCACAGAGGCACGGCCCGATTCGATTTTTATCTTCGACGACGTGGCGTGCGACGAGCAGGATATCATGAGAGAGTATTTTGCGATGGGTAGATATTCGCACGTCGATTGCTTCTACCTGGGTCAGTCGTACGCGAGAATACCTAAACATTTAATTCGTGACAATGCCAATCTGTTGATTCTGTTCAAACAGGATACCATGAATTTACGTCACGTTCATCAGGATCATGTAAATACCGATATGTCGTTCGAGACGTTTAGCGCGTTATGTGCGAATTGCTGGCGAACGAAGTATGGATTTCTCGTAATCGATAAAGACAGCCCTGCGAATCGTGGTCGTTACAGACGTGGATTTAACGAGTTTGTCGTACTGTAGCGAATACAGTTGCTCGATAAGAGTCGTCGGTGCTGTATCGCGGTTGTAAAATATCTCTTGCATAACCAATATGTCAGCCCAAGAGAAGGAGAAGCTGCGAGCTTCAATCGTGAACGAAATAGCGAAGACCAGCGATATCATACGTAAAAAGTATTTAGCGTTGAAAGTTGGGAAACTGACGGCCGAGACGAATTTGCGAACGACTTTACAACCAATCGTCGAACCGTTGAAACAGATAGTTCAAAATACGACCGCTGTCAAACCGAACGACAACGTGTTATCAGATATCAAGGAAACATCACCGTCGTCCTTCCTACGAAAAAAAAGAAGATTCTCGGATATTAGGGGAACGCCATCGTCCTCCATGAAAAAAAGAAGAAGAATAAAGAAGAATGGAAATAGGGAAAAGAACGACGCAGCCGATGTAACGCGCGCCTCGAAAAAAATAATATATCTTGATGATGATGATGATGATGATGATGATGACGATGATGATGACAACTATGATGACGATGAGATCGAATCGACGACCATGGTACCACGACAAGATACCTTCGAATCGACGAGTATGGTACCACGACAAGATACCTTCGAATCACCGCGCACGCCATCTTTGGAATCTTCAATGCGTAATATTTTTGAAAATCCTGAAACTCATCAAGAAGAAAATCAACGTCTAACCGAGAATCTTGGACCTTTGGCGCGTGAATATTTAGAAAAATTTTTTACCGGACCGACGAAAAATTCTGACAACGTGTACGGAGTATGTTTGAAAGATGATAAGCTGATGCTGGGAAATTCAACGTTCGAGGTGGACAGCAACGATGATATCATCGTTAAGGGGGTACGGTACAATGGGACTCGCGGTCTTTACGAATTGATATTCAACAGAATACCTGATGAGAAACGATACACCGAGGATGATAAGAACGCATACAAAAGAATTCTCACTCTTACGCATGCACATCGACGCGGGAATCAGATAATGGGAAACAAAGGATTCAAGTATAGGAGAATTATAGGACCGATGTTTTCATCGCGAGGTGGGAGAGGGATTGAACTTCCAACTTTTATGCGTGTGACCGACCATCCGATCGATTACGTGCATTGGGACGATCCAAACGAACTTGTCGATCGTCTGAAATTGTTAACCGCTTCGAAGAACGCCGGCCATTCCAACCATGACAACGAAATAATGTCGATAATCGAAGAAGTTCGCGAAGCCGGTATAATTATAAATTAAAGCGCGTGCGTTCGTCGAGTCAGTGATGAATGAAATGTCGATCGATAAAAATGCGTGTTCGTCTTAATTGTTGCGAAACGAATCAAACGATATCCTCGGGAGAAGACGACGACGGTGAAAGCTGGAAGTTGAGATTTCAAAGTCTAAGGATAAAACTAGATGAGATATTTCAACGAATGCTGTGGATAGAAAAGCAGGTAAAAGGGTTGTGCAAACGATACGAGTTGGCGATAATCGAAGAAGAACAAGAAGAAGAAGAAGAAGAAGAAGAAGAAGACTAACTCGAGCGAAAAAATGTCTATCGACAAATTTGGTAGAGTGCTTCGCGAAGCGAACAAAAGCGAGCCAAATGTTTCTTCAATTTTCTATCCTGACGTTTTGAAAAGTTATGTGTGCGATAACGCTATATGTTTGAACGATGACGCTAAATTGTACGATGCGAAAGGTACGAGGATCGGGCACGTGGCGAATCCTGAGGCAAACGATCACGCAGCAACCAAACTATACGTGGACACGCTTAACGCGAAGCTCGAGTTCGAGATCATGAAAACGCTGGTCAAAGAACTGAAAACCGCTAAAGAGACGATAAAGTCTGAAATATTAGCTAAACAGGATGAAAAACTGAAAACTGTCAAAGAAATGATAAAGTCTGAAATACTGGCTACGATACAAGGCGTTCGATACGATGCAGGCAAAAATATGAGATCAATGGATTCACGTGTCCATGAGATCGACGCGAAAATCGATCATTCGGATGAGTTGCAAATGCTCGAGAAGGAGAAGGTAAAAAAGCGATATGAACAACATCGTCGATGACGATCGGCTGGAGAACTTTGGAATAAGCTTTCATGACCGTCCCGATCTTGAGAAATCTATGGATAGATGTACAACAACCATACTGCATACTGTACAACAGCCATACTGTACAACAGCCATACTGCGTACTGTGCAACCGCTATACCTGTACCTGTACCTGTACCTGTACCTGTACCTGTACCTGTACCTGTACCTGTACCTGTACCTGTACCTGTACCTGTACCTGTACCTGTACCTGTATGGAAAAATGAGGGAGGGATATATCACCACGAGTTCGTTCTATTTCACGAGTTTCACATAAGTATACGTGCAGATACGACGTATCGAGGAGCGAAAGCGCGACGCTTCAATTACTGGAGACAACAGCGAGGATGAGTAAAGAAAACGTGGTGGAAGAGCTGCATGCTCCGGCGAGACGTTTTTACCCGCGTAGACGTGTGATCGTGCGAGGATTCGATGATCTTTGGCAAGCCGATATCGTTGAAGTTCAAAACTACGCGCGAAACAATCGCGGGCATCGATATATTCTCACAATAATCGATGTATTTAGCAAATACGCGTGGACGGTTCCTTTGAAGAGTAAAAATGCGAGCGACGTGTGTAAAGCTTTCGCGTCAGCGTTGGAGAAGGACGGCAGAGCTCCGAACAACTTGCAGACCGACATGGGGAAAGAATTCTACAATGCAACGTTCCAAGAATACTGAAGAAACGTAACATCAACCATTATTCAACGTTTAGCCCTATGAAAGCATCGGTCGTGGAACGTTTCAATCGTACGTTGAAGAACAGCATGTGGAAATTTTTCTCGTTGAGTGGAAAATATCGCTGGATCGATGCGCTTCCCACGTTGACCGAGAACTACAATAATCGAAAACATCGTACCATCCGTATGCGACCCGCCGACGTGAACCGTAAAAATGCCGGACACCTTCTGTCCACCGTGTACAACAATGTGAAGATTGCTGGTCCTGCCAAATTCAAGGTTAATGATCACGTGCGCGTCAGCAAGTTCAAAACCCTATTTGACAAAGGATACACACCAAACTGGTCAACCGAAATATTCAAGATTACCGCGGTGAAACGAACGAATCCCGTCACGTACCTCTTGACCGATTCGAAGGGCAAACCTATCGCTGGAGGATTTTACGAACACGAGATACGCGCGGCAAAATATCCTGACGTATACTTAGTTGAAAAAATATTACGCAGAAAAGGAAATAAGGTATACGTAAAATGGTTGGGAATGGATGCGTCACATAATTCATGGATATCTAAAACGAATATACTTTAATTGTATTTTCTACTATCGACTACACTTTAGAAATGTAAGAGTTATGTTAATTAATTTTTTTCTCTCCTTTTAATTGTATTCTTTTATTCTATAGAAATTGTAACAAAATGTAATTAGCAATAAAATAAAATACAATTCTTAAATAATTTTTTTATTTTTAAAATAATGTATTGTTACAAAAGACCTTCTCCAATAATTTTTACACACATTATATATTTCTTAACCTATCTGTTTTGCGCGAACGCCGCGATGATATCGACGCACGAAGCCGCCAGTTCACAATCGATCAGCGAACTTTGATCGAAAGATTCGCTCTCGACAATCGTTTTCGTGATATTATTCGCGTCGCTATCCTTCACAGCACCGACGAAATTCATGAATTTAGCAGTCACCGCGGGAACATTATCACTCAGCCACGAATACATGTTGTACACGCAGAATTCGAGGTTATACAAGTTATACATAGTTTTTTCTGTAATGTACAAAGCTACGAACTGATTCGATAATTTCACTAAATTCATACCATTACGATTAACTGTTTGAAATGTTAAATCATCGCTCATTTTTCGACACTGTTTTTGAATAGATGATGACAGTAAATCGGAAATATACTCCTTCGAGCGCAACAACTCTGTCCATGCATCCAGAAAAAATGTGATCTCGTTACCGCGGTTATCTCCTATAGCCAGTTCCACGCAAATGCCATCGCCAACGCGCACACCAATCTCAAAATATTTAAAATAATTGCCAGCTATGGAATATCTTCGGCTCAAGACCCGTGCGCAAAACTCCTCGGCGGTTGCATCATTGATGATCTGGACTGCTGTTGAGAAACCCTGCAACAGATTTCCAAATTAGACGTTTTTCAATAAAATTTTTTTTTCACAATTGTTTTCATGTTTTTATACTTACATATTATTTAGCCTCCTCTTTTTGTGTGGCTCCTCGACGTTTGAACGCTCACATTCAGCGGACGGATGACGGTTGTACTGCATCTTGCAACGTTTTTAGCGGTCAATCTGAAGCTTGACGGTTGGAATACGTCGTTTTATAGGATCTCTCCCTACCACTTCTTTTACAGATAAGATCAGCAATCCCCTCCCCCGACAGTTACAGACTTGCAATAATCTCCCTACCACTTCCTTTTCATTTACGGGGATAAATTTGATGACTCGGTTTTTTCTTAATCGATGTTGTAATGCCCCCAAGGAAGAGTATTGATCAAATTACTACAAATATATCGCTTATCGTCGTGCGGACTCAACGCCAATTTCTTTTCCGACATCGAATACACCTGATGCCGTACGGACACTATGCGATTACCGGTAACGCTCTTTTCCGTATGATTACGAAGACACTCGACATAGTCTTCGAAACTTATATCTCGAGCGGTAACGTTTGTCCTGATACCTTTGATCTTTTTAGTATCCTGGTCACCGTGCACGCGAATCGCATACATTTTCGAACGAAGCCCTACGAACTCAATCATAATTTTACCACCGTTCTCATCCTTCATCAAACCGATCTGTTTATTGTTCGCGATGGGAACACCGTAAACGTTGTTCGCGGCATAATTACTGGTGTCGTATCTATGGATATCGCGTTTCAGCAGTGCATCGTACGCGTCATCGCAAGCGATCTCGTATATCAGGCTGTCCGTGTCCGTGTACAAAATCTTACAATTTTGCTGGAATTTTGGCTGCATGTACTCGTAATGAAAACTGTACAAATGAAATTTCGAAATATCTAATATAGACATGCCCACGTAGATTGGTTTGAAAAATTTAACGAGCAGCTTTTTCAGCTGAATCGCGACAAAGTTCTCGGAAAACACGGTACAGCTGTGAAAATTTGGTCTAGCTATCAATCGTTCAACACCGTGTCTACCGCTCCATCGAGAAAGTAATTTCACGATCGTATGATTTCGAACGTTCTCCATAGACTTTCCAAACACGGCATTGTTCATTAATTTGAATAAATTCTTGGAAAAATCATTGGTGGCGTTGGCACGTAATTTCGTGTTCAAGTCGATATAGCCGTGCAACCATCGCGACTGCCTAAATTCTAAAATTCTATGTATTTTCCGCAATTTCAAATTATGTTTTAAACTTTGTTGGAGGTACCGGTAATGTACAACGTATCGTTCCTTATCGCGAAGTGTTGCCATCAACTTTTTCTGCGTATTCGAGTCAGTCGCTGAGTCGTGACTTGGACAAAACGGAAGATCCGCATGAACATCGTGAATTTTGCGCGGATACTCTAAATCCACCTCCAAAATGTATCCTACGGGGCTATCGATCGGAATGGATTCGACGTCGAAATTGTCCACGTCCACCCATCGAAAGTCTCTGTACGGCAGAGGTTGCGACATTGCCCAACCGTACAGATTATTCACATCGAAATACATTAAGTAGGTGGACGGTTTGGTCGAGTCGTGCATAGACATATATTTGTTGTTGGCGTGCGCATATCTGTGAGAACACTGGCTCAATCCGCCGCGTATTCCCCGCTCCACGAACAAAAGCATATCAACGTCTGTCAACAATTCCAATTCGATCTTTGTCATTTTCAACATCACGTCCCACGCGAAACCGGGGAGCGTGTAATAATGCGCCGGATCGAGCTTGTAATTCTCGAGACAGTCATCGCGAAAATTTTCAAAAACATCCGCCAACAACAGAACATCCAATTTTAAGTACAAATCGCTGTACTGTCCAAGCGTTTGTATGGCGAAACGCGACCAAACCGTATTCGCGTGAAGGTAATCGACGTCGGATATCTCGCTGCCATTCAACCGATTGTAAAATGCTTCGCGCGGTGGTAAACTTGTATCGTTTAATTTGTCGTACGACGTCAGATAATCGTATGGGAAAACACCTTTTCTGGTTAATAATTTGAAATCGTCGTGGGAAAGATGTGCAAATTCACCTCGTACGATGCGTAATTTACTTTCGTCCAAGTACGACGACAGCTTGTCCAGACTCGAGTTCAAGAACTTGAACGAATCGATGAAGCGAAATTTCAACAATTTTGCATGCTTTCGCTCTTCACCCTCGATATGAACGGTTTTCGTGAAAGAGATATACTTCTCTTTCGTCAATGGCAACACGTCTATCTGTCCCTCGAACGAGTTTGCTAATTCTTTGATGATGAAATGTGCGTCGTAGCCTGATAAATTATGGAAAACTACCGGTATCACGTATGAAGATTGATAGCCTAAATTACAACCGTTGTGCGCCGGACCGCGATACGCACCCGATAAATGACAATGATCGTGCACCCTCGTCGCATCGGAAGTGTCGAACGGTTCCTCGCAAATATGACAATGCGTTGTCGTACGAAAATTTAACTTTTCCGATTCGGTTAGCGGATTCATCGGTACCGTTTTATCAAATATCGGCTGTAATTTACGACTGAGTTCGTACAACCTGTTCGCGAACCACGCGGCGCATCCCTCTTTATCGCGATAAACCTGATACTCGCACAACGATTCGTCATAGCGACAATGCAAGTAGTATCCTATGCTAAACGCGTGGTGATGCTGATACTGTACGCGTGCCGCACGACCTTGTCCTTCCTGTTCCCCCGGCAGCAGCAGACACTCCAAGTCAGCATAGATAACAAACGGCGTCTGTTCCTTGTTCGCGTAGTTCTTAAACCTCAACCACTTATCTTCTTCTGATATGGGAAGCATCAAAGCGCAATCGTTCATCAGTTCGCAGTCAGCCGTATGAACGTTTAATCTCTCCGGCGTGGGGAAATATTGCAAACACCTGTGGCAAGGGAAAAATTATGTCTTTTTTCCTTCAAACAATTTAAAAAACATAAAATGCAACTTACCGATCACAAATATACTTCTGATTTTTCTTCTTGCTAAGCTGCGACGAAACCAATCGTGACAAATTTCGTATACACGCGAAATGACCATGCGTCTTTGGATCATCCTGTAGAAACAGCAAATTGGCGTGTCTTCCCTCCCGTTTCTTCTCTGTCAAATGAAGCGTTACGCATTTCTTGCGCACCCATTCGAACACGTTCACGGAAACGTCGTTTTCTCGTTCAAATTTCCGGATGTCTTTGAACGACATAGGCAGTTGGAAACCTTCGGTTTTCGGAAGCACGTCTTTGTAGTGTGGATACGCCGACAAACGCGACGGATTTCTATCAACCGGGTAGAGACTTGTCACGACCGCCCAATAAAAGCATGCGTCATCGTTGCTGTTTATGTTCACGATCGCTCTTTTCAGCAGTATCGCTTGAGGTACGTCGATTGCAACGGGGCAGCCGGCTTGCAATGGCTGGTATTTGCTAAAGTTGATGATCAAATGCAGTATCTTTGACAGTGCCCACCCGCTGTCTCGCTCTTGAAACTCCTCCAACGATGTCAAAATCGTAGGCATAATGTCTTTCTGGTACCACTGTCGTAGATTGCTCGTCCGAAACAACGCAACGTTCCGCGTGCTGAAACTTTTCACGGAAACCTCGTTGGCGCGTTGCATGAATTCTGCCTCCAACGTTACGTTAGCTTTCAACGATGAATGTGCGTTTAAAAATTCCGTAACGCGTCCTGTGACCATTCGTTTCGCGTGCTGTAGAAATTGTTTCGGGTCGATATGCTCAACGTTGATAACGATGCCGGTCGATATGCGATTTTTAAAAGCCGACTCGACATTTTCCCAACGAAGCGTCGAGGCTCTCGCACCCCGGCGATCGTATAAACCACTACCGACGTGTGACGAGGAAACACGATGATTCAACGAAACGTTCAGTTTTCATACGACACATCGTTGATGTTAAACTAAATTTCTGGCCTACTGACAATTCATCCTTTGCATGGGATAGATAATTGATGCAGCACTGTAGAGACTCGATGTACGAGCGATGCCATTCACGATACTCGTCCATCGTTTTCACTAACTCTGACATGCGTGTCAAACACTTCAACATTTTTTTACACGTTTCGATCATCTTGCTTTGTTAACACACGGTATAGAATAACTTTAACACGACAATGGTGGAACGTTCGCGTATGATAGCATTTGCATTCCATCATGTCCTATTTATCCAAGGAAACTGTCCTTGAAAAGAGGTATCATATTACAGATCACTCATCACTCATGACTCATCACACGTTCAACTTTACTCAAAAAGCTGACGCTGCAGTTTTGCACGTGCGAGAAACCCCCCTCCCCGCAAAAATATCAAAAAGCTGACGTTCAAGGTTACCCCCAAAAAGTTGACGCTGCAGTTTTGCACGTGCGAGAAACCCCCCTCCCCGCAAAAATATCAAAAAGCTGACGTTCAAGGTTACCCCCAAAAAGCTGACGCTGCAGTTTGATACCCCTTTAAAAAATAAAGCTGACGTTCAAGGTTACCCAAAAAGCTGACACTGCACTTTTGCACGTGCGAGATACCCCCCTCCCCCGCAAAAATATCAAAAAAGATGACGTTCAAGGTTACCCAAAAAGCTGACGCTGCACTTTTGCACGTGCGAGATACCCCTCTCCCCCGCAAAAATAAAGCTGACGTTCAAGGTTACCCAAAAAGCTGACGCTGCAGTTTGATACCCCCCTCCCCCCTCAAAAATAAAGCTGACGTTCAAGGTTACCCCCAAAAAGCTGACGCTGCAGTTTCATACCCCCTCCCCCTCAAAAATATGCTCGTGCTATAAGGTAATTCCCCCCACCCCTCCCCCCGCAAAATTTGGTTCTGTTATAAGCTAATTCCCCCCTCCCCCCTCCCACACAAAGTCGCGCTATAAGGTAAACTGCCGGTAAGGTAGGAATCTGCCTACAATGATAAGTGGTGTGCTAGAACCTGCCTAGATATACTACTCCTGCTAAAGAAGAAATCAAAGTGGAGATGGGAAACCCCACAGCAGGAAGCGTTCACGGCACTGCGGAAACGCTTAGCAGAGGCTCCTGTACTAGCAGTCCCAAACTGGGAATTACCGTTCACTCTGCAAACCGACGCTAGCAAGGAAGGTCTCGGCGCCGTGCTAACGCAGGACGATGGCCAAGGCGAACGAGTTATAGCTTATTCAAGTCGTACGCTGAGCCAAGCCGAACGGAATTACTCTGCAACCGAACTCGAGTGCTTGGCGGTTCGGTGGGGCATCTGGAAGATGCGACACTACCTCGAAGGATACCACTTCATAGTCCTAACCGACCATCAGTCCTTGAAATGGTTGGAGAAAATAGACAACCCATCGGGAAGGCTCGCCCGGTGGGCAATGGAACTCAGCGAATGGGACTTCGAGATACGATACTGCAGGGGACCAGAGAACACCGTAGCGGACGCACTGTCCCGACAGCCGCTGCAAACATGCGGAACACGACGCATCAACCAATGCCCATGGTACTATAACTTGCTCAAAGAGGTACAAAACCACCCAGCGGACCACCCGGAATACTGCATACGGGACGGACGACTGTACCGACACATATTGCATACGCTCGATTTCGACGAACACCCAGCCGCCGACGAATGGAAACTGTGCGTAGCCAAGAACGACCGACCCCGGGTACTACACGAGGCGCACGACGACGCAACCTCAGGTCACCTGGGTATCGCAAAAACACTGGCTCGGCTATGCCGCCTGTATTACTGGCCCGGAATGTTACGCGACGGGGCCCGACACGTCCGCGCATGTGAGAACTGCCAGCGGTTCAAAAATTCGCAACAAGCACCCGCAGGCCTCATGCACGCCACGCCTGTAAAACAACCCTGGGAAATGGTCTCAGCCGATCTAGTAGGGCCTCTGCCGCGATCCAGCGCAGGCAACTAGACCCTACTCGTCATACAAGATCGCTTTACCAAGTGGATCGAATTACGACCATTAAGAAGAGCCACGGGCCCGGCAATCACGCGAGCCATACGTGAGCTCGTGATCCTACGACATGGCTGTCCAAAGACGCTCGTTACCGATAACGGAAAACAATTTATCGGCAAGGATCTGAAACACGCGCTACACGAATGGGGCGTGCAACATCGACGCACGCCACCTTACACACCGCAGTGCAACCCGGTGGAGCGAGTAAATAAGGTGGTGAAAACCATGATTAGCCAATACATCGGCCGTACGCAGAAGACCTGGGATATACATTGCGCGGAAATCGCTTTCGCATACAACACGGCACAGCATAGTGCAAGCGGCTATTCACCAGCGTACCTCAACACTGGAAAGGAACTTATACCACCAGGGACCCTACGATTCCAGTCAGGACCCCGGGCAACGACCGGTATACAAAACCGCCTGCAACGCGTACAGGAGGCAAGGGAACTCGCCCAGTGCAATATGGCCCGCAGATTCCAGGGGCAGCAAAGGCACTACAATAAACATCGCCGGAACTGGGAAGCAAACATCGGAGCGCTCGTACTCAAACGCACACACACACTTTCAGACAAAGCAAAGGGTGTGAACGCCAAACTGGCAGAGAAGTACGGTGGACCCTTCACCGTACAACGCAGAGTCTCGCCAGTAATCTTCGACCTGAAGGACGCGCATGGAAAATGGACCAAACACGTCCACGTGCGGGACCTAAAACCGTTCGAAACCGACCGGCACGCACCAGATGGCGCCACCGACACCGCTCTGGACTATAAAAGAAGCAAACAAACGCCGGAGCCAAAACAGTCGAAAGTTGTCCACGATGACGAAAACGTCGCAACACGAACTGGACGAGTTCCTCCAGCAACTGGAGGAGAACTACCGTCGCCACGGCGACTACGTCCCAGACGCCCTCATGCCACCGGGACCACGACGGCCAACACAGCCACAGTTAGTAACGCCGCCAGCACGACCACCGCGCTTCCAGGTCTCGGAAGCGCGCAGGAATTGGCAGACGATCCCGTGCTGCACCGCCGCAACGACACGGCGCGCACCAGCACCGCTCACGTCGCACGGCCGCCGCGTCCAGCTGATAGCCCCCCACCAGGAGCCAGGCGTCCTAAAGAAAGGGGCAATACGGAAAAGCCGGTCGCCAGCAGCCCCGCCAAAACAGCCGGCAAGGGCAACAGCCGCAAGGAGTTCCGCCACGGGTCCAACCGTATGGCCGCACATAGCACCGGCAGCCAGAGTCCAAGCGGTCAAGGACAGCGGCCCAACCGAGCCGCAGCGACTACAATACCTGCCGAGCCGAGAGCCGTCACCAATTCCGCTTCCCAAATCACTGAACAATCTACCGAGGAAGAAAGAAACCCTACCGGACGGCACGGTCTTTTGGTCACCAGTAGGGGTACGAAGATACCGGCTGGACGTGGGGACAACGCGATGGCCACTCCGCCTGGAGCCGACTACAGGAGAAGTCCGGTACATCGGGGAGCCAAAAACGATTGTAAGGATTACCATCATCTACATCCACGCCCAACCGCGGCCCTCCTGCCTCAGATACACCCCCGCGCGGCCGTTTTTCACTTCCTTTGCGATAATGTTTCTCGCGGATGTCCCGCTTTCAAAGAAAGGGGGGGTGTGACGAGCCGTCAACTCGTCACGAGTCATACGAGTCATGTGAGGAGCGCCCGGGAGGCACTCCTACTTATAGACTCTCGCGAAGCTATCCGCACGCCAATCAGCGAGGCGGATTTTCACGCGCCAACGGGCGAGCGCCGTTCCCCGCGACCGACACATGTCACGTGACCGAATAACTGGCGTATATAAGGAGCTCCGAATCACGTAACGAGCGGAGTTCGCCGGGAGACACTGAGGCGATACGACCGAGCTCTGCCAGTCCTTCTCAGGGCAAACAGCACCGCTGGGCAACCCGATCCGCCAGAAACGCAGCTGGCCATCTCAGTCTCCGACGGCCAACTCCCCACCTGTCCTCCAGTGCCAGGGGCCAGCCGTGCCGCGGTTCGCGGTGACTCGATCCCGTCGTTGCGGGGCAGTGAAGCACGAGTCCTTCGGGACCCTCCGAAGAGCGTGCAACTGTAACGCGTCTCTCCGGTCCTCCGGTAAGAGCGTTGCGGCACTCCCCGTTTCTCCGGCCGTACACCGCGGTCTACCCGGCCTCCGGTGACCACCTGCCACTGTCTCCAGGCCGAGTCGATCCCGTGGATTCAACGCCGTGCCGGTGATACACGCGTCCCTCGGGCACCCCCGAGGAGCGTGCGCCCGTAACGTGTCTCTCCGGTCCTCCGGTAGGAACATTGCGGCACCTGCACGGGGCGAGCCACGCCCGACTCGACTTCCGAAACGATTCCCTCTCGCGGCTCGGGTTGGTCCCGTAGACTCGGCGCCGCGCCAGTGATACACGCGTCCCTCGGGCCCTTCCGAGGAGCGTGCGCCCGTAACGTGTCCCTCCAGTCCAGCGGTAAGAACGTTGCGGCACTGCGCGGGGGGCCGGCCGCGGGCCCGGTCCGACCCACACCTGTCATCCTGCTCCAACTTTCTCGCGACAAGCACCCGACCGGGGGTCAGCCGCGAGGAACCGCGCCCTCGTACATCGTCTCGAATACCCGACCGCTGTACCAGAACGTGAACGCCGCGCGCACCGCTGACGTACTCCGCCACATTACGTTTTATTTAATTGTTACTTTTAGGCTACGCCGCCGACGAGGCAGACGCCCTCGACCGACGTCCAGGGGCCCTCCGCCCGCTCCAAGTAGTCCGCCTTTTCGCGCTGCGCCCTCGGGAAGAGCGTTTTCTTTTGTTTGTCACGCCCGAGGCGCGAGCCAAGATTCATTTGATAAGTCGCTCATTACCTCCAGTATTGTTAGTTCGTAAGGCAAAATAAATCTTTAGTTTTTTTCCATTATTTCCGATTTCGCTCATTTACTCTCACGAACCCTACGTCACTCCTGAGCTAAAGACGCGCGAAATCGAAACGTCACAACTTGACTAAATCTTTTCGTGTAACCAAAACATACGCGACTCGTTACGTCGTTTCGCATTAAACGTTCCACCATCAATTTCTGCTCAATGGAGAAATGATCGCTCAAGTTTGAATTTATAACGTGAGGCCAAGCTATATTTTTCAACGTTGGAGCGGTCATGTCATCTTTTCCCTCCGATACGTTCATTTCCGCACAACAAGTCCGTACGCGAAAACCGTCACGTATGGAACAATGGTGGACCTTTAAAATCTTACGCAAACTGAACACTCTGTATGCAAATGAGCTTGGCGCCGGCAATATCCATTCTTTTAAACACATACCCTCTCCGGAAATAGATGCAACAGAAATCTCCGCTCGCGAGACATCTAAAAAGATAGGGCGGAAACTCTATACCGCTCAGAAACGAGCTCGCGATAGTCACGTTGGAAAGATAAGGGGGACTCTATACCACTCTGTTAATTAAAAACTATCTCTCTTAGAATGATATAAACAGTGTGCTTAAACAATGGGTAGGAACGACGTTTGAAACACGTTCAAGGTCAAGTCTTCCTGGAAAAAAGCATGTGTTCCTTCAGGGCTACATACCGTGAAAGAACCTTTTTTTTTCTTTTTTTTAGCGTGAGGGAAATGCTTTTACGCATACCCCAAGTCCCCTGGGAGAGACAAGGGGTTATGTGGGGCTACGTGTCCAGAAGGGCACACAATACCCACTAAAAATCTCACGACAACCTTCCCTAAGCTATTCGGGGGCGGCTGGGATCTCCAATGGAACACAACCAGCCACCCCCTCGCCCTTGGCCTCGTGTGGGGCCTCGTCCCGGGGGGAGAGAAGCTCCCCCCAGCAATACCTAAGCTATCAGGGTGTAAGCAGGTTGCCCACTTACACCCCCCTTCCCTGGGCCGTTCGGTGGGCTTCGCGAGTCTCCAGCTCACTCCGCCCAACGACCCCCGGAGACCCCGTTCCTCGCTCGAGGAGCCCTTAAAAGGACTGGTTCCGGGGCATAATGAAAGCGTATGCGACGCTTCGATGCCCCGGATGAAGAACCACCCCCCGTTGAGGAAAGTGTACTGGTGGTCGGGCGAAATAGAGGATGCTAGAACGATTAGCATCCGGGCCCGACGCCAGTACACCCGCGCGCGGCGACGTCGTCGAGATCCTAAAGAGGACGACGACGAAGCCGAGGCAAGGATGGCCTCCCTGTATGTCACTTGCAGGGAGGCCCAAGTGGCCCTGCAGCGACTAATCGCTGCCGCCAAGGCCAAAGCCTGGGAAGAGCTCTTGGGCACTATTCAGAGTGACCCATGGGGGCGCCCTTACAAAATGGTGTTGGGCAAATTACGCCCATGGGCGCCCCCGTTGACGGAGCAGCTGGAACCGGAGTTCCTAGGGCGGGTCGTATCCACCCTCTTCCCCCCCACTGAGGGGGAGAGGGAGTACCCGCCCATTCCGTCTCAAGAGTGGGACGAGGGTCTCCGGATATCCGACACTGAGCTCTCCCAGGCGGTCCGGAGGATAAGGGAAGGGGGTGTTAAGGCCCCCGGACCAGATGGTATCCCCAGACGAGTATTGGTCGCGGCACTCGACGTCCTCGCCCCGGCTCTGATCGGCGTACTGAACGCGTGTCTGAGCCGGGGAACCTTCCCCAGGGAATGGAAAGTCGCCAGGCTTGTTCTCCGCCAAAAGGCAGGCAAGCCCGCAGAGCTTCCCTCTGCGTACCGGCCGTTGTGTCTCCTCGACGAGGTGGCGAAAATCTATGAAAAGATTATCGCAGATCGCCTCGTCGAGCACCTGTCCACGAGTGGTCCCGATCTCAGCGATTGCCAGTTTGGGTTCCGCAGGGGCCGTTCTACGATCGATGCCATCGATCGACTCGCCTCCCTCCGGACCAGTGCGGTCGCTGCGGGCAGGTTGTTGTTGGCGATATCGCTTGATATCACCAACGCGTTTAACACCCTGCCCTGGGATGAGGTAGTGGGGGCGCTGGAGTATCACAGGGTGCCCCCTACCTCCGTGAGGTCATTCGGGACTATCTCCGGGACAGGCGGTTTGAGTACCGTGGCCGGTACGGTGTGATGCAGAGGGAGAACATGCACCGAGGAGTTCCGCAGGGGTCGGTTCTAGGACCGCTCCTGTGTTACATTACATACGACTCGGTGCTGCGGGCTACTCTCCCCCGCGACGCCAGTGTGATTTGCTATGCGGACGATACACTGGTGGTCGTGGAGGGGGAGATATGGAGGGGAACGAAATCCTTGGCGGCTGTAGTGGTGGACTCCGTGGTGGGTAGGATCGAGGGGTTGGGGCTCAAGATAGCCGCCGGTAAGACGGAGGCGATGTGGCTACACGCATTGCCTCCGAACCGGCGCACAGTGGGGTATTTGGCCAGTTTAGCGCGCCAAAAGTCAAAATTTTTAGTTTGTTCAAAATGACTGAAACTTTCTTCTCATGTACCTAAATATATATGCGAGTAATATACAATAATATTTTTCTATAAACAGTACTATTTAGTAACATATAGACACTTGAAAGTGACATATTCTCGTGACCAAGAGAAGCGTCGAAAAACATGTGTTAAAGAAATGATTTTTTCACAAGTTTAGTGTATGGAATCGGGATAAAAACATACCTAGGATGTAAAGGAAGGTATATAAAGTAATTTTATAGCTTTTTGTTGTAAACGCTTCGATGGTTTTGATAGAATAAACAATGGAAAATGGTACAATTTTTTTTACAAAAATTAAAATGTATTATGTAATAACTTTTTTTCTCCGCAAAACACCCCTCTAATTTTTTTTGACGTTATTCAGTAGACATTGCTTTATAGAATCCTGAAGAGTTTAGGTGCATCATAGTGCCACAACATGGAGAAATTTAACTTTCTGTGCGATACATATCAGTATGGCATGAATCGACCGTCTAGCATATGACTGATAATGATGAAATAATTGACCTGTAGGATGTAGATACTTGGAGGTAAATGAAGGAGAATGAATGTTACTATTGCTAGAATATTTAGTTTATATTATTGGAAAAATGTAATTTCGGTTAAACAATCGAGTGTCAGTCTTTCTTTGAATATTGTGGAGAGCATGAGCAAGCATCCTTGCTAGTAAATTAATCAAGGGTAAGATTTATGTATCAGTGCCTTATTTTATATTCCTTTCCTATTGTCCTTCGTTCTGCGCGGGTTTGGTCAGTGCCGGTTCACGCAGTCCTAATCCTCGCTATCGGCTTTTCCAGGTTCTCGCTTGGGTCTGTGTTCAAGCCTACGGCTTACGGCCAGGCCCTGGCGAACCTTTCCTTTTTACGATATTCTTTACTGTTTTCATTTTTCCGATCTTTCCGTTTTATAGCATCCTTCCGCGATTGCTTCTTCCCGCGTGTTCTTACCTGACCTTTCTATCCTCGTTTTCGCTGTACCTTCCTTTTCTTACTTTCTTCTCCTTACCTCCCACTTTTCTTTCTACTTCTCACTTTGTATTTTCCTCTCCTTATTTCCCACTTTGTATTTTCCTCTCTTTACTTTTTACTTCTTCCAGGGGCAGTTTCTAAAAATTGGCAAGTTAATCAGTTTTTAACCATTGCAGAGGCAACGTTGGTCTCCTGTCGATTATAGCGAACCCTGAATATCTCCACAGTATTAGTATATGCGTGTATACATATAGTGTTATAAGTTATCTTAGTAGTTCTAGCATATAGTGTTACAGTTTTGTTATTAACAACAATTGGTGTGCGTAAAATATAATAAAAAACATGGAAAATGCAGAAGCAGGTATGTAAAGTAACTTCTTTCTGTCACTCCTATTCGGTGTTTTATCAAAATTCCCGTAAGAGTTTCTATTGTCACGTCCGGTGGTCCAACCGCCATTAATAAATAACAAATAACCACAATACAAACATTCCCTAAGTTATTTAAGATTTTCTCTAATAAATGTTGCGCAAGAAATAGAAATAAAATATTGTAATCATATACTAAGCGAATAAACCGAAATATAATACGCGAGCGATGTTAAGCAACGAAGCAGCTGCAGGCCACCTGGAGCGCAAAAATTACAAGAAAACCACCTAAACAAAATTGAATACCAAGAAGACCAAGAACGCAATAGAGCTGACACTGACGAAAGCACTCCGGAAGAACGCGAGAAACGGAGAATCCAGCTGAGAGAAAGAAAGACACAGGAATAATTCAGTGAACAAACTGCAGACTACGATTACGATGACAAGTGAAAACCGAACCAACTCCACAAGGATTTGGCTTAGAACAAAGGATAGAAGAAAATATAAAAACGACGACACCTCGCCAGCGAGTCAGTAGTAATAAAAGCCAGCAATCTAACGAATCAGAACGGAGAACAATTCTAAAAAAGTACGTGATTAATATCGAAGCGAAATTAGATTAACTAGTCTAGCGAATCAGAACCGAGAACGATCTTAGTGTGTGCGATTAATACCATCTTAGTGTGTGCGATTAATACCGAACCGAAATTGGATTAACTACCACCACAAGCGAACCAGGGTAACGGTAATTACTAACATTTATAATAACTACTAACTCGTACCGACTACTCGCAAAACTCAAATGTACTCTGAATTTATTGTTTAAATACACTTTGTTTAACTTCTATCAAACATCAGCTTCTCCAAATTCATTTCGCATACCTAACTTCGATTTCTTCGTAACCAATAATTTACAATAAAGCCATATAAACATCATAAAAACCCTCAATTTCCCGAACCGAAGCCGGTGAATGCAGGTAGGTTCGAAACTGCGTCATATCCCTATCACATAAATCTATCAAAATCTCTATCGAATCTCTGTTTGTCTTACTTGGGACGTAACACTATGTAATGTCTTGTTTCATTTTCATCTTAAGGTCCCTCTGGGGTTGTCGTCATGACAAGAAGGAGGCTATTCGACATCATACAACAATCTGATTGTAAGGATTTCGATGGAAAGCTTGATTTTATGGAAAAATACATTTTAAAGCAGCAGAGCTACTCGGAAAGTGAAACAACAAACGTTCGTCGTCAACTTAGTTTAATTAAACTGAGGTTTAAAGGTACGCTTGTGTTTAAAGAAACTTTAGAAAATAATATTGAAATAATATTAATGCATGTTTATAGTACAGAACATTAAAAAAAATGTATTACTTTCAGGCAAATGGTTGCCAGCTAACCGAACAAAGGCAGTCTTTTATAGACAAAACGACAAGTGGCTCAACGGAACTGTGACTTTCCCGGTAGCGAGAAATATTTCTGGACGTCCGAAAAAATCATTTGCTGACAGTAGCGATCGAAGTAAGCAGAGGAAAACCGAGTCCTTACGAAACTCTGTAGAAGTGGGTGAACTTTTATACGCAACGCAAGTAAAGCTACAGTCTACTGGCCAAAGGACTGCGTCGCAAATTACACTGTCCAACAAATTTCAACTTTTTTTGTTTTCATATAACTGATGGGTGAATCTTATAGAGTTTTTTTGCGCTGATTCCGAATCTGCCCTTAGTTTTTCTCCTACACGCACAGTTTTTGAAAAACATGACTTTGAAAAAAAACCTATTTTTCAACTTTAAACAAATGTTGTGACGGTATGATAAAAGATATTGAATTGTTCTTTGCAGCAAAAGATTCTGTACTTTTCTGAATTCCGTGATATCCATTATTAATACGTTATGATTGTTTAAACATTAATAAATAATCATTAAAGACGGAGAGACACCACTTTTGCACCAAATTTTGATGATATTTTTTAAATTATCTCAAAAAATAAGGGTCCAGCAGAGAATCGAAGTATACCACGCGATAGAGCAGTTTTTTATCTAGACGATCCACCCTTTCAAGTTAGCAACAATGACGTTTTCACCTTTCTAGAAAGCAAAATATCATCGTCTGACACGAGTTGCTGCCAGTGGCGCTCTTCCACTAGCGCGGTCTTACACCGCGTGGCGCGCCGACGAATGATATACAGGGTGTTCACGCTATTACTAGCCAGCATTTTTTGTGTAAATAGTAAATATTAGAAAAAAATGATAGAGGAAAAAATAGTACTGTTTTTTATGCGCAACACAATGACATATGCATTTTTGTTTTATTTACATTATTTTGATAGAAATGAAGGTGACCTTCAATTTTTTAAATGGAATGCTATACATTTTTTTATGTCGTATGAAAGCGTGTGTCAAGACGAATTCATCCATGTACTATACAATGACCTTCAAGGTCATGCAAGGTCAGAAATGGGAGAAATGGAAGAAACGTTTTTCAAAAACTGTGCGTGTAGGAGAAAAACTAAGGGCAGATTCAGAATCAGCGCAAAAAACTCTATAAGATTCACCCATCAGTTATATGAAAACATTTTTGGTGTTGGACAGTGTTATTCAAGATATACTACGTACTCCAAACGAAGCAGTAGCGTATAAGAAAGCGCATGAACAATCGGTGAGAAATCAGGATCAACTGACACCTATGGATGCATTAACCACGCTAATTGAAGCCAATTTATCGCGAACTCAATATAACGAAATTCGGGCAAGATTGAAAAATTGTTTTCCGTGCTATACGTTGGTACAAAGAGCGAAAAAAGAATGCTATCCGGATCCGCGATCGTATACCATAACCGAAACCTCGGCGGAAGTAAATTTACAAGATCTGTTAAATGTTACAGCAAAAAGATTGTTTAAATATTTAAAAGACGTATTCGAAAATTTATCTGATAACGAGTTTAATTTAGAATTAATTTCAAAATGGGGCTCTGATGGATCGAAGCAAGCACATTATAAACAAAAATTTTCTAGTAGCGACAGTTGTGACGAACATATTTTTCAAAGTTCGTTAGTCCCATTGCGACTTGTATTTAAAGATAGTAAGGATAAAGTAATTTAGCAAAATCCTGTACCGTCATCCCCACGATATTGTAGGCCAATTAGGTTAAGATTTATAAAAGAAACAATTGAAGTCACAAAAGAGGAAAAAAATTATATTGATATGTTAATTTCAAAATTAGAGGAAACAAAGGTTGATGAACCAAAAAAATAGCAATTAAACACACTTTGCTATTTTCGATGGTAGATGGCAAAGTGTGTAATGCAATAACAGATACGAAATCTACCAGTATATGCTATATATGTGGAGCATCTTCCAAAGATTTTAATAATATAACTAAGTCATTTGAAATCAATAAAAATTATTTGCATTTTGGTTTGTCAACCTTACATGCAAGAATTAGATTTTTAGAACACGTATTACATATTGCATACAAATTTCCAATAAAGAAATGGCGAACAGGAACAGGTAATGAAAAGAAAATTATAAACGATCGAAAAAAAATAATACACGCCGAATTTCAACAAAAATTAGGCCTCAATATTGACGTTCCCAGACAAGGTTTTGGCAATACAAACGATGGGAATACTAGTAGACGATTTTTTAATGACTATGAAATATCCAGTAAAATTACGGGTATAGATGAGAACTTATTATATAGATTTAAAATAATATTAGAAGCTCTATCTGTTACCTTTGAAATTGATAGCAACAAATTTTCATGTTACGCTATGGAGACAGCCCAATTATATATTAAATTATATTCATGGTATCCCATGTCACCAACAATTCATAAGATTTTGATGCATGGTGCAACCGTTATACGAACTTCCATATTGCCTATTGGACAATTGTCAGAGGAGGCGTCAGAGGCGAGAAACAAACATTTGCGAAAGTACAGAGAAGACCACAGTAGAAAATTTTCAAGAAAAGAGTGCAATTGCGATGTCCTCAATCGATTATTACTAAGTTCTGATCCACTAATAACAAGCAATAGAAAATTGCATAAAAAGGGAAAAAAGAAATTATCATCAGAAGTTATACAAATGCTTGTACCCTCTACTGATACTAATTATGACAGTAGTGATGCATCTAACGCATCAATGCAGTCCGAAGATTCAAATTTAGAATATTCGTTATAATTTATTTTATAAATATTGTTATAATATTGTATATTGTCTAGTTGTTGTAATATTGTATATTGTATAGTTGTTGTAATATTGTATATTGTACAGTTGTTGTAATATTGTATATTGTATAATTGTTGTAATATTGTATATTGTAAAGTTGTTGTAATATTGTATATTGTATAGTTGTAATATTGTATATTGGATAGTTGTGTTTCGTTTTCAATAAATTATGATTTTGATATTTAGACTTTATGTTTAAATTTTTATCACGGCTACGCGTGAAATTTGTTTGTAATAGCAATTTCTCTAAATCTGACAAAAAAATGCTTCAGATAAAAGTTCAACAGTATTAATAAACGTATAAATTGCAATACAAACAACATTTTAAAAAATTTGTTTAAAAGAAAAAAACAAGATCGCTTCGATTTTTTAAACATTAAACTGTATTTTTGATTTGATAATGTTGTAGCTGGTATTAAGACGAATTCAACGATATATAATATTATGACCTTCACATTATTAATAATGCCATAACAGTTTTGGCGCGCTAAACTGGCCAAATACCCCACTGTGCGGCGGCCGCCACCCCAACTCGGGATCCAGGTAGGTGATGCCGTTGTCGAGGTCAGGCAGGAGATGAAGTATCTGGGCCTGACTCTCGACAGTCGCTGGCGCTTCGAGAAGCACTTCGGTCGGTTGGCCCCCCAGGCTCAAGCGGTGGCGGCCTCCTTAGGGAGGCTGCTGCCCAATATTGGGGGGCCCGATGGACGGATCCGCCGCCTCTATACGGGGGTGGTGCATAGCAAGCTCCTATATGGGGCACCCGTATGGTCCGACGCATTGTCGATCAGCCGGCGCAGTAAAACACTCTGCAACAGAGTGCAGCGACGGCTGGCCTTGCGGACCATACGGGGCTATCGCACCGTCTCCACCGAGGCGGCGCGCCTCCTCGCGGGTCTGATTCCCCTGCACCATCAGGCAAGGGAGCGGACGGCTTGGTATTTGGCCGTCCGCTCGTTGCGCAGGGGAGAAGCGAACCCGGACGAGGAGGACAGGATTGTAGGAGTGAAGCGCCAGGCCCGGCAGGAGTCGCTGGCCTTGTGGCGGTCGGAAACTCTGGCCGCCAATACGGGCCGGCCAATAGTCCGGGCCCTCCTGCCCATTCTGGAGGAATGGTGCGAGAGGCGAGTGAGGCTCACCTACAGATCCACCCAGGTGTTAACCGGCCATGGATGTTTCGGCCGGGACCTGGCATGGATCAAGAGGGAACCCGCCGAACGGTGCCACCACTGTCCGGAGGCTTTGGACACGGAGCGGCACACGCTGGAAGAGTGTCCAGCGTGGTCGGCGCCGCGCCGTGTCCTAAGAAGCGAGATTGGAGGCGACCTCTCGTTGTCGGCCGTGGTCGACCAGATGATTGGCGACGAGAGGTCGCACAAGACCGTGACCTCCTTCTGCGAGGAGGTGATGCAGCGGAAGGAGGTGGCAGAAAGGGAGAGGGAGGCCGACCCCCTCTCCGAGAGAAGGATTGCTCTGGCGAGGCGTCCTCGCCGAGCGGCCCGCCCTACGCTACGGGGCAGGCGACGGACCGGGGTAGGCGGAACTCGTTAAGTCCTTCCCGCCTCCCCCGAAGAGGCATCCCAGAGCGGTTGCTCTTTTATGGGAGGACTATTCCCGCCCCCTTTCCTCTGTCCCCCCGAGGGCCTTCGTCCCTCCTTGTCGCGCGCGGAGACTTCGTCCTTCGGCCGAGAGCCCTTTGAAGGGCTCCTCGAGCGAGGAACGGGGTCACCGGGGGTCGTTGGGCGGAGCGAGCTGGAGACTCGCGAAGCCCACCGAACGGCCCAGGGAGGGGGGTGTAAGTGGGTAACCTGCTTGCGCCCTGATAGATTAGGTATTGCTGGGGGGAGCTTCTCTCCCCCCCGGGACGGGGCCCCATAGGGGCCAAGGGCGAAGGGGGTTGGCTGGTTGTGTTCTTCGGAGATCCCAGTCGCCCCCGATTAGCTTAGGGAAGGTTATCATGAGGTTTTTAGTGGGTACTGTGAGCCCTTCTGGCCACGTAAGCCCCACATAACCCTGTATCTCTCCCAGGGGGTACAGGGCATGCGTAAAAGCATTTTCCTCATGTAAAATAAAAAAAAAGGGGGGAAGAATGGCTCTTCGCCGAAAGGGGCGAACATTTGGCGAAAATTACAGGTCTGAGGCCCGAGGACCTGTCCGAGGATACGATCCTGCGACCATCTAGTCGCGTAGCGGAGAGCGCCAATCGGGAAGTCTATAGGGCCGATAGAGTGGGGGGAGAACGGGAATCGTGGCTTTCGGTCGACGCGAATCGCGGAGTCACTGTCGCACTGAGTTCCGAACGGCGAACACGCCGAACGAAATCCCGAATTTCCGTAAACCCGGTTTCGATTCCCGACCAGAAAAGTCGCGAGTGGTTTTTGGTTCACGAGCAGGCAACCCGGCCCCAAAGTTCGGAAACGTGAGGGGCGAAATCGAGCAAGCCAACCACGGTAAGTCGACTTTGTGATTCCCCGATCTCGCGTTAGCGTTGGCTCGTCCATTTTTGGTGTGAGGACGACGCGGATTCGCCTCGTCCTCGAATTTCGGCTCGCGTCCGTCTTGAGGACGCTTCGAGCGAGAGTATCGTTTCCCTCCCCGGGTAAGAAGTCTTCCTCAGGAGTCGCGTCGGAAATCGGATAGCGTCGCGAGCACAATTACCGAATCGCGACCCGCGGCCGGACGTCGAAATTCGCACGCGAACGCGCGGAGTCTACGGGTCCATCCGACCCGTACGACCGCGGATCATTCAGCGCGCGTGGCGAGTTGAGTTCCGTCGGCGATCGGACAGGAAATTCTCGCGACAGTCCCGAAAATCCGTCGCGCCGTCCACCTGCGCTTCGCGAGAATAATACCGACGTACCGTAATTTCGCGAACGGTATCGAGTAAGGAACGCGCTCCGCGGGCGTCCATCTTCCGCAAAAGTGTACAAGGAGCGCGGGCTCCCGGTTCGCGGCCACGTGGCCGCCACAATTGTAATTCGGACGAATTGAAGTCTCTTCAATAAATGACATTGAGCCCAATTCCGCCTCGATTACTTTTGACCTGCGTGATCCGCCCTGCCGCGAGGGCAGTCCCCGTTATTCCCTGCGTCCGGATTCCTGGCCGTTCGCGTCAACCCTTTCGTTTGCGTTCCGCGGAGGCTCTCTTCAGAGTCGGTTTCCCCGAATCCCGGTGATCCGTTGCATTTCGTGCGGTACTTCCGAGTACCTGGCGCCCGAACTCGAGCTTCGTGTTTCCATAGAGCCTTCGCGGAGAATCACTTTGTCCCGAGGGGACCGTGACCGCGCGGCCGCGCACGGCCCGGCCTCAGTGCCCGTAAATCCCCGGGGTTGACTCTGTCCGACGGCCCTAAAAAGTCGTTCGCACGGGGGCAACGTTGCAACAGGTAGGATGGTGCATAGTGTACATAATTATTGTAATATAGTATTGGGTATGTTTTAGATTCTCGAACAATTCTCAAATAAAATTGTTTTCGAGACTCTAAGATAAACGTAAGAACTATTGAAACTGCTATGGGTCGACGAGACGATTGCGTAATACTTCGGAAGGTCGAGCAAAGCGAAATCGAATATCGTTTGGTGTCAATAGACGAACTGAGCGATCAGCTGGGCTCGTCGATCCACCGCGTTCGTTCCCCCCGCCGCGCCCGCGGGCCTCGAGCTGCTCGATCCACCCGGTGAGCTCGCGGGGAACGGGGGGGCGGAGCGGGGATGACGACACGCCGAACTGATCGCTAGTCGAAGTCAAGTTTATTTGAACTGTATGTACATAGTATGTAACTACAATGAGTCATAAATTAAGTACAATAAAAGTGCACATGTACGAACAATAGATTGTCTCGAGGTTAGAGACGAAATCTCTAACAGGGTAATTAATAAAGGAATAAAATTTGTTTACAGGAAAACAATTTCTAGTTTATCTTAAAAATCCTGTGTGATAGATAACTGTCTTATATAAATAATAAATATTTCATAGTGAAAACGAAAACTGAACCTATTTGTTAGGGAAAATATAATAGGAGTCCGTGGTATGGAGTGCACATCCATTTATTATAAGACATCACACAATAAAAAAAAACAGTAATTATAACCGAAACGATGTTTGAATACGCGGGACGCCAAAACCAGAATACACGCTCGGCAGAAGTGCTTTGCGAGATCGCGTAAGATGCGCACGCATCACCCGTAGGTTGCACGCAAGCGCACATTGGGGAGAGCAAACTGCTTCAATCCCCCACTTTTGCTGTTCCCAATTTTAATTCTTTGGTACAGGCTTTATGAGCCACACATTTTAGGCCCTTCGTCATTACGTCCGCTAAACTCTCGTTGGAAGCGACGTATGACAATGCGACTGATTTCCTCTCTTATCACATGGTATGCTATATCTATGTGTTTAGTTCGTCGGTTTTCTATGCGACTATTTGAAAACTCTATTGCTGATTTGTTATCACAGTATATATTGCTAATTTCTGAGAAGAAATCGTAAAGTTCTAGTTCGCTTAAAAACATTCTTAACCATATTGCTTCCTTTGCAGCAGATGCTAACGCGACATATTCGGCTTCCATGGTCGACATGGATATGTATTTTTGTTTAGATGACATCCATTGTACGGGATTCGAACCTATCATTACAACCATACCTGTGAACGAATGTCGATCGTCCATATCGCCTGCCCAGTCCGCGTCGCAAAAAATTTTAATTTCGGGCTTTTCGTCTGTATCATAACGCAAAACATATTTTTCGGTTTTATATAAATAACGCAATACGTGTTTAGCTTGTGTCCAGTGTATATCGCTTGGACATGAATTAAACTGTGACAATTTTGTCACGGCGAACAGAATATCTGGTCTACTTCGCAAGGCTAAGTACATTAAAGATCCTATTAACTCTCTATAGGCTGTTTTTCCGTTATCGTCTAACTGATTTGATGATGAACTCTTTAAAAGTTTTAAACCGGGTTCTAATGGGGTTGCTGCGCCCCTACAATCTTTCATGTTGTATTTGCGTAACAAAGATTCTAAATACGGTGTTTGACTAAGTATAATTGAATTATCGTTTCTCTCTATCTTAACACCTAACGCGTGGTTTATTTCCCCGAGATCTTTGGTTTCGTATTTCTTATTAATAAGTTTAACAAAATTTTCTATCGATGTTAACTCTTTTGCAAATATAAAGATATCGTCTACATAAATTACTGCTATAGTCCAGTGTCCTTTAACGTAAACGCAATTGGATGAGCGTAATCTCTCAAACCTTTGTTCCGTGAAGAAGCTATCTAGTTCAGCATTCCAATTTCTGCCTGACTGTTTGAGTCCATAAATGGGTTTATCTAATTTTACAGTCCTTCCTTCCTCACATTTGTTCGACGGAGGTAGCTTCATAAATATCTCCTCCACAAGCTTTCCGTAAAGATACGCGCATTTTATATCCAATTGTCTAGTGTGCCAACCGAAAATACCTGAAATTGCTAATAACAACCTTATTATTGAAAAACTAGCTACTGGTGCATAGGTTTCGTGGTAATCAACCCCCTTTTGTTGGGTGAACCCTTGTGCCACTAACCTGGCCTTATATTTGAGTACATTACCGTTACAGTCTCTCTTTAATTTAAACACCCATCTACTACCTATAATCTCCCGGTCTGCTGGTACGCTGTCTATCGTTTTCCAGGTTTTTCTTTGTATCAGGCTATTCACTTCTTCTTCCATGGCCCTTTTCCATTCCATTGCTTGCGGGGACGACATGGCTTCGTCTAGGGTATTCGGCTCCATAATCTCCATAAGGTTTAGTTCTATGCTTTCCTTGTCCTCTTCTTCAGGGTTGCTCATTTGGTCCTCTTGGGGACGAGGTTTGCCTTTTCTTCCATATGGATTCCTTACGACTTTCATTGGTCTTCCAACTTTCCTTTTTGGTTGATTATTCTCCACCCCCACTATCTCGTTAGTCGGATTATCAGTCCTGGTTGGGGTTCGTTGCTGTGATACTTCCTTCATACCTGCGATCTGTGTATCAGTTTGTGTTTCAACTCCATCTTCTTCTTCCGACCAAATGTCGTTATACACATGAGTATCACATTCATAATCTATGTTTTCGCGGTGCAACCATTCAAAACCCATCTTATCTTCTACGAAACGTACATGCTTGGATAATATTACGTCCCGTTTCTTTGGGCACCATAGACGGTAGCCTCTTGTTTGCGTTGCATAGCCGACTAATACGGCTGGGGTGGCTCTATCGTCTAACTTCCTCTGTCCTTGCTTTGGTAAATGTGCGTAAGCTTATGCTCCATATGCTTTTAAATGTTTTACGCTTGGAGTTATTCCTGACCAAATCGCGAGTGGAACTTGATCCTTATTGGTCGTGTGAACCACTCGGTTTCTGGCATACGCTGCCGTAGCGACGGCTTCCGCCCAAAATTTCTGAGGCAATTTGGCAGATTTTAACATTGATCTGGTTAAGTCAAGTAGCGTTCTATTGATTCGTTCAGCTACTCCGTTCATCTGGGGAGTCTCTACGTTCGACCTTTCGTGTTTAATCCCCTTTTCTTCAAAATAGGTTTCTAGATCTTGATTGCAGTACTCTTTTCCGTTGTCGGATCGAAATCTCTTGACTTTCTTTCCCGTTTCGAGTTCTGCGCTGGCTATATATTTCTTAATATAATCCTTGATCTCGTCCTTTGTTTTGAGAAATACAACTGTAACATGCTTTGAAAAATCGTCAACAAAAGTTGCAAAATACTGTTTCTCACCTAACGACTTAGTAGGCATCGGTCCGCAAATATCCGAGTGAATCAGCTCGCAAACATCCTTGGACTGTCTACTGCCAATTTTTCGGCAAGGCATTTTTGTTGACTTCCCAATATAACAATCTTCGCATGCATTTTCTCCAATTGTTGTATTTTCTAGTCCTCGAACTCGACTTGCTGTCTTTTCGATTGTCTTCATGTTTATATGGCAGAATCTGTGGTGCCATAATTTGTTGTCTTGTATGGCTACGCTATGTGATTCCAAAGTTTCTTTCTGGTTTCTAACCGTTTTTGCACGAACTACGTATAAATCGTTTTTTCTGTCAGCTATACACATAAGTTCTCTATTTTTATTTGTATCATAAATGCTTGCTTTTCCGTTTTCAAACACAATTTCTTTGTTTCTTCGTTCAATTTGGGAAACAGATAATAGATTTTTTCTAATTCGAGGTACGTAATATACATTATGCAATGTTATTTCCTGTGTTCTATTGCCAATAAATGCTCTTATTATTATATCACCTATTCCTTCGGTTTCCAGTGTGAGACTCTTTTCTCCATTGGATTCAGCAGCTGTATTGATTGGTTTCAAGTGAGTTTTCTTGAGATTTACAAACCAATCTCTTCGCTTACATACATGGTGCGTACATCCACTATCAAGGATCCATGTGTCTTCTACGTCTATATTATTAAGTGATAGCAAAAAACCTTCGTTGTTTTCTTTCCTCTGGCCAATGTGGTTCTGAGTTTTACGTTTGTTTTTGAACCAACAATTCTGTATATTATGGCCTGTTTTCCTGCAATGTGAGCAAAATAAGGGTTTTGGTTTATGTGATTTATATGTACCTTTGTATGTTGTCTGGTTAGGTTTCTTGCAAAGACTCAATGCTTCTGTGTGGTCTTCATCGTTGTCTGTGTATCTTGATTTGCGTCTATCATACTCGGTCAGTAGTATTTTTGTTATCTCTGACGAGGTAAACTGTTCATCTGGTAAGTTAGCTAAAGACATGTTTAAATTCTCGTAGTCGTTTGGCAATCCAGCTAGCAAAGTGTATGCTGTGTCATCGTCTCGTACTTCACAACCTGCTTCGTTGAGATTCTTGACAACTATTTTAACTCGAGACACATATGACGACATTGATTCGCCTTCCTTCATTTTAGACTAGTAAAGTTGTTTCTTTAGCTGTAATATTCTTACTCTAGATTTAGGCTGATGCACTTGTTCCAGGGCTTTCCATGCGTCAAAAGCATCTGTACAATCCTCGATGTGAACTTGTTGGTTCGGTTCAATGTGCAGTAAGAATAACTGCTATTGCTTTATCATCTTGCATTTGATGTACTCTCCTTTGTTCAGCAGTCGCCTCACCCAATTCAAATTTCCTAAGCACGTGGTCTAGTAATCCCTTGCCCTTCAGATACCATTTCATTTCTATCTTCCACGTTCGGTAATTATTGTCTGATAACTTCGCGATTCTTAAGCTTAGTTGCTTATCTATATCAGCCATTGTTTCGCGTTTTCTATAATTCTATATTTAATTTACTTTAGTAAATAATCAGACTCACCGGGCGTGTATGCTTGACCACGTGGCTTGTTTTAGGTTAGATCGACCCTTTCTTTTTTATTTTACGCTCCTGGGCCCATAACCACTGTTATCACACAATAAAAAAAAACAGTAATTATAACCGAAACGATATTTGAATACGCGGGACGCCAAAACCAGAATACACGCTCGGCAGAAGTGCTTTGCGAGATCGCGTAAGATGCGCACGCATCACCCGTAGGTTGCACGCAAGCGCACATTGGGGAGAGCAAACTGCTTCACTATTTCTTAAGACTTAGTAGGTATCTAATATTTTTTTAGTAATATTTTGGCGTTAAGTAATTGCAACTACCAAAATTACAAATTACAGTAATTGTTCTCTTAAACCATTAATTTTTATGTTTTGTACCATTTAGCTGCTTTCGTATTGAAATTGTAGTCCACTTTGTTCATGTAATTGCAGATGTAATTAATTACTCATGTAATTAATTACTGCCCAACTCTGTTTTCCACCCCAACTTTGAAATTAATTCATGAGCCTTTTGGAGATAATACAAAATTTAATTAATTAGTAGTTTAATATCTTTAGTATTACAATATAAAAAGGACAGAAAAATGTATTCCGAGAAATTAATTGAGCTAGTGCGAGAGTATAAAATGCTGTAGGATTTGAGGCATCAGAAGTACAGCGATACAAAGGGAAAAGATTTAATTTGGCTGAAGGTGGCGGAAAGGATGGATACAACTTTGAAGGAATTCATGAGGCATATGGAGAACTGCTGCCGCCATCCAATTGCTGGCGGTACGTTTCCGACACTATCGTGTAAATCGCTTGCTTCGTCCGTGACAAATTTAGCGGGTACAATTTTCGTAATTCAACCGCGATGGATCGAACAAATACTCCTGTAACTGTGCGTTGTTTCCCCGTCGGTGTGGTCGGCCTCCTCGTGGCTGGATAGCTCGTCGTGCTAGGTCCGTGGTCGTCGAGGAGAGATATATTCCGGATCGGGTGTAGGGTGCGTGAAATAACAACACTCGGAGAACGTTTAACGGTGGAGGCTTGCTGCCATCGGACTCGCGGGAGTTCCCACATCGCGTTCTGTGTTTACCCGCGGTTAACAGAGTTCATACTCGCGTGTCGCGAACCGGATATGCGCGGGTGGAATCAGGAAGGAGTTTGGTTTCCCTACCCGGGTCGTGTTTGTCGGAATCGTGACGTGGTGGTGCACAGTGCGTCGTATTCCTCCCGGGCGGATCTACACTGACGAAGGATGGTACATATCGAAGGATAGTCGGTGGTACACCGTGACTATATGCCGGCGGTACGCCGTGGCAGGTTAGCTGGTGGTACACCGTAGCTGGATGGCCGGCGGTACGCCTTGGCAGGTTAGCTGGTGGTACACCGTGGCTGGATGGCCGGCGGTACGCCTTGGCAGGTTAGCTGGTGGTACACCGTGGCTATCGTGAGTGGCGGTACGCCGTACTCGGATGCGGCGGAACGTAGTTCGTCACCGGCTGGGAATATGAGAGTCCGGATACTTACTTCGGGCAATCGTGCCAGGTACGGCGTCGATCCTCGAAAGTAAGAGCGCGACTGAGAGCGAGTGCTCATTCGCAGCGGCCTTATATACAGTTGTGAGGAGTGGGGTTGACTATAGACCGTGGGAAATATTCCCATGGTTCCTGGGAATATTTCCTGTCAAATTCCCATTGCGGGGCGCGAATATTTCGGGGCCGGCGTCGGCTTTGTCAGGCTCGGGTCGGTATATTTCGGATCGCGCTTCTTAGTAACAGGCCTGCGTAAAGGTCTGTTACACTTCTATGTCGTCGAGATCCTTTTCCTTTTCCTTCTCCTTTTCCTTCTCCTTAGCATTATTTATTTGAAGCAAATACTCCATAACCGTCGCGGAAACGCTCTTCTGCTCCGCTGCCCTCCCCTTTTTCCTCGGACGTTCCGTGGAAGCGAGTTCGGGAAGCGATAAGCTTGACGTAGCTTCATCAAGCGTAGCTACATCAAGCGTTGCTTCACACAGCGTTGCTTGATCCGGCATTGCTTGATCCGGCGTTAATTGATCGGCAGGTCCGCTACAATTTACTTCAAATAAATCCTTGTCAAACACATCATCTATAGACGACAGTGTCGGCCGCTCGTCGTTGTTGGGGGCGAGAAAGGACATTTCCTTTTCGAACTTCCAGGTCCGAAAAATAGTCGCTGGCTGTCCGCTTTTCGTTGCCTTCCTTTTCAGCGCTCGCCTATACGCTTCGCGTATTTTAATATATTTTGTCAGCTCACATAGAGCAGTTGACAGGCAAAATAATATACAATTTACGTATTATATAGTCTGTTTTAATTAAAAATATATTTCTTTATAATTACCTGGCTTCTCCATCCTTTCCGCAATCTTCAACCAAATTAAATCTTTTCCCTTTGTGTCGTTGTACTTCGGATGCCTCAAATCGTACAGCATTTTATATTCTCGCACTAGCTCAATTAATTTCTCGAAATCCATTTTTCTGCCCTTTTTATATTGTAATACTGAAGAAGTTGAACTACTAATAAATTTGTAGCCCGTAAAGAAAATTATAAAATAATGTCTGTCCGAAATATTTCTAAAACTTTGTAGAATAGGAAATATGCCGAATGAAAATGTAACGGCGTGAACGTGTCCTTTATATATGTTCCTCGCTCTAATGTTTTACATTTTGTCTCTTGTTCCAAATCTTTTGGAAAAGAAGGCCTCATGTCAGCTGTTTGTTTACGCCGTTGGTTACGTAGTCAATCGATATATCTGTACCTGTAGAAAAATGCTCGAGCCCAAAAAGTAGCCTCCCAACCCGTTCCTCAATTTTCGGTTCCCCTTCAGAAGGCAAACCGTCCCTCAATTTTCGGTTCCCCTTCAGAAGGCAAACCGTTCCTCAATTTTCGGTTCCCCCTCCGAAGGCAACCCGTTACTCAATTTTCGGTTCCCCTTCAGAAGGCAACCCGTTCCACAATTTATCAATCCTCAACTCTGTTTTACTTCCTGCAAATGATTTTTTCAAATTAAATTAAAAACACCTATTGTTTATGGCGTCCGGATAACAATTACCGCAAAATTGACAGTAATTTGTGTGAATAAAATTTGTATTATATAAATATTTAAAATTTGAAAATTAGTATTACAAAAATTATCATTAATTAACAAATACACGAAATCGACGAACCAATTTTATTGTTTGCACTATTCATTTTAGTCGTTTTTACGAATAGTTAAAATCGTCTTTCGTATACCGTACAAAAAGCAAATCCAGCGCCGCCGGCAGAACATTATCGCTCAGAATGTTCCTTCGTTCAAGGCAATGCAGGGGGATGCTAGCGCTGTGCCGTTGGAGAGGCCTTCTTTGGCGCACGTACGATGGCGCACATTGAGATGGCGCACATTTCGTTTGCGCACAGCTCGATTGCGCACACGGTTCTTTTGCACACAGCATTATTGCGCACACGGTTCTTCGCAGACAGCATTATTGCGCACACGGTTCTTCCGCACACGGCAATATTGCGCACAGAAAGAATTCAAGCTGAAGTTTACCATCGTGAGTTGAGCTGTGTGATTAATTTATGGTTATATTTTCTATCCATAATCTATCTATAGTATGAGAATTTGTCAGTGATGTTAATTTTATAGGTGATTGTGTAAGATGTGAGAAAATGCTACAGTTTTTAGTAATTTATTTTGTATACAACTCCCAAGGAATTATTTTTACTCTCAAGGTTATTTTGTAAGTATTATAAGGGATATACCGAGAACTCTTAAAAAAAGGATAAGTGAAGCAAATTTTCAAATGGGTTATATTATGTGTTGCAGAAATGATTGTTTTGAAGACAGTGATTGGTGATGCTATGTATCATGATTTAACCATTGATATTGAAAAACTTGTAAGTATATTATCTGTTACGTCCCGGATGGGGGTCGTAACGTGTTTATGGACTTTCACGATCTTCGGTCCACGTGGCACGTACGTCCACGTCTGACCAGGCCCGATTTTTCGGTTGTCCGAGGGAGATAATAAACGGGAACGGGGAATTAGCGAAGTCGCGTTGCTGCCAGAATGGGAACCGCGATTTACGACACGTAACGGTACTCTTATACAATCGCGAAGGTTCCGGGCGGTCCCTGACGTCACAGTGATCGTGGCACGGCGTGCGAATTGAATTCTTGGGAGGACGGATTATGACGCGATAATCCGTGTTCCTCCGATTGTACCGGGCCCTGGTGGGCTCACACGTACGAGGGGGAACACCGATTTACGAGATCTGACAATTTTGACGTTTAGTATGCAACTCGGGGAGATTCGTGCGCGAGAATCCGTGTTCCTCCGATTGTACCGGGCCCTGGTGGGCTCAGACGTACAAGGCGGAACACCAGATTTTTCTTGACCACAATTATCCGTAGTTGGATCGGCACCGACGTCGTATCGCGCGCACTCACTTGCACTTGTGTTCCTCTCGTCCGTGTCGCGATGGTTTACTTGGGTTTCGCTGCCCTGTCGTCGGACGACAGTGGGAGGGAGCGGATAGGCGGTAGAAAATGGGGGTTTTAGTAATACCACCTCAGGATGAGAGATCGGCGGAGGGCGTAGCGCTCGTAGCGCGGATCATCGAGACAAATGTCTTCGAGTGAAGGGAATTTCGGGACGTAGACGCACGGCACGAGTTTCCACGAGGGCGGATTCGCGGCGGGACGAACCTCGGGCGTTACGGTGTTCGCGATTTGGGCGTACCGCTCGTATCGCGGATCTTTAGTGTCGATCCCTTCGGGTGGAGGGTAGCTCGGCGTGAATGTGATGGGGACAAGTTTCCACGGGGGAGAACTCGAGGGTTGACGGGCCTTAGGTCGTTTATCCCGGACGATCCTCTTCGAACTCACGATTCGAACTGTTCCGGTAAACTCGATTTCTCGGAGGATGCGCGGGGGTTTCGGGATCCCGAGATTCCGGTCGTAGGTGGTCCCTGTTCCCTCCCGGAAGAGTCCTCCGAACAATCTCTTGAGTTGGTACTTGCGACCTGCGCGACGCGGCATTCGAAACACTATAAGGGCACAACCACACTGACGTAATCGCACGACACAAAAGGAGAACAGAAAATAAAAGAAAAGAAAATAAGTAAATTAAATCAACGTGTAATAACTAAAGGAAACTAGCTGAATACAAAATTACGCGGTGGCGACGAAAACAAAAATTAACTATAACACTGCGCGACGGCGAGGTGACGAACGCGATATAAAAGAAATAACTAAACCTACGGAAATAACTATAACTAAACTTAGAAACTAACGCAATTCGAAAATCAATAACCGAAACAAAAATTATTTAATTATAATAGAAGAACGCGCACTAAACTAAACTACGAACTAGAATTATAAATGAAATGAAATAGAAGAGAATTGAAATCAAGAAAACGAATATAGCAAGATGCGATACGATCAGGTCAGAGAACTAGAACTAGAAGAGTGAAGCGAATTCGAGAAACTGTTGCGAAGAACTGTCGCAGAGCGCGAATCTTGCCATATTTATAATGGGAGCGCGGACCATAAGAATTCGGTGGAGCGTGACATTAATTGTTCTCGATCATACGATTTATACTATTGTTCTTCGTGTCACCATTATTCGCGAATGTTCGGTAAACACCTGTAATAGCTGTTGCTATGCCAGGGTTCGCTCGCACCGGCGTCTCATGGTTGTGGTTTGATATGAATATATATATACATTTTGATACATAAATGTACACTTTGATTGACCCGGGGCGAAAATAGAATTAAAATCGGCGTAACGGCCACGATTCGTTCGCGCGAATTATAGATCCCGAGAATTTGCTTGTTCGCGCAAATGCTGAAGCAAAACGTTGGTACGACGTAACATATCTAATTTCTTTTTAATGTTATTTGCAATGTTTCACGTATTACTTACCATTTTACTAATTTTTAGTTTTGGAACTAGTCCTGTGTATTTGCAATATGTTTTAAAATAATTGTATTGTTATATTGAACTTTATTTATATACATAATATAATAATTACATATATTAATTCTTGAAAAATTGTTTTAGGTTATCGTAGTGCCACTAAGATATGCTGCGACTTTTCTTCCATCACTTTTGTGGAATACTTACTGTTCAATTATGTTTGGAATGTAAAACGTGAATGTCCAATTATTGCGTCTAATAAATCTTTAGTAACATTGACTATTTATTATACTTTTAAAATAATCTTACTAATCGTAACTTTATTTACACGGTTTCCGCAGGCATTTATTTTGCCGTTAACTTTCGTTTGTTTCGCCGTTCGTTTGTTTCTTCTTCTCTCGATACTTCTGTTCACAAGTGTACACGTTCGCTTGCTTGTTGTAGATTATAACAGTGGTTTTGATAACTTCAAGAATAATAATTTGATTATTACGTGCTGGTTAATAATGGAGGTATTTCCCGGGAAAAAAGTCGGTACATTTATTTATGTGTATGAAGGCCATACATATAATAAAGATTTACGGAATGGAAATATTTTCCGGTGCAACAAACGCCGCAACACTGGCTGTCGTGGGGCTGTAGTGGATGTCGGAGATGGATCTACAGTAATTTTACGTGATCACAATCATGTACCAGAAGTGCATAAAATCGATCAACAAAAAATAAAGATTGAAATTCTTTCTCTTTGACGAGAGACATCCCAGATAGCACACAACATCTTAGAGATGTCGGTTTCATGTCGTTTTATGTCTGAACGTCTACGTCGCCAAACAGACGTAATTCGCACATCTGAAAGATGTGTTTTTGAAGACATCGTTTTTATGTACGAGGAAAGATATCTTTCAAACATCTCATTTCAGACATGAAAACTATGTCTCCAAAAAAGACATCTTCAGGTGTATGAAAGATGTATTTATGAAAATAAAAATTCGCGCATGCGCGAAAAAAGCGCCCGGTCTGGCAGTTGTCACTGATGCCGCCACAGCAACGACAAGCAACAACAAGTCATCTATCGGACGAGACAATTTTACCCACTACCCCAAGTTTGGAAAAGAAAACCAACATTGGTATGTAAATTCAAAAAGATACGCCCTACATATGCAACATTAAATGTTACATTCATAGCTGTACATCTTTTTCAGTCACTGCCACCAGCGAGGAGCTACTAAACAAACAGACGCAAAGAGTATGAAAGAAGGCAGCAGGAAGCGGAGTTGAGGAGCTGTTGCAATTGCCGCTCAAGACAGGATGCTACGCTAAAGGCGCTTATGGACCACCAGCAGCTTTTGCGGATCCTGCTGACCGAAACTCTCCAGCAGGTCCACCGTTTGAAGAAGGCGAAACGGACAGATATATATTCTAATTCTCATTTTTAACCTCTAATATTGTAATTTTAATTAATTTGTATATATGTATATATTTAAAAATATATTTATTCGTAAATTTTAAACATGATTTATTGTATGTTATTTGAAATAACTAACCTAACCTATAAGCCTTACCCGAAAGTTTTTAAACAGTCGCGCGAATAACATCTGTAAGATGTCTTTTTTCAGACATCTGGAAGATGTTTTTAATATGTACTACTAGAACATCTGAAAGATATCAAACCGACATTCAGAAGATATCTTTAAGATAGTACGTTGAATCACAAACGACATAAAACTAACGTAAAACCAACGTAAAACTGACATCAAACCGACATTGGCGACATCTCTCAGATATTTGAATGTCTTGCGGCAGGCATCTTTCGAACATCTTTGAGATGTGTCTGTGCTATCTGGGATTGTTGCCGCTAAAACAAATCTTTGACGATGTTTGTAGGAAGTATGTTCTTAAACATTTTATTATACGAAATTATATTGAAATAGACATATAAATTTGTTGATAATTTCAGATATCCAGATGCTGGAGTACTATCTTCATTTCGCCAATTAAGACCTACGATGCAAAGGGTAAGAGGGCAATGTAGGCCAAAAATTCCTGAAACATTTCCACTGCTATGCGATATGATTAGCAGTTATGAACCTCTGGAATATTTATTGGTTGATTTTGCCATATCTGAAAAAGGGGAAAAGGCAATCATCATATCAACCGAAACGTTACTGAAAGCAGTATCAAAAAGTAAAGAGTTATACGTGGATGGGACTTTTGCAGTAAGTATGATAATGCCATTATAAGTCCAAAATGTATATATGTCGTAATACATTATGTAATATTTGTTTTTTTTTTATGATTTTAGGTCTTACCTAAGAAACCCCATGTAGGACAGCTGTACACCATTCATATGCGCTACATGGATAATGTAAAACATCATTTGAATTAGTTTTACATGTTAAAATCAGTGCAATATGTGAGATGATTCTTTTTTTTTTAGGGTATTGCAACTTTGCTCATTTTATGTGAGAATCGAACTGCAACACTATATACTGCAATATGTGAAAAAATTATTAGTTTGATTCCTGCATTGAAAAATAATATAGGTTTTATAATGAGTGATTATGAAGTAGCAGCTGTTAACACCCTGAGGAAGCTATTTCCTAATGCACACATACATGGCTGCTGATTTCATTATTGCCAGGTTTGTAATGCTATATATAATTCTCATAGAAGAATTTTAAAAAGCGACGTTAAATAAGGTAAAAAAAAATTTGTATTATCACACAATCCTAGTTTTCTGTTTATATATTGCAGGCTGTTCTCCGAAAGTGGCGTAAACTTGGCCTAAATAATGCATCACGGAATGTTTTAAACATGACAATGTCGTTACCTTTAGCACCTGCTCTACATTTTGAAAAAGGTCTATCGATTATTCAGAAGCACGCAGACATTGAATCGAGCAAGTTTCCAAACATCCTTTTATTCATGACCTATATGAGACGCACTTGGTCAAGTATATCTTCACAAGTCAGTGTACACGATTACCCAGTGCGGACAAACAATATTGCTGAATTCTTCCACAATATTGCAAGTCAAAAACTGGGAAAACAAAATGTTAATGTTTGGGCATTTTTAGGTATAGTATTTTTTACTGTTATTTTTTATAAGTGGCGTGAATTTATCTGTAATTTAGTGACTATACTTTTATTCTTCATGTTATTCTACATATATAGAGTTTTATATATAATTAAATATTATTAAATTTTTAGAGAAAGTAAAAAATCTACTTATTGACCAAGAGCTTGATTTGAGTCGATTGCAAAATGGTATAGCATCCCGAAGACGTCGTACAATTGCTAACATTAATCATAGAAAAGAAATAACACATGCTCAACAAGAATATGATTCTGGAAGGTATATGTCTCTTTCTCTATATATACGTATGTACATACACAGTAGTGGAGAAAAGTTTAAGTATGCTCTAAAAAAGACGATAAATATTTTAATATTGTACAATACGATTTGAACTTTTTTTGGGAAGTTAGAGCAATTAGTTTACTATAGGAGATAAGAAATTTTTTCAAACATTGCAATAGATTGCAGTTGAAAAAATACTAAAAGTTCAATTTCAAACTTTTTGATGTGGGCCTATATTGAAAATTTCGTCAAAATCGGTCGACATAGCAATAAGTTACAAACGTTTAAAGATAGTAAAAATTGCAAATTTTCGGCCTCTAACTGCAATAAATCTATGAATTCTTACTCTTTCAATGCTTCTAGTTTCTTCCCGCATCAACCGATTTCGATGACACTTTCACAGTGCATATAATTGACACAAATCTACAAACCCTACTTTTTAAATTGTCAATATAAGCCCACATAAAAAAGTTTGAAATTGAACTATTAATCTTTTTTCAACAATTCCGATCAATTGCAATTTTTGAAAATTTTTTCACATCCTGTGGTACACTAATTGCTTTAGCTTCCCAAAAAAGGTCAAATAGTATAGTACAATATTAAAATAGTTATCATTTATTTTAAAGCGTACTTACTGTATATAAGTATGTGTATTTTACATTTTGATGTATATGATTTTTAGGTTATCTTTAGAAGAATTTTTAAATATGTTTACCCATAAAGAAAAAATTTTGAAAATTAATGAACATATCATGTTAGCAAGTATGTAACTTACATATATTGTTTCTTTGCGTAGAAGATATTACATACTATTAATATGATATTCTTGTACAGATGAAGATAGTAATGATGAGGTTAAAGATACCAATTATTTTGATATAGCTTGTGTCCCGGTGGAAAATGGTAAATAAATTTACTTTATTACATAGTACGTATAACCTGCATTATAAATACAACATATTATTCAAAATAATATAGAACGAGAGCATAAAGAAGATAGAAGGACGTTACCAAATATGACTTTGACATCATCGGGTTCTCTGAAGACGATAGGCACAAAAGTTACAGGTAATTTCACATGTTTTTTTGTTAGCGTGAAAGAATTAATTTATTTTTAACTAGTTGCATTTTTATGAACTCAATGCTATATCCTGATATAAAATAATTTATAAGGTTCAATATTTGTAGAGAACGATCTCAACGAACCCCAGCAATGTATTGCACACAGCAGTATGGAAAATATACAAATTCCACAAAATTTCGATGTCACATTAGACAGGAGTAATATTGAAGGTAATTTATTGGAATTTACATGTCTGTATCATAGAGTCAAAGTGTATATAACCAGGTGTAAACCAGCTAATGTTTTGTATAATTTATATTGTGTTACTTTGATTGTTACGTGCTGTTTTGAAAATGGAAATAATTCCCGGAGAATCGGTCGGTAACTTTATCTACGTATATAATGATTATACGTATTATTATATATAAATAACAATCACACAAAAAATATTTACGGATGTTGTACACGCGGCGCTGCTACTTACCGCGGGGATGGCATCGACGATGTTGGCTGAGCCAAGCTGGCTCGCGGGCTGCAACGTCCTGGTGCGGCTGGGATGCTGTCCTCGTAGACAGGGGTCCCATGCTGCTACGCGGTCCGCGTTATTTCCAGGGCTTGGTGCAGGAGCTCAGCGCTGCGAAATCCCCAATGCGGCCGGAACCTATTTAGTGGGTTGTGGCGATGTCCGTTGCTCTCAATGTCGGCGGCACACGGCTGTTCCTCTCCTGGTGCAGTGTAACGGCGACCATGTCGAACAGTGATGGGAATGATGGGATCAGATGGGTTTCTGGTCGCTTTTCACGCGCATGCGTGAGTTTCGTCAGGAACGTAATAACGTCCCAAGTTTATGGGGAACTATTGGAGGGAAAATAGTGGGGGACTATTATTAGCGGGAATGTCTAATGGAGTCCGTTACGACACGAGGCGCGAAAGAAGAGCGGGCTGCGAGATTCATTTTTCAAAATTACATCATAATAAAGTTTGCGAAATTAGCGGGGCGTACTTGACTGAGGCCGACTGGCCTGAGGCTAGAATCGTCGCGCATGCGCGTGAAAAGCGCCAAGAATCAGTGATGCCAGATTCGTGGGTTTGGGATTTTTCCCCTCCGCTCGCTCAGCCGGCTCGACCCTCTACTCTGACGCACCGACGTCGCACAGTGGGGTATTTGCACCAAAAAGCCGGAAAAAAGTCATTTTTTAAAACTTGGTGTAAACCATATTATTTTTGTTGTATAAGATAATGGAATATGTATAGAATACCGTACCATAACTGTTTTTTTCATTTATGCACTCACAAAAGAGTGTACTTCGTTAGAAGTTAGAAGATTTTATGGTAACAGCTTATTTCCTTTCTATTCGTTGAAGTATCATTTACTTACTAAAGATTTTCTAGTATTTGAAATAACTTTGTCTGATTTTTCACTTTTCTTATATTTTGAGAAAAGTATGTACTACACTTTAGTACAGTTGTGATTCCTTCTCCGTATATTTTTTAATAGTTATTAATATTTGATGATATTCAATAGATCAAGAATTATTTTTCTAATTTCAAAACTTCATTAATCATTTTGTTATGGTTCAGGGTGAGTCCCGGTACTCTTTCTTGTGTCATTTTATTCCGTGAAGGTTTGTGATTAAAATCCAATAAAAATTTATTCCAGATTCGTCCAGTTTCCGATTTTATAGACAATTTAGATAGAAGTGAACTCCGCCTTTTCTCTCTCCGCCTCGCGTCATTGTCATACCAAAATCGTCAATATAGTTCTAAAATCGAAAAAACACTTACAGAATGATTGGTAATGTTGGAATATTAATAAGAATACTAATTTAGATGATAACAGAATGAAATCTGTGAAGAGTTTATACACCTACCTCAACTCAGTACATCGTAATCAAAGCATTCCATTATCACTACTTTTCAAGAGTTCGGATAATCTGACGACAAAATGTTTGGAATAAAAGTTGAACAGTATTTCGACATGTACAAAATTGTATATTTAAAATTTCGAAAATATTTTTTTTCAACAAAAAATGAACATTGTTTTGATTTTTTAAATGTTATAGTAGAATTTTGAATTCATTATCTTATAGCTGGCGTCAAGACGAATCCAACGACCTGCTTATTTATCACTCTGAACCCATAAATAACGCTACAATATTTTATTCCCGTTTTTCAGTGAAATACCCCACTGTGCGTCGCCACGTTGCTTCTACTGCGCACGAGCTACACACGAACGTACCTCTACTCTACCTCTGGATCTGTGTAGATTCACCCCTAGGACGGATGACCATTACTTTCTTTACACCCTGTACATGCAAGTTATGCCCGAGCGCCATGTGGCAGCGGCAAAAGAAGGGAGAGCTATAGCTATATAATTATAGCTAATTATAATTATCACAAAACGTTAACCTTACAGAGGTCGTAACATCTGTATAACACACAGTGCTATGAACTTATTACACTTTAACTCTATGGTTCAGGGAGATCATTCTCAATATATAATCCATCCCAATTGAGTGGAACAGCATGTATACTACATATTAATAATCCAATTTATATTTTTCCAGATAATGAAGACATATATGAAATTCTTGAAAATAGCTTTTGGTATAATGAAACAGAAAATAAAGTCAGTAATGATATTAATGGAAAAGAAGACATTACAAAATATGAGGAAGGGTATTGCACAATATGCTTTATTGAAAAAGCAACACAAGTTTGCGTTCCATGTGGACATCTTGCATGCTGCAGAATATGCATCACGCAGCTAGAGTGCAATAGATGCCCCATATGTAATGTTAATTTGAATACACAAGTGACGCTCTGCAAGTTATAAAATTTTAATATATTAATATATTTTTGTAATACAATCGAGCCCGGCGTGCCGGGGTCAGGTAACGGAATTTTTACGGGCCGAACGTCGCTTGAACGGGCTTAAGGCACACGATGACTAGAATCTGACCCAGGCACTTATGACCGTGTGGGCCCGTTGGTCCTGGTTTCTCCCAAATTTTAAGTAGGTTCGAGATTGTAAGAGGGCAACACGGTCGCACTAATGTGGCGAAAATTTGGCAGAAACCAGGACCGACGGGTCGAGGGAAGCTTGTGCCGGGTTTGGGCCGAGGGAACGTTACGAGCCCACACGATAATAAGTGCCCTGGTCAGAAAACGAGCATTTTGGCTATCTGGGTAGTTATACTTATAAGTATGTAAAAGCAAAAATGCTACATTTCCTATGCATTAAGGTCGTGGCACACTAGGCCGCAGCCTCGCCAGCTCAGCACCGCCGGTTTGGATTTTTTCTATGTAGTTCATAGTTCTATATTTTACATCAGACATGGGCAAATTTTGCTCAATCGGAGGCATTTTCAAGGGATACGGCACTATGGCGGCCTCGGGGAGCGAGACGCGCGGGCTGGAGAAGCGGAGGTATCCCTTGAAAATGCCTCCGATCGAGCAAAAATTTGCCCATGCCTGATGTAAAATATAGAACTATGAACTACATAGAAAAAAGGCCTAGTGTGCCACGGCCTTATATATAATTCTTACATAAATATGGCTATATAGTAATTTTAATAGCAGAAGAAAGTTTTTGTAGATCATACATATATTTGGAAAAATATTTTACTTTTTCGCTATGTGCGTTACACAAAAACTGTTTTAACAAAAGCAAGCTTAAATGCTTCGAAGTAAGTTATAGCATGACTCTTTTTTACAATGTTACAACAATTTAGGTATCAACCATTTTTTATCCAATAAATAATTCACAAGTAAAAGCCTTTCCTTGTTTTCATGCATATAGCCTATAGCCCAACGTCTTAGATCAATATAAATACATATAATACGCGGTTCATTTTCTCTTTCTAATATGCAATATCGAATGTGTAATCAAGCTTTAGATGTGCTTAACTTGCACACTGATTCCAACTTTCTGATTCTCACAGATTCGCAAAGTGTAGTTAAAGTTTTAGAAAAGCCTTTGTTCAATTCCCAATGTAATACTGCTCATAGAAATTAAGGACAAATATTGTAATTTTATATCCAACAGTGGTAATACAAAATTTGTCGAATTTATTTGGATACCAGCGCACATTGACTTAAGGATACTGTCTAGTCCCATTGCCTTGAAACATTATGCAACATATATACATTTTATTATAAAATTTATAATATATAATATGTAGTATTTCAATTGTAATAATGATTGACTGCTACATTATTCCCGCGCCAGCCTCGTCCGCAACCGCCGCAGTCCCGCGGCTTATAATACTGTTTCCTTAATTCCAGTAGTAGTCTGTTCTGTAACATATGAATATAATATTAATACTGTTGTGCCCGGACGGGTTCCAACAATTGTTTAAGGCGGATTCTTAACGTCTAATACCGGAATCGGGATATGATCGGGAGTGGCGACAATGTAACCAAACACGATGTAGCGTCTTTCTGCTTTATTCCAACTTTTTTTCTGTCCTCGCCCGGATGATGTCCGGAGTTTTTATACATGTCTTCTGCTGACTTGAAATATTACAGCGGTCAACGCCTCGCGATAGCGCTTACAATCATTTTGCTGATTTTACCTACCGGAGGTTATTGCCTCGCCGTAATGCTTACATTCCGAATTCCGGACACTACATCCCTACCCCCTTAGGGAGAGTGCTCTTACAATTTTCCATGAAATATGTAGGAGCATGACATGATATCGCAACGAATAATTATAAATGACTTATTAAATAACTTACTAAATAACTCGTAAATAATTATAGTACTAAGGTTTACATGCATATTATTCGCTTGGTTGTCCATTTTGTTGGTTACCTCGCTTACATTTCATCTGTGGAATATATTTGTAAGACATTATTACAATTGCTAGGAGTATAATTATTCCGGTTATGGAAAAGGATGAGATAAGGCTATAATGATATACTACGGGTGTTAACTCGTTTTCCAAACCTAGGTCGTCCCTTACTTCTATTAAACTTTTACTTATTGCGTGTAACTCATCTGGGTTCTTAATTATTTTCTTAAGCTTACATTGTTCCATGTGTTTTAGTTGTGTTACATTAATGGTCTTTATTAAATTTGGTACGGTTAAATTATGCATAGGTAAATAACTCAAGTATGTTTCCGCCTTATAATTTTTGCTTGTTTCTATTGTAAATTCGGTTGTAGAGATGGTACATTTTTCTTTAATTACTATGACACCAGAATCTTGTATTAATGTGCTCTGAATGGGGTTCTGGTCGCATGATATTACTAAATGAATTGGTTTTGGTGTAACATAGATCCACGTTCCTGGTTGATTTAATTCGATCAAAATAGTCTGGTTGAGGTTTATGAATCTGAGGTTGCAGTTTTTCGGTTGCTGTACTAATTTCGTAAAAATTTGCACTTCGCAAGGGCCTTTTGGTAATGCTTTAAAAACAGGATGGTATAACTTACATAGATAGTTGTTGTCTAACACTTTACATTTTCTCAACTCTTGGTTATTAATGTGCACGTAATCCAAGTTTGCTACATCTATTGTTACTAGTGTATCGGTAGTATCTAAATATGCGTAGAGCGATTCGTTTATTTTTGTGGGTACTGGATATACCTTATTTACCTTATATTGTTTCGCATTGAGTAATGGCACTTCGATAATTGTATTGATAGACTGGGATGTGCTATAGGTTGCTAAATTGATTAATTCGTATAAGGAGTGGGTATTTTCGATCGTGAGCGGTATCGGGAAATTTAGGCCCTTCGGTAAGTTAGGTAAGGCTGAATTTAGGTATTCGATAATCTGTTTGGGAGGGAGGACTATTGGGTTTAGGATTCCCTTCCTGATATCTTGTGTATAATCTAATATGTTTTTTACATCTTCGGCTAGATCCTTGATTATGTTTTCGAAAATTATGGCCTGTTCGTCAATAGCAGCTTGGAGATTTTCGCTGTTTGTCTCCGTTTGTAATAACTGTCTAAGTGCGTTTGTGGCGTTTAACAGTGTACGTTCGTTGTGATTTATGTTCCCGATAGACTCGTTATACAGTTGGATGTTTCTATTTACAATTTGTATTTGTTTTAATAATGATGTTCTTAGTGCACTACCTTCGTTTTTAAGTATCGCTACCTGTCTACTTATTGTGTTTGGGATTGGCTGAGCGGATCGGCGGCGACTCTGCATCAATGAACGGACTCGGTACGGCCTCGGCTAGGTTCGGCCGTATCGAGATCCCTGGGCCGATGGATCGGCTCGCGGCTTGATTGGCGGCGGCGACGAGATCGATCTGGATCGATTGTCGCACGCGGAACGTGCGACTGATTGGCTGATTGCTCATCGATCCATCGATCGTCGTCGCACGGGGCTGTTCAGCCGCCAGCTGACCCATCGGCAAATCAGTTGCTACTAGATCATTCGCTTGGCTACTTTACAATCCTTAGAATTAACGTGCGTCTTCTGACCCTTAATCAAAGGAAGAATCGATCTCGGGGTTTCCTACGGAGGAAACACAACTCATTATATTTTCTATACTCATTTATTGTTTCTTGCGAGTTTCGCGCTCGGTACATTGTATATGACATTCTGACGAAGTCCCTTCGTAGGGAGAATAAAGAAGTGACGGTTGTTATTTAAACTGAGTGCCGGATTATTCCATCCCTCCCAGACATTTTGGTCCTTCGAGCCGGATCCAGTGCTGCAGTTATCTGAAATTCAAACCAGTCTTTATTCTCGGTGATTAGTGCTTCGACCTTGCTGTTTAACAAAACAATGGCTGACCTTATCGACGACCAACGGGTGATCGCGCATCGTCTTTCAAAGATTCTCATTAATTTAAAAAAGAAAGGCAAGTCCAACGTCACGGTGGGACTACTGCAGACAAATCACGACGGTGCTAAGCAGTTGTGGGACGAATTTCATAAGGGGGACAAGAGCGTCAGGGCAGCGGCCAGGAAGGACCCGAAACTCCGGGAGAGCTCCTATTTCACGGAGGACGAGTACGACACGGTCCAGGAAAATTACTGCGATATTGCCGGCGCGCTAAAGGACTGGATTGCCGAAATGGAAGCACCAGCGCCCGTTAAAGAATCCAACGATTCAAACACGACGGAAGAAACAACGGTCGCTACGACCGCAAAAAGGTCACGCGCTGTGTTGCCAAAAATGGCTCTCCCGACCTTCGACGGGCAATATAAGGAGTGGCCTTCGTTTCGCGACCTGTTTACTTCGCTGATAATAAATGAACCGACGCTCTCTCAGGTCGAGCGGTTACACTATTTGAAATCGTGTATGAAGGGCGAAGCCGCTGCGATTTTGAAAAATGTCCAGACAACCTCTGACAACTTCCAAGTTGCCTGGAATAAGCTCGAAAGTCGCTATAACAATTCGCGACTACTAGTGCAAGCGCAAATACGATCGCTTACCTCCATCGCGCCTATACGGAAGGAATCTGCGGCCGAAATGAAGCGCCTTTACAACGAGACGTTCGACGCTGTCGATGCGCTGGAAAATTTGGAACGGCCAGTTACCAATGCTGTTGACTGGCTCGTAGAGCTGACTGTCGAGCGGTTGGATCGTCAGTCCCGACGCGAGTGGGAGGAATCAGTGAAGGACACCAAGGAGTTCCATACACTGGAAAAACTAAAGGAGTTCATGGAAGGACGCATCCATACTTGTGAAGCCTTGGAGTCGTCTTCAGCTGAAGCCACCGCCGACGTCAAGAAACCCGTTGTGAAGTCCTTCAAGGTGCATCAAGTGTCTCAGGAAGGCTCGTCTGTGGGGAATTGTAGCCTGTGCCAGGGGAACCATTTCGTCGTGCACTGCGATCTTTATCGGGAGAAGCCTCCCGCTGGCCGGCGAGAGGTCGCTAGAAATCAGAATTTGTGCTACAATTGCCTGGGGAAGCATGCAGTCCAGGACTGCAAATCGAAAAGGAGATGCCAGAAGTGCTCCGGGAAACACCACACCTCGATCCACGGGTCTGGCATCACGGAAAGGGAACCTACCGCTTCAGGAGCCGCCGTCCAGCATTTGTCCACGCACGTGAGTCGACCATCAAGTGTCCTGCTAGGCACGGCTCGCGTTAAAGTTTCAGGACCGCGAGGACAGGACTGCTCGGCTCGGTCCCTCATCGACCCTGGGAGCGAAGTCTCGCTCATTTCCGAGGCCCTGGCGCAGCGACTTGGCGTGAGGAGGAGTCCGGCTCGAGTACCTCTCCTCGGAGTCGGAGGTGCCAAGGCCAAACTAATCAGAGGGCAGACGAACCTGGCCATCGCCCCTCACTACGGCGGAGGGAAAACGTTCGAGGTGTCAGTGTACATCATCCCCGAGCTCTCACGCTACAGGCCGAGAAATTTACCTGCGAGGACCGAATGGCCGCACGTCAAGGATCTCCGGCTAGCAGATCCGGGGTACCACCTGGCCGATCCTGTGGACATCCTGCTCGGAGCTGACTCGTACAACCTCATTCTGCGAGAGGGTGTGCGGCGCGGGCAGGAGAACTCGCCTGTAGCCCAGGAAACTGCGCTCGGGTGGATCCTGACAGGGGGCATCGACTCAAAGGTCGGCAGAGGCGCCGCGAGTAGCCCGGCGTTGCTTGCTCATCACTGCAGTGTCGACAGAGATCTAATGAGCATGTTGACCAGATTCTGGGAGCAGGAGGAGATCGAAACTTCGATACCAGGGACCGAGGAAGATCGAAGGGCGGAAGAACACTTCAAGGCCACTCACCTGCGTCAGGCAGACGGTAGATTTGTGGTCCGTCTACCATTCGGTACCGCACCGAATCTGGGGGATTCTCGCCGCTCAGCCCTTCGCACCCTCGAGTCGATGAACAAACGATTCAGCCGATCTGCCAAATTCCAGCTGGCCTACACCGACTTCCTGACCACGTACGAGGCTCTGGGGCACATGACCGCTTCATGGCGGGCGGAGAAGGACGGAGGTTATTTTCTTCCGCATCACGGGGTCCTGAGGGAGTCCAGCACCACCACCAAGCTGAGGGTGGTTTTCAACGGATCGATGCCATCGTCGAACGGGAAGTCGATCAACGACTTCCTCCTCCGAGGCCCAAACCTTCTGCTGAATCTAGCCGACGTCCTTCTAAGGTGGCGGCTGCACGAGTTCGTCTTTTCAGCGGACATTGAAAAGATGTACCGCCAAATCGTGGTCCACCCCGAGGACAGGAAATGGCAAAGGATTCTCTGGAGACCTGCACAGGAGAACACAGTCAGAGAATACGACCTGAATACGGTCACTTACGGGCTCGCTTGTGCTCCTTACCTGGCGATTCGATGCCTCCATCAGCTGGCCAAAAACGAAGAACGGAGGTACCCCCTCGGCGCTGAAGTGGTCCTTCGGAACGTCTACATGGACGACGTTCTATCCGGGGCAGACACTCTTCCAGAGGCACGGCGGAAGCAGCAGGAAACGCGCGATCTCCTGATGGCGGGCGGATTCCCGCTACGCAAGTGGGCGTCCAATGCCCGGGAGCTCCTGGATGACCTTTCAGACGAGGAAAGGAAGGGAGGAACGGTCGAGTGGGACTCTCCGACGCATCAAAGCGTACTAGGTATAAGGTGGCTCCCTTCCTCAGATTGTTTTCAGGTGACAGCAGTTATGGCCTTGAAGAACTCCGGGACGACGAAGCGCGCGGTGCTCAGCGGGACAGCCCAGCTATTCGATCCCCTCGGATGGTTGGCTCCGGTAACCATCGTTGCCAAGGTTCTCATCCAGTCACTCTGGCTCATGAAAGCGGACTGGGACACTCCTCTACCGGAAAAGGAGCTGAAGACTTGGCAGCAGTTCCGGAAGCATCTCCCGGCGCTGCAGACCATTCGCGTCCCTCGGTGGCTGGGAACGACGACCTCCAGTCAGCCTTTGGAAATACACGGGTTCGCCGATGCCTCCGAGCGAGCCTACGCAGCCGTGGTATACTCTCGTTCGATCCGAGCTGAGGGAGGGGCGACGGTTTCACTCATCGTGGCGAAATCGAGGGTGGCCCCGTTGAAGCGGGTTTCGCTGCCGCGACTGGAGCTCTCCGCAGCCTTCCTACTGGCCAAGCTCGTCGACCACATCACCAACGCACTCGAGTGGCAAGATGTACGCGTACATCTCTGGTCCGATTCGTCGGTCGCTCTCAGTTGGATCCGGGGACATCCCTCCCGCTGGCCCACCTACGTCGCGAACAGAGTGGCCGAAATTCAGCGCCTGCTGCCTCAAGCCCGGTGGCACCACGTGAAGGGCGCAGAAAACCCGGCTGACTGTGCGTCCAGAGGATTGTCTCCAGCAGAGTTGCCATCCTTCGGGCTGTGGTGGAGGGGACCAGAGTGGCTGTCTTCGTCGGAGCCCATCCCGGCGGCCTCAACCGAGGAGGAAGAGAACGAGACCCCGGAGGAAGGGCACGAGGTCGAGGAGCTGGCAGTACACCACGTCACCAGCACTGGAGAAGCATCCTCGTGCACTGTAATCGAGCGGTTCTCAAATCTTAACCGCCTACTCCGAGTCCTGGCCTGGTGTCGGCGCTGGATTCCTAAAAACCGAAACCAGGAATCATTCGTTACGGCCAAGGAAGTCCACGAGACCAAACTAACCTTGATTCGTCTCGAGCAGGCATCTGGCTTCCCGGAGGAACTCAATTACCTCCGAAGGAATCAACCCGTCAAGGCCAACAGCAGACTGGCGAAGCTCTGCCCAATTTTGGACCAGGACGGAGTACTACGGGTCGGGGGCCGCCTACAGTCGGCAAATCTCGCTTTTGAAAGCAAGCACCCCGTAATACTGCCGGACGAATCCCCTCTGGCAAGGTTGTGGGTCGATGCAGCGCACAACCGATGTCTTCATGGGGGGACACAACTCACACTGGCTACGCTACGCCAGGAGTGCTGGGTTCTCCGAGGTCGGAAATTGGTAAAGTACTGTATCCGTCGGTGCACGGTTTGTATTCGCTGGAGGGGGGAGACAGCCCAACCTAGAATGGGCAACTTGCCGATGGCCCGCATTAATAAATGTCGTCCTTTCCTCCGAGCAGGTATCGACTACGCTGGTCCCATCGAGCTTCGAGTCGGTCGGGGTCGGGGTCGTGGTCAGGTATTCTCCAAGGGCTACATCGCTGTCTTCGTGTGCCTTGCAACAAAGGCAGTACACCTGGAGGTTGTTTCGGACGGATCCACCGAAACATTCATCGCAGCCTTGAGACGATTCACTTCCCGGCGAGGCAAATGCTTGGAGCTCCATAGCGACTGCGGTCGCAATTTCGTGGGTGCGGACAAGGAGCTTCGTACTTTACTGCGGGAAGCCATGCAGCAAGGGAGTGGTCCGTTCGAAGCGGCCTCCAGGGAGGGCATAACGTGGAAGTTCAACCCCCCCTCTGCTCCTCATTTCGGGGGAATCTGGGAGGCAGCTGTCAAGTCGGTCAAACACCACCTCCGCAGAGTCATCGGCGAGCAGCGACTGTCGTTCGAGGAGCTGACCACGCTCCTGACCGGCATCGAAGCTTGTTTAAATTCCAGGCCTCTGCAACCATTGCACGACGACTCGGAGGATCCAGTCGCTCTCACACCGGGTCACTTCCTGATCGGCGAACCACTACTCGCGATTCCAGAGCCCAGTCTCGAGGAACTCCCGGTGTCTCGGTTATCTCGGTGGCAGTTGATGCAACAACTGCAACAACATTTCTGGCGACGCTGGTCACTGGAGTACCTTAACACATTACAAACTCGAGTCAAGTGGTCGAAGAATAAAATTTTAATTGAGCCCGGAATGCTCTGCCTAATTAAAAATGAAACTTTACCTCCTACGCAGTGGCCACTTGCTCGAGTTGTTCAGGTGCACCTTGGGCCAGACGGGACAGCTCGAGTCGCGGCCGTGAGAACTGCTACTTCGAAATTCCTCCGGCCAGTGCATAAACTTATTCCCTTGTTGAATCCGATCGACGAGAAAAATGGCACGGGAGGAGGCCTCGAGACTGCACCTTCGAACGATCCTACCGATCAGGCATAAGTTCAACTGTATAACACAGGTTAATAATCACGCTCGCGACCATTATCACTGCATTGCCGATCATTCCATAATTCACTCACCTCTGTAGCACGTTCATCATCACAGTAATCATCGAATTCATCTCACTACACCACACTTTCATTTCACGACGCGTCCTTTTTTTTGCAGATACTACGCAGTCGTTGCCGGTCCGTTCAGCTTGCCATGCTCCGCTTGAGTCGACGCCGCTGATTGGACGTACCGCGATTCAGTTTCGTCAGTGGCTGACGAGGCGGGCGGAATGTTTGGGATTGGCTGAGCGGATCGGCGGCGACTCTGCATCAATGAACGGACTCGGTACGGCCTCGGCTAGGTTCGGCCGTATCGAGATCCCTGGGCCGATGGATCGGCTCGCGGCTTGATTGGCGGCGGCGACGAGATCGATCTGGATCGATTGTCGCACGCGGAACGTGCGACTGATTGGCTGATTGCTCATCGATCCATCGATCGTCGTCGCACGGGGCTGTTCAGCCGCCAGCTGACCCATCGGCAAATCAGTTGCTACTAGATCATTCGCTTGGCTACTTTACAATCCTTAGAATTAACGTGCGTCTTCTGACCCTTAATCAAAGGAAGAATCGATCTCGGGGTTTCCTACGGAGGAAACACAACTCATTATATTTTCTATACTCATTTATTGTTTCTTGCGAGTTTCGCGCTCGGTACATTGTATATGACATTCTGACGAAGTCCCTTCGTAGGGAGAATAAAGAAGTGACGGTTGTTATTTAAACTGAGTGCCGGATTATTCCATCCCTCCCAGACATATTGTTTGTCTGTCGTTTGCATTCATTGTACCAAATAATACTTTCCCTAAATGTCCGATTCCGTCTATTAGTCCTCGGCGTGATCGTGACGTTGTTCCTATTATTTGATGTACATACTCAAGATTTACAGAAACCTGTTGCAATTCTCTGCTCGATATGTTGTAAAATTGGTTACAAAATTTGTTTAGTCTGTAGTTAGTTGTGCCTGTACATTGTTTCGTCGTATCTTTGAGCGCAGTTTGTATTTTGGCAATACGTATAGATAACGGTGTTACATCTATGTGAATGACTAATTTCCAAGTACTTCTATAAATATGTAAATTACCGAGTTCTTCGAAATAGATGCCTGGATGATCTGTGAACCTTTGAATGGTAATGCCTTCATCCGGTGGTATTCCGTGCGTTATTCTTATGATTAAAAGTGAGGCTCTGCAAAGTGGAGTACAAGGTATTGGTTGCTATGGTGTAACTCTGTACTTATTCCTAACTTATTGATACGGCAGCGCCTAGCATAATCCTATGATTTTCAATAATATTAGTCTATGAAATGTTTTAGACGGTTAGTGTGGATTCGTAGAAGTCTGCGTCCTTTTTTTATTGTATAATTTTCGTTTGCGTGTGTTTGTATTACTGTGTATGGGCCTATCCAACTCGGTGTTAATTTTTTCGAACGCCCTCGTCTGACTGTGTCGTCGCGTAACAGTACTCGATCGCCTGGTTTGAATTTGATATCTGTCGTCCTTTTATCGTAGTGTTGCTTAGAGCGCAATTTTTGGTTGTTTATGGTGTCCCTTGCTATTGTATTGGTTGAGCGTAATCGTTGTTTTAGTTCGTGAGCGTAATGACCGTAGGTATAGTCGGGTTGCGGCGCGAGTTTGAGCGAGGTCGGTAATTCGGCTCGTCTCCCAAATACGAGTTCATAAGGAGTGTAGCCTGTCGCTGTGTGTGGCGTTGTATTATATGTAAACATTGCATAGGAGAGCCATTCATCCCAGTTTGACTGATCTTCATCGATAAAATTTTTTAGATATTCCGCTAGTGTCCTATGGCTTCTTTCCAGTGCACCGTTTGATTCTGGATGATATGCCGTCGTCTGTATTTTGTCTATTCTAAGCAATTTGCACGTTTCTTTAAATATTTGACTAAGAAAGTTAGTCCCTTGATCTGTAAGTAATTTCTTGCGTATTCCGTACTCGCACACTATTTTGGTTACAAATTCTTTGGCTATGGTATTTGCTTCCTGGTCGGGTAAGGGTATCGCTTTACTAAATTTTGTTAGTAGGTCTTGGAATGTTAATACGTATTTGTTCCGTTTGTTACTCTCGGGTAGTGGTCCTACTATGTCTAGCGCGCATTTTTCAAACGGTGCCGATGGTGTATCTGTAATTATCATAGGGGCTTTGATTGATTTGCGCAACTTATTTTTCTGACATTTTTCGCATTTCGAAATGTAATTTTCTACATCTTGTCTCATTCCTGGCCATGAGTGTTTTAATTGTATGCGTTTTAAAGTTCGCTTCATACCTATGTGTCCACCTAATGGGGTGTCGTGGTATTCGTATAATATTTGTTTCTTTTCTTCTTCTGTATATTCATCCTTGGTCGTAGCCGTTGTGTCGTCTTCGTCTGTTTCTGAAGATTTTTGTTCGTCTTTCTCTGAGCTATCTGATGCTGCCTGTGGATCATCTGGTGGTGGTGACTTTCGTGGCCTTCCGCGTCCGCGTTTGATAACATACATTCTACTAAGTGCGTCCGCGTTTTGGTTTGCCTTTCCTTCCTTGTAACGAATCTCGTAGTCGTATTCTTCTAACTTCAGTCTCCACCTAATTAATCTAGAGCCCGGATCTTTAACGCTAAATAACCATGTGAGGGGTTTATGATCGGTGACGATCGTAAATTTAGTTCCGTATAAGTAAGGCCGGAAGTGCTGGGTTGCCCATACTATGGCTAGTAGCTCCTTCTCCGTTGTGCTATAGTTAATTTCGGCTTTATTGAGTATTCTACTTGCATAAGCTATTGGTAGATCCTTTGCTTGTTGCTGTTGTGATAATATCGCACCTATAGCTTTACCTGATGCGTCTGTTGTTAGCGTAAACGGTTTTGAGAAATCCGGGTATTGTAACAATGGTGCCGATGTCAGTTTTTCTTTTAATAACTGGAAGGCTTCTTGTTCCTGATCAGTCCATCTGAATTCTGCATCCTTTTTTAATAATTGAGTGAGTGGTTTTGCTATACTTGAAAAATTTTCTATGAATTTTCTATAATAACCTGCTAATCCTAGGAAGGATTGTAGGTCTTTCACTTTCTTAGGTACGGGGTAATTCTTTACTACATCTAATTTTGACGGGTCTGGCTTAATGCCGTCTTCGGTGATGACATGACCCAGATAAATTGTTTCTTTACGCAAGAATTGACACTTAGTTGGTTGTAATTTTAGACCGCTTTCCCTTATTCTTTCGAAAATTTGCACCAATCTTTCCTGATGTTCTTTGAGTGAGCGTCCGTGAATGACTATATCGTCTATGTATACGAAGCATTTTATTCCACGTAGTCCTCCTAATAAGGCTTCCATGGTTCTTTGGAAAGTAGGGGGAGCGCCCTTAAGACCAAATGGCATGCGTTTGTATTCGAAGTGCCCGTGTGAAGTAGAAAACGCTGTCTTTTCGCAATCCTCGGGCTCCATAGCGATCTGATGAAACCCTGACGCTAGATCTAAGGTGGAAAAGTATTTCGCTCCTCCTAATTGGTCAAGTATGTCTGATATGTTTGGTAGGGGGAATGAGTCTCCTACTGTTATCTCATTTAACTTTCGGAAATCGACTACTACTCTGTATCTTTTTTTTCCGGTTTCATCGGGCTTTTTAGATACTACTAACAATGGAGCATTCCATTCGCTCGTACTGGGCCCTATTATGCCTTGCTCTACCATTTCTTTGACCTGTTTGTCCACTTCCTCCTTGTGTATTTGAGGTAGTCTATACGGTCTTACGTTTACTGGTTTCGCGCCCGGTATCAATCGTATTTTGTGCCTTACTTTGTCCGCGAATCCTAATCTGTCTCCTTCTAAATAAAAAATGTCGTTATATTTTTCGCATAGTTCCATTAAACTTGCCTTTTCTTCTTCGTTTAAGTTTTCCGTTTTGATATTGTCGCGTAAGGACTTCATTCTATCCTTCCCGGTCAGAACTTGAATGTCATACGTTGCCTTGCTGATACAGTCATTGCTACCGATGTTATCGCGTAGGTCAGTATCTGGCGTTGTCGAGAACGTCTCGAGTTGCACCGTCGGAGGCCGCAACTGGATCGCGCGAGTCGTCATGTTTATTATAGGTATCGGGCACGTGCCATTGTCGGAGCTTGTCAGACAATTTCCTATGTATATACCCGGTTCTATCATTTGTTTTTCCACTAACCCATCTCCATGCTCTTTTGTGCGAGCTCGAATAATTGTTTCCGTTCGTGGTTGGATAATAATCTCGTCCTGGACTAACGGCCAATATGTGTTTAAAATTTCTACATTTAATCCTGGTCTAATTATTGCATTGTACTTAGTTACGAAATCGTATCCTAGTATTCCATCAACTTGTAAAGGGAAATCGTCTTTAACTACGTGGCAAGGGTGCATAACGAACCTTGTACCTATTTTCACATTAAGCTCTATTTTACATATGATAGGGATTTCAGTATTTCCAATACCCCTCAGGGTTATTACCTCTCGTGTCGTGCGCACTTTCCCTATAATTTTACTATACTTAAGTAGAGTAATGTCTGCTCCCGTGTCGACCAGCATGCGGATTTTCGGACACTTTATTTCCTTTGCTTCTATTTCTACTATATTTTTTGATTTGCTCATTCCGCTAGTACAATTTATTTGATAGGATTCCAGAGTTGGCCTTTCGTTTGAACCTGCTCGCCCAGGTCTATTTCCGGTTCCGTTACCAAATGGCCTATCTTCTGTATTTCTGAACCCGTCGCGTCGGTAGTTAGTAGTTTGTTCACTATTTCTGGTTCGTATCTCTCCGTTGTTGACTCTCATTAATGTTCTACAATCGCGCTGGACATGCCCGGGTTTCTTGCAGTAGTTGCAAACTACCGCGGCGGGGTACATCTCCCGTCGGGGTCCCAAGCTTTGTCGATTAAACGCGGGACGATTAGATGCTAGTTCCGGTCGCGGCATGCTCAGACGCGTATAACAGTTCTTTGCTAGGTGCCCCTGTCTATGACACCTTTCGCACTTTATTTCATTATATCTTTGTCCTATTCTGTCTCTATTAAATCCGGTGCCTCCATAATTTCCGTAGCTCCGACCGTTGTTCGGGCCTAGCGCCTGTTCTTCTTCGATAGCCGCAGTTATAGCTGCTCTAAGTGTATCGAATGTCCGCGATCTAATTATCACTCTCAGTTTTTCTTTCAACCCTATGCTAAAAACGTTTATAGCTTGCTCGTTTACTGATTCTACCAACGCTTTGTTGACTATGTTACTGTTTCCTGGTTTTGATATTAATTGTGACAATTCTATAGTTAGTTTTTCTAATCTTGCTGCGAACGCCCTGACATTTTCGTTATCTCTTTGACGACATGCATTAAACTCTGATTGGACAGCGCATAACGAACGTTTTTCCTTAAAGAGTGCTAGTAATAGTGTTTTTAGCGAGTCAAAACTGTCTATGTCCCGATATTCTAGTTCTATTGCTGCTCGCTTCTTAAATTTTGTCCCTAAAATTGCTCGCAATAGTAGGGGTTGTTCACCTACGGATACTAACTCCGACGCGATCTCGCATGATTTCAAGAAGGTGGTTAGTTCGCTAGCGGATTCTCCACTGAAGTCTTTTACTAATGAGAGCGCTTTTAATACGGTTACGTTGCCCGTTGCTTGGTTACTACCGCTGGTTGCCATGTTTTGTGTTTCTAGTAGGCTGAAATCTGCAATATTTACAGGGAATTCCCTCTGTCTAATTACGTTATCGTAAGCTTCGCTATCGCTTGATGGTTCGCTATCTAGGTTTATGTACGGTGCGGGTAAACGCATTCGACGCGATGTCGGTGGATCGGAATACGGCGTACGCGGTTCCTCTTTTCCGGAGAAAGTGGGGAATTTGTCGAATATTGATTCAAATGATCTTGAGATACGTTTACGATAAGATGTACGCAAAGGCTTAAAATCTTCGTTTTTCCCGACATACAAAATTATTCGATGTATAGTCTTTGTTTAAGTGTGATCTCGGCACTTACAGAATTAGATGACGCATTTCGATTGGTCCTGGCGGGTCGTTAGTCCTCGGGCTGGCGACTGCTGCAATTGTCGTCCTTCTGACTCCCGATGGTTCCGTCCTGTGTCGCCGGAAGAGACTCTGGAGTTGCTAGTCCTCAGACCGCTGACGGCAATCTTCCTTCGGGTTGTTACTCCTTGAAGTCAGTCCTCAGACCGCTGGCTGCACTCTTCCTTTGGGTTATTACTCCTTCGGGTCAGTTCTCAGACTGCTGGGTGCGCTCTTCCTTCAGGTTGTTACTCCTTCGAGTCGGTCCTCAGACCGTTGGCTGTCTTCTTCCTTCAGGTTGTTACTTCTTCAGGTCAGTCCTCAGACTGCTGTTAGTATTCGACAGACAGAATCCCACCGCTGCCACCAGAATTGTTGTGCCCGGACGGGTTCCAACAATTGTTTAAGGCGGATTCTTAACGTCTAATACCGGAATCGGGATATGATCGGGAGTGGCGACAATGTAACCAAACACGATGTAGCGTCTTTCTGCTTTATTCCAACTTTTTTTCTGTCCTCGCCCGGATGATGTCCGGAGTTTTTATACATGTCTTCTGCTGACTTGAAATATTACAGCGGTCAACGCCTCGCGATAGCGCTTACAATCATTTTGCTGATTTTACCTACCGGAGGTTATTGCCTCGCCGTAATGCTTACATTCCGAATTCCGGACACTACAATACAAAAATAACGTATGTATAGTAAAAGAAGATTCGATTGGATAACTCACTGAAACATACATATTTAACAGTCTAACGCTTCAGTTTTGCTATGATTATACGTTTTTTTCTTTTTATTAATATCTTTATTGCTATTAATGGATCTGAGTGGCTTCAAGCCCTTTATAGTTTTGTTGTTACGAATCTCCGCTGACAGTTCTCCTGACTAGGCGCCATCTCGTCTATCTAGCTGAACTAAAATTGGCTCTGGGTTTGCTCTAGACTCTGGCTTCATGAACGGACTATGAATGCAATCACGGGCTTCGGTTATTTGACCTTATACGAGTATATTTTGAGCTGCACAAAGGTTCATTCGATAGAGGAAGGTTCAGCGCAGTGCGCTGTTCCCCATCATATCGTTTTGTGACAGAAAAATACATTGGAATCTGCGGTTTTTTTCTCGATTTTTGCTCTACATTAAACATATTTTTCTGTCGCAAAACGATTTTTTTTACTTATATGATGGGGCACAGCACACTGCGTCTAACCTTCCTCTATCGAATGAACCTTTGTGCAGCTCAAAAAAAGCTCGCATAAGGTCAAATAACCGAAGCCCACAAACCCATGTTTCAGCCCAAAATCTAGTAATATTCTAATAATGTCATGTGATTACCCTACCCCCTTAAAGCGTTCAAGAAGATCTGCTACTCTTTAATTTTCAATGTTTTCTAAAATTACACGCGGTAGGCGAAGGCCAATGTTTCTCTTCGCGATTAGTTCCTTTACTGTGAAAGAAAAAAGATTGAATAAGAATTAAATACTTCTAACAATATAGTACTCAAAAAATTCAAGGAGTGTTACGAGATGAGTTTTTTCGCCCAAGCGTGGCTAATTTACCATAAATAAAGTAAATTTTTTCATCGATATTTAGTTTTCCTCAAATTTTCTGATGTTGTGTAACCAGATAGTTTAATTAACTTCCCGATTCATAGGGAAGTTACTGTAATTACCCCGAAAATCGAAAATCGTTTTTTTAGCAGATGTTCACGTTTCATGGTTATTGATATAGACATATATGTATACAAAAATCAATATTGAACGTGACGAGCACGTCGTTCATTTTGTTTCTATGTTAAATGAATATAGATATTTTTGTTAAAGAGAAACATCTCGACGTGTGCGATACGTTTGTTTTACATAACGACCGGCACACAGTCCGAATCCGGAAACATAAGAGAGAATACGGTTAAATAAAATCTCTTGACTTTTTATTACGCGAGTATACCGGCTTCCCAAAACCAACAGGTTATGGGCCCAGGCACATAGTTAAAGTATACGTATTAGTGTAGAGTGACGTTAAAAATACAGTATAACATTTTTTTTTGCGTGAAAATCGACATTAAAATAGAAAAGCGAAAGTGAAAGTGTTAACTGGAAGTATTAAAACTCAGTGCAAAAATGAGTGAAGAGGCGAAAAAGGCAAAACGTAACATTAAACCGTTCGACGGTAAAAAATATAGTATCTGGAAATATCGAATTCGTTCATTAATAGCAGAAGAAGACGCATTAAAAGTCTTAGACGAAGTAGCTCCCACTGATCCAAAAACATTAACTAATTGGAAAAAATGCGAAAGGATTGCCAAAGGAATTATTATTGAATATTTGTCCGATTCGATGCTCAGTTTTTCAACAGAAGCTGATACGGCAAAACAAATTATACAAAAACTGGATTCGATTTATAACCGAAAAAGCCTGGCGACTCAATTGGCAATTGAGAAGAAACTTCTAACATTCAAATTTAAGGAAACTACGCCGCTATCAGAACATCTGATCTGTTTTGACGAAATGGTGATTGAATTAGAAGCAGCAGGGGCAACATTAAGTGAAATGAGCAAAATCGCAAGACTTTTACTAACATTACCGAATTCGTATAATACACTCGTTACCGCGATTCAGACTCGGGCGGACGAAGACCTGACACTCGGGTTTGTGAAAATAAAATTACTTGATTATGAAGTGAAATTGCAAAATGAACAAAGTGAAACGAGCGCGAAAGTTTTGCAAATAGAGACAATTATAAATAGTGAAAAGAAGAATAAGAAAAGTAGAGGATTTAAATTAAATTTTAAAAGGAAGCAAAACTATGGTTTCAAAAATAAAAAATTTAATAAAAATAATAAAATGCAGTGCGATCATTGTGGGAGACGCAATCACGAAAAGAAGGATTGCTATTTCTTCAAAAGAAATCAAGCTGCAGCGGAATATCATCAACGATCACTTCATACAGTTCAAATGCAGAATGAGGATGAACGATTTGCATTTATGACTGCAGATCAAGCTGATGATGAACAGCTTAATGATCCAAAAATTATCAGTTTTATAATCGATTCGGGAGCCACGGATCATGTGGTCAAAGACATCGAAGTGTTTAAGACACTGTCTACGTTGGACAAGCCAATAAAAATATCTGTTGCAAAGAAGGGAGAAGCTATCAGCGCAACACAGATCGGGACCATCGATGTGACAACAAATCTTGGTGTAACGGGTGTTCTAGAGAATGTGCTGTATGCACCAGAAGCAACAACCAATCTTTTGTCGGTGCGCCGAATCCAGCAAGCAGGGATGACAATCATTTTTGGTGAATCTGGAGGCGTTATGGTAAAAAAGGGTGGTAAGACTATCCTAACTGGTAAGTCAATAAATAATTTAATATGCGTAAATTTCACGATAAATAAAAATATGTGTAACAAAACATATGCAAATAACATTGTAACTTTAAACGCATATAAATTGTGGCATGAACGTCTAGGTCACATCGAACAATCTAAGTTCATCAAAATGAAGCAGCATAATTTATTTGAAGACAAAAATTTAATTGAGTCAATAAGTCCTACAAAAGATTTGTGTGAAGCTTGTGTATTTGGAAAACAAGCACGATTGCCTTTCTCAAAGGAAAGGGACAGGAGTCATATTACGAGACCTTTGTTCATCATACACTCTGATGTATGCGGTCCCATTAAGCCTCCGACTATTGACAATAAAAATTATTTTGTCACTTTTATTGATGAATTTACCCACTATACGGTAGTTTATCTCATTACATATAAATCTGACATTATTTAAAATGTTTCAAGACTTTGTTGCTAAAAGTGAAACCCACTTCAATTTAAAAATCGCAAATTTAAATTGTGATAATGGAAATGAGTATTTGTCAAATGAATTCAAAGCATTTTGTGTACAGAAGGGTATCCAATATAATTTAACAATTCCATACACGCCACAGCAAAATTCCATAGCGGAGCGAATGAATAGAACACTGTTAGAAAAAGCTCGCGCTATGATTCACGGAGCTGAACTCAAAAAGGAATTTTGGGGCGAAGCTATTCTAACAGCTAACTATTTAGTTAATATAACCCCAAGTAAAGCTATTATAGAAAACAAAACTCCTTTTGAACTTTGGCATAATAGAAAACCAAAATTGAATCGTTTGAAAGTTTTCGGTAGCACTGTTTATATTCATGACAAAAACAGACAAAGTAAATTCGATAAAAAGTCTATTAAAGGAATTTTAGTTGGCTATGGAAAGAATGGATACAAAGTATTAAACGTGGAAACAAATCAATTTATTATAGCACGTGATGTGGTTGTTGACGAGATTAATTTTAAAAACTCGAGACCAACTTCTGTACACAGAAATAATGACTTGGAAGATAATAACCTTCAAACAAAATGTACTAAATCGTGTACTAATAGTGAGAATCAAGAAAGCGAAGCAAACGATTCTAGTAAAAAGATTGAAGCTCGTAATGATTCTCATGAAGGTGAGTTGCGACGAAGTACAAGAATAAAGAATAAACCTCAAATAAATTATAATGAGGAATATGATTATCATATTTGTGCACTGTCGACAACTTCTGACATTCCTAGCTCGTATAATGAGATAAAAAATCGCAGTGATAAATGCGAGTGGGAGAAAGCTGTAAATAATGAACTTAGATCGTTGTCACAAAATAACACATGGACTTTGATTCCACGTCCTAATAATAAAAATATAGTTGACTGCAAATGGGTGTTCAATATAAAAATGGATAAAAATGGAAATTCATGTATATATAAAGCTAGACTTGTTGCAAAAGGTTTTAGTCAACAATATTTACAAGACTATAATGAAACCTTTGCACCAGTTGCACGAATAACTACCTTTAGAATGATTATCGCGTTTGCAAATCAACATAATTTATTGGTCCATCAGATGGACGTAAAAACCGCATTTTTAAACGGTTTATTGAAGGAGGAAATTTACATGCGTGTGCCGGAAGGGATTTCAGCACCTGAAGGACATGTATGTAAATTAAATAAAGCATTATACGGTCTGAAACAGTCTGCAAGATGCTGGTTTGAACTTTTCGAAGTTACACTGAAAACGCATGGTTTTCAAAACTCCTTATCAGATCGTTGTCTATATCTTTTAAATAACAATCATATTTGTAAGAATATCTATGTACTCTTATATGTAGATGATATTCTGATAGTAACGTATGACAGAAATACGATGCAAAATTTCAAAGAATACTTAAAGAAACAATTTTCTATGACAGATACGAACGAGATAAAATTATTCTTAGGAATAAATGTCATACGAACAGAAAATACAATCTCATTAGATCAAAATGTCTATTTAAAAAATATTTTGTGTAAATACAATATGATTGATTGTAACAGTTTAGATACTCCTTTGCCTCCTAAAGTAGATTTAAATGCTCTGAATGCTGACGAGTATTATGATGCACCATGCAGAAATGTTATAGGCTGCTTAATGTATGCTATGCTATGCACACGGCCTGATTTATGTTTTGCAATAAATCTGCTCAGCAGATATCAAAATAAAAATAACAAAGAGCTATGGCAAAACTTAAAGAAAATTTTAAAATATATAAAAGGATCGTTAAAAATTCGTTTGGTTTACAAACGAAATGATAATTATGAAAATTTATTAAATGGTTATGTAGATTCTGATTGGGCAGGTAACGAAATAGACCGGAAAAGTACAACTGGCTATATTTTTAAAATGTTTGATTGTAATACGATCTGTTGGAATACAAAAAGGCAAAATTCAGTTGCAACTTCCTCGACAGAAGCCGAATACATGGCATTATATGAAGCAACTAAAGAAGCTTGTTGGCTTAAATCTCTTTTAAAAAGCATGGAGATAAATATTAAAGACCCGATAATTATCTTCGAGGATAATAATGGTTGCATTGCTATCGCAAATAATCCAACAGATCATAAACGATCAAAGCATATAGATGTAAAATATCATTTTACACGTGAAAAAGTGGAACAAAAGGAAATAATACTTAAATATATTCCCACAGATAAACAGTTAGCTGACTCATTCACAAAACCATTACCAAAAGTTCGGTTCTTGTACATCCGCAAGCAGATGGAACTACTGGAACATGAATAAAAAAAAAAGGAAAACAAAACTATTAAAATTAAATGCATGTAAAACTATAATTTCCAATATGTTTTAAAATTTCGTTTATTTTTTATTATTTCGATCTGTAATCGCTAGTATAGTGGTCTGATTGGGTTTTTCTGGGTTTTCCCCAATCCAACGCAACAAATGTTGGACCATTTATGTATTACCCAGTATTAAAACAATATTAAATAAATGAAGTGTTCTCTCTTGTGTTAATTGTTAACAAATTAATTTTTGAGTGGGAGTATAGATATATATGTATACAAAAATCAATATTGAACGTGACGAGCACGTCGTTCATTTTGTTTCTATGTTAAATGAATATAGATATTTTTGTTAAAGAGAAACATCTCGACGTGTGCGATACGTTTGTTTTACATAACGACCGGCACACAGTCCGAATCCGGAAACATAAGAGAGAATACGGTTAAATAAAATCTCTTGACTTTTTATTACGCGAGTATACCGGCTTCCCAAAACCAACAATTGAAGTCATTTTAGACTATTTTTATCAAATTGTTAGTATGTGTGTGTGTGTGTGTGTGTGTGTGTGTGTGTGTGTGTGTGTGTGTGTGTGTGTGCGCGTATGGCCGTTTTTATGTTATCAAATTTTTCGTTAACGTTTTCTGAAAAAGTAACAATGCGATTAGAATGATGAATGATGCAATCAATGCGCCCCGTCGTAACTTAGAGCTGATTAGATTTTGGTCCATATCGGTCAAGTAGTTTTTTAGATTTTTTAGTTTTTTTAGTTTTTTTCGAAAGAAGTTCATTCAAGAATGTAATTTATACGAGAGGATGGAAATTTTCCACTGAATAAACAAACGTAATTATATATATTTCATTTTTATGTAAAAAAAATTTTTTTAAATTTAACCCTTTGAACACGAGCGGCGCCGATACGGCGTCCGGCCGATGTTAAGTAGCAACTCGAGCGGTGTCGATACGGCGCCCGGCCGATGTGAAGTGGCAAGGATGCATCTTGGCTATTGTTTTACTAAGTATCACACCAAAACTAATTACAGAGTGTAATATTTATCAAAATTTGTTGTTTTCGACATATAAATGAATAAACTGGTGAAATTTTTTTTTTTAATTTTTTAAAAATTAAATATTTTTGAAGTACCTGTAAAATGTTCACCTAATTTGGCAAAGGGTTAAAAAAAATTTTTTTTAATTAAAAAAAAATTTTTTTTTTCAATTATGCAATTAATGCTAATGTTACCGCTTACAATAATCAAACTAGCTGGTTATTGTTGCTCGCCCGCTTCGCGAGCTCGCGGGTAGGACTGCTCTTTCGAGAGGGTTAGTGGTACGCATTGCTAGTGGGGCATACAGCTATTAATGTTTTTTTACCCCGCAAATCGAAAATCGAATTTTTAACAGATCTTCACGTTTCATGGTCATTGGATTCATTTCAGACTATTTTTATCAAAATGTCGGTATGTGTGTGTGTTTGCGTGTGCGTGTGCGTGCGCGTGTGCGTGTGCGTGTGTGTGTGCGTTCGTGCGTGCGTGTGTGTGTGTTTGTGTGTCAAATTTTGCGTTAACATTTTCTGAAAAAGTAACAATGCGATCAGAATGATGAATGATGCAATGGATGTGCCTCGTCGTAACTTAGAGCTGATTAGATTTTGGTCCATATTGGTCAAGCAGTTTTTTAGATTTTTTAGTTTTTTTCGAAAGAAGTTCATTCAACAATGCAATTTATAAGAGAGGATGGAAATTTTCCACCAAATAAACAAACGTAATTATATATATTTCATTTTTTTTTTTAATTATGCAGTTAATGCTAATGTTACCGCTTACAACTAAAGAATCGGGAAGTTCTTTGTGTGGCTCGTGGAGAGTCACACACAAAATAAAAAAAAACCATTAATAGCTGTATGCCTCACTAGCAATGCGTACCACTAACCCTCTCGCAAGAGCAGTCCTACCCGCGAGCTCGCGAAGCGAGCGAGCAACAATAACACCATTCGCGAGCTCGCGAAGCGAGCGAGCAACAATAACCAGCTAGTTTAAATCATACTTTTATCTTGTAATACTTTGTTCGTAGGTATTTTCCGCAACTGCACTTGTATTTTTCGAACTGTTTTTACATTTATTGAATCAGTAGCACATTCAGGATATGTTCCTGGAGAACCTGCAAGGAAAAACAAAAACAATTTGACCATGTAGGTTTGTGCCTCTTTAATGTACCTTAGGCAAATATAGACAAAAGAGAACTCAGCTCCGATAACCTTTATCTTCACATATGTTGTCAAGGTTAACATTCCGAACAATTTTTCCCTATGTATACATGTACCTGTCGCTTGGTCTTAGTTTTGGAGATAATTGTAAAAAACTTGTGTTAAATTTGAATTGTATGTAAGTACACTTCATTCTCTTACAAGCTGTCACTAAACGGTAATTAAAATGGACAAAATCATATACAGTCGCCCGGGGGGGGCGACTTTGCTGGCGCTGTTCCACATTTCACATGGATTTCTGTATGTATGTATTTCGTAATATTAAAAAATAATACTCAAAATTTAAATTTTTTTGAAGTATTTTTGCAAATATCTCGGGAAATAAGGCCGAGAGACGGGTATATATACAGGGTGGGGCAGTAACTGTTAGCACCTCAAATATCTTTGTTGTTTCTAAAGATACGTAAAATATGGTAAGGACAAAGTTGAATGGTACAACGGGGCTGATACTATGCAAAAAAAAATTTTTGTTTTTATGTCATTTTTTTGGAGATGTCAAGGTCAACTTCATTTTTTTAAATGGAATGAGATATTTTTTAATACGTCAATCGATGCGGCTGGACATTCGTAATAAAAAAGTACTAACCTATGTATGTCGAAAAGTTAGTCGTTCAAGAGATATTTCAATGTAAAAAACATAGAAATACCATTACTGTCGTACTAAAACGTTACAATAGTAAGTAAACGCTAACGTCTTAGTATGACAGTAATGGTATTTTTATGTTTTTTACATTGAAATATCTCCTGAACGACTAACTTTTCGACATACATAGGTTAGTACTTTTTTATTACAAATGTCCAGCTGCATCGATTGACGTATTAAAAAATATCTCATTCCATTAAAAAAAAATGAAGTTGACCTTGATATCTCCAAAAAAATGACATAAAAAAAAATTTTTTTTTGCATAGTATCAGCCCCATTGTACCATTCAACTTTGTCCTTACCATATTTTACGTATCTTTAGAAACAACAAAGATATCTGAGGTGCTAATAGTTACTGCCCCACCCTGTGTGTGTGTGTGTGTGTGTGTGTGCGCGTGTGCGTGTGTGTGTGTATATAAAAGTTGTTCAAAATATGAACCTTGACAATATATTTCAAGGACAACGCGATTGGAGCTGTTAGCTGGGTTTCCTTTGGTCTATATTTACCGTGATTTACCGTACCTTGTGTTAACCTACATTGGGTTTTATCGGCGATTTCATCTCTCGATTTTTGACCTTCCTCAACTGTAGTTGCATTCGTTGAATTAGTGGCGCAGTCGGGATAAATGTGTAGAAAGTCTTTAAAACATTATTATTATTTAGAGATACATGTATACACCAGTGATTATGAAAATGGTATAAATCAAAAAACTGTTGTCGATCATTTTATTAATAATATTGAAATATAGAAATGGAAATAATACAAAATAGGAAACTGTGACTTTGCTTATTTTGCTACTTATTCACTTCTCCGATAATTATTGGTTACGATTTGAACAAAGGACCGGACTGGACCGGACCAGACCATAAACTGACGAGACGCGAGATCTGAAAACACAGGATTTGACTTCAGTGTCTTCAAAGCCCGAAGTTGACCCTTTTCGTGGGTCTTACAGCCCATCGAACGGGGGCAACGTGAGAAAACATACCTAATTTTCAAAATATTTTGACTTGCACCTTTTTCATACATTTAACTTTCTACATTAAAATAATAATTTCAATACTTTACCTTCATTCCCGTACATTATTATCTTCTTGCCATCATAAAACGATGATAAGAATTCCTTTAAAGTTAACCTAAAACCAGGGTATGTATATAATTCCACTTAGGGGGGACCGCTCTGGCCCCCCACCCAATCCCGGATTCCCGGCCGTATGTGCCATATGGCCCCGGGGGTCGTTGGGCGGAGCGAGCTGGTGACTCGCGAAGCCCACCGAACGGCCCAGGGAAGGGGGAGTGTAAGTGGGCAACCTGCTTGCACCCCGATAGATTAGGCATTGACGGGGGGTGTTCGGCCGCGAACGAAACTTTGTCGCGACGAAGAGGGCCTGGTTCATGTCAAGCGATCAGAATGGAGATTCCGAGAGGGGACTGAGTCTCGGAACGCAGTTAAGACAGGACCCCCTTTGTCTATATCCTGGTGCGGGTCGGTCCCAGGATAAACACGTGTCGGGTATAACGTAAACTGTCGGACGACTGCATGGCGCCGAATTTTCCCGACACTTTAACCAGGGTATAGAATGACGATAAGGCAGTAGACTTTAACTCTCGTGCGAATGCGGTTCAACGAGTGGTTCTCCCCACAAGATTGACAAATCTGTGTTAGTTCGAATCGCGGCGACGAGTGTGATATATCGTGAATGATATTGTGATGTGCAGCGGTGTACGAGCAGTACCGGCAATGCTCGAGACGCGAAAATACAATTATAAGGGATCCCTCGGAGTCAGTCTCCATCAGGTCGTGCCGACGCACACAACTACATACATGAGGGATCCCGCGGAACACTCTCCGCCAGGTCGTGCCTAGCACACACCCACACATACATTCAATGGATCCCACGAAGGGATCCCGCGGAGACACACTCTCCGCCAGGTCGTGCCTAGCACACACCCACACATACATTCAATGGATCCCACGAAGGGATCCCGCGGAGACACACTCTCCGCCAGGTCGTGCTCAGCACACATTCACACACGCTCAAAGGAGTCCGCGGAACTATAATTCCGCTAGGTCGTGCATGGCACACACTAACTAATACATTTAACAAATTGTGCATGTCGCACAACATAACGATATCAATTGCGCTTAACCATCGTCTTAATGTTCACACCTTTATGTAATTTTTCTTCTTTTCTGGGGTTTTTTATGCCGCAAGGCTTTTTCCCCAATGAGCCAATAAATTAATTATTATCATTTCGGCTCAATTCTGCGTCAATTGTTTATTTATTAATCCTCCTCTACAATCATATCCCATTCATAATTTGAAACACGGAACTTCTCCATGTTGGAGAGGTTTCGACGATACAGGGGGAGCTTCTCTCCCCCCCGGGACGGGGCCCCACAAGGGGCCAAGGGCGAGAGGGTGGCTGGTTGTGTTCCATTGGAGATCCCAGCCGCCCCCGAATAGCTTAGGACAGGTTGTCGTGAGGTTTTTAGTGGGTATTGTGCGCCCTTCTGGCCACGTAGCCCCACATAACCTCGCACCCCTCCCAGGGGGTGCGGGGTATGCGTAAAAGCATTTCCCTCACGTAAAAAAAAGGGTATGTATATAAACATCTTTTATAAGAAAACATTATTACAATGTAAATGGGCGATTCCATTCCAAGTGGAAATAAAATTCCGTTACTTGTTCCTCGATCCCAAGTAGCACAGAGATATCCTATGTACGTCCATAGAATGTCCGTTTCGGACATTCCGTACATTGAGAGAACGTCCACCCAATGTCCACGTGTCCCAGTTATGTCCTAGTTAGGTTCCCTGAATGTACTAGGAAGGTACCAGTTACGAAGTTGGACGTCCTGCGGATGTCCTGTGCGGACACTTTCTGAACGTTTTTAGGATGTTCGGAAGTAACGTTCTCTGGACATTTTTTGAACGTTTTTAGAATGTTCGTAAGTAACGTTCTCTGGACATTTTTTGAACGTTTTTAGAATGTTTTCTTCTTCGGCAATAACCACGTTTTCACTTTATAGGTTAGGATTTCGCGTGAATTATCCACTGTACTATTTAGTTTTTCCGTTTTTACGTAATTTGGGCACATAACCTGACACGAATTATTCACGTATATTAATCAGCTTAGTGAAAGACGCTTGTGTACACATATAAATATATATAATAAACAGTGTTCCGAATTACAGCATTACAGTCTTCCTATATTGTGCATTTTTTCTCGCGAATGCGCGACGATTTCAGGTTCGATTCCTAGAACGTCCAAAATTCACGTCCTAAGGACATTCGCAAAACCTAAGAAACGAACATTCCTAGAACGTCCAAAATTCAAGTCCTAAAGACATTCGGAGGACCTGAGAAACGGATGTTCCTAGAACGTCCAGAATTTATGTCCTAAGAACATCCATCGAATGTTCAGAATGGATGTAGGACATTCGGACATAAACTGGACGTAAAACATACATTCTATGGACGTCCGGTGCTACTTGGGATACTGTTTAACGAGTTCTACAATGTTATAAAATTTCATAAAAAACCACAGACACATTTAAAAGTGTGATCATTTGGAGTGGAAGTGCCCAAAGAAGTACTTTGAAAAGTGATAAACATTATGAACACAATTTTAATAAACGCAGTTTAAGAAATTCACGTGTTACAAACCTGCCATTAGCGAAATGCTTCTGTAACGTTTCAATCTTATTATTCCTTAGTATAGTTTTTTTATTACTTTTACGACGTACTGATTGTCCTGTACTTAATCTTTTTACTTTAATTTCTTCGTTCATTATTAGCTCTTCCAGATGTTCTGTAAATTTAACAACTAATTTATATTGAATAATAGATAATTTTCTTATTTTGTAATAGAGAAGTAGAGAGGAAGAAAATAAGTAATAGTATACAAATATTTTATATAAACAAAATACAATTACCCAAAAATTTCCATATGTTCTTTCTCCCTTTACCTAACTTCGACGAAACAATATTATTATATGATTCTGAAATATTATTTGTTCGTATCGGACAATCATGTACAGACACTTTATTCATTTTCGGTAGCCACGTACTTTGCAAATAATAAATAAAATTTTGTATTGTAGGGTATTCTGCAATTAATGAAGTGGATTCGCTACGATTTCAGTGAAACCTTTTTGAAACATCTCTGAAGGAGTCAAGGCTAACGTAATTGCCATCGATAATACTTTCGTTGGTGCATCACCAAGACCTAAATGGCGCCATTTTCGTAATAAACACTTGTTTGAGAATAGAAGGTGGTAAAACAAGCCACTTCACTTAAACGTAACTTTATTTCCCCAACTTGGGTTCGTTCGATTTGTAACAGGAATTATGTACACAGCGATCTGTAACTTGGCCAAAACACCAGCTTGTTTTGGCCAGATTTATAAATAAAGAATGTTGATTTGTAGTTAGAGACATTCACGTTTAGCGTCCGTGAATCCAGATCTCGAATCGACTTACTCGCGAAAACAGGTCAAGAAGACGCGCGACGTTTTCCGTAGGAACGAGCGAGAACGATTGACGTACGTTGAGATCGGAGTCGAACAGCTGGCAGTTTACCGTCACCGTCGAACTATTGATTGGCGGATCGATAGAGCGATCCGCCAATAGTAATCCCATTTTCGGGGTCGATAATCGATCGTAATCGATGTCCGACGGTGCTGGCATAAGCTACTGCGAGCTGCTTATCGACTCTCGATCTCGCTGTTACGCGTGAATCCGCCAATAGCGAGGCGGCGCAGTAAATCGGCGCGTTCACGCTGCCGACACGCTCAGCCAATCCCAAACAACACTTTATCACGAAAAATTGAATGAAGATAAAAATTAATTAAAATTATCTTGTATGAGAGGTAAATATATTTTCTAGAATATTATACAAACCTGGTTATAATGAAACCAGCAGCCTTTTATACTGCTTGACGGAAATTGTTGCTCCAATGCATTCATTGCAGCAAATTCGTAATCCGTCATAGTCAATCTTATATTTTTTTTCAGCATTGGAGATAATTCATTTATTTTACTAGTAGGTATACTATGTCTTTTCTGGATCAGGGTGGTTCCCCCCATGGAGAGAGGGGGTATCCCCCTCTCCCCCCCCTGGAGGGGGCATTGCCCCACCCCTGAAGGGGGAGGTCACCCCCCCCTGGAGGGAGGCATTGCCCCACCCCTGGAGTGGGAGGTCACCTACCCCCCCCCCACCCTCCGGGGTCATTACCACCCCACCCCTAGGGTCATTAACCCACCCAGGATAATCCCCCCCGGGTAATCCCCCCCCCCCATGGGAGGGGGTCATGAAGAAGTGACATTTCACAAAGTATGGGGGGGGGTCATGAGGAAGTGACGTCACAGAAGTTACATTACTCAAGGTATCAACTATGTGGTTCACAGGAAGTGAAGTCACAAGCCAGTAGATAGTTGCGAACGACACGTGTTGATACCTTGACGATCTAATCGGCAATGGCGTTTCATAACCTCTTCACCTGTAAGGTGACGGTAAGAAATCCCCCCCCCCCCACCACTTCCCTGACGTCACAAGATGTAGACGGTTGCAAACGACACGAACAGGAATCTTGCAAAAACTGCAAATTTTGTAGCAGGAAGTCACTGCGAAATATTATAGCGTATCAGATTTAATTCGTTTAAGACGCTATTTGGTCTTTCTTTTTTTGTTGAAGACGTTGCACATAAAGGATGACATAAGCGAATGTCTAGTAAAAGATTTTTTTATACATTTTGTTGCTCTCAGCCTAACAAAGTCTGTCATTATCATTCCATTGTTCTCGTCTTTCATCAAGCCGAGAACCTTTTTTTATTTACAAGTGGGATATATTGTTCATTAATTTGTACAAATTCTTTTCAATCGTTAGCAGCATTTGTTCTAAACAGGGTATTTAACGAGTTGTAGTAGCAGTATCCCTTCACGGTTTGGGTATCAAGTTGTCCATGCTTCCAGCTAGACCGGTGTTTTTAGTTCTCTGGTTTTGCGATAATTGAAAGCTTGCATTTCGCGAGTTTTAAATTACTGCAATAAACTTCTTTTTCTAATCTCGCGAGCGGAGATTTTGTTTTTATGAAATATTATACTCCTTAGGAACGAACAGGAATCTCGAGACAGGGAAATGAAAAAAATCACACATAAAATGCTGGAATAACCTTTCGATTTTTATTTTATTAGCATTACGTCTAAGCCTAAAGCCAACAATTCGGTATCTATTAATGAATTGCGTTCAAAATCTTCATTTTCCATAATTGTTTTTGCAAAATCATTGGTAACATTAGATATTATTTGCATAAACTTACAATATTTTGTCTGTACAGAATATAGGTTCTCAGATAGCCATGAGTACATGTGATCGATACAATATTGCAACCTTCACATAATCATTTATCCGACAGAATTCCATGGTTATATCACCAACTTGCACAGCATTCCCTAAGTTGACAATGTTCTGCAGAATATCTTCTCCCTTTCGTAGAAAATCTTTCCACGTAGCCATAGAGAATTGAATTTCATTGCCACGATTGTCTCCTATAGCCAACTCAACGTGACAGCAACCACCAATTCGAACTCCAATGTCGAGATACTTGTAGCATGTATTCGTCAAGGGATATCTTCTGCCCAATATACGCACTGCGCGCGTGATCCTCTGTTCTGAATTATCAACCCTGATAAGAAAAAACAATTAGGAGAGAAATTTTTTTTCAATAGTTACAAAGAAACAATTATGAACAGTATTTTTGCAGTTGTTGGAATACTTACTGTGTGTGTAATTTCGGAGGATTGAACTCATTATTCTCTCGCGCTGCTCGAGAATTGGTGTTTGCGGACCACATAGTTGACACTGTGTCGATCTAACCAACAATGGCGTTTTATAGCCTCTCTTACTCCCATTCTCTCCAGTTTCTGAAGGAGGGGAGATATCATGCTAACACTTTTTAACATGCTGAGTAATACACTTGGTTCTCCTTGATAATGTGGAAACTGCAAAGTTCGGCGTTCTTGTGGGAAACTGTCCTTGAAACATGATACCGGATGCATGTATAACCCCCCTTCCCTCGCCTGCATCATCATCCAAGTTTGCAAAAATTCCAAGTTTGCAAAATATGCTCACGCTATAACGTGCACGTGCCCCTGTGGGGGAGTGTCCTTGAAACATGATACCGGATGCAGTTAACCCCCCCCCCTTCCCTCACCTGCATCATCGTCCAAGTTTGCAAAATATGCTCGCGCTATAGAACTTACATAAGTGAAGGTCTAGTAAAGCAATTTTTTTGTTAAATAATACAATTTATTTAAAAAAAATCATGGTTTTTTTGTCGCTCAGTATATAATTTACATAGTTTAAATACATTTTCCATGGCACATACACCAGTATGGAATGCACATCTATGCAATCCCTTTGGCATCAACGATAATCTTGGAACATCCTCCAGATCCACATCAAGAGCTTCTATTCCAGTTAATGTCCATAACCATTTTTTCTTTTCCAATCCTCTGACAATGACTTGCTGCGTATTTTCAAGGGCCAGTTTCAAACAACTTCCAGCTGTTTTGTACGAAACACACCCGTCTGCCCAACCGATTCCATGATGTTTGCGCGTTAACCATCGAACCTGACGTGCTTCAGTAGCATTCAATCGATGGAATTCAAATGGTGGCTCGAATATCCAGTGCAATAGTTTATTTTCATCTTGTAAAATGGCTGCTTCCTTTACAATGAAATCGTTTGACCCTGTCTTGAAACCTTGTAGATCAACGAATGATACACGAGACATCATGCACCCACCGCTTGTTAAAGTATTCTGCGTACGACGTTGGTTAATGGACTATACTCGACTATACGATCGTGTATGATTAAGCAGTATGCAGCTGTATTCACAGGCACATTATCTCTGCACTCGAAATCTATGCGCACATCAATGGTTGCACTTTTAACAGATTCGTTTTGACGAGAGCAGTCTATCACAACAAATGGGCCCTGTGATAAGAACTCCAATTCATCCAGTAGCGGCTCACTCAATCGATTACCATAATATGAGTTTTGAAATTTAGCATACATGTCGTAAAGTATCGCATACTTATTCTTTTCAAAATTCAAGTTTAGATCATCATATGGATACGATTCGGAATTTAGGTACAACCGTATGTTTGACAGTTTGCAATCATCGAAATGATTAGCAGTCTTATGCAATTGATTCTTCCTATCATTCTGCAATGCGAATATGATGAAGCGAGGTTTCTCCAATTGTGTTACCGTCTTTATCGCCCACGTATGCTTCGTAGTTGTTTGTAAATGCGGATATTCATATAAATCCCAAGAGCGGAAACTCATAGGTATCATTTGCCCTCTCTCGAGAATGTGTAGTAATGACAATTTGGTTACTTCTTCCAGACTTATGTGTGGCATACGCCACTGAACTTTGAATAATTCGATTTTAGGTTTTAAAGTATTAGAACCATTCAACGCGTTTAGATCGTTTCGCGATCGAATTAAGACCAACTCTTGACGTACGTTAACGGTAATCTTGTTATAATCTTCACCGAAACCAAATAGCATATTGAATGGTATGCAGAAATTGAAATCTTCACCACCCAGTTTTCGATACCAGCCTGCGGTGGCCAATGCTTTACTTTTTCCAGGAGAGACGGATACATATGTTTTTAACGAGGTTGTTATTCCAGGATTTCTACAGCGGTCTATTTCAACTCCATTCAGTTCATAGCGAATTTCATCAAACATGAAAGCAGCGCAATTGGTATCGAGAGTAACATTGTTGCTTGTACCGGCAGGTGGAGTCTCTTCTAAAATAACTTTTCCTTCAATGTACAAGAAACTCTCACACGGTAGCGTATACAGATCCTGCTGGTGTATCGGTATCCTTATTTCATCACTATTTCCGAGAGTAGTATTGGCATAGGGATTATATGTGTGCACTTCTATCTTAGTTATACGGTTATCAGAAGTTGGCGCATCGCCAATGGCCAAAATGTCAGACATTATTGCTTTACAACAAATCCCAACGATTGTAGAAAACGTATGTTCTGCAAGCTCAGGTTCTTCTTCTCCCTCGACGATAGTATGGCACGAGATCGAATTACTGTGTCGATGAACGAATTTTTTGTAGCGATTGGAGGTTCATCCGTTTTGTTATAGACAATCATAATACAACACTTATTCGTAGATGCGCGGGTTCCGCCGTCTTACATGCAGTCTAACAGTGATTTCTTCTCCACGAAAATCAATCAAACGATTGTTTTGATCCACTAGACGTACTTCTAAATCATCTATCCGTCGCACGACGATCGGAAGATAAATGACTCGTGGTGGAGTTTCTGAGATCTTATAACCTGGAGGAACCCTAGGTGAAAATTCGTGAATAATGTGTACGGGTTTGTCATTACTGTATGATCCGGCTGTTATGCTACATTCCACTCTGATCACGTTGATGCTTATGATTTTCACAGGAGCGTCAGACTCATGCCACATTTTAGGTGGGAGAATACGGTTTAGAGAAAATCCAAGTAGCGATCCTATGTTATTGGATTTCGTAAAATTAATCTTATAGGAACAGTATATTTCACTCTTCATCGTATTATTGTTAGTACGTATGATAAGCGGATATTCGTCATCGTTCCCCGAATCACGTTCAGTTGGATATCGTTGCAGTATTTCCCGTTTCAAGTATTTATTGATTGCATCCAGTTCGTATGATCCTTCGGGAATTACAATTTCTTCATCATTTTCACCGAAATAAAATCTATTATTGCGAGCATCGACGTTCGGTATCGTGTTAAACGTTTCAAAATCCACGAGACCCAATTCGTATTCGTGGCTGTTCAAATCTATCGAGGGAAAGTGTGACGGTTACCCGGTTCGTGGAAGAATTGGCCGGCTCAGTCGGCTGTCCAGGCGTACTGGTCCGCCGAAAGGGCGACGTTAGGGGTCGTCGGTCGGTACGTGAGGGGGTCACTCGGGATCGGCTTCCGACTCGGCTTTTCGCCACTGCGGAAGGAAGGGATTCCCGTAGGTATTTCACCACTCGGGCCTGGTCGGTCCTACTCGGCGTTTCGCCACTGAGGAGGGAAGGGATTCCCGTAGGTATTTCACCACTCGGGCCTGGTCGGTTCCTGCTCGGCGTTTCGCCACTGAGGACGGAAGGGACTCCCGTAGGTATTTCACCACTCGGGCCTGGTCGGTTCCTGCTCGGCGTTTCGCCACTGAGGAAGGAAGGGGTTCCCGTAGGTATTTCACCACTCGGGCCTGGTCGGCGGATCGGAAGTGCGATCGGAGGATCGGTGGTGCGGTCGGAGGATCGGTGGTGCGGTCGGTCGGTCGGTCGGTCGGTCGGTTCGTCGGTTCGTCTCGAGACGTTCACTCACTCACTCGTTCGCTCACTCAAACAGCCTTCAAAAGATTTGCTTTCCGGTTTGGAGGTTTCACCACTAGGGCTACTCGTCTCTACGGGCTCAGCTCGTCTTGTTTCTCCGGTGTTTGGCCGCGGTAATTATATCCGCGACCGCGCATCCGTGGCCGCGAGAAACCGGTTTGGCCTGGTGGCCCTCTCGCGGTCGCGAGTCGGAACGTTGCGTCGCGGCGCGTTCGCTGGCGCGGTGACCGCGGGGTGCCGGCGGTGCTTGTCGGTGGGGATAGTTTCGCGCCTTGAAGGATGTAACCGTCACAAAAGTACTGGACTGCGAGCATACTGCTCTTACCCGTTAACGTTAGTGTCAACGATGAAGTTGTCATGTTTATACGAATGGGTTAAAGCACATAATGAAATTTTATGTATCGAGAATGTGCATTTATAACGAGTTTTCCTCAAGAAATTTTACACACAGTTGCCCGCATATGGTTTGATTAAAATTTTGAAAACGTGCATGATTGTATGTAATCTTTGCCGAGGATCCGAAGTATGCAATAAGTTCCACGGGTGGTCGTAGATTACCAAAACTATCAAAGTATTTTACAGTATGATTGTGTTTTACATATGCGACCCAATGTGTACCGGGACCGATGCTTTCATCCAAGTTTACTATACCACTCTCGTTTACATTTGCTCTTGTCGGAAGACTATCGCGCATGTATACTCCGCGAAAATGTGGTATATTCTTTCTTCCTATATCCTCAAGCTGAACATTTGTCATTGGTTGTATCCCTAGTTTTTCATAGAGTGAACTTTTTTTTTTTCTTCAAACCGGTACCCTTTTTGTAGGGTGTGAGATAAAGTCCACGACCTTCCATAGCATGATTATGACGTTGCATTTCCTCCAACTGTTTTCGTGCAGCCTTGGCGTCATTCACAACCTTCGCGATTCCGGCAGCACCACCAGTCAACGATCCTATAGCTGCCAATGCAGGCAAGAGGAACGGGAGGAAACCGCCTCGCTTTGCTATCGGTAGAGTTCGCCTCTTCTTCTTACCACCGTTACCAGTGATCTTCTTTTTCTTGATTCCCATCCCAAGCGACGTCTTAGCTTTCATAGCAGCCCAAACAGTTGACGCAGTTATCTTCTCACCTAACGTAGCGTCCTTCGCAAATATGCGATGATGTGCTCGATCAGCTAAAATGTGATCTACCTTGTGACGATTCGCCAAATCTTTGTTTTGAGAATATGCAATATCGTGTTCTCTACAGGCTGAGTCTAATGGATTTATACCTCGATCGCCGCGAGCCAAGCGTTTGCGTAACCGTGTACCAGGTCCACAAAATTGATATCCGGGCATATGTAACTCAAACGGTAATTTATTTATCAGGGTATTTAGAAGTCCTGCTCCTCGCCGCCGTATGCAGGAGTAACAATCTTTTTTCATAGGTGGTCTATCGATGAGCATATGTATGTGTCACAAGTATGGAAGTCATCTCTAGACTGATTGATATCTCTGAACAACGTTTGTATAAATATTCCCCATACCCACACTTATGTGTTATTGTTGCAACAGTCGCGATGCGGTTCATAAGACAACCTGTGAAAATTCGGGTGATCTCTGACAGAAAGTTTGATAATATTACCAGAAATATTCTGCGACATGGACCGTTATTACCTAACACTGTACGCGGTATAGTGTGCGGTCCTTCCAATTGTGGGAAAACTAATGTGGTCATTAGCATGTTGGAAAGTCCTAATGGAATGCGATTCGAGAACGTGTATGTATATTCAAAATCGTTGCAACAGCCGAAATATCAATATTTGGAAAAGCTACTCTCATCTGTAGAAAATGTTGGTTACTTTCCTTTTTCACACAATAGCGATGTCGTTCCACCTAACGAAGCTCTACCGAATTCAATATTTATATTTGATGACGTAGCATGTGACAAGCAAGATGTGATTAGAGAGTACTTTTCCATGGGTCGACATTCAAAAGTGGATAGTCTGTATCTTTGTCAATCATATGCAAGAATTCCGAAACATCTGATTCGCGATAATACCAATCTCTTTCTACTATTCAAACAGGATAGTATGAATTTGCATCATGTGTATAATGATCATGTAAATACAGATATGACGTTTGGACAATTTAACGACCTGTGTGCAGAATGTTGGCAACAGAACTATGGATTTGTGGTTATAGACAAGGATAGCCCTATGCATAGAGGTCGTTATCGACGTGGATTTAATGACTATGTCATAGTATAATGGTATCATTTGACCACCACCCCGCGTTGTGATCAGAACATTGAACGGGTGTCGAACGGCTATTGAACGGTTGGTGATAGACATCGAGCGGGTATCAAACGGAGGTGTTGAACGTACACGTTCAACGTAGAACGGGTATCGAACGAGGTGTCGAACGTACACGTTCAACGTAGAACGGGTATCGAACGAGGTGTCGAACGTACACGTTCAACGTAGAACGGGTATCGAACGAGGTGTCGAACGTACACGTTCAACGTAGAACGGGTATCGAACGAGGTGTCGAACGTACACGTTCAACGTAGAACGGGTATCGAACGAGGTGTCGAACGTACACGTTCAACGTAGAACGGGTATCGAACGAGGTGTCGAACGTACACGTTCAACGTAGAACGGGTATCGAACGAGGTGTCGAACGTACACGTTCAACATAGAACGGGTATCGAACGACATTGAACGTTGTTGAAAACTCTTCCAATTGAACATGGAACAAAATTCTGTTGAACAAAAACGGGAAAAGAGGAAAAAAGAAGTGTTAACGAAAGAGATTGCCAAGACGAGTGAAGCTATACGAAAAAAATATTTGGCACTAAAAGCTGGAAAAATGGATATCGATGCGGTGTTGGAACATAGATTGCAACCTGTGATAAGACCCTTGAAAGAATTGATTGAAAACACAAAACCGATTCCGAGCCCAATTCTTCAAGAGACACCTTCGGAGTCAGCATCTCCATTGTATCAGCAGCAATCGCCTATGTTTAATGCTACACCTGGATATCATGAAGGTATACCTCCAGAATCACCTACAGCATCACCTCCAGCATCACCGTTGCACGAACAACCACCTATGCTTAACACTACACTCCAATGTTGTGGATTGAAGCCACCTGTACTAAACGCTACGCCTCGGTATCGTGGATTGAAAAGAGTACGTGCGGAAACACCCTTGAGATCAACACCTCATCGATTATCAAAACGACTTTGTCCACATTCCGAACCTCCTACAGAAGAAGTATGGACAGACGAAGCAGAAACACTTCAACAAAATATTCTCGAAACGACAATGCGTGAGATTGCTGAAAATCCTGAACAGCATGAAGAAGCCACTACATATTTGACTCAGAATCTCGGACCGCTGTCACAGGAATATTTGAACTTCTTTTTCACAGATAAGAAAAAACAGGTTGACCATGTGTATGGTGTGTACTATGATAAAAATGCAATGATGCTTGGAGATAAGAATTTCGACGTAGACATGGAAGATAATATAATTATCGATAATGTAAAATACAAAGGAACACCTGGTCTCTTCGAACTAATTTTCAAGAGAATCCCAGATGATACGATGTACACCGATGCTGACAAACAGAAATATAAGAGTATTCTGCTGGCAACAAATGCGCACAGACGCAACCATAATGCTACAAATCCTCCATTGAGTAACAGGGGATACAAGTATAAACATATAATTGCGTCATTGCTTGAAATACGGCCTCGCACTGGAAGAGGGTTTGCCTCCAAGTCAAATTTGATGAGTACATTACCGGAGAACATGGCGGTTACCGATAATGCGATTGATTATGTACATTGGGATGATCCGAACGAGCTAGTGGATAGAATAAGATTGTTGGTATCATCGCGAGCTGCTGGGCATACCGGACATGATAATGAAATTGTTTCAATAATAGAGGAGCTCCGAGAAGCGGGATTGATTATAAATTAAAGGTCGTTCTGTAGTGGAGAAAGTGTTGCGTAGAAAAGGAAATAAGGTGTATGTAAAATGGTTAGGATTGAGCAATGTAAACAATTCGTGGATAAATAAAGACAATGTATTATAAACATATATTATAAACATTTATTATAAACAATTTATCCTATAAGCTCTCAAGAGCTGCGATACATGCGATCAATGATTATTGAATACTATTCTATAATCGGGGACGTTTTGCTCGATTATATTCTTCAAGCAACTCGAGGCATTTGTTGCATCTTTCCTCCCAGGCAAGGTATTCTTCCAGCAATCTTAAACGATCAGATTGGTTCCACAAATGGCGTTTAATATTCCGAACGGTATTGCATCGATCGGAGTCGACCCTGATGAAATCCAGGCAAACCCTCATGGTGTGCATACCTGTGAAATCGCGAAAGAATCGGCGCTCGAACGGAAATAAAAAATTTAAAAAATTAATAGATCATGCAATGATCATGCGCAAAGGGAACTGTTAATAATTGGTTACAATTGATTTAGTAAAAAAATTTATTTAAAAAATGTATACTATATATGTAAGCGAAAATATATTAAGTAACTGAATAACTGTTTAATTCGAAAAGAAAATACACAACTGAAATATTAAATTAACGGAAATTAACGTAAACGTATCGTATTTAAATCTGACGTAATGACGTGTTTCGTATCTCGTGAAAAAGTAGCATCGCTACGTGAACACGTCCTTTTATATCCTACTTTTTTCTAATGTTTATAAATTTTTCTAAAACGAATATTGATTAAACAAGATGTGTCGCAATCGCAATATCACGGCACTCACGCATACATACACGATTCTCGATTCTCACATTCAAACAACAAATAATATCATACAAATCATTCATTTCCTACACTCGGCCGCCCTGAAAAAGCATATGGCCTCAGATGCTTTCATTGCAATTCTTACATTTATACAACAAGTTACATTATTCAAATTATACATTTCCTTATTCAAATCATAAGCGAAAATATATTAAGTAACTGAATAACTGTTTAATTCGAAAAGAAAATACACAACTGAAATATTAAATTAACGGAAATTAACGTAAACGTATCGTATTTAAATCTGACGTAATGACGTGTTTCGTATCTCGTGAAAAAGTAGCATCGCTACGTGAACACGTCCTTTTATATCCTACTTTTTTCTAATGTTTATAAATTTTTCTAAAACGAATATTGATTAAACAAGATGTGTCGCAATCGCAATATCACGGCACTCACGCATACATACACGATTCTCGATTCTCACATTCAAACAACAAATAATATCATACAAATCATTCATTTCCTACATATATAAAAAAATTTTAAATCTACTGTCTTCATTGAGCCTGCAAACAAAAAAAAACAAATGTTATGTATTATTTTTAATTATTTTAATAAATATATAAAATTATTAATTTTACTCACCGTATTTACATAGACAACGTCATTACGCCATCCACTCCCCCTTCTTCCATCTGCATTTCCAAAACCCTCATGGCAAACACCCATTTCCTTATAAAGGCATTTCTGTCTTCTTCCGAAACAAATTGCTGTTAGAAATATAAAATATGATTATAAAATATCTGTCAATAATGTTGTAATAAACTAGCTGGTTATTGTTGCTCGCTTCGCGAGCATCGTGGGTGGGGGTGTTGTAGCTCGCTTTGTGAGTTCGCGAGAGGGTTAGTAGTACGGATGTTATTTGGTGTGTGACTCTCCACGAGCCACACAAAGAACTTCCCGATTCATTAGTTGCAGTATATTATTATCATCATTTAGTGTACGTTTTAAGAAGATTATACGTTCTCAGGGAAGTTCAAGAGTTTTCTACTTATCAAAATGTTTGCTGTATGGCGTCGCGTTAAACCAACATCGTATGCTCGTTGCTCGCATGCTCCATTAACCATTTTTTTTTATATTAACTTTCAATTTCATCTCAGTTAATAATTCGTATTGAACTGCTTGTTTTTTTTTAAAGATTGTAATATAAATGTTTTTGTACTTTCATCGATATTCTTAAAAAAATTTTTTTTATTTTCCTTTTTTAATTATGCAACTAATGCTAATGTTACCACTTAGAATAATCGAAAATTATCCCAATGCAAGAGTGAGTTATTCATCGCTACTGCCGAGAATACATTTTCAAAGAATATCGATGAAAGTACAAAAAAAACATTTATATTACAATCTTTAAAAAAACAAGCAGTTCAATACGAATTATTAACTGAGATGAAATTGAAAGTTAATATAAAAAAATGGTTAATGGAGCATGCGAGCAACGAGCATACGATGTTGGTTTAACGCGACGCCATACAGCAAACATTTTGATAAGTAGAAAACTCTTGAACTTCCCTGAGAACGTATAATCTTCTTAAAACGTACACTAAATAATGATAATAATATACTGCAACTAACGAATCGGGAAGTTCTTTGTGTGGTTCGTGGAGAGTCACACACCAAATAACATCCATGGAAGTTAATAATTGTAATATTTCTTTGTACTTACCATTGTATTTAACGCTTCATCTAGGGATGCATTAGCATCCACCGCAACGTATTGAATTGTCTCAATATATATGCGCATTTTAACTTCTTCGCGTTTTGATTGACTTTGGAGTTGACAACACCCATTCTTATATATGCATCCCCCGTGGGAAAAGATGGAGCAAAATCTCCGCTCGCGAGATTAGAAAAAGAAGTTTATTGCAGTAATTTAAAACTCGCGAAATGCAAGCTTTCAATTATCGCAAAACCAGAGAACTAAAAACACCGGTCTAGCTGGAAGCATGGACAACTTGATACCCAAACCGTGAAGGGATACTGCTACTACAACTCGTTAAATACCCTGTTTAGAACAAATGCTGCTAACGATTGAAAAGAATTTGTACAAATTAATGAACAATATATCCCACTTGTAAATAAAAAAGGTTCTCGGCTTGATGAAAGACGAGAACAATGGAATGATAATGACAGACTTTGTTAGGCTGAGAGCAACAAAATGTATAAAAAAATCTTTTACTAGACATTCGCTTATGTCATCCTTTATGTGCAACGTCTTCAACAAAAAAAGAAAGACCAAATAGCGTCTTAAACGAATTAAATCTGATACGCTATAATATTTCGCAGTGACTTCCTGCTACAAAATTTGCAGTTTTTGCAAGATTCCTGTTCGTTCCTAATGGGCATAATATTTAATAAAAAAAATGTTAAGGTTGATCAAATAGCGTCTTGACTTAAAACATACTGTCGCTGTAGTTTTTGTGTGCGCGTGGTATGCCTATCGTTCAAAAAATATCAAGACGAACCAAATAACGTCTTAAACGAATTAGTTCTGACGCTGCAGATTTTGCATGCATGTGTGTTTGCGAGATTCCTATAAGGGGGGTATAATATTTCATAAAAAATGACGAGGTTAATCAAATAGCGTCTTAAAGAAAAAAAAATGTTGATGCTGTAGTTTTTACATGCTCATGTTTTTTTGCGAGATTCCTGTTCGTTGCGATAGGGGACAATCGTGGCAATGAAATTCAAGGAGCAAAATCTCCGCTCGCGAGATTAGAAAAAGAAGTTTATTGCAGTAATTTAAAACTCGCGAAATGCATGCTTTCAATTATCGCAAAACCAGAGAACTAAAAAACACCGGTCTAGCTGGAAGCATGGACAACTTGATACCCAAACCGTGAAGGGATACTGCTACTACAACTCGTTAAATACCCTGTTTAGAACAAATGCTGCTAACGATTGAAAAGAATTTGTACAAATTAATGAACAATATATCCCACTTGTAAATAAAAAAGGTTCTCGGCTTGATGAAAGACGAGAACAATGGAATGATAATGACAGACTTTGTTAGGCTGAGAGCAACAAAATGTATAAAAAAATCTTTTACTAGACATTCGCTTATGTCATCCTTTATGTGCAACGTCTTCAACAAAAAAAGAAAGACCAAATAGCGTCTTAAACGAATTAAATCTGATACGCTATAATATTTCGCAGTGACTTCCTGCTACAAAATTTGCAGTTTTTGCAAGATTCCTGTTCGTTCCTAATGGGCATAATATTTAATAAAAAAAATGTTAAGGTTGATCAAATAGCGTCTTGACTTAAAACATACTGTCGCTGTAGTTTTTGTGTGCGCGTGGTATGCCTATCGTTCAAAAAATATCAAGACGAACCAAATAACGTCTTAAACGAATTAGTTCTGACGCTGCAGATTTTGCATGCATGTGTGTTTGCGAGATTCCTATAAGGGGGGTATAATATTTCATAAAAAATGACGAGGTTAATCAAATAGCGTCTTAAAGAAAAAAAAATGTTGATGCTGTAGTTTTTACATGCTCATGTTTTTTTGCGAGATTCCTGTTCGTTGCGATAGGGGACAATCGTGGCAATGCAATTCAATTCTCTATGGCTACGTGGAAAGATTTTTCTACGAAAGGGAGAAGATATTCTGTAGAATAGTTCTGACGCTGTAGATTTCATGTGCACGTGTTTTTGCATGGCAAATTCCTGTTCGTTTCTAAGGGGTATAATATTTCATAAAAAAATGTCAAGGTTGACCAAATAGCGTCTTGACTGAAAACATGCTGTCGCTGCAGATTTTGTGTGCACATGCTTATGCGCGTGTCAAAAGCTGTGAGAGTTATGGAATTGGTGGGGATTCCTGCGAAGGTGGTAAGGGAAGGTTTTTACCACCACCTTTCAGTTGGAGAAGGCTATGAAACGCCATTGTCGATTAGATCGTCAAGGTATCAACGCGTGTCGTTCGCAACCGTCTACATCTTGTGACGTCAGGGAAGTGGTGGGGGGGGGGGATTCTTACCGTCACCTTACAGGTGAAGAGGTTATGAAACGCCATTGCCTGATACCTTGAGTAATGTAACTTCTGTGACGTCACTTCCTCATGACCCCCCCCCATACTTTGTGAAATGTCACTTCTTCATGACCCCCTCCCATGGGGGGGGGGATTACCCGGGGGGGATTATCCTGGGTGGGTTAATGACCCTAGGGGTGGGGTGGTAATGACCCCGGAGGGTGGGGGGGGTAGGTGACCTCCCACTCCAGGGGTGGGGCAATGCCTCCCTCCAGGGGGGGGTGACCTCCCCCTTCAGGGGTGGGGCAAGGCCCCCCTCCAGGGGGGGGTGACCTCCCCCTTCAGGGGTGGGGCAATGCCCCCTCCAGGGGGGGGTGTGGGAGAGGGGGATACCCCCTCTCTCCATGGGGGGAACCACCCTGATCCAGAAAAGACATAGTATACCTACTTTTACTCCACAGTGCCGTGTACATCTCTGTTGTCAATGCTTCACAAAGTATAAAAACAATACCAACTCCCTGTTAAAATAAAGCTTTCATAAGTACAAATTGAAAGAAATATATTATCTGTACGTGAGAGGAAGGAATGTAAACAATTGAAACGACTTTATTTCAAACGAAACTGAGGAAAAGAACCCAAGTCTGCATTGATTGCATTTAAGGGGAAAGCTACCCACGTGACATAACTAACAAGTAAGTAGAATCTTGCTAGATTTTGGGTAGAAACACTAGTCAAAAAAGTCTTTTAGAGACAGAAAAATAAAGTCGAAAGTAGAGAAAAATTGAGAGAAACACTCGCAGATTCCAATGTATTTTTTTTTAGTCTCTAAAACACTTTTTACTGAGGCACAGCAGGCTGCACTGAACCTTCCTCTATACAAGTTATACAAATGTAATTATAGCAAAAACGCATTAAAATAATATATTTATATAAATTATTGTACTCACGGTATCCATATACTGTATGTGGATAATATATAACTGTGCTATTGGTGGTTGTGTAGGTAAAACCTTAAAAAACAAAATAATTATGTATATCATGATGTAAATATAAAATACTAGCTTCCCCCGCCACGCGATGCTGTGGTACAGTATTTTTTAAAAGCATGTATCATATATACTAATTTTTATGTTACTTACAGAGAAAGTACCATCAGCATAAATACATTGAGAGGTATTAAGGGTCTGCAACAGCATTTTAGTGGAAAATAAGATTGCCACTTTACCATGTACATCTCTTATTATTACTTTATATATATTTTCCATAAAAGAAGAGGCTCTTAAATGTTCATATAAAGCAGATAAACTTGGTGGATTGGAAGGGTAACATTTCTGTCTCTTACGACGAACTGTGGCTTTCACACTGTTATATGAAAGCATAGCTGCAGCGTCAGGATATCTTAAAAAAAATTATTTAAATCACAATTTACACATATATATATAATTTAAAAACTTAATTTCACACAGTGCCTGTTGCGAGGTAGGATCGAAGTAACACTTTGTTACGAGGTAGGATCGAAGTAACACTAACTCTTGTATGTGTAACACTAATAACAAGTATGTTTATTATAACAAAATATAATGTAATAGTTATATAGAGAGTTTTATCAAGGAACGACTACCGACACGTGTGCACGTTCTTAAAGGCGGGATACAGAACCGAATCGGATAAGTTCGGGGGCGCTCGGATAGCCTCGGCATCCCTCGTATATGTAGCGCGGAGATTACTTTCTTACAGTGCCCACTTTTTTGTAGATAATAGATACTAATACTTACTTTCTACAAACATGGTCGAAAATGCACTTCAAAGGCAACGTCGTTTCCTGACATTGTTGAAATATTTCGTGCTTCATTTTTTGTATATCGATCGTATGCCACGTTTTCGAATGTTCGTGATCGTGTAGCATTATAATAGCTCCATCTCCGACATCCACTACAGCCCCACGACAGCCAGTGTTGCGGCGTTTGTTGCACCGGAAAATATTTCCATTCCGTAAATCTTTATTATATGTATGGCCCTCATACACATAAATAAATGTACCGACTTTTTTCCCGGGAAATACCTCCATTATTAACCAGCACGTAATAATCAAATTATTATTCTTGAAGTTATCAAAACCACTGTTATAATCTACAACAAGCAAGCGAACGTGTACACTTGTGAACAGAAGTATCGAGAGAAGAAGAAACGGCGAAACAAACGAAAGTTAACGGCAAAATAAATGCCTGCGGAAACCGTGTAAATAAAGTTACGATTAGTAAGATTATTTTAAAAGTATAGTGACAGAATTTTTTGATTACTTAACTCGTATAATTTTATATTCCTAATGTTAATAAAGAATGGATACAATTTTGTACTAATAAATAGTCAATGTTACTAAAGATTTATTAGACGTAATAATTGGACATTCACGTTTTACATTCCAAACATAATTGAACATATAATAACAGTAAACGAATAATATTTTGGTATGTAGTTTTCATGTATTCACAGATACACTATTCAATAAAATTTTGATACACTTAAAATCCACAATATAATACGTATAAAAAGTTTCACAGAAAAATTAGTCAGTAATCTCACATGAGAATAAATTGCAAATTGAAAATACAAATAAAAAATTTTCCATCTAGTTTCATCTAATTTTGTTCTAAATACTTGTATACTCAAATTAGTGTGCCGTGTAGGGAAACTATAACATAATGGCATCACAAAAGCTAGGATAGGCTGCATTTAACAACACGCTTTGAAATGACATGCATCATACAGCTTTCCAGAAAGAAATAAAGATTCAATTATAGATAAATTGATAGAAAATATGACGATGAAAATTTTCTTCGCAATACATGCAGGCAGGAAGTTTTATTCTCAGTATCCCAATATCAGGTTCTCCAATCCTTGGGAGTCCTCACGGAAAATATTTCCATATCAGATTGCATCGTCTGTAAAATATAATTAAAGAAATCACAAAGCATCGTGTCCATTGCTTTTGAACTAACTTTTTACAGATGGAATTTACTTATCTAAAATATTTTAACCAGATTTCAGCATCCAATTGATTTTTTTTTCTTGATTTTCGTCTCATACCATTTTGAAGAATCGCCCATTAAATTTTCTCCCACTCATTGCCGATACATACGTATACATCTTGGACTAGACTAGAACAGCATTTTCCTTGTAAACAGTAAGTATTCCACAAAAGTGATGGAAGAAAAGTCGCAGCATATCTTAGTGGCACTACGATAACCTAAAACAATTTTTCAAGAATTAATATATGTAATTATTATATTATGTATATAAATAAAGTTCAATATAACAATACAATTATTTTAAAACATATTGCAAATACACAGGACTAGTTCCAAAACTAAAAATTAGTAAAATGGTAAGTAATACGTGAAACATTGCAAATAACATTAAAAAGAAATTAGATAATATACTTACAAGTTTTTCAATATCAATGGTTAAATCATGATACATAGCATCACCAATCACTGTCTTCAAAACAATCATTTCTGCAACACAAAATATAACCCATTTGAAAATTTGCTTCACTTATCCTTTTTTTAAGAGTTCTCGGTATATCCCTTATAATACTTACAAAATAACCTTGAGAGTAAAAATAATTCCTTGGGAGTTGTATACAAAATAAATTACTAAAAACTGTAGCATTTTCTCAAATCTTACACAATCACCTATAAAATTTTAACATCACTGACAAATTCTCATACTATAGATAGATTATGCATAGAAAATATAACCATAAATTAATTACACAGCTCAACTCACGATGGTAAACTTCAGCTTGAATTCTTTCTGTGCGCAATATTGCCGTGTGCGGAAGAACCGTGTGCGCAATAAAGAACTGTGCGCCAAAGAGCCATCCCCGTGCCGTTGCAGGTACATTGTGCGCGTCCCCATTTAAAACTGTTCATAGAAGAAAGTGCAAACGGCGCACAGTGGTCCGGATCGGAAAAGTTGGTGTCATTTTGTTATTGTTAAGTTTGTAAAGGTTGGCAACGTTTTTCTTATATGTGTGGTAACACAGCGATGTTGGCGGCGTTGGCGGCGTTGGCGTTCCTCATTCTTCTCCTGTGAAACCCCGAAGTGTAAAGACGTACATTTTATAATAGAAGTATTTTTCCGTTAATAGTTTATATTATCTGGGTCAGTGTTCTTTATAATTAAAATAAAGAGTAATTAAATACACCCTTTTAATTAAATTAACAGTTATAACTTTTGAACCAGTAGAGATATTGCAATGAAATTTTCACTAAAAATATTTTTAAAATAATCTTTTTTAACTATGTGTAATTCAATATTTTTTGCATTTGTTAAACAATAATTTATACTAACTTTTCATTGATATTTTTTATTGAAAAATGAATTGTTCAAATATAGTTTTTTAACCTTTTTTATACATTTTGTGAACAATAATTTTTAGTGTTGACGTTAATCTTTAACACACAATCGGATGCTTTCCTGTGTAAAAAAGAAGAAATATTTTAAATACATATTGCGAATAAAATAGCACTAATATTATATTCAGTCAATGTTACTACAAATAAAAAAGTAAGCTAATAAAATAAGTATACCATAATTTGTCTTTCGTGATAATCTATGATGGTCGATTGACTTAGTTAATTAATAACTCCACTGCCTCAGGATTCAGTTCTTTAGGTTTTCTCTTATATGTTAATCTTAATCGTGACATGTACGGCTCAGATGTTAATAATAATCTAAAAAATAAGAAAAAAATAAGAAGGGTTTCGAGCGCTGCAAAAGGTTTTAACGATGGAAATAAATGCAGCGAAAACGCTAAGAAAGTATCACACACATATTTTTTTAAATAAAAGTGACTATCGAAATTAATTTACATATATCTTTATTTATTTCTTATAATGTTCATATTTGGAAAACATTTGATCAGCCATACGAGCCGTTTTACGCAAGCGAAACTCGTCACGAAGTAACATTGACAGCTTTGAACAATGATAATTTGCAAAGGGGGACGCGGGGGGACATGTTTCTTACATAATTATATTCGGGAGAGTATGCTGAAAATGATCCAATTTGTTAGAAAACGGGACTCGTTGGGACTTCCTAGATATTCGTTGTCAAATGTAAAAAATTTGGCCAATTTTTTTACTTCATTGAATATTAATTTTTAACATATTGTGAACAATAACTTTAGTATCGATGCTGATTTTATAACACAAAAGAGTGCACTTCATCGTAAAAAAAAAAAATAAGAAATATTAAGTGGTGTCATCAGGGCACCTCGAAGAAAAGAAGCAATTTTCTTTATGAAAAGTACTATCTCTAAACAGTCTACCTTTAAGTACGCGGCCTAATTACAATTCTTGGTAAACTGCATTAATTTTTTCATTTTCGAGGTTGACGAACATTTAGGAAGCAATACAAATTTGTTAGAAATCGATATGATAAAGTTGACTTTTGAGCTAAAAGACACCAACTTTTACGATCCGGACCACTGTGCGGCGTGGCGGCGCTGTGCTGAGCTGGCGAGGCGGCGGCCTAGTTTGCGCACTTTTCCGCGGCGATACGTAGGCGTGCTGGCGCTGTGCCGTTGCAGGTACAGTGTGCGCGTCCCCATTGAAACTAACAGAAGAAAGTGCAAACGGCGAGGCGGCGCTGTGCTGAGCTGGCGAGGCGGCGACCTAGTGTGCCACGACCTTAATAAATGCGTGCCATGTCCCCCTTCTTGTCTACCGAATAACGATACATTGCTATACGATATTACTGATCGGTTTAGGAAGTAGTACTGAAATTGTCTCATCATGGTGGATATTAGAAGTGAACACTCTCACAGTGATTGACAACATCATCCGATTCGTATCAATAAGGAATACTTGTAAAAACATTGATACGTAATATTCAAATTGTTTTTTCCATTTCTGTCCCAGCATGATCTTGAAGGTAATTGTGTAGTATATAGATGAATCACTCTTGGCACACGTTTTCATACGATATAAATAAATATATAGCATTCCATTTAAAAAATTGAAACTCACCTTCGTTCCTATCAAAATAATGTAAATACAACAAAAATGCATATGTCAATTTGTTGCGCATGAAAAACATGACTTTTTCCTCCATCATTTCTTTTTAACATGTACTGTTCACAAAAAAATGCTGGCTAGTAGTAGCCTGAACACCCTGAGCAGTTTTGCAGTGTCCGTGGCATATGTTTCAAATTTATTTATTTCTACTTTGCATCCGCTTGAAAATCTAAAAAGTTCCTTCGAAGGGTCTCGTAATATTACAGAGTCTCGGCATCACCAAAGAACAAGCGGACGGGAAATGCTTTTAAAAACTGCATACTTTGTAATAAGTATTTTAAACAGATATTTTATTTGTAAACGATTACACTTTTCGATAGTACACATAAAATAGATGTGTTGGAAAGTTAAGTTAAAGTTTCCCTGCCGATAATCCTCAGGTCAATCGTGACCGGCCGGCAGCCCCTGGTCCCCTATTTATTTTTAAGGATGTTTTATTAGAAGAGGCATGGTTACCTGAAGGCACTATATTGGGGAAATGCTGGAGAATCCCTAAAAAGGCCACCGAATGTAATAACCGTACGCATCTGCTAAGTCAGTCTTCGTAGCGAGCTGTAACCGTTAACATCACTGCATTCGAGCAGACCGCGTCTCTCGTAGATTTGAAACTTTGTTTTTTGTATTCTGTTCCATATTAAAATTACTTAACTCAACAACCTTCAACAAGATGAATAACGTTAAACTATTGATTATAATCCGCAGTACTTCAATGAAAAATAGCTACAAACTTGACAATCTACACATAATACACTCCTCTTTATGGACAGATTTTGCACGCAAAGCATTCAGCACTTTGGCCGCACAAATCGGTCACACAGCAATCTGTGCGGCGTTTATTTCCAAACATGCTGTGGAGATGAGAGAAGAACCAGATCTCACTCTGGTCATACGTATATGGAGTGAGCTTTCAATTGTGAAACACCACTCCTGCATTTTCGTATGGTGATCCCTCTCCACCCCTTCCACGAATCTAAACACAACTCATCCTATTCGCATAATCTTTTCATTGTAGTTGTCATCCAGCATTTGAACTAGTAATGAAAAAATTATGTGAATAGCATGAGTTGTGGTTACGTCGTGGTGGAGAGGGGCGCAGTGGCTCAGTGGGTAGAGCGCGCGCCTACGGACCCCGTGGTCGCGGGTTCGATCCCCGACGCGGCACCTCTGGAAATACTCCATGTGCTCTATAAACTGTGGTGCCCCCAGGTGGTTCGGAACCCACCTTTATAAAAACTGTAGGTCCCGTTGCGATGCGACGTAAAAAAAAAAAAAAAAAAAAAAAAAAAACAACAAACCTCTAAGGGAAAGGTCAGATGGACGGAGCTACTTGCTGAACATCGACCGGACCCGGGGATGATGGTCACATCCAAACAATCAGTCATTATTCCGAGAATGTGTCAAACCCACCCAATGAGGCGGGAGCACGATGGAACTGATATCTATGCTCCGAAGGAGAAAGATTTCGGCGAAGTTGGAGCGACCGACCTCCGTCACCCCAACGCGTTTAGTAGGACGGCAAGTGATGACCGAATGGAGGTGATGTTCCCGCGCGAGCGGGAATTTCGCCGAAGTCGGATCGGATCCCAAGTTTGCAATATATGTACAGACATATACTAGAATCACCCCCACGAAACTCTCTCGCGATCGCGTCCATTGTTCTTTGCAAAGCCCGTAGAGTCACAGCTTAGCCTATCCTAACCTTGGGGAGGGAGTGGGTAAGTCGCTGGATAGCAGCGACAGAGTAGGGACGGGATTCGAACTTGACACATTCAACCAAGGAATATGGCGAAGGTGGGGGGAGCCAAAAAACACGGGCAGGCGAGGCACCCTGCAGGTCCGAAGGTGAGAGGGTCCGACGTTCACTCCGAGCCTTAAAACCGCTCAAAAATCCGAAAACTAGGTAGCATGGCCCTTCTCATCGATGACGACCGGACCCATCATAGTAAGTCGCAGACTCCGAAAATGGCCCGGGCCGAATAAAACGGAGGAACGGCGGAACGATGGGAAAACTGCAACCCCTAGTGGGCCGAGCTGCCGGCAGCGCCGATTATGATACTGGTGTAAACCGGTGTGCCTTAAGGAAGTGGGGGGCGGACGATCCGCTATACCTCCCCGGCAGTATACTTACTACTACTACTACTACTACGTCGTGGTGGGGGTGGGGAGGGCCTACCGTTGGGCCGGCCCGACGACACATGCGAACATCCAGGAGTAGCATCTCACTCTGGTCGTGCAAATATGTATAGGGTGACTTATGAATAACCAATAAGTATGTAAAATTACACTAACTTCCCTATGAATCGGGAAGTTAATAATAAGTTCAATTACATTTCTACATTATTTGATTGATACATAGTGCTCATTATGTATGTTAAGAAATGCATCAATGCGTTTTTGTAATTAATTATGTCGGAAACTAAGCCCGAGCGACGGGTAGATGTATAGAAAAAGGTTGTTCAGAAAGTTGTCCTTGGGAACATATGTCAAGGTGAAGGTGATCTGAGATGGCTCCCCTCGAACGCTATGTGGTAAATAGACGAGCTGTTTTTGGCATTGTCGAAACTTTTGGCACGTTTTCTATAACCCAACAAGATTTACAATTTTGTCCCATTTAAGTTGATGAGGGTTTCACGGTTTTTACCTTCTTTTCAAGAAGGTGTCGTTGGCCAAAAGTGGTTTCCGACGTTGTTCTGGAATTATGAATAGGCTTACTTAATTGTATACGGTGTGCTGGTATTTTCATAGACAACGGACCGTAATAGCGGTCCGCTCGAGTTGCCCCCACCTGAAGCAGCAAGGGTACACCGCATATCTGCGCTGCTCATGGTGACAAAAATTCCCAAACAATGCTGCAAAATAATGATTAGAAGATGATGCTACACGAGGTATCTCGTTTCTGCAATGTCGAAGAAACGATGCTATGGACGAGATATCTCGTCGCTATGATCTCGTCGTATAATGCTCGTATGGTCGTATTTCGTCGTATATGAATGTTTTTATTTGAAAATATGACACACGTAATCGATTTTTAAGACCTCATCGTTGGTGGATGGTCCTTTAAAGATGATATAGTAATGTCGCGATACTTGCTGCAGGAGCTGTATTACACGATAGTTGCTGCAGTGCCTACCCATTCCACCACCTGTCAACGCTGCGCCGGGCCACGGGGTGGCGATGTTTGATGTCGGCTCGGATATATCGGTGTGAACACCGTTACATTGTCACCATGAATCGAATTTTCAAACTGCTTAATTTTCATTACTTTTTTATGAGATTTTACTGGCTTATCCCTTGCATTTTTCTGATTAAAACAAGACCAAACACGATATAATTTGGCCCATCGGTAATGTCTTGAAAGTTGTCGGGGGGCATATTTACTGTACTTTTGAAGCATAATTTATAATTTATCATACATTCAACATATGCTATAGCATATGTTTGTATAGTTCACTCAACATTCACGTTCTTGGAAACAAAAGTATACAAATTTTATGTAACAAGGACAAGAGTCAACTTGGCACTCTTGTCTGAATCGTTGTGTGGCGGCCCAGGTGATGCCCTACGACTCTGTCACTTTAGAAAACTCCTCACACATAATTTCCTTGCCATATTCCTTTCCCATTGTTCTCCGTTCCTATGCACGTCTCTCTCTCTTTCCCATACGCTGTTATTCCTTGCAAATGAAACTTTCATCGTCAATTACACCACTAAACTAGCTGGTTATTGTTGCTCGCGGTTAGGGTTGTTGTTGCTCGCTCGCTTCGCGAGCTCGCGGATAGGACTGCTCTTGCGAGAGGGTTAGTGGTACGCATTGCTAGTGGGGCATACAGCTAATAATGGTTTTTTTTTTATTTTGTGTGTGACTCTCCACGAGCCACACAAAGAACTTCCCGATTCGTTAGTTGTAAGCGGTAACATTAGCATTAGTTGCATAATTAAAAAAAAAATTTTTTTTTTAATTAAAAACGACGGGGAGGAGAAGCCTACAGTTTTCCATCTTGTTCGTTACGTATTTACATACCTTTCCCATCATACATACAGCATTTCATGTTCGTGTCATCTGCCACGTCAATCGTATGTAGCCGACACAATTTTTAACTTCCCGATTCATAGGGAAGTTACTGTAATTATCCCGAAAATCGAAAATCGCTTTTTAAGCAGATCTTCACGTTTCATGTTCATTGGAGTCATTTTAGACTATTTTTATCAAAATGTCAGTGTGTGTGTGTGTGTGTGTGTGCGTGTGCGCGCGCGTGCGTGCGCGTATGTCCATTTTTATGGTATCAAATTTTTCGTTAACGTTTTCTGAAAAAGTAACAACGCGATCAGAATAATGAATGATGCAATCGATGTGCCCCGTTGTAACTTAGAGCTGATTAGATTTTGGTCCATATTGGTCAAGTAGTTTTTTAGTTTTTTTAGTTTTTTTCGAAAGAAGTACATTCAACAATGCAATTTATACGAGAGGATGGAAATTTTCCCCCGCATAAACAAACGTAATTATATATATTTCATTTTTTTTTTAATTATGCAACTAATGCTAATGTTACTGCTTACAATAATCGAAAAATATCCCAATGCAAGATTGAGTTATTCATCTCTACAGGGAAATGTCGCTTCAAATGATGTCAGGAATTTGTACAATATGCAGTGCCTGCAGACTGTGTCCTCAATGATGGTTATAACTATGCTTTAAAAACAATCGAATGTAAAGAAGTCATAAAACTTGATTGTTATTTACAAGACAAACATTAATTTATTTCACGAAATTATGAACAGAAATCTAAATGAGCGTGAAATATACAACTTTGCTCAAGATACTGGTTACGTTCGAGCTTCTTTGAGTAATTTACAAGAGATCCCAGAACATGAGGCGAATATTCAAATAATATACACTGGTGAAATTGGAAAAAAGGTAGTAGGACTTTGGATTTGCATAAGATCTGATGGTAACGGAAATGTACACATTTATGATAGTTTTAATGCTAATCGTTTGAACCATGATGTAATAGATTATTTGAATGCCCTTTATAAATATAAGAAGAAGTATATATTTCACAGAGTGCAATATCAAAACAATGCGTTTAATTGTGAAGCATTTGCGATTTATTTTGCAACATTACTATGCTATAACAGGGAACCAAGTGAGCAACGAGCATACGAAGTTGGTTTAATGCGACGCCATATAGCAAACATTTTGATAAGTAGAAAACTATTGAACTTCCCTAAGAACGTATAATCTTCTTAAAACGTACACTAAATAATGATAATAATATACTGCAACTAACGAATCGAGAAGTTCTTTGTGTGACTCTTAGAGAGTCAGATACCAAATAACATCCGTACCACTGACCCTCTCGCGGACTCGCAAATCGAGCTACAACACCCCCACCCGCGAAGCTCGCGAAGCGAGCGAGCAACAATAACCAGCTAGTTTTTGTTCACCGAATCGATGTCGGTTCGTTACATGGTGCCCGAACAGGGATCTGGTTTAATTATAAGAATAGTCAGCGCGAGAAATCTTGTAAATATTGCCCGGTCAGCAATCGCGCTAAACTAGTGTAGGTTAAATCGTTATCATTCCGAGCGTCGCGCTGAGTAGAATAAAGTTGTTTTCTTTCTCGGTGTCAGCCTCCCCCAAGATCGTCGCTGCTAGTTTGGTTTCCTGCGTCACGAACTCCGAAATTTTATTCTCTCGCGCCCCCGTCGGAATTAGAGCGGTGTCGTCGCGTTCCATTGCCTAGCGATCATAGTCCAACTAGTTTTGTTGTTTTGGCTCCGCCAAAATGTCGGTTCTCCACTTCCCCGCCTCATGGACGCGCCATTCGCCAACCGAGCAGCCAAGGAAGAAAACCACGCCAACCAGGGTGGCCGTACCACCGCCAATTATATCGGATCGTAGAAGTGCCGCACCTCGAGGTTTCCCTAATACCTGCAAGAGCGGCCAAATGGCCAAACTTTCCAACTCCACAACTGCGAAGGGAAAGTTCGTAGATGTTGTGGACTGAGCTTGGAAAACCCCCTCTTTCACCAATGAAGGATCATCAGGAGAGCAAACCGTTCCTTGTGGAAAGCAATTCGTTTGGCCGTCCCCAGGTCGACGCGGCAACCAGACGCGGAGACGTTTCCAGCGGAGACCACGAGGAGGACCACCCACAATCAAGGCAGTGGTACCACCGCCTGGGGCAACCGTACCGCCTCTAACCAGAGCAACCGTACCACCGTCGCCAACCAGAACAACCGTATCGCCGGCACCCGGGACCACCGTACCACCGTGGACCAGGACGAGGCCACCACCCGGCAGGGAAGCTGTACCGAGGCCACCAGCCAAGCCAACCGACTCGCTGTCAGCCAGGCTACGGCCATCAACGCTTACGGACGTTCCTGCTGCGCAACCAGACCGACCAGTTCGCAGGCTGCGACACACGCTCCAAAAAGCATTCCCTTTCTAATTTTGATTCGCGCACCGCCGTCGTGCCAGGAACCGCTGGGCGACGAGACACCGGTTTATTCGCGTTTGAAATCCAGCCTCCGTAACATAGACCGGATTCGCTCCACCGCATCGCGTTCGTACCGTGATCTAGCCCGTCCGAGTTGCACTAGGCCTGTTCAGAACCGCATCCGTTTCCCCGTCGTAGTAAGTAAGTTAGAGTATACGTGCGCCGACCGAGTCCTGACCGACCAGGCTGACTATTAGCTGTTAATACTTGTCCGAATACATACGATTTGAATAAACTGTAGTTTCTACCAGATTTCGCTCCAAACTTCATTTCATTTTACCCAAACGAACCCTGGTGTATACTTAAGCAATAGGGCATCGCGAAGTCGATCCATCACAGAAGCAGGAAAAAAAATCTGCCATTTATGCGTGAAAGTAAGTAAATAACATTCACCGACTCTCATTTTTATTGCGCACAGATCGACCACAGCTCGTTCTGACTTTCAATCACAGGTACTAGGACACCTCACTGTCATCGGAGAAAGTCCATACCCATCGCAAGGAACCATACTGTACAACACGGGGAACGAATATCATGGTTTCTTCAGGAGAAATGTAGGTATCAGTTCTTCTATTCGAATAGTATAAACTCAACAAGCAATTTTTACTAAACCCAGATAACCACGCTGCAACGAGCAGCTATGTCGCGTTTTGGATGCGAGCTAGCGCGAGCTGCACGGAAAAAAGTGCTGGATACTGCATCGCCGTAAGAGGGCAACACGGTCGCACTAATGTTTCGAATTCCGTATAGGACTTGTGCTAGGGGGCTCTCGTCGGTGCGGTGATACAGAGCTGGTCGTACTGATGTGGATCTTCCACATCAAGATGTCGGTAAAGTAAATGACTATTGTACAAATGTGTAGCAGCAGCCGTCTTCTTTTTTACCGACAAAATTAATATTTATTTAAATTACATACTACATGGAATTAGGTCGTTTTTGGGAAAGTAATTTCGTTTTCGTGTAGGGATCACGATGCTTCCGTTTATCGTTACCAGACTGCGAATCTTTATGCAAAATAAAAATTGACTACATCGGTTGCAAGAAATAGAAACCAAATTTAATGTTACTTCTTCAGAAAAGGAAAAAGCGAAATGACTTTCGGCACGACCTAATACATTAACATATTACAATAGTAGAGCTGCACAAAGTCTAAATAAAATCAAACTTATCATTTTTACACAAAGAGATCACGTTTAGAGTGTTGAAACGTCTTCGTATAAAAAGAAAAGTGTCGTACAAGCGAAAAGGAACTTTATAGTTTTCGGGTCGAGCGTTTTGGGCTACCCGAATGCTTCAGGCTGCCCCGTGGTTTCGCGCTGCCCGGGAACGACCCGTTGTCGTCGGGCGGGTTCGGAGAGAATCGGACAAGTTCGGGCGAGCGAGTCATCGCGCTACTCCGAGATTCAACTCATCTGCGTTCGCGCGAACTTCACGGACAGACTGCGAATAATGACTAAAGAACACATGTAACCACGTTTTTCTCAAAATTTAGATCACTCTGACGGCTCATCGAAAAAGACGTAAAAAAAGAATTCGGCTTCGCACAGACCTAAACGTTTTGGCCAACCGTTCGCCAAACCGTTTGACGAACCTCGCACTTCGCCGCGCCGAACGCCGCGCATTTCGGCGCGCACGAACGCGAACGGGTAGCGCTTGCAAATCTGTTCCCAAGACAGACAGAGCATATCCTAAACATTCATAAGATAAAGAATAAATGTCAAGAAGTAGAAAAAATTTTATAAACAAAGACATCGGTGATTTAAATTATGTGAAAAAATTATACCTCTACTTCCTAATTTGTTTCAAATTATTGAAGAGACCGTTGCTGTGAAAACATTGCTTTTTTTTGTGGTTGTTTACGGAACGCTCTCTCGGAACTTAACCCTTTCGTTTTTATTCAGAATATGCATCGCAAAATCGTAAAAAGACGAAAATTCATCATGTTGCGACATCTCCAAAAATTCAAGTCATTCAGTCTGGAGTCTAACGTCTTTAATGCTTCGTACTGACTTGAACATCTCACTTTGAAGCCTTCGCTTAAATTTTTCTGCTTCATACAGTTGATGGTCGAGGTTAGAAGAATAAATTTGCAATAGCCACCGAAAGAAAGTGTGGCTCAATCGGATTTCGACGTAAAAATGATTTCATTAGTTGTGTTGACGAAAAATTCGATTTCGCACAAATTTGGTGGTGCACAAATTTTGAGACTGGATTCGAAGTCAGCGTGGTAGAATAACTGCGGGACACGATGTACGGCATGTCGCAAAAAAATCTGTTCCGCTCGTGGTATTATGAGAATCAAAGTTTTACATCAGTCAAGGTTAAAAAACGTTCGTACCATAATTTCCCTACTTCTCCCATATTCTTCAAAGTTTCAGCTTCGATTTAAAAAAAATTTCATCGTTCTATCTCGTTTCTATCGAAAGTTACTTGATTTTAACGCAGAATTCATCGGGTTGCGACCCGGCGGTTGCGCTACTTGCGGCGACCCTTGCAGCGACCCTTGCTTTTAGTTTACGAGATTATCGCGAGAAACTTTACTTGTAAATTCATTATGGGTGTTCATGATAGCGGACACGGCCTGCTAATGTCTCCGAAACTAAAGCCGAACTAAAGTCAACCATTTCAAAGGAAAAAGATACTTAAAACGTCGAGTTTTATAACATTATGTCAAGGTCATTGAAATCCCGTAAACTAAAACCTACAGCCACAAATTCTAAAGAGAAATGTTGTTCAGAATAGTGGTCTTGACCACATATTCAAAGCTCATTGAAATCGGATAGAAGCTAGTAGTACATCGATCCCATGGATTTACAAGTAAAGTTTCTCGCGATAATCTCGTAAACTAAAACCTACAGCCACAAATTCTAAAGAGAAATGTTGTTCAGAATAGTGGTCTTGACCACATATCCAAAGCTCATTGAAATCGGAGAGCATTCACATAATCGAGAAACTCTTGTTCGTTGCGATGTCACGGCGTACCGCCAACGCTCTGATGCGAGCGCGGCGCGGCGCGGCGGCCCAGGGCGCGCTCTGATTGGTCCGTGTTTTTCGTTAATAACTCCTAAACAAAGCCGCGGACGCCATTTTTGCAAAGGAAAATGTCGCTTCAAATGACCCAAGGAACCTCCCATTTCCGGGAGTTACACTTATTCTGGGACACCCTGTATATAGAGATCGGTGATGGATCAGGTAGCAGCGAGAAAGGTCTTTGCACGACTACCTACTGTCCATCTTGTGGCGAGTGTAGGAAATTAGCTGCCACAAAAGATTACAAAATTCAACGATCTATCTCATTTGTATCGAAAGTTCTTTCGATAGAAGAAGAGAGGTAGTAATCGCGATATCGGAGATTCAACTCTGCTTTCGCTCGAACTTGTCCGTTTCTCATCGAACGCGCTCGGCGCGGCGAAGTGGAGTCGCGCTCGGGGCACCCGCCCGATGTGTTACGGATAGACTGCGGATCTTTATGCAAACTGAAAAATGTTAGCGTCGATTACAAGAAATAAAGGCTAAAATGAATGTCATCTCTTCCCTTAATGATTTTAATAGAGGAGAAATCATATATATTGACGCCTTCGTTTCGACGTCGCGGCATAACACGTCCATGAGAACGAAGCGGTTAATTAGATATATACTCTTGTATCCAAAACTTATTAAGTGAAAATTTTTCTGGTTAGGTATTTGTTTATGTAATCGTTTAAATATTTTTTATTCTTTAATTCTGTGACAACATATTTTCGAGATGTTTAGTTGTTTATTTAAACATATGCTCTAGCGTATATTGAATGTGTGATAAATTATAAATTATGCTTGTCACATGTAGAGTAAATATGGGCCAAATTATATCGTGTTTGGTCTTGTTTTAACCAGAATATTGCCAGAAACAAGCCAATAAAAATCTCATTAAAATAAATGAAAAATAAAGCATTTGAAATTGGCATTGCATTGTGAGAACGCGTGGGCCTTTAAACTGTGCCGGCGACGGCGATATGCTACAGCCACACGCTGCGCGTTGCCGTCGCTGGCACCGTTGCTCTATCGTAGTCTTGCTCGGCGCGATCGAAGCGGTAGACCCAGGGAGGGAGAGAGTGAGTGAGTGAGAGAGAGAGAGAGAGAGAGAGAGAGAACCGCCGGGTCGCTACCCGATGAGAGGCAACCGCCGGGTCGCAACCCGATGAATTCTGCGTTAAAATCAAGTAACTTTCGATAGAAACGAGATAGAACGATGAAATTTTTTTTAAATCGAAGCTGAAACTTTGAAGAATATGGGAGAAGTAGGGAAATTATGGTACGAACGTTTTTTAACCTTGACTGATGTAAAACTTTGATTCTCATAATACCACGAGCGGAACAGATTTTTTTGCGACATGCCGTACATCGTGTCCCGCAGTTATTCTACCACGCTGACTTCAAATCCAGTCTCAAAATTTGTGCACCACCAAATTTGTGCGAAATCGAATTTTTCGTCAACACAACTAATGAAATCATTTTTTCGTCGAAATCCGATTGAGCCACACTTTCTTTCGGTGGCTATTGCAAATTTATTTTTCTAACCTCGACCATCAACTGTATGAAGCAGAAAAATTTAAGCGAAGGCTTCAAAGTGAGATGTTCAAGTCAGTACGAAGCATTAAAGACGTTAGACTCCAGACTGAATGACTTGAATTTTTGGAGATGTCGCAACATGATGAATTTTCATCTTTTTACGATTTTGCGATGCATATTCTGAATAAAAACGAAAGGGTTAAGTTCCGAGAGAGCGTTCCGTAAACAACCACAAAAAATGCAATGTTTTTACAGCAACGGTCTCTTCAATAATTTGAAACAAATTAGGAAGTAGAGGTATAATTTTTTCACATAATTTAAATCACCAATGTCTGTTTATAAAATTTTTTCTACTTCTTGACATTTATTCTTTATCTTATGAATGTTTAGGATATGCTCTGTCTGTCTTGGGAACAGATTTGCAAGCGCTACCCGTTCGCGTTCGTGCGCGCCGAAATGCGCGGCGTTCGGCGCGGCGAAGTGCGCGGCGTTCGGCGCGGCGAAGTGCGAGGTTCGTCAAACGGTTTGGCGAACGGTTGGCCAAAACGTTTAGGTCTGTACGAAGCCGAATTCTTTTTTTACGTCTTTTTCGATGAGCCGTCAGAGTGATCTAAATTTTGAGAAAAACGTGGTTACATGTGTTCTTTAGTCATTATTCGCAGTCTGTCCGTGAAGTTCACGCGAACGCAGATGAGTTGAATCTCGGAGTAGCGCGATGACTCGCTCGCCCGAACTTGTCCGATTCTCTCCGAACCCGCCCGACGACAACGGGTCGTTCCCGGGCAGCGCGAAACCACGGGGCAGCCTGAAGCATTCGGGTAGCCCAAAACGCTCGACCCGAAAACTATAAAGTTCCTTTTCGCTTATACGACACTTTTCTTTTTATACGAAGACGTTTCAACACTCTAAACGTGATCTCTTTGTGTAAAAATAATAAGTTTGATTTTATTTAGACTTTGTGCAGCTCTACTATTGTAATATGTTAATGTATTAGGTCGTGCCGAAAGTCATTTCGCTTTTTCCTTTTCTGAAGAAGTAACATTAAATTTGGTTTCTATTTCTTGCAACCGATGTAGTCAATTTTTATTTTGCATAAAGATTCGCAGTCTGGTAATGACAAACGGAAGCATCGTGATCCCTACACGAAAACGAAATTACTTTCCCAAAAACGACCTAATTCCATGTAGTATGTAATTTAAATAAATATTAATTTTATCGGTAAAAAAGAAGACGGCTGCTGCTGCTGCTACACATTTGAACAATAGTCATTTACTTTACCGACATCTACCATATTAGCGCGACCTGCTCTTGTACGGCATTTGACACGTTAATGCGACCGTGTTGCCCTCTTACGGCGATGCAGTATCCAGCACTTTTCTCCGTGCAGCTCGCGCTAGCTCGCATCCAAAACGCGACATAGCTGCTTCGCAGCACGGGAACAGTATGGGAGCAGCTGGTTATCTGGGAACTCATGTCATTTTTTGTTTCAGATCAAACCAGGGTAGTGTTCAAGATCGCATCCCAAATTACTATAGTAATCATTAGAGTTCTTAATGTACAAAAATTGATACAAATAAATTTATCTTTTCTGTACAAAGTAAAAATCTATTTTATTTCAAACTAGCCGACTTGCCAGACATTGTCCTGTCCAAATTTCAATGACTCTGTTTGTGATCGTTTTGTAAATTTGTGAAAAGCTATTGGAAATATGCAAAACGAAGTAAAAATGGAAAAAAACGTATTTCGGAATGATATTGTAGCAAACAGACGTCGATAATATAAATTCCTATTGAAGTATTGATTAAAAGATACGACGTTAGTTTTTTTGTTGTTGAATTGAAATATGATTCAAAACGCAATTCTAGTTTTTCCCGAATTTTCCATTTTTCCGGCAACTTTTCCAATTTTTCTTTCCTTAGAAACCTTATTCGGAGTATTATGAACATTTTATTTAAAAAATTAGCGAAATCAGTCCAGCGGCTCTCAAGTAATGCGTTTACCAACGAACAGTATTTGATTTTTATTTATATAGATAATACGCAAGCGACAAGTAATTACTGGGCCGGAAAGAATGTTTTTAGCGTTTGTTGATGAAATCAGTGTTTGCGGGAAAACATTTTTTGTCCTCATATTAGCATATTCTGAGCTGTGTGTGGGCTTATTCTAAAGAGGAAGGTTCATCATAGCCCGCTCTGCTCATGATTTAGATAGATTATGTTTATATCTAATAATATGAGTGTCCAAAGTAGGGAAAACAAATGAAGAAAAATTCCGCAGATTCTAATGTATTTTTCTAATACAAAATGATTTTTTCGACTTAAATTATGAGCAGAGCGGGCTATGATGAACCTTCCTCTTTACAATGAGCCCTCACACAGCTCATAACATGGTAATACGAGGACAAAAATTGTTTTCCCGTGATCGTATTCAATTGTTCCCCAAATTCCGTTCATGAAAGGCAATGAAGGGCAAGTAGAACTAATTTTAGTTCAACTACTCAAACGAGATGGCGCTTAGACAGGAGAACTATCAGCGTAGATTCGTAACAACAGAAATATAAAGGGCTTGAAGCCACTCGGATCTATTAATAGCAATAAAGATATTGATAAAAAGAAAAAAACCTGTAATGATAGCGAAATTGAAGCATTAGATTGATACGAATGTATGTTCATCACTGTTCCAAAACTATTTTTCAGTGTGCAGGTTGGTTACACTGATAAATACCCAGATCAGAGGGTCTCTCGACTTAGGATGAAGTTTACTATTTGACGGATGTACAAATAGGAAAAACAATACTGAAGCCTTATTCTTCACATCTTTAACTATGGCGGACCGCAAAAATTTTATGACATACGCAAAAATTTAGAAATTAATTTTTTCCCACTTTTTTAGGCCAAATACCCCACTGTGTTGCGCTAGTAGATTTATTTAGTGTAAAATTATGCGAAAAATTGCGAATTATATCAGTGTGTACATATATTTTAATCAGTTTCTGATATAATTCAAACTATTGTAAGTATTATGATTTTATTATCCCTGTAGACACACTTAGTTAACATGCTATACGTACAAGCATAATCAGTAACTAAAAAAATTGCACAGATGTAGTAGTGCAACTGACCCTGAACAAATAATGCTCACTGTTAGATTGCGTCATGGATCAAATGTAACTTAATAGAGTACAAATACTATCTCGATTAGGTGCACCTTGTACACTCACAAAAATTATTTTCTAAAAACGAACATTAGTTTCTACATAAATACCAGAAATACAACATGCTCTTACAAAATTGTGTTTATTCCCTTTTTGTATACAAATAACATTTATTAAAAAAGTATATGAGCTATCAGTTCGAGTTGATTTATAAAATTAAATTAAAATATGTAACAGTATACACATATCCAATGAAACATAAATTATATGAGTAACACTTAAAATCTAGACGTTCAATAATCATAAAAATATGTTCAATACGTTCAGGACGGCTCAGACAGCGTGAACTGAACCTCGAGATGAAAATCTTAAACAAAGTTTTCATAATTAATGTCGACTAATGTTGCTCAAGTTGCAACAACTACTATATATATATATAGTAGTTGTTCATTTTGATTGTATGTTATCGTAGTTATTATATGTAAAATGTACAGGGTGTAAAGAAATGTTTCGTCCTGGATGCCATAGGCGTATTCTACATCTTCGGATCGGTGAAGATGTAGAATACGCGTATGGCAGCCAGGACCAAACATTTCTTTACACCCTGTACTATTTATAAAAGTATTGTAAATAATATATTTAAATTTAATCGAGATCGCGACTGCGTAATAGTGGTACTACTAAATGGATAAGGCTTTTTTATAAAAAACCTATATTCCTTATGTAGAAAGGAGGAACACTTATGTGTCACGTCGACTCCGAGGTCGTAAACCGCAAATAAGAGTAAGAACGTGGGATCGACTAAGAAGTCCGAAAAAGTGAAAGAAGCAAACATTGAAAAAGCGAAGAATCCAGAGTCTGAACAAACCAAGGAACACAAAATTGGAGTAGAAGTACTGGAGGACGATAAGAAAAGATAATGGTTAATCTGTCCACGGGTATTATCATCGACGTAATTGAATTACGAAATAATGGTGAAGTTGTTCTGACCAATCAATCTAAGCTGGAAAGCATTGTTAGAATGTGGACTGGCGTGTCCAACAATCAAATATTTAGCTGTTTGCTTTAGAGTCAGTTGAAAGACCTTATCCGGAGTGAATATGGAAGAGATAAATGCTCTTCCTCTCTAAATAAATAGTATACGTTTTCTATAATATATTTAAAAAAGCTTTATCTTTTAATAATGCTACAATTACACTAAACGCAATAGATAAGAAAATATCGAACCTTTCATGACAAAAAACAAAAGTACTGAAGGTTAAATAATGCTTTGGCAGTCGACTTATTAAATTTCAACTATTTTGTGATCATCTCATATGGTTTAAGACACCTTATAGTTAAATGGAAATCAACACGAATTCAGTTTCTATGCAATGAATGCCAATACCCTCGAATACATCTAATAGGTCAGGCCAATATTCTGACAATAGAAAATAATGGTATACAGCAGTGGTCGGAAAAGTCGCTTTTCAGTCAGTTTTCGACTCGCTACGCCTCCTTTCCCGGCCGCGCAACTCACTTCCCATGACGGCCTTAGCCCTCGAGGCAGCTCAGGTACGTACCTAACCCAAACCCTATGAATTAAGCGTGGCGCACTAACACAACACCCACATGAATAGGTTTCCAGGGTTTGGTACGTGCCTGAGCTGCCTCGAGGACTAGGGCCGTCACGGAAAGCGAGACACGCGGCTGGGAAAGGAGGAGTAGCGAGTCAAAAATTGGCTGTAAAGCGACTGTTGTTGCCGACCACTGATATACAGACTAGGCCTGCAGGCGAGCTTGAAAATGCGAACCGAATTCGAATCGAGTCGACCGCTTTTCGAACCGGGTCGAGTACTAGCACAAAGCTAGGCGGCTCGCACGAATCGGGTAGCTCGCACAAAGCTAGGCGGCTCGCACGAATCAGGTAGCTCGCACCAATGCGAGTAACTTGCGAGTGCAAGCTACATACTCGCATCGGTGCGAGCACTCGACTCAGCTTAATCAATTAAGTCGAATTTAACACGGTTCGCATCGAGGCGTGCGTTTCATATATAACGAACGGCTTGCGTGAAGGATTCGACTCGAAATAAATTCAAACTTAATATGACATCGAAGTTCTCGCAGTATCACGTTTAAATTATTATGTTGGATGTGACTTATCGTAATTATTAATGTGTATTTTAAAAATTTGAAAAAATGGATATTTTATATCAAAGTTTTGGAGATACCAATTTTATAAACATTCAGTAATGAGATATTGTTGAAACTGTTAGAAGGAGTGTGTAACAAAGTACGAGTGAACACGAGCAAACACGAGCGTATCTGAATAGACGGAAGAAGACGCGCTTTGTCTAACCTCCCGTATTTACGATTGACACGACACGCAGTTAGTTCAAAAGTAGTCCTTGCGAGTATCAGTCGCGTTACAGTTAATAAGCAACATTTTCTATAAAGTCGTTACTACAGAGCACATTGTGATATTGTTTAATTATATTCACCTATCCACTGGAATAAAGGTTCAACAAAAACAGTCGTCAGGGCCGCCGCGTGCAGTTGTGCAGGTTGTGCGCCGCACACGGGCGCTTCATCAAAGGGGCGCCACAACATTAACAGTAAACAGATTTGCTAAATTCAAAAAAATGGTCATTCAAATCATTTTCATGTTTGAAGAGGGCGCACTAAATTTCTTTTGCACACGGGCGACTTGTACCCACGCGGCGGCCCTGTCAGTCGTTTTTAATTTTTTCAGAATTTTTTATATAGTGCATCGCACTTAAGAAAAATAAAAATAAAAATAAATTGTTACGATATTTCTTTACCTTTCGTAGGTATATTATGTAATTGTAAACATTTTTCTATTCAGAAAAATAATGTACAAACTTAAAAATACAATATAAAATATTTTATTGGCCTTATATTTCAATATGGTATAGACAATATTTCCAGCAGTTACGATTAGTGCAGACGGCAAGATTTCCGGCTGTGAATCTTGTGGCCCTGGACCGAATCTCACACCGAATGATTTTTTTCAGTTAAAACACTTTTTCTTCTTTCTTAACCATGTAATTGTTGTAGGAATATTTTAAATATATCTTCAAAGCAGTATTTACATTGCATTTTTAAATTTGTTCAAAATGTTCAATATTACATATCTAATAACCCTACAAAAAGTAAAGAAATATCGAAAAAATTGATTTTTATTTTTTTTAAGTACAATGCACTATATAAAAAATTCAAATTAATAATCACGATAAGACATGGCCAACATAATAATTTAAACGTGGTACTGCGAGAACTTCAATGTCATATTACGCTTGCATTTATTTCGAGTTGATTGCTTCATGCAAGCCGTTAGTTACGTATGAATCGCACGCTTCAGTGCGAGCCTATTCGAGTATTCCCATCAATGCGATCCACTGGTGTCGATGCGACTAACTTGCGTCGATGCAAGTAGCTGTCATCGATACGAGTTATCCACTTCGTGCGAACTGCTCGCATTTTGCGGGTACAGACATAGAAGAAAACATTAAAAACTCTTATACTCTTACTTCTTGTCTGATCGTGTGCGTTAGTTCTATCAGCTAAGCTTAGTAAAACAATATACAATTTCAGGTCGACAAGAATAGTATTTATCCATCGAAATCGTAACAGACTACCGTTAACGTATAATCGATTTTAATAAAAATCAATAATACCAGTTTAAAAGCATTACCTTAATTAATTTTCTTATATTGAAAAGAAAAACAAAAACTGTCGAAAGTAATAAATCTGGAAAAATAAAATTGCATTTGAAAAAGAATTAAGAAATCTAATATCTCTAATATTCGTAAAAACTTGGTAACTTCTCTTTGCTTGTATTATTGTTTCATTACACGTTTATATTCCCAGTCTTAGTAAGAGAAAAATAATATTTTTAAAAAAGAGATATAAAAATTTAAAGTTTTACAGAATTAACAGCTTTTTTTGCTGCTTCGTCCAAGTCGTTGGCTGTAATAATTGGTAAACCACTTTCCGCAAGAAGTTTCTTCGCCTCGTTTACATTTGTACCTAATTTAAGAAGAATCAGTTTTTAAAAACGATGTAAAAATAAATAAAAACATTGTAATGAAAAAAGTTAAGTGGAATAGAAATAAAACATTAGTTACCTTCTAAGCGGACAACAAGGGGAATTTTAAGTTTAAAATTACGAAATGCTGAAATAATTCCTTTGGCTATTGTAGCACAATTTACAATACCACCAAATACATTTACAAGAATGGCTTTTACTTTTGGATCTAAACATATACCAGAAAAGGCAATTAAAATTTTACTAAAGTACTAAATATAAATTTTACTGATATGTAATGCTAGTTAGAAATATTAAAGTAATTTGTATGATATACATTGTTTGAATTAGCTACATAAACTTATTATTATATTACATATTACCAAGCAAAATAGAAAGTTTTTCTAGATAGTAAGGGAACCAACAATAGATATGACCGCTCCTATTAGAATAGAAGATATCTGCATTTAAACAATGAGATAAGTTTACAAGGTGTCCCACCCGATTTCGACATCTTGATTGTCTCGCTATTGTTACTCGTAGCAAAAAATGGTTCAGCGGAAACTTGAATGGTATCGAATGGAGCATATACTGATGTTATTAGATTTTTGGTAAGTGGACGCGTAAAGGTCATATAAAGGTTAACTTTGTTTTTTTAAATAGAATGAGGCATTTTTTAATACATCAATCGATGCAGCTGGACATCCATTATCAAAAAGTACTACCCTACGTATGTCAAAAAGTTAATAGTTCAGGAGATATTTCAATTTAAATTATTTAAATTCTTTCTTAGTAATTCTTAGTACGACAGTAATGGTGTTTTACAATTATTTAAATTGAAATATGTATGACCTTCATACATCCAATCATGAAAAAACTAATAACATCAGAAAATGCTCCACTCGATACCATTTTTGTCTCCGCTGAAATACTTTTTGGTACAAGTAACAATGGCGAGAAAAGCAAGATGTCAAATGGTGGTCTGATTTTCATCAGTCATTGTTTCGAATATAGCTAAAAACAAAAAATAATTTAGAAATCATGTAGCAATGATTTAATTTGCAACTTATGTTTTGGAAATAAAATATTATTCACATTATTTTGGATATCTTTTCATACACCTAAGATTTCATGGAAATACCAAACTTACAGTTTTACTGTTTCTTTCTGAACAAGTAGCATTTATTAGCAAGACTCGTTGGTTGTATAAGTGAATAATAATAAGTAGATATATGATAGTTGTCAGTATGCATACCTTCACTAAGTATTCTAAATGCTTGATTGACCTGATCTTCTTTAACACTTCCACCAACGTCTAAAAAATTTGCTGGAGATCCACCATTTAGTTTAATTATGTCCATAGTTGCCATTGCCAAACCAGCACCATTAACTAAACATAATAAGCAACATTACGTTTTAAATATGTTAAACTAAGAAATAATTTTATTTATTGGCATACGCATATTTTATAAATATCGCCTAAATTTTTATTAAACAAAAAAAATATAGAAGCTCTTTCTTTAGCAGAAAAACAATATATAATTCTATAGCGTACCTAAACATCCTATATCGCCATCCATACTAACATAATTCAGGTTAAAACGTGACGCATCTACTTCTCGTGGGTCTCTTTCATCATTATCTTCCAAAGCAAATAATTCTTGTTGTCGAAATTGAGCATTATCATCAAATGCAATTTTTGCGTCAACAGCTACAACTTGCTTGTCAGTAGTTTCAACCAATGGATTAATTTCAACTTGCAAAGCGTCAATATCTACAAATAGTTTCCATAAATTTTTTAATTCATATATTGTCTTTCTTTGAATATCTGGATCCACAAAGCCCAGGAAAGTGCTAACATCCCTAGCAATATCATCATCGATTCCATAATATATGTCAAGTGGTACTGTTTTTATTAATTCTGGATTCTTTTCAGCAACCATTTCTATATCCATACCACCCGCTGGCGAAGCAATTAACACAGGACCATTGTGCTGTCTGTCCATAAGAATGCAAATATATGTTTCTCGTGCAATATTTACAGATTCAGCAATCATTATTTTCTGTACCAGTATGCCATCTTTTGAAGTCTGTTTTGTAATCAAACGATGACCTAACATATTTTTCACAACATCTACAACTGCTTTACGGCTGTTAACAGAATACAGTGAATGATACACAAATTTTCTTTCATTTTACATTTTGTATTATTTCACTTACTCCTTTATAAGGTGCACACCTCCTTTGAAACCATTGTTGAACCATCCTTTCCCACGACCACCAGCTAATACTTGAGCTTTTATAACAAATTCATCAGCATCTAATATGTAAAATTAGATAGATATATTTATATAAGCAGACATAAATTATTATAATATAGATTGATACATATGTTTATTCTTCATAGTTATTAATAGACTGCAGATCTTCATGCATTTATGGCATATGAAACTTTTCAAAAAATCCTAAAATATGAAATTCGATAAACTTCAGTATATTTTTTATTTATTTTGAATTTACATTTGCAACAAATTTACTATTCCTACTGAAAATAAGATATTATTTGATTCCACTGCCTTCAAATTTGTGTACAAAAATTGAAAAATAGATAAACATCCGCAGAGCAGTTATTAGAAATAAAATTGTTCTTTATATATAGAGTCAATTATAATATTACAAATTGTTTATTTTGAAACTACAATGTACATGGATTTAATTTTTGTTTCTTTTTATTCTGTATGTTTAAAAAATTTAAGAGTTTACTATCCGAAGAATTTCTAGGTACATAATATGAATTACAAATATATTATATAAAAATATATTATATAATTGTTATAAGACCTATAACTTTTAAAGTATAGCAAGCACTTCATTAATATCTTTTATCCAATGTCTTTAACCTATTTTACATTAAATGTAACGTGTACATTAAAGTAACAAAATATCAATTTCACCTACAAAAAGATAAAATTAATAACGCAAACCATTACATGCACAAATTAGTAATTAAGAATAAATACTAACGTAATGATTCTAATGCAGAATTCGCTTTTTTTAAATCATCAACAAGAGCAAAGTTTTGTACAGAAACTCCACAATCTCTGAGAAGTTCTTTACTTTGATATTCAAGTAAATTCAAACATCTCATTTGTTTAGTATTCGTTATAAGACTTTTTCTTAAAATTTCGAATGAATTAAACGTATTTCGGCAAGCAATACGGAACATGTTTAACCTTACTTTTAACGCTTCACAAAATACCGATAAAAATGACTTATCTAATAAATATTGGAAAGTGTTTACGAATTAAAATCACTAGCATTGAAACACATTAATTTATCATTAGAACATGTAATTACGACGATATCACACATAACATATTCTCATTTATATCCGTAAAGTAATCACCGGTTCCTATTTATATAACATTAACTACAAAGTGATGATATCTCAAATATAAATAAGTGGTGCGTTGCACTATCCTCTTTAACCTCTAAATTGAATCAAATTAATACTTTGTAATACGTTATATATATATATATCAATGTCAATTTTTTAAAAAATACGAAATTTATTGAAAATTAAAGTAATTTTATTCAACTTTAAAAAATACATAAAATAATTTATCTTGATCCTGTATAATCTTTTTTATTTTAATAATGCATTTCAACACTTTTGCACCTCAATCTGTAGATCATATTTTTAGTATTTAATGTAACCACCTTTGGCTTTTATGGTAGCATTTAATCGTTTTGGAACACTGTTCACCAAACTGTTCAAAAATCATTCAGCCGTTCCATACATTTTGAGCTTGTTCCTACAGTTCATAAATAGAATTAGGTATATCTGGATACTTCGCCAACTGTTGTTTTATATAAAACCATACATGTTCAATAATATTAATATCAGACAATTGAGGAGGCCAGTCTAATATTGTCAAACCATGATCGATGATCTAATTTGGTCTGACCAAACTAAAATTAACAGATTTGGATCAGATGGTAATAAGCGGATGTGGAAACTTCCAGCATCACAATTAACCAAAAGTCATGTTTTACAAACTGTGAAGTTTGGCGGAGGCAACATTGTGATATGGGGTTGTATCAAAGGCAATAATGTTGGAAAAATTTTTTAAATCGAAAGGAGGCTGAATGTGGAAACTTATTATCACATTTTGGAAACAACATTATTACCAAGTTTAAGAATTTTTGATGCTTCGGAGCAAAAAATCGTTTTTCAAGCAAAAAAGCGAAAAAAACAATGGATTGGATCACCAATCATGGTTTGACAAAATTAGTATATTAATATTATTGAACATGTATGGTTTTATATAAAGCAATAGTTGTCTAAGTATTCAGATACACCAATTCTGTTCATGAACTGTGGGAACAAGCACAAAGTGTACAGAACAGTATTCCATGATGGATTTTTTAACAGTTTGGTGAACAGCTTTCCAAAATGATTAAATGCTATTTTAAAAGTCAAAGGTGGCTACATTAAATACTAAAAATATGATCTAAATATTAAATCGCAAAAGTGTTAAAATGCATTATTAAAATAAAAAAGATTATGCATACTATTAACAGAGAGTAAATGAGAGTGCTCACGCCCGGGTTTTGCCCGTGCCACTTTTGTTTGCACATCATGTTTAGCCTAGAACAGCTCCTACATCATCTTTAGCATGGAACAGAATCTACATCATCTTTAGCAAGATACAGAACCCACTTTACTACTTACTACATATGTGACTAGGACCAGAACTAGCTTATTATTTATTATTCCGATGATATATTTACTTGTGATAGATAATTAAAGTTTTTTTATCCTGCTAAAGATGATGTAGGTTCTGTTCCATGCTAAAGATGATGTAGGAGCTGTTCCAGGCTAAACATGATGTGCAAACAAAAGTGGCACGGGCAAAACCCGGGCGTGAGCACTCTCATTTACTCTCTGATACTGCATACTATTAGGTCGTTCGGAAAGGAATTTCGTTTTTCGTGTAGGGATGGCAATGCTCCCGTTTGTCATTAGTAGACTGCGAATCTTTCTACAAAATAAAAATGGACTAGATCGACTGAAAAAATAGAAACCCAATATTCGAGAAAAATATGTATCCAATATTTTGGCGCTACTAGGGAAGAAATAACATTCGCAGCAAAGTTAATAATTTCATAGCAAATCCAAAATTGAGTAGATGAAATTTGAAATTGTTTTCTGATGAGCCAGACACGCACATGATGTCGATTTTAACAAAGTATAAAAAACAACAATTTTGAATTTCATCTACTCAATTTCAGGTTTGCTATTCAGTTAACTTTTCTACGCCACAGGGAGTTGGTGAACAATTTTTAATTTATTAAAGATAAATTATATATTATTTTCTCTTTTTTATATTTTATTTTTATTCTTATACGTATATAAGTGTTTTATACAGTTTTATACATATATTACATATTGTTCATTATACATATTTTATTTTATGTTTGATTTATTATACAATCTATAATAAAATTGTTTATAACATTAATGAAAAAGTGATTAAACAAACAAAAAACTTATCATTGTATATCATTGATAAGAAATTATATTAATAAATATGCATGACAAATATGACGATATCTCTTATGAGTCAAAGTTATTCATAAATGTCACTGTGTGCCGTCGCCGACTTGGGTACCTAAAAAATACAAGGAAAATCATTGATATACAATATATTTTTGGACATGTGTACAATAGCATAGTTAGGTATATACATACCACACGCCATAAATCGAAGGTCTTCCTGTTCCCCTGTTGCCCTGGTAGCTTCCTTGTCCTCCTTCCCTGGACTGCACTGCATTTTCCTCAGACAATAGGTTTCCACATCACCACGGAGGTACTATTGTTGATGCGTTTTTTTAAAAGTGGTATCCCCAGTAGGCCTATTCCACTATGTCCCTGTATTGCTCTCCAAGTACGTGCGAACCTAAGAAAAAAAATAAGCATTAGTTTGTAACATTTTAATAGATTAGATATACTCATTTTTATGACACTTTTCTTATAATATACTTACGAAACTGCTGCTGACGTCCTTCATTTCACGATGGCGAGGCCACGTCGTTAATATCGTCGTTGAAGCTGACCCAGAAACTCCCGGGGGACGCGGACGTGGCGGTGGTAGCAGTGGGTGTGACGGCGGGGGTCGCGGCTGGTGTGGCGGCGGAAGTGACAGCGGAAGATGCACCTGCCAGAGCCTTCTGCTTCCGGAGGCGCTGCTTCGCAGCTTTTAGCCCCAGTTGCATTTTTACCTGGAAATCACTTCCCGTTGGCTGGGGGTAATATCTGCTCCTGGCAGTTGCGGCTATAACACTAATTCAAAGCAAGATAAACAATGAATTGGGAATTAAATTAAACCAAGTCAATGGTGTGCGATACTTACCGAATATTGCTTGTACAATACGCTTGCTGCGCAGTGCTCGTGTATTATAAGCCCCGCACCAGGTGTAGGAGGCTGCGGTGTTGTCTGTGAAGGCTGCTTTAAAACAGGTGTTCACCGCCTCTTTGAACGTGTAGCCTCCCAATCTGGCAAAGTACTGAACCTGAAACAAATTTAAATATTAGTTTGCATATTCATCAATTTGATATACGTACTTTTATTATTGGTGTATTACGATATACTTACAACTCTTGCATAATCTTCTGCATCAGCAACTTCAAATCTATCCACTTCTTCTATGGACCGCATAGGCAGGATCCGCGGCCGCACTTCCACCCTCTGTTCTACTTCCACCGCTTGGCGCTGTTCTCTGTTAATCGTGGGAACAAAGAAAGATTGATAAATAAAACACCTTTTCCACAAACATATCAATTTAACACATTCTGACAATGACTCACCTCAAATCATCACTGATTGCGGCCTGACACCGCGGACGCTTGTCGAGTTCGGCTAGGCGCTGCTCCAGTCCGCCCAGGCGCTGCATGATTGCCTGCTGATTTCCTGAGCTTTCTTCTGCATGATGGAGTATCTGTTGCACGCTAAAACAAAGCAAACATCACACGATGTACTACAAAATTCAATTATGATTATTGCTGAATTTAAAAATATGTATAACTTACCATTTCCACATTTGGACGTTTCTTATCTCACTGGGAGAAGTCGAAGACGAGTCGCCTGTGTAAACCGGCGGGTTAGATTGTTCAGGGGTGTCGGAGAGGGACGATGCGTTTTGATCGGGGATGGCGTGGGGAGATAAGATACAGTGGCTAGAGAGGGTGTAATTAGTGGTGGGTGACAGATGGAGTGGATGATTGGGTGAGTGACGGGGATTTACCTCGGCCTCCGGCTCGTCCCGAATCGTTGCCATTCTCCTTATCATCGCGACGTAATCGCTCTCCTTTTCACGTGCTGGCAATTGCGATGGCCTCCTCTGCACCTGAGGCTCGTCGTCCGAGGACGTTTGATATTTCCTCGGTTTCGGCGCGTTCCTTTTGGGACGTATCTTCTGAAATTTATGAAACTTTGCAGAATACGGAAAAATAGTGCGATTTATTATTATACGAACGTTTTTCACGAATTATTGCAACTAAAAATTATAGAAATTTGAAACTTACATCACTCATGATGTCACTTGAAACACTGCACTAGACACTGCAAAACGGTGAATAAAAGGCAATGACACACGAGTAGACCTTTCGAAAGACTGTTCTACAAAAGACTGCTCGCTCTTCGTACTTCGTACGGCGTCGCCAAAAGAAACCGTGATATTCTTTTGTTTAATGGATATTCACACACATACATACACACGCGCGCGCACACACACACATACATTCTTTCGGCGAGTTCGTCGATCGTTATTTCACCAACGGACATTCGGAAGCCAACGGTCATTCGCATACAGACAGGCACCCACATACATGTACATATACTCGTATCTATCCGACAATAGTAATGAGAAGCTGATGCACGATCAGGGCTTCTGAGTCGGAGTCGGAGTCGTGGAGTCGGAGTTTGGGAGTAATTGCTGATGACTGGAGTCGGAGTCGGAGTTAGAAAAAGCTATATATCGACTCCCGGAGTCGGAGTCGGATTCGGAGTCGGAGATAAAAAAAAGAGGGATTGGAGTCGGAGTCGGAGTTACGAATTTTGTCTAACGACTCCGAAGCCCTGTGCACGATGGCATTTCAGGATTAATAAACGAAACCATTTGCACGATGACAACTTCATTTTTCAGCATGATAACTCCTCATTTAATGCATCAAGATAAACAAAGAAGGGGTTAGTCGACAAAAATATGAGGATTTTTGAAGAAACTTTGGAAACTTTGGAAACTTTGAAGAATACTTGCAAGAAAAGTAAACGGCAATTGTAAACAGTACAACTCTGTTTCTGAGTTATAGATTGCAGTGAGCGAGGCGTGAACATTGATCAAAGCAGAAACTCTTCGTACTTTGATTTCACCAATGCTTAATCGAATTTTTTGACGTTATTCGAAGAAATGACATTTACACTGAGTATTAATTTATAAATATAGAAGAAGTTTTCGTTAATCTTGATGTTAACTACTTCAATAACGTGTGGCTTTATGGAAATGCTGCAGGTCGTTTTTTGTTAATCTATGTAACTTTACGATTTTCTACAAATAAAAAATATATCTTTGAATGGAATCATGCAAATGGTTTCGTTTATTAGTCCTGAAATGCTATCGTGCATTAGCTTCTCATTACTATGACATAATTATATAGGCGGGCCTTTAAACTGTGTCAGCGACAGCGGCACGCTCGGTCACCCGATCTGTATTTCGTTCTGTGCTTCTCTATATGTTTGACACTCTTTTGAGGTCTCGGCGCGTTCGATGCAGAGATAAAAAATAACATCCCCCATGTATTCTCCTTACCTTACTTTCTGTGTAATGTGAAAATATAATTATGAAAAATAGATATCTAATTTAAATTACATTACAGCCACAGGCTGTAGGGGGTTCATGGGGACGGCTCGTGGGGGTTCAAGATTACAATAAGTTATCTGAAGTTCTCGCAGCCCGCTGTTCTTTCGCGCCTCGTGTCGTAACGGTCGTAACGTACTTCGCTAGACGTTCCCGCTAATAATAGTCTCCCACTATTTTCCCTCTAATAGGCCAACACAAACTTCGGACGCAGATACGTTCTTGACGAAACTCGCGTTTGCGCTCGAAAAGCGTCCCACATAGCATCACTGCATCACTAATCGCTGGTTCAACTTTCAATTTTCAGTTCAGTTCTTAGTTCTCGTGCCGGTCTGTCGTGACACTCGCGTGTGCATTCTGTGTTTCAATTAATCTGATTACTTTCGTGGATCTCGAGGAAGAAAGGTATTTATATCGTATTTTCGGTTTCAATTAATCTGATTACTTTCGTGGATCTCGAGGAAGAAAGGTATTTATATCGTATTATCGGTTTCATTTTGCTGTAATGTCGCCCAGAATAATGAAAAAGACGATAACCTCGCGAAAACCGTGGCAGAAATTAGGCATTAGACAAAAACAGCGTATTTTGAAAGAGATTAGGTCCAATTTAACACGTAACGAACCAGAACCCCCCGCGAATTTTGACACTGTGGAGGACATCTCCACCTCCTCCTCTTTGTCTGAACATGACTTCAATTTAGATTCTTCTCCAATTTCTTCAAGCGATGACACAGCCCGGCAATCTGTCGGCGCTGTGACTGAACCATCGTTTCGCGATCTTTTGGCAGATTGCTTTCTAAAGATTAATCTAACACACACCCAGGCAACTAGTATACTACGCCTTCTGCGTACACATTCGTGTTTCCAAAATTTACCAAAAGATGCGAGAACGGTCCTCGCCACTCCGCGTAACAGTGTAGTCACATATGAGGTGCCACCGGGCGAATATATCCATTTTGATATAGAATCGAAAATTGTAAATTATTTACGTAATTCACCGGAAACCATTCCCAACCGTTTAAAATTAGATTTTCATGTAGACGGCTGCACGTTAGACAAACAAAAAACTGTACATTTTTGGCCCGTTCAAATCGGAATCGCGAATATTCATCAAAATTTCAAACCCATCATAGTCGGTATTTATAGAGGCCCTCATAAGCCTATTGACCCGGTAAAGTACCTCGAAAAATTTGTCTCCGACATTAACTGTATAATGTCGAATGGAGGCATTTCTTTCGTGGGACGAACAATCCCCATCGATCTCGGATGTTTCATCGCCGATGCGCCAGCCCGAGCTTTTATTTTAAACCATCTAGGCCATACATCCCATCGACCTTGTTCCAAGTGCAAGGTGTCTGGCACACGGGTACAAGGTCGTGAGGTGTTCCTTGGCATTAATCATCCTCTCCGCGTCGACGAGGAATATGTAAATTCCAGTAATGATGATGATGATCATTTGTTTGAGAGTGAGCGGTCTTGGTCGACCGAATTGACTGGAACTTGGATTTGGAAGATTGGAGTGACTGGAACGAATGGGACAGGATGGCAGAGTGACTGGAATTAGGGATAGGATGCAAGATTGAACGGAATGGATGTTTATGGTAACGGTTGGATTTGAATGGAAGAGAAGTGGACTGTATAAATGGAATTGAGAGCACGAATGGATGGATCTATGTATAAATAACTGTATTTGCACTTATGTTTGTCAAAGAATATTACACTGCGTAATGAAATTAATGTAGAATGAGTTGACTTGAAATAAAGATGACTTTGTTTGGAATCACGTGTATAATTCGATCAGCTGATTGTCGCTGTGAGAGCGAGATGACGGTTGTCACTCTCTTTTATTGTCTCGATCCTCCTGCAAGTTCGTCACGCACCGGTGGTTCCGGTTGAGCGTTCGCGAACCTTCCAGAAGGATCGAGAGTGTGGATAGACCAATCACGCAGCCGATCTATTGCCCGCGTAAGCCTCGATGGCATACGATGTGGCTCGCGGTTTCGGCGGGATCGCGGTAGTCTTGGCGGGATCGCGCGGTGCCGGTTTGTCAATATGGCGCTCGGGCGCGCCAATCTTGAACATTCCGCCCGCCTCGACTTGTCGAAATTTCCCGTGCTCGCGTAACAATGATCGGTGGGCTACGTGACGTTGAATTGGCGTGATAATGATATTGGAAGCAGAAGAACGGTAAAATGAGTGCGAGTGTAATGGAGTGCGCAGGAGTATGCAGAACGCGATTGGAACTATTACGGTGTAATAAACGAAGTCGCGAAAGGTGTCAATGAAAACGCCGGCGTTTGGATGCGTCGCGTCGCGTACTACGCAGTAGTAAGTTGCGCAATGAGAGTGCGCGCGGTGTCTGTATCGACGCGTTCATTGATCATCCGCGTCGATCGATTGAACAATGAGTTTTCGCGTTGATCTCTCGAATTTGGTGATTGCGGTGATCACTCTCGCGACACGAACGTTTCCGGCCGTCCCGAAGTGAAATACCGTCGCGCGTGCTAGTGGATATCGCGAGTGGGGTGACGAATATCCAACGATGATGCTGCGACGGACGGACACGAGGACTTCGTTTGAGCGACGACATTTTGGACGCGTGGTTCGTCCTGGCGGAAGACGGTTCGCCGTGAATTGCCGTGCCCACGTCCTGGTGTGGTCTGCTGCTAGGTTGAAATTCCAAGGGCGTCACCGGCAGAGTGGCAGGTAGGTGCGGGAGCGACTGATACCCCAAAAGCTCGTCCATGGGCTGGTGAATTGGCACCGCCCGCCATAGATGGCCTGCTGCACGTCCTTGGCTCGACTCCTTGGACCTGAAGCAGCCCTTGGACGCCCTGAGGTGGAGCAACAGGGCTTGATGGGCATGGTTCCCATCGATGGAGTGGAAGGAGCGTGCTGGATGACCTGGTGCTCCGACAGCTCGTCTTTGGGTTGGCGAGTTGGCTCCGCCCGCCATGGAGGACTGGATGCATGACCTTGGATGACCACTCTGTCGATGGAGAGCCCTTTGGATGCACTGAAGAGGGGCAGCAATGCTGGATGGACATGTTCCCCATCGGTGGCGTCGAAAGAGCGTGCGGGAGTGACGTGATGCTCCGACAGCTCGTCCTTGGATGGGCAAGCTGGGTCCGCCCGCCATGGAGGAGCTGATGCACGCCCTTGGATCGATCCTCTGGTGATGGAGTGCCATTGGTGGATCCAACAGTGCTGCCGAACGACCCTGGTGTCGTAATGGAGGCCTCCTGGTGCGGTTCTCCTGGAAGAGAACATAACCTGCAAAAGAGTGAGGTTAGGTTCTGCGTGCAAGACAATGGATGAGCCTCGGATGGATTCCGAGGTGTCTTGCCCAGATGTCCTCGACTTTTTGCAGGCTGATGTCGTCTGGTGCTGGCGACAAAGGTGAGAGGATGCTCTTGAAGGTTGAGCAACGGTCGTCCCATAACCTCTCAATTTCTTTGTTGCAGTGGGTGTTTTGGCAGTGTCGCCGTCAACACCTCTCCGGATTGTTGTCCTCAGCTGCTGTGGAGGCTGGTTGCTGCGTCCTGGAGATCGCAACCGCGACGTTGGTAGTCGCTGGAGTGTGGCGTGGGCTACGACAGCTCGGTGCGCATGGTAGTTAGCGGAGCTGGTTGCACGCCCTCGGATCACCCCTTTGGTTGTGGAGCGCTCATTGGAGTTCCAGCGGTGATGCTGTGCGACCCTGGAAATTGGTTGAGCACCTCCGTGCGAGGTTCTCCTTTGAGTCGACAACGTAATCTGAAAGTCAGAGAGGTTAGGTTGTGGGTGCAAGATGATGGATGAGCCTCGTGTGGGCTCGATGGTGCCTTGCCCCTTTGACTTTCGTCTGTCAGCGTGCTGAAGATTTCTGGAATGAGCGTCAGTGGTGAGTGACCGCTCTGCGATGGTCGTGGAATCGCCGATGATGGCTCGGTGCATCTGGGCATGCACGGAACTGGAACACGAGTCCACCATTCCAGAGTTGATCCAGCCGTGAACGATGTGTTGTCCCTCTGTGTGGTGTTGAGCACCTTTCCTGACTCTGTCCCTCTTATTTGCAGGGAGCACGTCAGCTGATCGCTCGGAGTCATCGCGATCTGCTCTGGAAGATGCTGCGCTGCGACTGATGTGGCTGAGGCTGGTCTCTGTTGTCGTTTCCGTGGAACTGCAGGAAACTGCATCGATGGAAGGCCAATCCACGCAGTCGTGACGGTATTGAGACGCCTGAAGTCTCGATGACCACCTTGAACTGGAACCTGGGATGGTTTCTGCTGTTGGTTCAGCAGACGTGGAGAAGCCAGCTTGTGATTCTTCCTTCTGGGCGTGATTGGTCCTGGACACGCTAAGCAGTCGTTTGGCAATGGCACGATCTGCTCCAGAAGGGGTTTCGATGGCACTTTCGTGGCTCAGACTGGTCCTTTGCGTCGTTTCCGTGGACCTGCAGGAAACGGCATTGCTGGAAGGACAGTCCATGATGGCCTGAAGAGATGAAGGCGACCGTGGCCTGGACAGCGACCTTGAATTGAAGCTCGAAGTGGTCTTCGAGGTTGGATCGGTGCAAGCGGCCTTCTTCCGTTCCTTCTGAGCGTGGTTGATCCTGCACACGATGAACAGTCGCTTGGAATTGGTGCGATCTGTTCGAGAAGGAACTTCGAGGGAACTCTCGTGGATTTCACTGGTCCTCTGCGTCGTTTCCGTGGACCTGGAAGGAACGACAGTGCTGGAAGGACACTCCACGAAGGCCTCATTGGACTGAGACGGCTGTAGTCTGGACAGCGACCCTGAATCGGAGCATGAAGTTATCTCCATTGACGATTGAGTAGGCGAGGAGAAGCTAGATTGTCCTTGTTCCTTCTGGGCGTGATTGGCCCTGGACACGCTGAACGATCGTTTGGAACTGGTACGATCTGTTCCAGAAGGCGTTTCAATGGATCTGTCATGGATTGTACTGGTCCTTTGCGTCGTTTCCGTGGACCTGCAGGAAACGACATTGCTAGGAGGACACTCCACGACGACCTCATGTGACGGAGATGGCTGTAGTCTGGACTCTGAGACTGTTGTTTGAGAGCTAACAGCATACCATGCCTGAGTTTGCGGCGGCGGATGTGTGAAGCTTTCGTCGTATTTATAAGCCAGGTCTAACAGTCTAGCTGATTGTTGTAAGTAGGATTCCTCGACTATGTCGTAGAATTCATTGCGCACGTAGTCACTGTCCTTGAATTCTGCTCTGCGAACGTACATGATTATGTCGTGATTCCTTTCGAATTTGTTGAAAAAGTCATCGTCTATGATTTGCAGCCTGGTTTGGATGGCTTCTATCGTGACTTCGGACTGGGATACTGATTTCCAGAAGTCCTCCATAGTCTTGCTGATCTTCTCTGCCAGAGCCTGTTGAGTTTGGAGCAGTTCATCAGGTGAGATTTCCATTTTGACTGCGGCTGGTTCGCTGGATGGTCTTCTCACTGGCAGAACTGAGTTGATCACTGGTTTGATCACTGGTTTGATCACTGGGTTGATCACTGATTTGACACTGATCTATTCACTGTTTGTAGATCCGTGGAGGTAAGGTTGCCAGAAACGATGAAATCCGGCTCGAAGGACCAATGTTTGAGAGTGAGCGGTCTTGGTCGACCGAATTGACTGGAACTTGGATTTGGAAGATTGGAGTGACTGGAACGAATGGGACAGGATGGCAGAGTGACTGGAATTAGGGATAGGATGCAAGATTGAACGGAATGGATGTTTATGGTAACGGTTGGATTTGAATGGAAGAGAAGTGGACTGTATAAATGGAATTGAGAGCACGAATGGATGGATCTATGTATAAATAACTGTATTTGCACTTATGTTTGTCAAAGAATATTACACTGCGTAATGAAATTAATGTACAATGAGTTGACTTGAAATAAAGATGACTTTGTTTGGAATCACGTGTATAATTCGATCAGCTGATTGTCGCTGTGAGAGCGAGATGACGGTTGTCACTCTCTTTTATTGTCTCGATCCTCCTGCAAGTTCGTCACGCACCGGTGGTTCCGGTTGAGCGTTCGCGAACCTTCCAGAAGGATCGAGAGTGTGGATAGACCAATCACGCAGCCGATCTATTGCCCGCGTAAGCCTCGATGGCATACGATGTGGCTCGCGGTTTCGGCGGGATCGCGGTAGTCTTGGCGGGATCGCGCGGTGCCGGTTTGTCAATATGGCGCTCGGGCGCGCCAATCTTGAACATCATTACAAAGTCGTTATTAGTCCAATAGCTTCACTTCCAATGGGAATGGTTTCCCAAGTGCCATTCGAGTACATGCATTTAGTATGTCTCGGCATTGTGAAAAAAATGTTAGCTGTCTGGGTGCGTGGTGACTATTCTAAAGAAACAAAATTACCCGCAGATAAAATTAAAACAATCTCGAGATTAGAAATAATAAATCAATTCTGCCCTTCCGAGTTCGCTAGGCGCCCCAGGCGCATAGAACTTTATTCTAAATTCAAAGCTACAGAATTTCGACAATTTATATTATACACCGGTCCAGTTGTCACTTACGGAATTCTCAATGAAACCATACGTTTCCATTTCCTGCTTCTGCACGGCGCGATTAGAATACTTGCTTCACCCTCCCTTATTCAAAAATATATTAAGTTTGCAGAAGCAGCATTAGAACAGTTTGTTTTCTCATGTGAACGTCATTATGGGAAAACATTCTGTACTTATAATGTTCACGGACTTTTGCATTTAGCAAATGACGCGAGACGTTTCGGTACTTTAGATTCGTTTTCTGCTTTCCGGTATGAAAATAATATGATGTTTTTTAAACAAAAAATTAGAAAGCCGGGACAACCTTTACAGCAATTTGCCAATAGAATAAGTAAAGTTCGTTTTGGCAATTCATTGCTCTCGATAGATAATCGCGATAATTGTTGTATATTGCAAGACGGATCAATTTGTATTGTTGTATCCATTTCTATAGACGAAGATCAGTATAAATTAGGCGTGAAACGTTTTCTTAATGTCAATCAGTTTTATGATATTGCAATATCATCAGCTTTTTTAGAAGTTTTTAAATGCACAACATTAAGTTCTGAAATCGTCATTATCAGTCTGGGACATGTTAGGGCAAAATGTTATCGAATGCCTTTCTTCAGTGCGAGTGATAACTGCGATAGCGCATTGGAAATTTCCCAATGGGTTGTCGCAGTCCTCGCACACGATGAAGAATCGTGATTTTTTTTATTTTGATTTATTTCAATTTATATATATATATATTTTTTTAAATACAGGGACATAGTGGAATAGGCCTACGGGGATACCACTTTTTAAAAAACGCATCAACAATAGTACCTCCGTGGTGATGTGGAAACCTATTGTCTGAGGAAAATGCAGTGCAGTCCAGGGAAGGAGGACTAGGAAGCTACCAGGCCAACCGGGGAACAGGAAGATCTCCAATTTATGGCGTGTGGTATGTATATATCTAACTATGCCATTGTACACATGTCCAAACATATATTGTGTATCAATGATTTTCCTTGTATTTTTTAGGTATCCTGGTCGGCGACGGCACACAGTGGGCCGGATGTTATATTCCGTCAGCCAAAAAGGCAAAAATGAATTCTTGTCAAATATGAGAATCACTGTAAACAGGCGATACACACCTCCTTTGCTCTTTTATAATAAATTAGTGTTTCAAAGAATACGTTGTTTTACGGTTTATTTATTAACCCATTCCAATAGGTGATGGGCCTAGCACGCTTCAATATTTTCAATATTTCTTTCAATATTTTTTGAGCCACACTTTTTCATATTAGATAAATATTAGATCTAAGCTAAATATTCAGAGAATATAAACGAGATATTTAAAAAATTTAAAGTAAATATTTGCCGCTTATTAAATACACGCCTATTTTAATGAAAATTTGGTACGATATAAAACTTAAAAAAATATTTGACACGTATTTTTTTATAGCGGCCGATATTCATGTTAAGGGGGTGAAAATAGCTCTCAAAGTTGGTTGAACAATCGATTGTCTTGAATATCTGCGAGAGTATTAGGCCTAGACAAAACTTTCAAACTCCAATATGTGCGTTTGTCGGTGCAATTTCCCGCGCATGCGCGACCAAAACAGTAGCGTATCTACAATGACGCAGTAGAGCGGCCAGGGCCCTGATGGCCTGTGGCAGTTGTATTGGCGGCAGTGTACCGGTATTATTGTTCTCATGATTTTAGAACAATAGTTTGTTCGATTTATTATTTCAATATTTCATATGTGTACACTAGTAAATTATTAAAAGTCTGCGTGGTGCTCAAGCTACCCGATTTCATCGAAAAGGTTACGTTATTGAGGCTGAAATTGCCGCGCATGCGTGAGAAATTGCACCAACAATCCCATCACTGAGTCTAGCCTCATTGAAATTCAGCGAGGTGCACCTTTTGTGTCGGATAACTTCCTACATTCGCGACAAGATGGACAGATAGTCAAAAACCTTTCCCGCTGCTACCTGATCTGTCACCGATCCCTATATATACAGCCTTAAACCGCCTTCCGATATCTCAGCGTTTCGTCTCTTCTTTCTCTCTCTGTCTATCTCTGTCAAGTTACAGAGCCGTAAACCTTTTTGATGCACTCTGTCGCGACCCAAAAGCGGACGCGGCCAGCCGACTCGTGCAATAGACCCGTGCAGTAGACCCGGGCAGCCGACGCGGGCGCCACAGTGTGACAAACTAATGAGCTCTGTGTCTAAATCAAAGAACTTTCCATAGAAAAGAGATAGAACAATGAGTTTTTTTTAAAGTTAAAGCTGAAATTTAGCAGAATATTTGGAAAATAGGGAGATTATGGTACGAACGTTTTTAACCTTGAGAAAATTCGTTAACCTTGCACAATTTCTAGAAAATTTTGTTTCGACAATGACAATACGTAAGAGAAGGCATGATAAGATTGATTTTATTTAGACTTTGTGCACCTTTCCTATTGTAATATGTTAATGTAGTATGTAGTATAAATAAATATAATATTAATTTTGTCGGTAAGAAGCAAGACTGCTCTGCTGCTGCTCCACATTTGTACAATAGAAATTTACTTTACCGACATCTACCACATTATCACGACCTGCTCTTATACGGCATTTGACACATTAATGTGACCGTGCTTCCCTCTTACGGCGACCCAAAAACTAGGACTTTTATTTGTATAGCCTCGCGGCAGCAGACCTCCTAAATGCAACATAGCTGCCGTGCACTGCCGCTGCAGATTGGAGCAGCTGGTTATCTGGGTGTATATTTAAAATGTTTAATTGGTAAAAATACATATTGAATGTACAGGGTGTTCAGAGGACTTCCGGTTCCGGTTGTATGAGAGGTTGAGATGTGTAGTCAGTGGAGCAAGGTTTTTGTGAGAAAGAGAGGAGTTGAAAGAAGTGTGATTGGAGAGAGGGAGTAAGAGAAATAGTAATGGGGAAGGGAAAAGTGAGTGGTGGTAGAAGATTAGGTTTGTTTGACAATCTTAGACCATATATAAGGTGTCCCAAAATAAGTGTAACTCCCGGAAATGAGTGATTCCTTGGGTCATTTGAAGCGACATTTTCCTTTACTAAAATGGCGTCCGCGGTTTTGTTTAGTTAGAGCGTTAGTAGAACGCCGTGACATTGCAACGAACAAGCGTTTCTCGACTATCCAGATAACCAGCTGCATCAATACTACTTCTGTACTGCGAGGCAGCTATGTCGCGTTTTGGATGCATGCTACCGCGAGCTGCACGGAAAACGGTACTGGATACTGCTTCGTCGTAAGAGGGCAACACGGTCGCATAAACGTGTCAAATGCCGTACAAGAGCAGGTCGCGCTAATATGGTAGATGTCGGTAAAGTAAATGACTTGTGGAAAAACTCTTATCGACTCTATGATATCGATATACCGCGTCCACACGCAGTCGTAATAACACGTGATCAGCCAAGACAAAATGGATGCCACAACACGTGGTTAGGGTGGAAGAAATTCACACAGTCTTATAAAGCCAACGTTTCACACGGTGGTCGGAAAACGAGAGAGAAGCGGCAGGCTCGGCGCGCAGACCGCGCCGACGACCCCCACTCCAGACCATAACGGGGAAGGGGGAACCACGTCCCCACAGACAATTGTACAAATGTGTAGCAGCAGCAGCAGCCGTCTTCCTTTTTACCGACGAAGTTAATATTTATTTCAATTACATACTACATAGAATTAGGTCGTTTTTGGGAAAGTAATTTCGTTTTCGTGTAGGGATCACGATGCTTCCGTTTGTCATTACTAGACTGCGAATCTTTCTGCAAAATAAAAATTGACTACATCGATTGCAAGAAACAGAAACCAAATTTAATGTTATTTCTTGAGAAAAGGAGAAAGCGAAATGACTTTCGGCACGACCTAATACATTAACATATTACAATAGTTGTTAAAGATTCTAATCGGTTTTATTTATCCCTTATCAAAAAACCTGTATTTATTGTTCATATATTCATTGTACATATAGCATTTACACTCTTCAAATAAAATGACTATGATCTAGCGATCAGTTCGGCGCGCCGTCGTCCCCGCACCGTCCCTCGCTCCCCGCGAGCTCCACGGGTGGATCGAGCAGCTCGAGCTTCACGGGCGCGACGGGGGGAGCGGACGCGGTAGATCGACGCGCCCAGCTGATCGTTCAGTTCGATTTTGACAACACGACACTCGTTTACGTATCGATCATCCTTGCCGTATCCTTCGTAACCATTTCGTCGATCCGTCAATCGATTCTTTTAACCCAGCGATTTTTACCTTAGAGTCCCGGTATCGTTCCAAGTTAGGAAACGACCGAGAATCTAAAACAGTATTAAAGATCAGAAAACATCTGATTATAAAACATTGAAAACTGTTTCATGACAATAGACATTTGGCCTCATGCATATACACATGCATTTACACATATTTGCACACGTTCATACTCAAAGCCGCAATGAAATGAGTGTTGATCGCAGAATCTTTGACAGCGAGAAGAAAGCTTGCTGTTTCGATTCTCGATGCGCATCACACGGAACCATTTCTCAATCCATATTCCTACAGTATTAGATAGCGGATGTTCGGACCATATTATAAACAATGATAAATATTTTGTAAAATTAAGCAAGCTAGAAAATCCGATAAATGTTAAAGTGGGAGATGGCCGAACATTAAAAGCGACTAAAGTAGGAGATACTAAAGCAAAATTTATAACGAGAAGAGCGACGGGGGGAAACGAAGACTCGCGTTCGGTGGATGACGTCACCGCGGAGCGAGGGGAGTGCGAGACAAACACGTCGCCGTGGTGAGCGCATCGCGAACAACTTTGAAAGAGAAATACCACAGAATTCTCGGAGATGTGAACTTTGGGTATTTAAATATTCTGAGTAAAAATAATTTAGTCGAAGGCTTACCGAGTAATTTAGAGAGTGAATATATGAAATGCGGTACATGTATACAAAATAAAATGCCTAATACTGTTTTCGAAAACAGTAGGTATAGAGCGAAAGAGATAGGAGAAATTATATATGCAGATGTAAACGGACCGCATAGCACAGTAGGCTGTACGGGAGAAAGATACTTTTTAGGTTTGATCGATGATTTTAGTAAAGTTGGAAAAGTTTACACAATGAAAAATAAAAATGAAGTTTGCCATTGGATTATAACTTATGTTTATGTTTATGTGTTTGGGATTCACTGAATGCGTCAGCAGCGTCGGCGTATCTATTGGCTGATCTAGTGGTCGCTACGAGATCTGGGATCGATCGTCTACTCACGGAGTCATTGGCCGGCACCGTCGATATCGATTACAATCGATTACAATCGATTATCTACCGCGGAGCGCTACTCAGATTAGCGGATCGCGGTATCGATCCGCCAATCACGCGATCGATGGTGACGGCTAACGACCAGCTGATCGATCGATCCCCAGTTCTCTAACGATCTAGCTAGAGAATACATCTCTTTTCTCTATCGGTTACTAAAGCGAACGTCGCGCGACTTTTTGACCGGTTCCTGAAGTAATTCTCAGTGCATATCAAAATCGGGTTCTCGGACACATCCGGGAATTTTCAAAAGCTAATAATTTAGCAACAGTTAATACTTTATTGTAAAAATACTGTACATAGATCCGTGTAAGTAGACGAACCCACTTAGGGAAAAGAAAATTATAGTTTAACTAACGTCTTCTGCGAAGTGACTTGGTAATACCCCTTACCAATCCGAAACAAGATGCGACAACGGAAAAGAATTTTTGAATAAAGATATTTATGAATTTGCGAAAGAAAAAGGAATTTGTATTGAAGCATGCCCTCCGTATGTCCACGAATTGAACGGAACTGCTGAACGATACAATAGGTCAATAATGGAAACAACGAGATGTTTACTAGCAGACGCGAGAATACACAATAGATTTTGGCTAGAAGTAGTTAAAACGGCAGCATACTTGTGTAACAGACCTGTTCGTACCAGGCCTGTTACGAAACAGAATGCTAGCCGCGAACCCGAACCGCGCCGACGAGAACCGACTAACACCGAAGCACGACGGTACCGAGACGCGTCGCGATCCGACAACACCGCGTAGTCTTCCCGCTCGTAAACCACGTTCGGCGGCAACCGGAAGCCAAAAAGTGGATCAACCGGACGTACGACGTCACCGGAAATTCCGCAAGTTACCGCACCGCACAGTACCCCTCGTCACCCGTTGGACGAGGGCATAAAACGGATCGCGACGCGACAAGTGCTCTCTTTTCTAGGTGCTTCTCTTGGCGACTCTCGACCGGACACGCACGAACGTTGAATACGGAAGAGAACACGCCGAGTAAGTAGCCTACGTTGCTAACCGTAAACGAACGGGGCTCCTCAATGATTCGTTGCGACAGCGAACCCGAGTAAGGCCGCAAGAATTCGCGACGAATTCAAGACGTGGAAAACGTCTGCGTGCATGAGCCGCCGCCCGATGTTCGCCCCCGGGAGCTCGCCGTAACGGCGAGGCGGGAACGGCGATCCGAGATCGCCGCGTCCCCGAGTCACGAGGACCGTGACGACGAGGTGCGATTGCCGGAGACCAACCACGTGCAGCGAGCGTCGCAACGACGTGTACGCGCCGTGCCGTTTTCATATTTTCCACGCTTGCGCGTCGTTGCAACAACGACGCCGACGAGCGTGAACCGTTTTCTCCGCCGGAATCCATCGCGACGATGCAAGCCGAGGGGCCACGAGGCCCGATAAAGTGAACGACGCCGCCGACCCGTCCGCGACATCGTGCCGACGGAACCGATCTTTGCCGCGAGAGACCGGATTAACGCGCGTTCCGCGAGCAAGCGTGCGGTGAGGCGTAAATGTGAGCCGGCATGTGTTTCAGTGTGATTTCCTTCCTGCCGTAAACCCCGTCCCTCCGCGTTCCGTTCGCGAACCTTGGCGCGGCGAGCTAATTCGGCCGCGGAGAACCGTTGCAACGAGCCGTCAGGAAAACAGGCTCGTTACACTTGAAAAATAGAACGTTAGCAAATACCTTTGAAGAAAAGATCCATATGAGATCATGATGGGAAGGAGGCCCGATATTAAAAATTTGAAACTGTACGGAAGTAGAATTTTTGATTAAAGTTCCGGAGGTAAAAAGAAAAAACAAATGGGATAGAAAAGCCGATTTAGGAGTTTTAGTCAGTTATGAAGACGTAAGCTATAACATTCTCGTAAATAATAAGATTATCGTAGCCAAGCATGTAGATATTATCGAGGAAAATGTAAAGTTAGGTCCTATGACCACAGAGCGTCTCGTCATAGACGCGTACGCGACAAAATATCGATTGCTGTACATTACAGTGTTGCAACCAATGTAAAATAATTGACGTTTATCCACGAAGCGTCATCGTCGTGTAATCGTCGCTGCATGCTGTCGTCATGTTGATTAGCGTACGATGCCGCAATCGTCTATCATAGACGTATACAGATAGACTGCGCCGTCTTACGAGCGAATTGAAGCCCACAATGGCGGAACCGGGGTGTATAGCGTTCTCTTTCTAATTTACTAAATTAGAAAGAGAACGCTATACACCCCGGCTAATGCTCTCTCTCTCACTATTTGTAACCCGCGCCGCCATTGTGTGCTTCAGCGCTTTGTACAGGCGGCGCAGTCTATCTCTATCTGTCTATGGGTGCGTTCCACTGATATATATACTATGGATACGGTATTGCCATAAGCCAGCCGTACAGCGATTGATACAAGTTGAAGAAGGACTTTAGACGCCACCGCCCCCATCGAAAACCAAATGTACTACAGTAAATGGCGCGAAGCTTGAAAAATATGATTTATAAGAACGCCGTCGAGTGTACCTCGCCTGTGATAAGAGACTAAAAGAATAGTGTGATATTCTTTTGCATACTTACACATACTTTCACTTTCGAGATATTGCCGTTTAAAGCTTTCATCATTAATTCCTTGACATAGGACATCGCATAAATTGCATTATTTTTTTTAGCCTTTCGAATTTGTTCTCATGACTCTTTTTCTGGTAAGTACGTAAAGCCCATACTCTAAAGTTCAAATAATGCAAAAATTCAAATTGTTTGAAATTGTGATACATGCGGCATTTTTCCTTACAGTTTTACAGATATAATGTATTATTATATTATGTACATTATGTAGTACAATCATATAATACTATAATTGCTTGTATATGATGGTTGAAATTCAGACAAGTTAATCGGAGCAAATTAAATTCATGAAAATAGTAAAATAAATACATAAATGTAATATTAAACAAACTAAAGTAATGATTAATGAAGTTCGCAAAAAGTGAATTTGAAATATTCATAAAGTTTTGTCGTTTGCTTTATTGTTTGGGATAAAGGAGATGTAGGAGAAGCATTCAATGAAATTGAAGTCATAATAATACTGAAATCAATTTATTAATTTTACAATAATATATATACAAATAAATCTGACTGTAAGACACGGTGATTTTGGGAATCCACGTGAGTCCACCCAGTCGCATTTATTAAAAACCTATGGATATAAGACCGCACTCGCATCAGTGTTGACACATTGCAGGAAATAAATCTATGGAGTAAGGGTTCTTTAATATTTCTATGTAAAAATATAAAAGGTATACAGAATATACAGAAATATGCAAAAGATACATACAGAAATATAAAGGAAGAAGTATACAGAAGATATAGTAAAATATAAAAGAATATATCGTAGCACAAAAAGAAGGTAATTTTTAAACACTCAGAAACAGAAAAATAAATATCATACATATATGTACATGCGCATGCTTTTGTATTTACATTTTAAAGCGTGATACTAACAAATTATCATGCAGTGTAAAAACCATTTAACATTCAAAAATAATAAATATTAAGTAAAAGCGTGTTACGTGCATAAAGAAATCGTTGCAAGGTCGTATTATATACATATAGCCTTAAAATACATGTTATATCTGTGCACTACCTTCACTGATTAGCCCAAACTATTGTGCGAGTTAGGAAATGGCGGATGTTCGTCCCAGTAATTGACAGCGCATACTTTTTCGTTTCTGCATACATGCGCAATTCTATATAAGTAGAAATAATTATTTTAATAAGTTTGTTTGTATGGCTAATGAACTCTTCGGAACTAAACATTTCAACGTTGTGATTTTCCAAGTCAGGGAAAAGTTTGTGATGTTCAACGACCTGCTGAAAAACCCGCGCGGCCAGAACAGCTGGAAAGTTTGATTCAGCAGGTGGTTTCCCGGAATTTGCATTGAATGCCCGACGGAAATAGGACTCTGCGGTTAGACAAATCTGGACAACACTTAGTGACGGAATTACTAAGTACCCGCGCGTGATAGCTGCAGTATAAGCAGCAGGATTTTTCTTGTGAATCGAAATTTTATTCTTGTCCGTTTTTTCACAAGCCACCAGGCATTCAATGCATTTAATTTTTTTTTTTAATTGACAATATCACCCAGCCAGAAATATAGCCAATGGCCTGCTGGGAAAATTCGTTAATGTGTGGCGATTGCGCCCACGAAAAATTCAAAAATTCAGTCATGTCATTAAATATTGAATTATCCGTTGTGTTATTTAGTCCGTATTTTTCCGCCACTGTTGCTGTATGAACCGCATCGTAAACGTCCAGATCATATCGATCAATTCTGGCACATTTTTTCTTGCGTTCACCTGACGAGACGTGCAGTATTCGTGTATTATCCATTGCCCTTACGTTTCCCGTATTTATAGAAATATCATGGCGTATTAATAGTCGCTTGTATGCAGAAACGAATTGACTTGCTGTAGGGTTCGGACACCATCCACTTCTACCTCTTATTGCACAAAAGAAAAGCTCAAGATAGTCCTGACTTGTTTTATATGTTAAAAGATATTTAATTTTTGATTCGGGTGGTTTAACATATGTATCAAAGATTTTAAAAATCGATAAGACGGCTGTGAAAAAGCCTACGAAGCCCGCTTTTCTCCTCGATCTAAATATAGGCTTTCCATCTAATTGTTTGATTTTGGATAAATATGTAATTTCGCTTATTAATTTGGGGCGCCAAAGATTTTCATTGTCCCGTCTGAGAGGGCTTTTTGAATGTTTTCCCCAGGGATTTCTGACATTTAAGAAATCAAAAATGGTGTCTACACACTGCAAGAAACGGGAAGTTGCTTTGCAACCTTTAAACTCCGATAGTTGCAGAATGTCTTCACAAAACTCTATGTTGTCGGCAACACTTGAGCTGAGAGTTTGCGCAGCTAAAGATACCTTCATCACCATTTTCCGGAATCTAATATGTTTAGAATGGAGCCGATTCTCTAGGCGCAAACCCTCACTCTCTTGAAATAATGCGAGCTGCTGGAGGTAACGCCATTCTATTCGATTTCCATCTCCATCAATGAGTATCTTATATTCTCCCAAACAATTTCTAATATTTTTTAGCATGTGGCATGCATCCAGAATTATATTAATGTCTGGCTCACCAGGCACGGGGTGAGGAAAATTTGTTTTGAATATATCATAAAGACTCTCATTATCCTTCTTTTTTTTTATCAATATGCATACGACCACCCAGCAGCTCAACCGCGGCAAAATGGTCACTTGGCCCATCTAATGTTAAAGAGCAAACAGTTACGTTTGCTTTCTGTAGTCGAATGAAACTCTCTCTCAATAAATTCGCTTTCGCTTCAGCATCTAATGAAGAAACCAAAAAGTAGCCGATTGGTAATTTACCATGTGATTTTAGCATGACTACCATTAGCACTACTGCATCCGTTGCCTCAAGAAGGTCATCGCCACCGCTAACGCCCACACCTAAATCCACGTGACCGCGCATTATACCGTCCCGTCGTCTTTGGCATCCTTTTTTTATGCTCATATCATCCATAAGCACTGAACATATCAATTTCTCTCCTTTTTCCTTTAAATTATTTGACATTTCTTTCAACCTTTCAAACGACTCCTCTGTAAAACCTGGCTCAGCATCCAGACTGCCGTACCATGTTCTAAGAACGTCTGGATGCGGAAGTGCTAAGGCAAACGTCTTTCTAATATATGAATATGCTTTTGGGGAATAAAAATGCACCGTTAATGCAAAAGCACGTAAACCTGGAGGATATTTCTCTCTGGTGAGTTTACCCCTATTCTCCCTATTTTTTATAATACGATTAAATAACTCCAAAGAAACGTCTTCATGCGCAGACAGACAATAGTAAGCACTATCAGGCAATAATTTTTCATGCTTTAGTCGTGCCACTACATCGTGTAATGAATGTACCTTTCTTTTCAGACGGCGGATCGATTGAGTTAAAATTCTGTTTTTTTCGCAGTTGCGTCCAATTTACTGCGTAAAATGTTCAGTTTTCTCTTCAATATGCGTGGAGAGTCCTCATAACAGTGGTCATGTGAAACTGGATAAATGAAATATTTCTCAAATAATAAAAAAATAAATAATAATAAATAATTTTCTTTCGATAATTTATGTAATTAACTTAAATACCGTATTTGAAACTTATTTCAACTTACGCATATCTTTGCTCGTTGTTGGTGAGTCACTGTATTCTATTATTGTGCTTGTCCCAGGGATTTCTTCAGTTATTGAGGCTGACCCAGCATCATTATCTGAAATATTCACTACATAAGCTAATGTAAAGGTGTAAAGCACCTTCCATTTGTACCTTTTGTCAACATGGACACTCTTTCTTACCTATAGAATTCATTTCCATCAAAATATTCCTCTGCGGTTCACAGTTTTCTTTCTCTGACATTGGAGCCACATCTTGAGCTTCATCTAAAAAAGATATAACTATGGACATATCTAAATGATAGTATTTACATTTAAAGCAGAAAAAAATATGTAAAAGAGAAGACATTCAAATACATTAGCTAACGATTTCTGTATATATACTTTTATGTCTTGATAGTTGTCAAAATAATGTTAATGCGTGTCGCCGTCGCCGGCACAGTTTAAAGGCCCGGAACCGACATCAAACATCGCCGCCCTGCGACGGCGACACGCTTCGGCCACGCGATCAGTACTCGTATCATTTTGTCCTTCTCTACGTTCGGCTTTCGATTCATATCTCGGCGCGGTAGACTATAGAGGCAGTCATAAATTAAAAAACGAGCCAGTTGTCTCGGAAGTTGTCGGCCCAGGGAACATTATTTTGACAACTATCAAGACATTACTGTACTTAGTTTTAATAACTTTTATGAATGATGATAGACTTTTGTACCTGTACAATTTGTTTCAACGGAAACGTTTTGTTGTTTTTGAAACCTTGTCTCTTTTTTAAAAATTGTAGGCATACTTCCTGGTTTCAAAGATCTCCGGTTACAGAAGTGCACTATGAAACAGTCCTCTGTAAAATGATCTGAACACAAAAAAATTCTGTTTCCAAGATTTAATCCTTCCAAACCGATACATTTCAACCACTCTTTACGCGTTGATTCGTCTCGTGGAAATCTACGCATAATCGTACGAAAATTAGAACAAAAGTATCTTGATACTATTGAAAATTGATATGTTATCTTTACGTACTTGTGTAATGACGCATTTGTCTTATTGTTCCCCGGAGGCCCACAACATACGCATTTGACCATTTTAAAAATAAATTCGTATAAATACTATAATTACAAACCACAACACTGCAAACACTTTTTATTACTGAGCGTTACCAACACTGATAGGTTATCAAGCGTTGCATTTACTCCAATATACGCACGTAGCAAAGCGAATTGAGTAATGATTAATAAAGATCGTAAAAAGTGAATTTGAAAAATTTGAAACTCGTTTCGCGTCGGCGCACTGATATTATTTCAGTGGTGCGTCTGCGCGTGGCGAAGTGAGGCAAAGCGTAGAGCTTCACGGGTGATCGCGGGGCGAAGGGAAGTACATAGTACCATTGGTTTTCGATAGTGGCACATCATGCCAATGCCAGCAATGGCGATTTTGAATTGGTTTCAAGGATCTCCTATCCATTCTTTTATATTAGTGGTGCGTTCCGATTCACGCATTAAGCGCATTAAGCACATAGACTGTACTTCAGAGCGCACAGAATTTCCCAGATCCCTAACACGTCTCGAATGAATGTATGTGAGTGTGAAAGTATCCTTTCTCAGATCTTTTAAACGTGGTTTGAAATTCTCGCGCAGCTACCACAGCTCAGAACTGAATATAGATACGAAACAGATCTGGGATATTTACCGATATTATATTATATAATGGCTGCTACCATGGATGAAACAACGATATCTGCTATAACGTTATTTGTGTTAAATAAAAACACTTTAAACGAAGAATTGAACAATTATAGCGATTCTAGTGATTCTACCGATAGCGAAGATGAATTACAAGATGATTTTTTAAATTTTGATATAGAATTAATTTATTTATTATTGGCTAGCCAAATACGAGGAGAGATCGTTTTTACCGAAAATATAGAAGATTATGTCGAACGAGTAATCCCTGGTTACTCTAGAACAGTATTTAAAGAACATTTTTGGTAAATAACATACATATTTGTTTTAATAATAAAAATATTTTTTGTTAATTGGTTATTAAAATGTGTTCGATCGCTAGGGATCGTTTTTGGAGTAATATCGTTTACTTCATTTTTACTGTCTCTCTCCTACCACCCGAAAGCTGCTCGAGTCAGCCGTGGAGAATGACGAGTCATCAAGGGTGTGTTGAACGGGAAATGCAGCGTTCGGCAATACCCAATCAACACATCGCCTTGCGTAAATCAATGAAACGTCATTGAAATCAGCCCATAGACTGATTAGGAGCCTTCTTCACGATGAAGAAGGTTCCCCCACATAAACAAAAAAAAAGATTCCTCGAAACAAAATATATTTCCCTCCCCCAAAAAAAAAATTACGATCAATTTTTCGAGAACAAGAGCATTCGCAATCAGACGTTCATACGACATATACGTTTTGTCACCTTTCGTGGTCGGACAACTTTTCGTGAGAAGATTTGGGAATTCGTCGCACCATTCCCACGCGTTCAAGGCAGAGTTTACCAGGGCAGCCTTGCTGACGAGTCCATCTGGTAAACTTGGGACGAAACGCGGCTTCTTCAAATCATTTTAAAACCAATTCACCCAATATTAGTTTGGCGGGTGAATTACGCGAAATAACATTGGTCCTTCGAGCCGGATATAGTCTATCGAGTGTACTGCGCGTACCGACTCTTTCCGTAGTGTTATTTGTGTTATCTCCGCAATCTGTCGTCGATTCTGAAGAAGCGGTTTTATCCAACCTTCATGAAGTGAGCTGCTAAGAGCTGGGAAGAGTCCAGGACCGTAGCAGTCACACACCATCAGTCAAGGTAGGCACGTTATTTGAATTACCAATCGGCCCGGTTCCTGTGTCAAATCCCTTATTTTGTATTTTTCGAAACAAACATGCCTAACCAGAACGGGAGTAATCAAAGACTTCGCACTTTAAAAACCAAACATAAAATTTTCAAATCGCAAATCGCGACCCTTACGAAACAGCTTGAAGAATATCAAGATTCTCCTAAGGAACGAATTAACGTTCGCGAACGTGTTGAACGACTACGCAAACAATTTGAAACGTTCAACGAAATTCAAGATGAACTCGGTCAACACGAAAATTTTGACCAAACCGAGACGGAACGCGCGTCAGTATCCGATTTATACGAAGGTTTATAAAAGATTAGAATCTTTTAATACAAATAATACTCATCTTCCTACCGCGACGATTACGAACGATTCATCCACGTTGACCAAGTCCCCAAGCATCGTCGGAGTCCATCTCCCGAAAATAAATCTTCCACAGTTCGATGGTCGTCTCGAAAAATGGATTTCTTTTAAGGACGCGTTTCTCAGCCTAATTCATTCGCATACTGGACTTACTGACGTACAACGTCTGAATTATCTGAGACTATCGCTATCTGGAAAGGCCGAATCCGTCATAGAATCATTCACTATTAGCGCAGAAAATTACAAGGCCGCGTGGAATCAATTAGAAGAAACTTACGATAATCGTCGCGCACTTATTTTGGGTCATTCTTCACTTCTAATAGATTCACCCGCTATGCCGAACGACTCGCCGGAATCGATTCGAGATCTGATCAATCATATGCAATCGCACATCAGATCCTTACAAGCCCTCGGTCGTTCTTGGGAAGAAATCGCGAATGATCTTCTTACGAGCATCGCTATTGACAGAATGGGGCCTGACACACGCAAGGGTTGGGAACAAAGTCTGACTGATACTCGCATGCCCAGCGTAACAGATATTTTTAAACACCTTCGCAACGCTTCTCATCAATCAAAATCAATTTCTACGTCAGCGATTACAAAACAAAGGGTACATATTTCACCAGAGCCCTTAAGACAACTTCCGGTCCATCAGTCTCGAGCATTGAAACGAAATAGAGAATTTGTAACCACTTCTAAAGGAAAATCATCGTCGCCATATACAAAGACACGAATATTCGCAACAACGTTTTCGACTCAAGGTTGTCGAATCTGTAAATCAGCAGAACATAAATCAGATGCTTGTCCGAAATTCACGAATATGCCGGTCAACGAAAGATGGACAGTCACACGAACTGCCAAATTGTGCCCAAACTGTCTTGAACCTGATCATACAATCGAAGCATGTCAGACAGGTCGATGTCGCGTATGCAAAGGAAAACATAATACCAAACTTTATCAGAATACTAAACCTCCAACTAACAAGACTGAAGCTTGACTATTACAGACTACTAACGACCGACAGACGCTACAACACCGAACTCTTTTTTCAAACGGATTAATAAATGGTTTACTGACGACAGCAACGCTTTATGTGTTGGATCATAACCAACAACCACAATTATGTCGCGCATTAATCGACACATGTTCAAACGCCAATCTTATAACGGATGAATTAGCAAGTCGATTGCGATTGCCGACTACCCGACAAACTGCTAAGATAGAAGCGTTAAATCAAATGAAAACGATGACGAATAAACTTATAACAGCTACTATCAAATCGCGATTATCGAACTTCACGCGCACTTTGACTTTTTGTACAATACAACAAATAACCGGTCCGGTACCCGACTGCCAAATAGATCGAACAACATTTCACATTCCGGCGAATCTACGTTTAGCAGATCCGGATTTTCATCGTCCGAGCAATGTTGACATGCTTCTCGGAACCGGTATAGCATTATCTTATTTAAGTATAGGGCAAATCAATCTTTCAAACCAACGTAACATTGATTTAATCCTACAAAAAACTCAATTTGGATGGATTCTGGGAGGCGGCTTTCCAATAACACCACGAGCAATCCATAAAGGTGTTACTACGACCGTACAATTTGATCTGCAGAAATTTTGGGAAGTCGAAGAAGGTCCTGAAAAACAATTTCGTTGGTCCGAAGATATAGCATGTGAAAATCATTTTGCCGCAACCGTGCGACGTCACAAATCCGGACGATATATCGTAGCATTGCCGTTCAATGAAAAGAAAGATCAACTCGGCGAATCACGATCGCGCGCCTTGAATCGGCTGTTCTCACTCGAACGAAAATTGGAACGTGATCCAGAATTGAAGCAACAGTATACGGAGGTATTAAACGAATATATTACATTAGGACATATGAATCAGGTGGAGACTACTGAAACACCGGGTTTTTATTTGCCTCACCATGCAGTTATAAAATTATCTAGTTCAACAACAAAGGTCCGTGTTGTCTTCGACGGCTCCGCGAAATCAAGCTCGAATATATCATTGAATGATATTTTAATGACCGGCCCCACGTTGCAAGATGATTTGTTCACACTTCTGCTGCGTTTTAGAATGCACGCTTACGTGATTACCGGGGACATTGAGAAAATGTATCGGCAGTTTCTTGTTAGGCCCGAAGACCGGGTTTATCAACGTATTTTGTGGCGTGATTCCGACGGTCAGATAGCAACTTTTGAATTGAATACGGTCACATTCGGACTCTCATCGGCTCCGCACCTCGCCATACGATGTCTGCATCAACTTGCAAATGACGAGCAATTCGACATGCCGGAAGCTTCTGCTCTTCTTAAAAGAGATTTATATGTAGACGATTTAATTACTGGCGCCGAGTCTGTCATACAGGTAAAAGTTATACAACGTCAGATTACCGCTTTATTAAAAAAAGCTGGTCTTATCATCCGACAGTGGGCATCAAATGAACCGGCACTGCTTGCTGGACTACATAAAGAACTGATTCATCCAAAGATCTTGGGTGATACGACTTCAATGAAAACTCTGGGAATATCATGGGATATACGTAACGACACCATTCGATACTCAGTTCAACCCATGACGACCAACGTAATCACCAAGCGCAATATTCTATCGATTATTGCCAAGATATTCGATCCATTAGGGTTACTCGGACCAATCACCATCGTTGCAAAAATATTAATGCAACGGCTTTGGGCATTAAAGGTTAATTGGGATGAATCGCTCCCGGCCAACCTCCACACCGAATGGATCACCTTCCAGAACGATTTACGGTTGTTAAACGACGTCGAATTTAATCGCCATGCAAAACTGAAGAACGCAAACCGAATCGAAATTCACGGTTTCTGTGATGCAAGCGAAAGGGCATACGGATCCTGTTTGTACGTACGGACAATTACAGTTTCTGGTTCCATTGATACCAACTTACTTTGCGCAAAATCACGCGTCGCACCATTAAGCCAAATCACCCTTGCACGTTTGGAATTATGCGGTGCTGCATTATTGGCCACATTATACCAAACAGTTCAAAATGCTTTTATACATCACGTACATGAAACATTTCTTTGGACTGATTCGACTATAGTATTAAATTGGTTAACCAAACAACCTTCCACTTTGAAAACCTTCGTTGCAAATCGCATAGCCGATATTCAACGAAAAACCGACATAAATTCGTGGCGTCATATCAAATCTTCCGACAATCCAGCTGATCTCATATCGCGAGGAATAACATCCGCAGAGTTCATTCACAATAATATTTGGTATCACGGACCGAAATGGCTCGCCGAGAAGCAATCTACCTGGCCTGTCTCTCGATTCGTCATTTGTAACGATATACCGGAGTTACGAAAGTTAACTTGTTTAGTCGGTTCAATCACACAAACCGATGAAATTCTCTTACGTTATTCATGTATTCGGAAACTCAGGCGAATCGTTGCATACTGTTTGCGTTTCTTGCCAAAGTATCGCCGCACGGGGCATTTATCTGTCAAAGAACTCCACGAAGCCAATCATCGCATCATGAAACTTTTACAAGCCACTTCTTTCACACTCGATATTCAAGAGATAAGAACAGGCACATTATCCAATAAAAATAAACTCCAACCGTTACATCCATTCCTCGATCAACAAGGAATTCTCCGCGTAGGAGGTCGATTGCAAAATTCCATGTTATCATACGAACAAAAACATCCAATCTTATTGCCTCGGGAACACCACATCACCAAACTCATCATCCGCGAGTCTCATCTAAAAAATCATCACGCTGGAATTACAACCACTTTGTATGATGTGCGGCAATTATATTGGCCGATAGACGGAAAAAATACAACACGACAACTCATTCGTCAATGTGTTCGATGTTTTCGGATCAATCCACCTGAAGTTGAATATATCATGGGAAATTTGCCCGCGGCTCGCGTGACTGAGAGTCGACCTTTTATCAACTGCGGCATAGATTATTGTGGTCCTTTCTATATCAAGGAACGACGTTATAGAAATCGATCACGAGTCAAGGTCTACGTGGCGATTTTTATCTGTTTCGCAACTAAAGCTGTCCATCTCGAGTTCGCTACTGATTTATCTACTGAGGCTTTTCTCGCTATTCTCAAACGATTCATCGCACGACGAAGACTTTGTCAAAACATCTATTCTGATAATGGAACAAATTTCATTGGAGCTAACAACGAATTGTTAGAACTATACAAGGTCCTATCAACGGATACGAAAATACAGCAATTTCTCACACCTAAAGGTATCAATTGGCATTTTACCCCAGCATTATCACCCCATTTCGGTGGATTGTGGGAAGCAGCCGTCAAATCTTTCAAACATCATGCCAAACGGGTGGTGGGCGAAGAATTATTTACTTATGATCAATTTAATACATTTGTAATTGAAATAGAAGCCATTCTAAATTCTCGTCCTCTTACTCCCCTGTCGTCCGATCCGAACGACATTTCTGCATTGACACCGGGCCATTTTCTGATTGGTGATTCTTTGACGTGCTTGGCCGAGACTGATTTCAGCGACACACCATCGAATCATTTGTCTACTTGGCAACATATCCAGAAAGTCAAACGAGATTTCTGGACTAGGTGGCATAAAGAATATACTCACCACCTTATCATTTGTCATAAATGGACAAAGGGTTCTCATAACATTTCCACGGGAACAATTGTCTTACTGAAGGATGACAATCTTCCACCATTGTGCTGACATTTGGGTCGTGTCGAACAAGTGCATCCAGGAACCGACGACATCGTCCGGGCAGTAACTGTTCGAACTGCCACCGGAGTTTACAAGCGCAATGTAAAAAGGCTCGCACCTTTACCAAACTTCGAATCACCACCGCGTGATGATTCGCATGCAGCTTAAACAAGTAAGTCTTATTTATTAACTATTTGTTTCAGAACTGATCAATCGAATTGATCAACGGGGGGAGCATGTTCGATCGCTAGGGATCGTTTTTGGAGTAATATCGTTTACTTCATTTTTACTGTCTCTCTCCTACCACCCGAAAGCTGCTCGAGTCAGCCGTGGAGAATGACGAGTCATCAAGGGTGTGTTGAACGGGAAATGCAGCGTTCGGCAATACCCAATCAACACATCGCCTTGCGTAAATCAATGAAACGTCATTGAAATCAGCCCATAGACTGATTAGGAGCCTTCTTCACGATGAAGAAGGTTCCCCCACATAAACAAAAAAAAAAGATTCCTCGAAACAAAATATATTTCCCCCCCCCCCAAAAAAAAAAAATTACGATCAATTTTTCGAGAACAAGAGCATTCGCAATCAGACGTTCATATGACATATACGTTTTGTCACCTTTCGTGGTCGGACAACTTTTCGTGAGAAGATTTGGGAATTCGTCGCGCCATTCCCACGCGTTCAAGGCAGAGTTTACCAGGGCAGCCTTGCTGACGAGTCCATCTGGTAAACTTGGGACGAAACGCGGCTTCTTCAAATCATTTTAAAACCAATTCACCCAATATTAGTTTGGCGGGTGAATTACGCGAAATAACAAAATGATTACATTTTTTAATAAATGTTGTGTATCACGTTAGTTTAGAATTTTTCCTGAAACTTTTCAAATGGTATTAACAATAATTGGTCCAGCATTAGATGCAATTAATAAATCGTCTGGTAGAAACCCAATACCAGTACAAAAGCAACTACTTATTGCTGTTTGGTTCATGGCTACTCCTGATTCCTATAGGTATTTACGTTGAGAAATAAATATTAATATAATAATAAAAATGAGGTAACCGCCGCGCACTATGGGGCGAACAATGGAGAGTGGTATTCAGCATTACTTGATGAATGGAATATGCAGCACCTCCGATAATGTGTGAATTATAGAGAATTGCATATTACTTGCACATTAATGGAATGACAGCCTTTTCGATTTATGTATGAGTTTGGATCTACAGAGATATCTACTATATCTATCTATAGTAGCTCCATAGTGCGCCGTCTCGGGAATCGAACCCAGGCCTCACTGGTGGTAGCCGATCGACTAACGCGTTCACCCACGGAACCCTCCAGATTTCCCAATCTCCTACTGTATACTTGTTCTTGTTTCAGATCTATAGCGACAAAATTTGGAGTTGGCAAAGCAACTGCTTTTCGAGCATTAAGACGAGTTACATATGCTCTCCATTGTATTGCACCTCAATTTATTAAATGGCCAAGAGGTCAAGTTGCTCTTAATGTAATGCAAGCATTTCAAAGAACATGCGGTTTTCCCAATGTTATTGGAGCTATGGATGGGACGCATATTAAAATCAGAGCTCCCTCTGTAAATCCAAACTCATACATAAATCGAAAAGGCTTTCATTCCATTAATGTGCAAGTAATATGCAATTCTCTAGGACATTTTACACATGTATATGCTGGACAGATAGGATCGGTCCACGACTCTCGAGTTTTTCGGAACTCTCCAGTAGTCCGTTTTATTGAATTGCCTGAGGAGGTTTTTCCGAATAATTCACACATCATCGGAGATGCTGCATATTCCATTCATCCTCAAGTAATGGTGCCTTTCCGGGATAATGGGCATCTGACAAACCGGCAAAAAAATTTCAATTATTGTTTGTCATCCACGAGAATGGCAGTTGAACGTGTTATAGGGTCACTGAAAATGCGCTTTAGGATTCTTTTGGACTGTTTGCCATTAACAGATACCAAAATCATTCCAGAATTCGTTTTCGCATGCTGTGTATTACATAATATTTGCCTTTTTCAAAATGATGAAATGCCCGTAGGTGTACAATTTTGATTTGACGAGGAAGTCAGCCGTGTACACGGTAATTCAGTAGAATTAGGAAACGAGAAACGAACAACAATTATGAATGCGCTACGAATGAATATTATGAATGTTCTTTAAATACTGTTCTAGAGTAACCAGAGATAACTCGTTCGACATAATCTTCTATTTTTTCTGTAAAAACGATCTCTCCTCGTATATGGCTAGCCAATAATAAATAAATTAATTCCATATCAAAATTTAAAAAATCATCTTCTAATTCATCTTCGCTATCGGTAGAATCACTAGAATCGCTATAATTGTTCAATTCTTCGATTAAAATGTTTTTATTTAACACAAATAATGTAGTAATAAAGTAGTAAAACAAATAAAGTAGTAATATATTTTACGTTCCACGCATTATACGCATAGACTGCATAGAGAACCGTTTCAATAGAAACAAAAACCAGCGCAAAGAATTCCCCAGATCCCCACCACGTCTCGCGCATTGACCGTGCATCAGCTACCACAGCTCAGAAGTGAAGCGTTTGATGCGTATTCGATGCAGCATTGGCGGTAAATTTGAAAAAAGTAGATTCAATTGATCTTCACATTTTAAAATTAAGGACAATTTGACAAACAAATGTAAAAAATGGAGACAGTCCAATTTTCAGTTTTGATTGAAGGAAGTGATGAATTTTTGACGTTATTGCTTGATAAGGACAGTGCAGAGAGGGCTAAGCATGGTATAAATATATACAATCAATATATTTTTTATATAACATGTAATTATAATCTCGGAAGTAACGAACAATAATTTCACAGATGACCAGTTGTTAAGAAAATTAATTTGCGACTTTAAAAAAAATGCTGATAACGTTCCTGGAGATTCTCCTGCTACAAATAGCAGTGAATCTGTTGGAAAAGTTTTTACGTGGCCTGATGCGGCCGTGCCGCTTTTAATGGTATCATATCGCGATAAAGAGCAAGAATTGAAAAGTGGTTTGAAAAGGCACAATGTACTGTGGAAAGAAATTCCTGCTCAGCTGCAGGATTTAAATTACGAAGTCAATGCAGTACAATGCTCTACAAAATTTTCTGGGTTGCGCCGAACATACAAAAACATAAAGGACCAAAATAAAAAAGGGGCAACTCGCACAGCAGTTGGGCGTTTTACTCGGTAAGTATATGCTTGTTGTATAATTACTTTAGGAAAAAAGAACTTAATGTATTATATAATATAATTTATACTGAACATTATAAATCTCACTATACTCTTTGGTTTAAAATAGCCACATGTGCTTCATCTTACGGATACAAAGGTACTGCCACCAACTTATTTTTTAAGTTATTTTGTGGTTGTAGGCGATGGATTCACTAATTGGTGATAAGGCATTTATCCATCCTCCAGCCGAAGCGTCAAGCGAGGGTCCTCGACCGCCAACGCCAACATGCAGCACTTCATCAACCAACTCAGGAGATTTATGAAGTAATAAAATATAACTAATATAATAAGTATGATTAGAAGGGCGCACAGTGGCATCTCGATCTTAGCATGGCTTCTCTCCATTCGCGTGCTTCTGGAGACGACATTGCTGTTAAAATTGCTTCTGTCCAAAAAACTTGGGGGAGGCCCGACTGAAGCAACATACATCGCGCCATCTCCACAAGGGTTCGATTCCAACGCTCTGCGATACCATTTTGTTGTGGGGTGTATTCTATTGATGGTTGATCCCTTCCTTTTTTAGGTAATTTTCACAGAGAAAATAAAAGAAAAAATATGTTCGAGTTTTCTTCAAATGAAAAATTTTTTCTTTTTACTGTCGATTCGTGTATAACAAAGAACTTTCGTTATTTTTCGTTTTCAGATGCACCTAAAAAAAGAGAAATAGAAGATGTATTGGACAAATACTTAGCCAGAATTGGAACAGAAAGGGAGCGGATGGCAATTGAAAGAGCAGAGGAAAGGAGAATAAGAGATGAGAAGAAAGAAATCAGAAATCAGGAGCGGAAGATGGAGCGAGAGAGAATGCATAAAGAAAATATATTATAGCAAATATCGTTGTTTCATCCATGGTAGCAGCCATTATATAATATAATATCGGTAAATATCCCAGATCTGTTTCGTATCTATATTCAGTTCTGAGCTGTGGTAGCTGCGCGAGAATTTCAAACCACGTTTAAGGGGGTACGGTACCCATGGATCTAGTGTATCCCAGATAGCACAGACACGTCTCAAAGATGTTCGAAAGATGCCTGCCGCAAGACATTCGAATATCTGAGAGATGTCGCCATATGTCGGTTTGATGTCAGTTTTACGTTGGTTTTACGTTAGTTTTATGTCGTTTGTGACTCAACGTACCATCTTAAAGATGTCTTCTGAATGTCGTTTTGATATCTTTCAGATGTTCTAGTAGTACATATTAAAAACATCTTCCATATGTCTGAAAAAAGACATCTTACAGATGTTGTTCGCGCGACTATTTAGAAACTTTCGTGTAAGGCTTATATAATAGGTTAGGTTAGTAAAAAAACGTACAATAAAGAAGATATTTATAAAATATACGAATAAATATTTATTTAAACTAGCTGGTTATTGTTGCTCGCTCGCTTCGCGAGCTCGCGAATGGTGTTATTGTTGCTCGCTCGCTTCGCGAGCTCGCGGGTAGGACTGCTCTTGCGAGAGGGTTAGTGGTACGCATTGCTAGTGAGGCATACAGCTATTAATGGTTTTTTTTTATTTTGTGTGTGACTCTCCACGAGCCACACAAAGAACTTCCCGATTCTTTAGTTGTAAGCGGTAACATTAGCATTAACTGCATAATTAAAAAAAAAATGAAATATATATAATTACGTTTGTTTATTTGGTGGAAAATTTCCATCCTCTCTTATAAATTGCATTGTTGAATGAACTTCTTTCGAAAAAAACTAAAAAATCTAAAAAACTGCTTGACCAATATGGACCAAAATCTAATCAGCTCTAAGTTACGACGAGGCACATCCATTGCATCATTCATCATTCTGATCGCATTGTTACTTTTTCAGAAAATGTTAACGAAAAATTTGACACACAAACACACACACACGCACGCACGCACGCACGAACGCACACACACACGCACACGCACACGCGCACGCACACGCACACGCAAACACACACACACAAACACAAACACACACACATACCGACATTTTGATAAAAATAGTCTGAAATGAATCCAATGACCATGAAACGTGAAGATCTGTTAAAAATTCGATTTTCGATTTGCGGGGTAAAAAAACATTAATAGCTGTATGCTATTAAAACATTACTAGCAATGCGTACCACTAACCCTCTCGAAAGAGCAGTCCTACCCGCGAGCTCGCGAAGCGGGCGAGCAACAATAACCAGCTAGTTTGATTATTGTAAGCGGTAACATTAGCATTAATTGCATAATTGAAAAAAAAATTTTTTTTTAATTAAAAAAAATTTTTTTTAACCCTTTGCCAAATTAGGTGAACATTTTACAGGTACTTCAAAAATATTTAATTTTTAAAAAATTAAAAAAAAAATTTCACCAGTTTATTCATTTATATGTCGAAAACAACAAATTTTGATAAATATTACACTCTGTAATTAGTTTTGGTGTGATACTTAGTAAAACAATAGCCAAGATGCATCCTTGCCACTTCACATCGGCCGGGCGCCGTATCGACACCGCTCGAGTTGCTACTTAACATCGGCCGGACGCCGTATCGGCGCCGCTCGTGTTCAAGGGGTTAAATTTAAAAAAATTTTTTTTACATAAAAATGAAATATATATAATTACGTTTGTTTATTCGGTGGAAAATTTCCATCCTCTCGTATAAATTACATTCTTGAATGAACTTCTTTCGAAAAAAACTAAAAAAACTAAAAAATCTAAAAAACTACTTGACCGATATGGACCAAAATCTAATCAGCTCTAAGTTACGACGGGGCGCATCGATTGCATCATTAATCATTCTAATCGCATTGTTACTTTTTCAGAAAACGTTAACGAAAAATTTGATAACATAAAAACGGCCATACGCACACACACACACACACACACACACACACACACACATACTAACAATTTGATAAAAATAGTCTAAAATGACTTCAATAACCATGAAACGTGAACATCTGCTAAAAAAACGATTTTCGATTTTCGGGGTAATTACAGTAACTTCCCTATGAATCGGGAAGTTAAAAATATATACATATTACAAATTACAAATTAATTAAAATTACATTATTAGAGGTTAAAAATGAGAATTAGAATATATCTGTCACTGCTGTCTGGTTCGCCTTCTTCAAACGATGGACCTGCTGGAGAATTTCGGTCAGCAGGATCCGCAAAAGCTGGTGGTGGTCCATATCAGCTTCAGCATAGCATCCTGCCTTGAGCGGTAATAGCAGCAGCTTCTTGACTTCTCTTCCTCCTGCCTTCTTTCATACTCTCTGCGTCTGCTTGTGAGTAGTGATTCCTTGCTGGTAGCAGTGACTGAAAATAAAATATGGTTAATTGAAAAAACGTACAGCTATGCATGTAACATTTAATGTTGCATATGTTGGGCGCATCTTTTTGAATTTACATACCAATGTTGGTTTTCTTTTCCAAACTTGGGGTAGTGGGTAAAATTGTCTCGTCCGATAGATGACTTGTTGTTGCTTGTCGTTGCTACGGCGGCATCAGTGACAACTGCCGGACCGGGCGCTTTTTTCGCGCATGCGCGAATTTTTATTTTCATAAATACATCTTTCATACACCTGAAGATGTCTTTTTTGGAGACATAGTTTTCATGTCTGAAATGAGATGTTTGAAAGACATCTTTCCTCGTACGTAAAAACGATGTCTTCAAAAACACATCTTTCAGATGTGCGAATTACGTCTGTTTGGCGACGTAGACGTTCAGACATAAAAACGACATGAAACCGACATCTTTAAGATGTTGTGTGCTATCTGGGATATGTTACCGTGAATGACCGAAATTGGAGAATGTCGACTTTCACCGGTGAATGTCAACAGATACCAAATACGTCGGTGAAAGATCGAATATTTGATTACATTGTTGTATATTCGGACCCTGTCCGGTGTGTGTCGACAATCACAGATATGCTCTGGTGGAGGTCCAAAACAGAAGAAATCCTTTGTTCTGCTCGGAGTCAATCAGCTTTGTCAGTCTTATGCAAGCTTTGATAACGCGAGCAACGTTTTCTTAATTTTTTTCCGATACCCTAATTTATACTAAATGGATACTGCAGTAAATCGTGATCTTTTTCTTGAAAAGTGAAATGCATTAATTGCGGGTTAGGATAGGGTTAGAGTTGTTGCGGGTGCACTGGCCCGAATTATGCCGAATATTGGTGGAGGCACTTACCTGGCGAGGAGTCTGTATTACAGAGTAGTACAGTCCGTGGTCCTTTACGCTGCACCCGCTTGGGCATGTGCTGCCGATAGCGATTCGAATCGGAAAAAGATAAATAAAGTGCAGAAACTAGCACTTTGCAAAGTTGCTAGGACATACAGGTCGACCTCATTGGAGGCTATGTGTGTCATGGCGGGCTTCCCCCCTCTCGTCTTGACAGCTGACGAGAGAAGGAGAGTGTTCCTCAGGATCGGGGACCTTGATGTGAAAATGAGCGACAAGGAATATAAGTCTGCTAATGAACGAATTAAGACAGAGGAGAGTACAGAGACCATGAAGAAATGGCAGACTGGCTGGGACCGTGCAGCGTACGGCCGCCATACTTATATACTGATCCCTGATATCGCGGAATGGTTGAAATGGGGACCTCCGATATTGGATTTTCATCTGTCCCAGATTATCTCTGGCCATGGATGCTTCTCGAATCATCTGAAAAAAATAGGCAAAAGAGAGAACGACATATGCATGGCATGCAATATAGAAATAGATAGTCCGCAACATACCCTCCTAGAATGTGCCAGCTGGAATGACCTCAGAAATGAGCTTTTCTCCGAGATTGGTACCCTTTCTTGGAGCGGATTGATGCCGGCGCTTCAAGACCCTGCTAAACTAAAACTTATTAAAAACTTTGTCCAGAAGATTCTTACCAGAAAAGAGGAAATAGAGAGAACCATACAACGAGAAGAAAGAGACGCCCGAAGAGAGATAATTAATAGGAATAAAAAAAGAGTTAGGAAACGCTAAGTATACACAGATTGTACATCTATACATGTTATGTTCGTTTCTATTATATTATTGTACATATATATGTTTATTTTATTAGGATCTATTTTTACTGATTTATATAATCTATTTATTTTTATTCCCTATATATTTATATTCTTTATACAGCTATATAGTTATTATACATTTTATCTTTACACATTTTATTTTATACATTTATTTTTTTACTAACACATCTCTAGTCACTCAACGTTTTTTATCCTTACTTTTATTTTATTTTATTTTTATTTTTATTTTTATCTACCTGAACTTATACCCTTGTATATATCATGAATATTTGTACATATCATAAATGTTTGTATAAGTCATTGCATTGATATATAATATATGTGTGTATGTATGTATACAGGGTGTCCCAAAATTCCCTCAGCATCGGGAAATGGGAGGTTCCTTGGGTCATTTCAAGCACCATTTTCCTTTACGAAAATGTCATCCGAGGCTTCGTTAAGGAGTTATTAACGAAAAACACGGACCAATCAGAGCGCGAGCTAGAGGCGTATTGTATCGTTCCGCGCCGCGCGCCATCAGCTGAGCGTTGGTAGCACGCCGCGATGTTGTACCGAACAAGAGTTTCTCGATGATGTAAATCCTCTCCGATTTCGATGAGCTTCGGACACCTTCTCAAGACCACGATTCTGAACAACATTTCCCTTTACAGTTTTTGTCTGCCGGCATTAGTTTACGAAATAATAGTGCAAAAACTAGTGATTGAAAATCGATCGATGTAAAAAATCTATGTTAATTAGATATTTAATTCGTGGAATTTATAACATATTGTATCTCAAGGTGATCGAAATCGGTGAGGACCCACATCATCGGCAACTTTACCCGAACTAGAGAAAAAGGATAAATTGATTAATTAAAAAACTAACCTATTCAGTCGTTAATCCATTTGCATGTTACACCAGTGGAGCACGATACACCACACTTTCACACAATTGCTCAACACTACACGTAGCACACTTTTCGAACTCGAAACGATAGCAAACGAAATACCATACTCCGACGCGGCGCGGAAAGGGTTCCGTGTTCTTCGCGATTTCGCACGAAACTGTGCTCTCCCCGCGTATAATGTTGTCGATGAAGGCAGATTGTTCGAAACAAATGAAATCGTTGCCTTAAAGACATGCCTCCACAATACAATAATAAAGTCTGAAATTTTTATTGCCTTAGGCTAGCCTAATTTGGCTGTTAGGCTCTAATGGGGCATGAAACGCGTATGAGGCCCGACTTTTTTTCAATTAGACTAGCCGAACGCAATAAAAATTTCACTTTATTATTGTATTGTAAAGGTTCTCGTCCATGGCTTCGTTCTATGATTCTCGAAACATCAATATTACCATATGATTCGCGAAAAATCAATATCTTCAAGGCAACGATTTCATTTGTTTCAAACAATCTGCCTTCATCGACAACATTGTTTGAGAGCACAGTTTCGCGCGAAATCGCGAAGAACACGTATCTTCCGCGCCGCGTCGGAGTATGGAATTTCGTTTGCTATCGTTTCGAGTTCGAAAAGTGTGCTACGTGTAGTGTTGAGCAATTGTGTGAAAGTGTGGTGTATCGTGCTTCACTGGTGTAACATGCAAATGGATTAACGACTGAATAGGTTAGTTTTTTAATTAATCAATTTATCCTTTTTCTCTAGTTCGGGTAAAGTTGCCGATGATGTGGGTCCTCACCGATTTCGATCACCTTGAGATACAATATGTTATAAATTCCACGAATTAAATATCTAATTAACATAGATTTTTTACATCGATCGATTTTCAATCACTAGTTTTTGCACTATTATTTCGTAAACTAATGCCGGCAGACAAAAACTGTAAAGGGAAATGTTGTTCAGAATCGTGGTCTTGAGAAGGTGTCCGAAGCTCATCGAAATCGGAGAGGATTTACATCATCGAGAAACTCTTGTTCGGTACAACATCGCGGCGTGCTACCAACGCTCAGCTGATGGCGCGCGGCGCGGAACGATACAATACGCCTCTAGCTCGCGCTCTGATTGGTCCGTGTTTTTCGTTAATAACTCCTTAACGAAGCCTCGGATGACATTTTCGTAGAGGAAAATGGTGCTTGAAATGACTCAAGGAACCTCCCATTTCCCGATGCTGAGGGAATTTTGGGACACCCTGTATATATGTTGAAATTTTGTAAATAGACCCTGGTAATGCATACTGTATATAGACTCTGTATCATAATACAATAGCATATAGATGGTTTTTTCATACCAAACTAGACCAAGTTAGCTACAATGTGTACATATTCACGGACTGCAACTGACATCCTAGGCGAAGTAATGCCATACGCAAGCCGCCATGATAGGATGCTCTTTTTCTTAGTGAGTAGCACTAGAGGAGGGGTTTAACGGACAACATCCAACTATGTCCCGCATTTCTCATGCGTATGTTCCCCCCTGGCAAAAAAAAAAGGATAGGGTTAGAGTTGAAATTCAACATCCATCAGTATTGGTTTGAAACATTAAATAGAATTACGCGATTCATCAGTTTTGATTTGAATCATTAAGCAGAATTACGCACGTAAGCGGAAAGAGTAATAAGGCAAATATCTTTGAGTCATCGAACGATAAAGCAACTAAGAAAAGAATACAATAACAACTAACAAGATTGCAACCGAAGACATTATAAAAGGCACAATAACTTCATCATTTATCAAGCAAACAATATCAAAGGCAAATCTACCAAATAAACAATTTAGTTGATACAACACAACAATAATTTTAAAGCCTTGTTAATTCAGCTGAATAGGCTGCGCGGACAAACGCAATTAGAAACAAAGAAAGCTGGTATCAGCAGTAGAATAAGAGAATGAGAATCATCCAGATAAATTTGCATCATGCAGCAGCAGCAGCAGCATTATTAGCTAAGAAATTTAGACACGAGGGGTATGATGTTGCTCTCATCCAAGAACCGTGGTTAAATCAAAGAGGAACTAAAGGAATTAGAGGACTAGGACAAACTGGTACGATACATTCTGGCAAAATCAGCAATAATACCAGAACGTGTATAATAACAAGGAAAAAGTTAGTCGGAACATTAATGTCACAATTCACAGATGAAAATATCACAACGATATCAATTCAAACGGGAAAAGGAGATAATTATAAAGAGATACTCTTGGTATCACTTTATTTACAGCATAATAATAATGAAATTCCAGGGAACAAATGCAGAGAGATGGTAGATTGGGCGAATAGAAACAACGTCCCAATAATAATGGGTGTAGATGCGAACGCCAGGCATAAAAGCTGGGGTAACACGGACACCAATCAAAGAGGAATGAAATTAATGGAATACATTATAAGTGAGAGTTTATGTATAGCGAACTATGGGAGCAGACCAACTTTTATCACTTATAATAGAAAGGAGGTCTTAGACATAACATTATGTTCAGAATCTATAATAAGGAACTTTCACAAATGGTATGTTCTGGAAGATGTGAGTCTATCAGATCATAAGTATATTGAATATGAAGTCGACTGGGAACAGCAAGTGGAAGATGAAGTAAGAAGAAGTCTAAAGAATACTGACTGGAAAGTATATGAAAATCTTAATAAAGTAACGATAAAGACATTGTCTGGAAAATATGGTAAACCAGAGGAAATCGATATGTACGCAGGGGAAATAGCTACGACCCTAAGACATAATTGGGAAGAAGCAACAGAATTTACGGAATCGTTAGGACGCAGCAAAATTAGCTGGTGGAATAAGAAATTGGAAAGAAGGAAAGGAATAATAAGAGACTGCAAACGCAGATGGAGAATAGCCAAATCAGCGACTAAAGCAAGAAGATGGGAAGTCTATAAAAGAGAATCAGCGAGATTACGGAAAGAAATTATGAAAAGCAGACTGGTAAGCTGGAGGAAATTCACCAAGTCAATAGAGAAAACGGCAATTGCGTCACGTATAACACAGACTTTACTGAAATGTAAGGGTGCTGATTTAGGGGCAATTAGAAGAGGAAATATCTTGGTACATAAAAATGAAGAAATTATGGAGCAATTAATGATCGTACACTTTCCGGGTTTCGACAAGAATCTAGAAGAGGAAGAAACTGAACATACAAATTGCCAGTTAAATTGGGGATTAGCAAATCAGATTGCCAATCCAAACAAAGTAAAATGGGCACTGTCGGCCTTTAACCCGGATAAAGCACCGGGAATTGATGGGATTACCCCAAGAATGTTACAAAAAGCACAAAATCAATATGGACAGGTTATAACTAATTTAATAAAAGCAAGTATAGCCACAGGACATATCCCGAAGGCATGGACGGGAACGAAAGTGGTTTTTCTTCCTAAACCAGGCAAGACGGATTTTACTGATCCTAAAGCATATAGGCCAATCTGCCTTACGTCATTTCTACTTAAAACGGCAGAAAAACTGGTTGACAGACACTTAAAATGTACTACATTAAGAGAAAGAGAGATGTTCCCTGGACAACATGCGTTCAGGACAGGAAACTCTACGGAGGTGGCACTACATAAAGTAGTTAAGGAAGCGGAAATAGCTTTAAAAAAGAAGGAGTGTGCTATTGCATGTTTTATGGATATAGAAGGAGCATTTAATATGACTCCAATAGATACAATAGAACAAGCGCTAAAGGATTTTCAAGTAGAAGAAAATATCCAGAGATGGATAATGAATATGTTGAAAAACAGAAGAATTAAAGCGTACAGAGGAGATGCAGAAGTAGAGGGGAAGGTAAAAAGAGGTACTCCGCAGGGAGGTATTCTATCGCCATTACTATGGTGTATGGCGTTAGATTCACTTTTGTGGGAGTTAAATGAAACAGGAGCTTTGATTGTGGCATATGCAGATGATGTTGCAATTATCAGCAGACACAAAAGTAGGGTAAAATGTATGGAAACAATACAAACAGCATTAAATATTACGGAAATATGGTGTGAATCAGTTGGCCTATCGGTCAACCCAGATAAAACGGAAGTGATGGAATTTACCAAGTCCACACTGTATTCAGAAGACAGTGGCTTGATGTACATGGGGAAGTCAATTCCATTAAAACAAAAAGTGAAATATTTAGGAATACTGATAACAAGGAAGTTGCTTTGGCGACCACATATTAAAGCCAAGGTAGATGCAGCAAAAGGTAATATTGCGATGCTTAGTCGAGCGGTGGGAGCAACATGGGGAATGAAACCTCATATAATGAGATGGATATACAGAGCAATAATAGTACCAAGAATAACTTATGGAGCAGCCATATGGTGGCAGGCATCCAACATGAAAACGGTACAAGGATGGTTAGATAGAATGCAAGGTATGGCTAACCGAAGAATTTTGGGATGTGCAGGAAATACACCGATCAGAACTATGGAAATTCTAGCGGGAACGGAACCATTAGACATAAGAATACAGGAAATAGCTCTGAAAACAATATATAGACTAATAAGCTGGGAAAAATGGGATAACTTAGAGTACGGTCACTCTAATCTTATTTATCAGATAGAGGGTGAAGGCAGTGTAGAAATTATGGAACTGAGTGAAATGTCTAAGGATACGGATGAGAGAAGATATATAGATCACAAGCTGTATAACACGGAAATACGTGAAAGGGATGATTGGCTGCAAGGTGTACCAGAAGACCTGAAAAATACGGAACTCTGGTATACGGACGGGTCTAGAAAAAATAATTTAACGGGAGCAGGGTGGACGAACTGCAGAGACAAACATCATTTTATTAAATTAGGAGAGCATCCGATGGTATATCAAGCAGAACTTCTGGCAATAAAACTATGTGCGGAAGAGATAAGGACCTTAAAGGAGAACAGAAGGAATATAACCATCTGTACTGATAGCCAAGCGGCAATAAAAAGTTTGAAAGCACTGGAATGTAGATCTAAACTACTCTGGGAAACACATACAGCATTGAATATGGTAGTGTAATCAGGACGGAAAGTGAGAATAACATGGATACCGGGCCACTCTGGTCTGGAAGGAAACGAGAAAGCTGATGAACTAGCAAATAAGGGGTCAGAATCACCCCCAGAAGTACCACAGAATTGGGTAGGAGTACCAGATGCAGACTATAATCTGCAAGTTAGAAACTGGGCAGGAAGGAAAGCAGGTGAAAAATGGAAAAATTCTCAAGGATTGGCTCATAGTAAAAATTTCTTGGGAGAAGATTATTGGCCTGCCAAGCGAACGAAAGGAATCCTTCAACTTGAAAAGAAAGATTTAAGGAGAATGGTCGAAACAATCACGGGCATAGCTCCATTAAATAAACATTTGGCAAAAATAGGCAAAGCAGAAACGAGTTTATGCTCATTATGTGAAGACGAAGATGAAACACCGGAACATCTAGTAAGGGACTGTAAAGCTTTAATGTATAAAAGGAGAACATTGCTGGAAGCAAATATTATCGAAGGAAGTATTCTAAAGGAGATACCATGGAAAAGGGTCAAGCGATTTATGGAGAGCGTGGACCCTTGGAAACAGTAGTCTAAATGGAAGAGAAAGGGTGGTTCAGCTAAAGGAATTAAGAGGTGAAGAAGGGGCAAAAGCAGCAAAGGCATTGTATAGGCAATGCTCTGAGACAATTAAATTGTTCGATGATGGACCCCGCCTGCCAAAGCTGCTTGTTATCATATTGATTGGAGCTCAATGACTCACCAGGCATCAAAGAAGATTGATAAATAAATACAAAGAACAATTGAGACAAAAAAAACAAACAAACATTAAGAAAATCCTAATAGACATGTTATATGTTGAAGAATAAGGGATGTATAGTAGGTAAGAGATAAATAAAACACACCAACAGGTAAATAGGAATAATGAGCATGTAACATCAAACATGGTAAAACCGAATGTAGGGACAAATAAAGAGAAAAAGAGTATTTAGCAAAAATATTTAGTAAAAGGGTAATTAACAAGAAACGATCATCAAGGAAACATATGGAGAAAAAAGCATAGGAGAAAAAAAATCTCTATACGGAAAACGATAAAAGGAATAAAGAGAGAGTAAAAATATAATAAATAATATTAATAAAAATAATTAATTAGAATATACTACATCATAGTAACAAAAAACACAATATTGAGGAATTATCATTAGAATGTAATTAAGAGAGAGAGAGAATGATTAACGAAAGAACAAGCATAAAAAAAAAACAAAAAAAAAACAATTATCAAGAAACCGTTACAATATATTAATAGATAGCACACACATATACAGGGTGATTCACGAGAAACAGGCCACCTCAATAGATCTGTTAGGACTAGAGATGGAAGAAAATGTTAGAGAGAAAAGTTGTACTGTTAAAGGGGGCAAATATGGTGGTATAAAAAAATGTGCCGTTTGTAGTCGTTTTCAAGGTCTTTTAAAGGTCATTTACGATTTTTAAATAGCACCATATATTTTTCACTTCACAGTGTTGTAGCTGATGTCAAGACGAGTTCAATGATGTGGTACACTATGACCTTCAAATGACCTCGAACTAGAAAATTTGTGATAAAGCAATGATAACTTCAAAATGTGTAATCATTTTATTTGAACTAAATTAAATGTTCGAAATTATGACCTTGAGCAGTAACACAAACATTTAAACGTTTTACAAGGCAATCAATTGTACTTCCAATTGTTTCTGTTGAAATTGATCTACAAGATCTAATTATTCTTTCTTGCATGTTCTCTGGTGTAGTCGGTTGATCCCGATATATATCATCTTTGAGTGTTCCCCACAAAAAGAAATCCAAAGGGGTAAGATCGGGTGAACGAGCTGGCCATAGTATGTGTCCATTACGTCCTATCCAGCGATTTGTAAATTTATTGTTTAGAAATTCTCTTACGGTACGCGAAGAATGAGCGGGACAGCCATCGTGTTGGTACCACATTACTTGACGAATTTCTAAGGGAATATCTTCTAACAATATTGGCAATGTTTCTTCTAAAAACGTAAGGTATCTTGTTGCGTTTAATGTGCCGGGAATAAAATAGGGTCCAATTATTTTATTATTCAAAATTCCGCACCAAACGTTGACAGTCCAGGGTCGTTGTTTGTCCACTTGTCGTAACCATCGTGGATTCTCATTACTCCAGTAATGCATATTTCTTAAATTAACTTGACCATGATTTGTGAAGGAAGCCTCATCGGTAAATAATACGTTACTAAAAAATCGGCAATCATTTCTAATTTGCCTCAAACCCCACTCATAAAAATTTACGCGATTTTCAAAATCTCTTCCATGAAGTTCTTGATGGAGTGAAATATGATACGGGTGGAATTTGTATAATCGAAATATTCGTACGATACTTGCTTGGCTAACGCCACTTTCTCTACTGAGTTGTCTAGTGCTGATGCAAGGATTTACATTTACTGCACCAAGAACATTGACTGCATTTGCTTCGTTTGTTACACTTCTCACTTTCACAGGTCTTTTATTTTCTACACTGCCTCTCTCACGGAACTTTTTAACTAAATTTGAATAGGTAGAACGAGATGGACACCTGCGATCAGGAAATCGATCTTTGTAAACACAAACAGCTTCTCGGAGACATTCACGACTTTCATAATAAATGGAAATAAGGTCGATCTTATGCTCGTTTGAGTAACGCATCATTAAACGGTTATCGATAAACTGATACACTCGCAATAATTCGATGACCATAACTGACTCGGCATACATACCTCTAGTTTGTTGATAATCTTGTTTGCGTACACCTAGAGATCACTTTCCGTTAACGGGATACGTGTTATGAGACCGAATGTCTGAAGAAATTAAATTTCCGTTGATCAAACAGAGTAGTCAAACTTATATCTATTAATGAGTCCAAGGTCATTTGAAGGTCATAGTGTACCACATCATTGAACTCGTTTTGACATCAGCTACAACACTGTGAAGTGAAAAATATATGGTGCTATTTAAAAATCGTAAATGACCTTTAAAAGACCTTGAAAACGACTACAATCGGCACATTTTTTTATACCACCATATTTGCCCTCTTTAACAGTACAACTTTTCTCTCTAACATTTTCTTCCATTTCTAGTCCTAACAGATCTATTGAGGTGGCCTGTTTCTCGTGAATCACCCGGTATATTTAAATAAGAAGACTCATATCCAGAGGATAAAGAACAAGAAATGTTATTATAGGAGAACAACTTATATAGAATTTATGATTACGGAAGATATACAAAAAATAGACTCAGATCGATCAAAGAAATATCAGATTAAAGCATTAAAACAGAGTAATACACAACAAATAGAATATTAATATATACAGGGAAAAATGAATACAGTACCAGTGAATCAAAGAAAATCAACAGAGGATTTTATACTAAGGAATAATTAAGGGGAGAGATAATTGACAAACAAACAAGAGACTACTAACTGGTGAATCTAAAACAAACAAGGGCTTAAGGCAAAAAATAATAATAAAGGATAACCATTAAAAGGATAACCATTAAAAAAAGAACGAAAAAACGACTATAGGAGACAACTAATATTAATATCATCTATCTGAGAACTATCTTTTAAGTATTACCACTAGAGAATTATCACTTTAGGAAGGAAAGCAGAGATATGTAATGGTGGTGACACAACCTGTAAAGAAATGACAAATATACCCCACAGAGATACTAACATTATCACGGGAGATACACCTGAATGGGTAACGCCAGGGTACAGACATGGGTTGTATTCCTGCCGGAACCTGGGGACGATGGTCACGTCCAATGTTATCAGCCATAGAACCTAGTGCGGCTTGAGTCCCCCCCAAAAAACCCAAATACGCGGTAGGCTCGGCAAGGAAAGACCGTATGGAAATGATATTTCAGCTTTTGCAGGAATTTCGTTGAAGTCGGATCGGACCCCAAGTTGATGTATACGCACTAGAGTGGGAAGATTCCGAAGGTGAAGACCGCATGGACACGATATTCTGGTCGTTACTGGAATTTCGTTGAAGTCGGATCGGATCCCAAGGTTTCTGAACACATAGTATACAGCTTCATCCCAACGAACATATAGGCGCGGTCCCTTGCTTTGTGGAACTCGTAGAAGCATAGATTAGTCTATCCTAATCCTGGGGAGGGAATGGGAAAGTCTCGGACAGCCGAGGCAGACTAGGGAACGGGATGTAGCACTCAAAGGCGCACGACATGGTTCTATGGTGAAGAGGGGGGGCCAATTGGGCAGGTGTGGCGAACCTGCATGATCTGAAGGTGAGCACGGCCCGACGTACACTCCGAACCTTAAAAAGCTCAAAAATCCAAAAATTAGGTAGAATGGCCGTCTCATCGATGATGATCACTCCCTGACTAGTAGATCGACTGCTCTGAAAGTTGCCCGGGCTATAAAAAACAGAGCGGCGGTTGAACGCAGTGGTATTTGCAACCCTACGGGGCCGAGGGCCGGTCGCCATATGATACTGACTATGCTATCGGTGTGCGATCAGGAGAGGGGAGGTGCCTAGCGGCACCACTCCCTCTCCCTCACGGAATAGGGAGGGGTGCCGATCACTCCTCCCCCGGCCATACTTTACTACTACTACTACTACTACTAGGATAGGGTTAATGAGGGGCGCAGTGGCTCAGTGGGTAGAGCGCGCGCCTACGGACCCCGTGGTCGCGGGTTCGATCCCCGACGCGGCACCTCTGGAAATACTCCATGTGCTCTATAAACTGTGGTGCCCCCAGGTGGTTCGGAACCCACCTTTATAGAAACTGTAGGTCCCGTTGCGATGCGACGTAAAAAAAAAAAAAAAAACGGAACAACAAACCTCTAAGGGAAAGGTCAGATGGACGGAGCTATTTGCTGAACATCGACCGGACCCGGGGATGATGGTCACATCCAAACAATCAGTCATTATTCCGAGAATGTGTCAAGCCCACCCAATGAGGCGGGAGCACGATGGAACTGATATCTATGCTCCGAAGGAGAAAGATTTCGGCGAAGTTGGAGCGACCGACCTCCGTCACCCCATCGCGTTTAGTAGGACGGCAAGTGATGACCGAATGGAGGTGATGTTCCCGCGCGAGCGGGAATTTCGCCCAAGTCGGATCGGATCCCAAGTTTGCAATATATGTACAGACATATACTAGAATCACCCCCACGAAACTCTCGCGATCGCGTCCATTGTTCTTTGCAAAGCCCGTAGAGTCACAGCTTAGCCTATCCTAACCTTGGGGAGGGAGTGGGTAAGTCGCTGGATAGCAGCGACAGAGTAGGGACGGGATTCGAACTTGACACATTCAACCAAGGAATATGGCGAAGGTGGGGGGAGCCAAAACACAGGCAGGCGAGGCACCCTGCAGGTCCGAAGGTGAGAGGGTCCGACGTTCACTCCGAGCCTTAAAACCGCTCAAAAATCCGAAAACTAGGTAGCATGGCCCTTCTCATCGATGACGACCGGACCCATCATAGTAAGTCGCAGACTCCGAAAATGGCCCGGGCCGAATAAAACGGAGAAACGGCGGAACGATGGGAAAACTGCAACCCCTAGTGGGCCGAGCTGCCGGCAGCGCCGATTATGATACTGGTGATGAAAGATCCGGTGTGCTTTAAGGAAGTGGGGGGCGGACGATCCGCTAAACCCCCCCCCCGGCAATGTAATTACTACTACTACTACTACTAGGATAGGGTTAGGATCCCGGCCACATCACTATCTCCTGACTCAATCTGCAGATGAATTAAAAGTTGATGTAGTTATTATAGCGGAGCTCCTATTCAACCCGGGAAGATGGGTTTGGAAAGAGAAAACCAAGACGGCAATATGGATTGCTGAATAGATACGAAGAAGGAGACGTTACAGATGAAGATTTCACAGCAGTTTATCTAAGAAATATTACTATCATCAGCATTTATATTTCACCAAATATTAATTTTGATTCTTTTTGTAGGAAAATTGGAAAAATCAAGACATTTATCGAACAAGAAAAAAATAAAGGCAGAAGAATAATTATAGCAGGAGACTTTAACGCGCATTCGGCGGCCTGGGGCTCCACAAAAGAAGACAGAAAAGGAATTGAACTAGTTAAAGAATTCAGAAAGTTAGGTTTGACTCCGATAAAACCAAAAGGAGGGGAATGCACGTATGAAAGAGGGGACAGGAGTTCAGTTATCGATTTTCTAGCACTCTCAGACGAGCTCTCAATAGATTGTATCTCTAACATTTTGAAAACAGAAACAGCTTCGGACCACAAATATATTCTAACGAAAATACCTATGACTCAGAAAATTAAGCTGCTGTTAATTAATTTAAATCATTGCAGAAAAGCTCAATTACAAGTTACTAAAGTCGCGACAGAGTTAAAAATAGACGTAGTTATGTTAACAGAGACCCTAGAAAATCCAGGAAACTGGATTATGGGTGAAAGAAAAAATACAGCTGTTTGGGTTACAGGACTTAATGGTTTAAGAGAAGAAAAAGGAAAAGAATTCTATGACGACAATTTTACTGCAATCTCAATAGCTGGTTTTACTGTAATTAGTGTCTACATTTCTCCAAATATTGAAACTAATAAATTTAATATTATTTTAGATAGAATCTCAAATTTCATTGATAAAGAGAGACGAAGAGGCAAGAAAATCGTAATTGGAGGAGACTGGAACGCGCATTCCCCTGCCTGGGGATCTAAATCCCAAAACGAAAGAGGAGAGTTTTTATTAGCCGAATTTTGGAAATTAAAGTTGGAACCTAGGCCGCCGGACGGAGAGTACACTTTCCTAATGTCTGAAATTGGCGCGCTCGGGCGCCATGTTAGCCCAGTGGCACAGCGCGCTCCCGCCAAGACTGGCGCGATTCGCGCCAAGACGACAAACTCGCACGCGAGGCAATCAGCCAACCAGCGACGCAGAGGACATTGCGCAGAGCCCGATTGCTCACGCGATTGGCCGCGACGCACTCTCGATCCTTCTGGAACGTTCACGAGTGATTCCCGGAAACGGTGACGCATGATGAATGTTCCAGAAGGAGAAGAGACAATAAAAGGAGGAAAAACCCGCGACCTCTCACTCTTTTACGCAATCTTTGCCAAAACACCGCCAGAAATCAGTTATATCTCTCTCTTTTTTTGTAATTCAATTTATTGTGCAGTATTGTTCTCATTTATAATTCGTATCACTGACAATTGTATTTAATACAGTGCTAAAATATATAGTTATTTATCTAGAATCCGGAATCTACCCATAATTTTGTCTCACTCACTCCATCCATTCACTCCACTTGTTCATCCTTTCTCCTTTCACTCCTTTCATTCATTCCAACTCGCTTATTTCTCCTTGTGGTCGACCAAGACCGCTGAATTTATAACATTTTTGGTCCTTCGAGCCGGATTCTTCGATAAACCAGTGAAGCCAGTGGTGAATCAGTCTTCTTGTCCAGTGAGGAACCATTCAACGACCAAACTCGTATCAAAATGGACCTACAACCAGAAGACTTACTCCTTGTCCAGCAAGATCTCACGGGGAAGATTGAGCGCACGTTGGAGAACTTCAAAAAGGCAGGAGCACAATCCAAGATTACTGCCGGAGTTGTCCAGACCAGAATCAATCTCCTCGAGAAGTACTGGGCCGAATTCCAACAGAACAACCACATAATCCTGTACAAAAGGAGAGAGGTGTTCAAAACGACTGATTACGTAGTTAAGAAAATCGCGGATCAAGTCGAAGAGTCGTACGCGTACCAGCGAAGCGTGCTTCACGACCTGTCCGTGAAGTACAGTGATGTGGGTAGAAGTTCAACAGCGGTGGTTGAATCTAAGGACGAACCAGATGCTGGGTCTGCTCCACTACCACGAATGCAACTGCCAGAGTTTCACGGGACGTACGTAGAGTGGCCAGCCTTCAAAGATCTATTTAAATCAATAGTCGAGCGCAACAAGAAACTAAGTGCGGTTGATCGGCTACACTACCTCAAGGGTGCTCTCCGAGGGGAAGCGGCGGATCTTGTCAAAGATTTGCCCACCACCAATGAAAACTACGATCGAGCGTGGACGATCCTAACAGAACAGTACGAGAACAAAAGGATCCTCGTCAGATCCTGTCTCGACAAATTAGCCTCTCTCCCCAAAATGAGAGAGAGTTCACCGGAAGAGATCGCCAACATACAGAAAGGAGTTTCATCTGTGGTGAACACCCTGGAAGGACTGGGAAGGCCAATCAATGAAACTGAAGATTGGTTTGTTTATTCAGTCGTAAACCTGCTCGACCCCGTGACTCGCGACAAATGGGAGGAAGGGATCACCAGTTCCAAGGATCCTCCGTCCTTCGCAACCCTGAAGGACTTCCTGACGAAGCGACGACAGCAGCTGGAAGCATCCCCTGAGTCCTCGGTCTTGAAATCCAGCCGATCGACCAGCCAGAGTCAGAGTCAGGGTAGATCTTCAGGAGCACGCGTAAATCACGATCTGTCAAAACACAAAGGCACATCAAGAACTGTACGAGCCAATCACGCACAACAGAGCCCGAAACCCACCTGTGCTAAATGTGGAAAGGACCACTTCACAATGCTGTGTAAGGAGTTCAAGGCCCTTTCACCAACGGAACGCAGGCACCTCGTGGAGAAACTCCGTCTGTGCATCAACTGCCTCGGTGAACACTCCTGTAATTCTTGTCCGTCAACGAAGAGCTGCCTATCCTGTGGGGAGAAGCATCATTCAGCGCTTCATGATGCGTATCGAGATGACCCGTCACCAAGAAAAACGACTCACCACACTCTCGACTGCTGCAACATGGCCGGTGACGTATTACTTGCTACTGCCTTGATTCACGTTACAGATAGGCACGGCAGAAGGCAAGCAGTTCGAGCCCTCATTGACCAAGGCTCTGAAATTTCGATGGTCAGCGAGGGGCTGGCACAACGACTCCAGTTGCCAAGAACAGCATCGGCGGTGGACATTTTCGGAGTTGGAGGCCAGCAGCTTGCAAGAGCACGAGGTCGAGTCGTCCTGGACATTCCCACCAGCGAGGGCAGTACACTCAAAGTCTCGGCAATCGTACTGCAGAAACTCTCGGGATATGCACTCGGTCGTACCACCCAACAACGCACCTGGAGCCACTTGAAAGGGCTGAAACTAGCGGATCCCAATCCCGCACAGTCAAAGCCCATCGAAGTCCTGCTCGGTGCCGATGTATACCCTGCCATTATAAGAGAAGGGTTAAGAAGGGGTAAATTGAACGAGCCTGTCGGCCAATCAACAATATTTGGGTGGATAATCACCGGACTAGCAGGCCTGTCAACCACCGCAGCCCATGCTCAAGTGCACCAGGCAGTTGTTGGCGATTCCTTGAGTTCGCTGGTACGGAAATTCTGGGAGCAGGAGGAACTTCAGGACGCTCGCTCGACACTCACTGCAGAGGAGATGGAGTGCGAGACCCACTTTGCATCCTCTCACTCACGCACTCCAGAGGGTCGCTACCAGGTGCGACTACCATTCCGGAACACTGGTCCCATCACACTGGGTTCACGAGCAGCAGCGTGGCACTCCCTAAGGAGAATGGAGCAGCGCTTTCACAGAAGTGAAGACTTCAAGGCACTGTACCGAGATTTCCTCGAGGAGTATAAGACACTGGGTCACATGTCGCTGGCAATGGAACCAACCGATAACCACCAAGCGCACTATCTGCCACAACAAAACTGAGGGTGGTGTTCAATGGTTCCTGGTCCGAGCCATCCCAGCTGTCATTGAACGACAGCCTGCACGTGGGTCCAAACCTTCTTCCACTGCTTGCAGACGTCCTACTGCGCTGGCGAAAACACCAATTTGTCCTCACGGCCGATATCACTAAAATGTATCGGCAGATACTGGTGCATCCAGAGGACCGCAACCACCAGAGGATCCTGTGGAGAAACACCGAAACTGAGCACGTGAGTGAATTCCAATTAAACACGGTCACTTATGGCTTGTCGTGCGCACCGTATCTTGCAGTGAGGACGTTGCATCAATTGGCAGAAGATGAAGGTGACCAGCATCCCCTTGGCGCACTAGCACTCCGACACGACACATACGTAGACGACATTCTGACGGGAGCCGACACCATCTCTGCCTTGAAGGAAACAGCAACGCAGCTTCAACAGCTGTGCAAGGCGGGCGGCTTCCCTCTTCAGAAATGGGCGTCCAACGTGCTAGGCCTGCACAACGTCACAACACAGTCCAGCCAAGATCCTGCAGCGCCGCCCTCGTCTGTCCAAGATGAACCAAAGACTTGGACAGACGCAATCCACTCCACGCTCGGCCTCCAGTGGTCACCACGAGAGGATTGCTTCTTCTTCGTCATTGCAGAGGAGGAGGCACAATCAATGTCAAAGCGAAGCGTCGTCTCAAAAGCAGCCCAGCTCTTCGACCCATTGGGATGGCTCACCCCTGTCGTAGTCCGAGCCAAGATCACTATACAATCCACGTGGTTGTTGGCTCTCGGTTGGGACGACCCATTGCCACCCCCGCTGGCAAATGAGTGGAGAACTTTCTGTGCGGACCTCAAGCAGCTAGAGAAGGTGAGAGTGCCTCGACCCTTATTTCACAGTGCTCGTCCGAGGCAAGGAGAGCTCCATGGTTTTGCAGATGCCTCAGAACGAGCTTACGGAGCCGTAATCTACCTGCGAACGAAAGAAGCGGAGGGTCAATGGAGCGTCGCACTAGTCACTGCAAAAAGCAAGGTGGCTCCACTGCAGCAAGTATCCTTACCTCGCCTCGAATTGTGCGCAGCACACCTACTAGCACGCCTCACACAACGCACAGTCACCACTCTCAACCTCGAAGACACTCCACTGCACTTGTGGTCGGACTCCACGGTGGCTCTAGGTTGGATCCAAGCCCATCCATCCCGCTGGAAAACGTACGTGGCCAATCGAGTTGCTGACATCCAGCGCAGAATCCCAGAGGCACAATGGCACCACGTGGCTGGCGTAAACAATCCAGCCGATTGCGCTTCACGAGGACTCACGCCGTCACAACTGCTCAACTGGGACCTGTGGTGGCAGGGGCCGGAGTTCCTGCGACATACTGACAGCTTCGCCCCATCAGGACTCGCCAACCTAGAGCAGCTGCCAGAAGCAAGGGGACCCATCGTCGCCGCCATCGCCAAAGGGGAGAATCCCAAAGAAGACAACCTCGTACTGCTCCGATTCTCCTCGTACACCCGACTGCTGCGTGTCACTGCATGGTGTCGGAAATGGCTCCGACGATGCCATGGCACAAATCCAGCCACGGCCCCTGACCCGAATGCACTTCAAGACACGCAGCCACCAATCCTTAGCGTTGCGGATGTCGAGGAGGCAGAGAGAGGTTGGATTCGGATGGTGCAGCGGAACGCCTATGGGGAGGAAATTAAACGATTAACAAATGGACAAGGCGTGCCGAACAAAAGCAACCTGGCATCACTTTGTCCAAAACTAGACAACAACGGTCTCATGAGAGTCGGAGGCAGACTGAGCAACGCCCTCCTCAATCCAGATGAGATGCACCCAATCATTTTGCCTCCAAACTCCAAACTCACCAAATTATACATTTCATTTGTCCATAGCTCCACCTTACACGGAGGCGTTCAGGCAACCTTGGGGACTGTTCGCCAGCGATTCTGGATACCAAAAGGGCGCTCCGCTGTCAAAGCCACAATCCAGAGGTGTGTGACCTGCTTGCGATGGCGGGCGGAACCAGCAAACCAGATGATGGGACAGCTGCCAGCGCCTCGAGTCACACAGGCGCGTCCCTTCTTCTGCACCGGAGTCGACTACGCTGGCCCAATCTGGTTGCGCACCACATCTGGACGGGGACACAAGGGCTTCATAGCAGTTTTCGTTTGCATGGCCACCAAAGCCGTACACCTCGAGGTTGTATCCAATTATACAGCCCAGGCCTTCTTAGGTGCTTTCCGTAGGTTCGTGTCACGCCGTGGCATCTGCGCCCACCTGTACAGTGACTGCGGGACAAACTTCCTGGGCGCCGACAAGGAACTGCGCCGTCTCTTCACTGCCAACTGTGAAGAGAACAGAAGTTTAAGGAGTCAGATGTGTGACCTGAGAACACAATGGCACTTCAACCCACCCGCAGCACCACATTTTGGTGGATTATGGGAAGCCGCGGTGAAGTCCACCAAGTTCCACTTGCGGCGAACCATAGGGGAGACTCGCCTCACATTTGAGGAAATGACCACGCTGCTCACCCAGGTGGAAGCCTGCCTCAACTCAAGGCCACTGGCCGCTCTCTCAGACGACCCATCAGACGTGACTGCGCTGACTCCAGGGCATTTCCTCATCGGCACGGCGCTGAATTCTCTCCCCGAACCTTTGCTGCTCGACACTGAAAGCAACCGGCTGACTCGTTGGCAGATGGTGTCGAAAATACGGGATCAGTTCTGGACGAGGTGGCAGAGAGAATATCTACACGGACTCACCACGATGTCAAAATGGCGTCATCCGAGGGAGGATCTAGAGCCAGGCCGTCTCTGTATTATCGTCGGCGAGACGACTCCTCCATCGCAGTGGCAGCTCGCACGCATCACAGAGACGAATCCAGGGGCTGACGGGAAGGTGCGAGTCGTGAAATTGGCCACAGCAACCACCGAACTCGTAAGACCAGTTGCGAAATTGATTGTTCTCCCGATCAACGCGAACGAATCAATGAACGCGTCGATAACGCCACCGCGCACCTCAACCGCGCATAGTACTACTGCGTAGTACGCGACGCAAAGTATCAATGCGCCTCGATGACTCATCTATTCACAACTGTTTCACTACGTCGCCCGTTCCATTGTTTCACTCACTCACTTCACCGGTATTCAGTTTCGACGTAATTAGCACATTACTTATGTTCACTGCATTAGTTCACTTCAGTTTCGGACCCGTTCGTTAAAATCACCGCTACAATTGATCATGTAACACGAGCACGAGAAGTCGACAAGTCGAGGCGGGCGGTATGTCTGAAATTGGCGCGCTCGGGCGCCGTGTTAGCCCAGTGGCACAGCGCGCTCCCGCCAAGACTGGCGCGATTCGCGCCAAGACGACAAACTCGCACGCGAGGCAATCAGCCAACCAGCGACGCAGAGGACATTGCGCAGAGCCCGATTGCTCACGCGATTGGCCGCGACGCACTCTCGATCCTTCTGGAACGTTCACGAGTGATTCCCGGAAACGGTGACGCATGATGAATGTTCCAGAAGGAGAAGAGACAATAAAAGGAGGAAAAACCCGCGACCTCTCACTCTTTTACGCAATCTTTGCCAAAACACCGCCAGAAATCAGTTATATCTCTCTCTTTTTTTGTAATTCAATTTATTGTGCAGTATTGTTCTCATTTATAATTCGTATCACTGACAATTGTATTTAATACAGTGCTAAAATATATAGTTATTTATCTAGAATCCGGAATCTACCCATAATTTTGTCTCACTCACTCCATCCATTCACTCCACTTGTTCATCCTTTCTCCTTTCACTCCTTTCATTCATTCCAACTCGCTTATTTCTCCTTGTGGTCGACCAAGACCGCTGAATTTATAGCACCTAAAGAACGGAAAGAAATCGAAAATTGATTTCATAGCCATTTCCAATTTTCCACATAAGAATCTAACATCCGTAATATTAAACAGAGAATCAGAATCAGATCATGGATACATACTTACCGAAATAACCGTAGACGAGAAAAGTAATCCAGAAGTATCAAAAGTCACGAATCCATGGATCCTAAATGCCGCATCCCTGAAGAACCTAAAAGAAGAATTTGAAATGTTAATAAATAGAGAAGACCTGGGATTTAAAGATGACCACGATGAAGAAGAAGAAGAACGAGTCACAAAGTTAATCGATGAAATAATGGACAGGAACCTGAAAAAGAAAAAAGAAAATATTAGAATTAAAATTGGTAATAGCTGGTGGACCCCTGAGTTGACAGAGCTAAGAAAAGGAGCCAGGAAAACGAAAAGAAAAATACAGAGAGAAAGAACGAAAGAGAAGAAAAGAAAGGGAAAAGGAGAAATTAGCGAAGTTATGAAAGAAATCTACAGAGAAAAAATGAAAAGGCTGAAGAGAGAAATTAATAAGGCAAAAGAGGAGAAATGGAAAGAATTGAATGAATCTCTAGAAAAGGATATATGGGGGAAACCGTACAAAATGGTTGTTCGCGATTCGCTCACCATTACGAGGTGTTTGTCTCGCGCTCCCCTCGCTCCGCGGTGACGTCACCCACCGAACGCGAGTCCCTCGCGACGCGAGTCTTCGTTCCCCCCCGTCGCTCGTCTCGGGATCTATCGATTGTTTCCCAATCCTCGATCCCGTGTCGTCGTATGATCCGTGACGCACGAATCGCGTCACTGGATCATCGCATGATCCTGAATCGGCCAATCAGCCGATTCCTAGAATTCGGAACCGCGGTGGTTCCGAGAATTATGATTCATTCTGTCTCGCACTTTTCGATCGTTTAAACCTCCTTTTGTAATCTCTTGTCTACCTTCGCTCGTTCGAGTTAATCGCGTCGTCGACGTAATCGCCTATTAAAGCAAACTTCTAAAGTAAAGGTTTAAGCGAGTTTAATTGTACAGTTTATTCTCATTCAAACACAAAATACAGTCCACTTCTCTACTTTCATACACGTGTTCAACCGAGTTCTCTCTTTCCTTCGACTTCGCGCACAGCGCTGTGCGATTCCGGCACCTCTCTCATCCACGTATCGTTCGGTCGTCGGCCTAATCCGATACAATGGTTATGAAAAAGGTGAAGAAATCTCTCCCACCCCCCGACATTTCCGAGGACTTTGCAAGGGGTATTCTATACAGCCTGTTTCCCAGAAGAGAAAGGGAAGTAGAGAATAACAATGGAAAAGACAAAATTGGTAAGACAAACAACGTGAAAGCTAATAATGACATTCTTCTTCCTTTTGAACTAGTGAATCCAGGGGAAGTAAGAGAGGCGGCCAAGTTACTTACCAGAGGAAAAGCAGCGGGCCTAGACAAAGTTCCTCCTGACGTGATCAAGGAACTGGCTCTGTATCGCCCCGACGTCTTCGCAGCAACTTTTAATGGAATATTGAAGAGAGGCAAAATCCCGGAGACCTGGAAAGAAGCAAGAGCGATCTTACTAAGAAAAGCCGGGAAAGATCCAGCTACCCCTGCGGCATACAGACCCATTTGTATTATAAATGCAATGTTAAAATTACTAGAATATATAATTAAAAATAGATTCTTTTCAGAATTAGGCTTACACCCTTTTATGGAAAACCAGTTCGGTTTCTCCAAAGGTAAATCAACTGTACAGGCGTTAAAGGACTTAAAAGAAAAAATAAGGAAAGGGATTGATAAACAGAGATTTCAAGTTATCGTTTCACACGACATCAAAAACGCATTCAATTCATTGAATTGGGAATGCATCTTTGAGGAACTGGAGAGAAGAAAAGTCTCCCAATACTTAATCAGAATAACAAAGGAATACTTTAATAACAGGAAGATCTATTACGATTCATTAGATGGAAAATTAGAAATAAAAATGGAAAAAGGGGTGCCGTAGGGGTCAGTTCTAGGCCCGCTGTTTTGGAATTTGGTCTACGATGGAATTTTAAGAATTCCATTACTAAAAGGCTGTTCGATTATTGCATTTGCAGACGACCTGTTGCTTTTGGTAGAAAAAGGCTCGCCAGAGGCACTTAAAAATTGTACAGAAACTACTATTGAAACTTTAATGAACTGGATGAAAAAAGTCGGACTCGACTTAGCAGCAAATAAGACGGAAATAATGTTTACGAACAGGAAAAGAATCGATGAAGACTTTAATATCAAAGTGAACGAAATAGAAATTAACCCATCTCCGCAATTGAAATACCTAGGGATCACCTTAGATAATAAAAACATGTTCAGAGACCACATAGTAGATGTAACAAACAAAGGAATTAAAACCATGGCAGCCTTATCAAGATTTATGTCTAACAAAGGTAAAATCAAACAAAACGGAAGAAAATTATATTTCAATGTACTTGAATCGATAGTATTATACGGAGCCTCAATATGGGCTGAAGCATTAAGCAATTCCAAAAATAATGAAATTATCAGAAAAACACAAAAGATAGGCCTAGCTAGGGTTATTTCAGCATACAAGTCGGTTTCATTCGACGCGCAATGTGTACTAGCTGGTATAACTCCATGGAACATAAAAATTCAAGAAAGAACAAACATATTAAACTGGGAAAAAAGGTACTTACAAAATCCGGAGGAAACTTCAAGACGGCCGAGAAGAATAGCAACCACGAGAACAGGTCCGGGATGTTATAGAGAACACTCACCTGAAATACAAGAATGGTTAGAAAACAGAGAGAATACTTACTTGGATAACGCACCGCCGAACGCAGAAGAGCTCTGGAGAGAAATGGACCAAGAGATTTCACCTGAAAATAAAAAGAGAAAGATTAAAAAGTGGATAAGAAAAGACACGCTCAATCACGTTCGTTGCGTTTAGCGATTTTCTCTGTGCGTCCTTTCGAGAAAGGGAAATAATATAGCGAGCCAGCTACGCCTTGTCCTTGAAGTTGGATAACTTATGAAATATCCTCGTGTTTGTCGTAATTTATTACATTGAATATTTTTTGAAAAATTTTGTAAAAATTGGAGTAAGGAGTCTACGGAGTGTAAGGAGTGTGTTTCCCTTTGTCCAGCACGAACTCGAATTCCTGCGTATTTGTCGCGTAGTTTGAAATTTTTTTTTGTTTTTTCTGTCATATCTCGCGCGAGTACGAGACAAAGGAGAGCAAGGTCGCTTCGACCGACTTGCTTATTGATTCGCGGCTCAAAGTCAGCGTTGTGTGGTACAGTATCGCGTAGCGGCCGTGCGAGATTTCGAAAATCAATTGAGACAGTACCCGGCTTAATATCGCGACGGTTGACAACCACGGGTTTCGTTTGGCTAACGTTACGGTCGAGAGCTTGGGGGAAGACTCCGCGCCCGGACGCGCCTTGTAAACAAAACACGCGTAGAGGACCCTCGCTCAAGTACGATTCTAACTTCGTTTCGCGCTCGTAAACAAATTCAAACAGGCAACGGGTGTCGGAAAAGGACGGCAAAATGTATCGAACAACGTGGCCGAATGACGAAGACGGGCCGTATTATAGCTCATACGAAACGGACGGGGAGGAGGACGCCAGGTCGAATATAAGATTCGACCCAGACGGCTCCCTCCCCGGTACCAGTGGGATAATATTGCAAGTTCCGGAATGGCCGACGATGCCGGTTATAAAACGGCCTATGGCAGTCCCGAAAATGGCCAACCTCTCCGACGGATCGACGTGCACCGGCTTCAGCGTACGAAGTGATGAGAAAATGGCATCTGACCTTCGGGGGAAGGCCGGAGGAAGACGCGGAAGCGTTCTTCACTCGACTTTCGAATATGCGCAGCGTCTGTAATTTGAAAGACGCTGATCTCGTGCGCTGTTTGTCGATTTGCTTCTCCGATCTGGCTGCGAGATGGTTTGAGAACTGTCCTCCGATGTCAACCTGGGATGAATTTGTATGCGAATGGCATACAAATTTTCGCGATCCGGACTATCAGGAGCTCTTAGAGCATGATTTACGCGTGCGAAAGCAGGGTCCGGACGAACCGGTGCGAGATTATCTCGCGAACATGAAAGCGATGCTCGCGCGTTCGAAAACCTCGTGGTCAGAGCAGAAGAAAATAGACCGGATTTATTGGGGCGCGAGAGACGAATTACGCGCCGTAATATCACGCGCGCTCGTCACGACAGTTAAAGAGCTCGAAGATCAATTGCGCGAAGGGGAACGATATACGACACCAAGGAGCGCGGACTATTATCAGTCGCCGTATTTAGCCAATAAAGAGTTCGCCTACAACCCGAACTTGTATAAGAAGGCAAAGAATTTGAGTCGGGGAAAAATCGTATCGATACGAGTTCGTGAACGCGGTAACCGACGTTAGAGGGGACAGGCGCGCGGAAGCGGGATATCGTATCCCTCCCTCCCGCCCGCGAGAATCCCTCGCCACCGAGCGTCGCGTCGCGCAGCCGAACAGCCGCTCGCGCGAGGCTCCGAGCCGAGACCGTCCAACCGCTGCCGGGGAAAGCCGAGTGTCACGCGGCCGAACGATCAGCCGGCCGCGAACAACACGTGCTGGAACTGTCAGCGCGAGGGACACCGGTCACCAAATTGTCGTGAAATGCCAAGCCTCCACTGCTATCGTTGTGGAGAGCAAGGTGTCACGACAAGAAATTGTCGCCGTTGTACACCGGAAGCGGGAAACGCGATACGATGCCGCTCGGATGGGCCAGAACGGCTTCGTACCAATTAATATCGGCCCGCGTTGCAGAAACGGATCTCGAACTCGCTCTCGTAACGAAACCGTCGCTCCTTATCGTGAGCGCGCACATCGGGGATCAACTCGTTCACGCGCTAGCAGATTCAGGTTCCTCTCTCTCGTTCGTGAGTCGCGAAACATTAGAATCCGTGCAAAACGTCGCGAAAATTACGAAAACGATAGAACCGTGCTATTTTCTTCTAGCAACCGGGGCAATCGACCGCGCAGAGGAGCAAGTTCGTTTTCAATTAACGATAAAAGGCATAACGTGCGAGATTTTCGCGTATATTCTTGACAATTTGGTTAATTCGGTTTTATTAGGAATCGAGGCAATCGCGCAATTCGGTATCGTTGTAGAATACCACCGAGCGATATGGTATTTTGCGTCACGACCGCACGTTGAATTTCCTTTCGCTACCAAAGAGAGCGGTCCTCTCTGTTGCGGCCTGCAGATTCTTACCGCGTCGGAAAAGGAGCGATTACGCGTGTTCTTGGAAACGGAACTTAGCGGTTTCGCGAAAATACCAGGTGTGACGACTTTAACCACTCACCGAATCGATGTTAGCAATAATAGACCGATTAAACAACGATATTACACGGTCTCGCCAAAAGTTCAGGAAGCGATCTATAAAGAAGTAGATTCGCTTCTGGAACAAGGCGTTATCGAGCCGTCGCAAAGCGAGTGGTCCAGTCCGATCGTCATGGTGAAGAAATCAAACGGCAAATATCATTTTTGCCTTGATTTTCGTAAAGTCAACAGTAGGATATATAAGCCGGTTCTAGCACACCACTTATCATTGTGGGCAGATTCCTGCCTCACCGGCATTTTACCTTATAGCGCGAGCATATTTTTGCGGGGTGAGGGGGATTAGCTTAGAACACAACCATATTTTGCGGGGGCGGGGTGAGGGGTGAGGGGGGGGATTACCTTATAACGCGAGCATATTTTTGCGGGGTGAGGGGGAGGGGGTTTTCTCATGGGTGGGTATTGCGTAAGCCCCTGTTCGTAGGCAAGGGGGAGGGGAAAGAGAGGGGGGATAATTTATTGTTGAAGTAATAGTTTAAATAAAGGACAGTTTCCTGGTACTGCGTTCAAGGCCAGTTTCCTGGTATTGCGCAAGCCCCCGTTCTTTGGTGGTATGCAATATGATACTTCCTGGGGAAGATAACAATTTATTGTTGAAGTAATAGTTTAAATAAAGGACAGTTTCCTGGTACTGCGTTCAAGGCCAGTTTCCTGGTATTGCGCAAGCCCCGTTCTTTGGTGAGGGAGGGGGGTTTTCGCGGGTATGTAATATGATACTTCCTGGGGAACACTGTTAATAACAATTTTACCGTTGAAATAATAGTTTAAATAACGAATATGGACTTTAAAGATGCTGAGCTCAGTGAACTCTCTTATCAAGTACAGTTTCCTGGTATAAGTCTCCGTGGGGAGGAGTACGATCACGGCTGGTATCGAGTTGTCAAAAACCGAGATATCTAGACGCGCTGTTTTGCTTATTCTTTTCCCTATCAGGCTTCTATAAGGTATCGTTGACGGAGGCAATGATTAAGGTACCGTTTGACGGAGGCAATAATTTCTCGAGTTGTGTATCCGTAGTAGCAACATCCTTTTCACAGCCGGTATGGAGTTGTCAAAACCGAGATATCTGGACACGCTGTTCCGCATAGTCTTTTCCCCTATCAGACTTTCGTAATCGGGCGAGTTGGGAGCGACGGCATCGTTTCAAAGGCCGGTGTCGATTATACCACGCCTTGAGACGTTTGGGTGCTTTCGTTTTATCGGTTCGCACGATTGAAACGTATACATTCGTGAGCGGAGATTTCGACGAAAGTCTTCTCTAATTTCGTGAGAAGAGATTTCGGGACATTTTTTTTCGGAGGGGGACATGTATAAAAGAATGGGTGCTGTCGACGCTCTGCTCAATCTCGTGAAAATGTACGTCGACGCAATGATCCCAACCTGCTACATGGTGGACGAGTCAATGTCGCTCGGCGACACGATGGATCTATTGGTAAGTACAGTGAAATATTATAAGCTATATTATTTATTATTGATTGATGTTTCATATTATAATTTTTTATGTTATTAACAGATCTTCAATACGGACGAAGAGAGAGCGGCGTTTATACGCGGATGGCGGTACGCCATCCGCCGATACCGCATCGAGGTGGAGGAATGGGGAGATGAATACATAACTGCAGTGCAGTTGATGTTCGAAAATGCAGTGAGTATAGTTAAAAATACTTTTATATACATTTATTAATTAATAAAAAATAATAATACATAACATTTTTTTGTTTGTTTGTTTGCAGGCTCAACAGTGAAGATTTCTTTTTTTTATTACACTAAAAATAATTTTATAATTTTATAATTTTATATACTTTTTTAAAAAATAAATCGAGCATCAAGCATCAATCGATATCAATTATTAACCGTCCCTTTGCGCGCGATTATTGCATGCATTTTCAATATCACGTTCGGGCGAAAACTTTTTCGCGATTCCGCAGGTATCCACACCACGAGGGTTTGGCGGAATTACATCAGGATCAACTCCGATCGGGACGTTGCCGCAGTCTAGCCCGCGGACGTATCCGCAGAATCTCGACCAGAAGCGATGCTCCGTCATGGGATCATCATCATTTTCCCATCGGCACAGACGAACACGGCATTCAAAACATTCGACGCAGTCCTCATCATCCAGAGAGAAAAATCCTGCGGCGGCGAGTTTCTCCGGCTGAACGACGTGTGAGTAACGCCAATCTCGAAAACTCTCAAATCTGTCGCGTTCGAGACGGTAATCGGGTGGTGACGGTGTTGCGTGATCGGCTGTTGCGACGGTTCCCTCGGATTTCGCGATCATTTTAATATTCTGTGTGTAAAATCAAACGTAAAAGGAGGTGTCGCGTCTGTGGTTTTGACGGGGGGAAAATTCAAAGACGCGTTTTTATAACTGGCCCGTTTTTTTATAATCGTTAAGCCATGCTAGAAATGTTTGCACTTCGCGTAGACAACAATGATAGGGTTTCGTTTTAACGTTTCTCGTCGGCTGCCAACAATGAAGTCTACACGGTTCGGCAATTTCGTACACGGGATCTTGAACTAGCACGTCGTATTTCGGACAGTTAAAATCTTCCAAATTTATCGAGTTTATTCGCATTTTTCGAAGGATGTCTCTCTCGAAACATCCACCTTTGTAGGCTACGACGGGATTCGCGTAATCGCGCACAAAATTTCGTATAACTTCGAATACGTCGCGCTGTTGATATTTTTCATAGCCGAAATCTTTAAATGGAATCCCGTGCACGAAATTGCTGACATACCAGGCAGACTTTTTGTCAGCGTCGGATAAACAACGAAAGTTTTTTCCCAAGCGAAATTCGGAAAGTTCGAACGAGCCGTCGCGACCGATTATGGCTAATTCTTTAAATATAAATTTTTTTTCCACAACGAATCCGTCCGCGTCAATGATGTGAGTAATTAGATCCATCTGAATAAATAAAGTTTTCGCTGGATTTTTGCATCGTTTTTAAAATTTATTATTGTACTTACCGTTGCGACCTGTCGGATGATTATACACGCGATATAACTTTAGTATAGCGACTGTGAATGTTAATGTTTATGTCGAACAATTTATACTGTGTACCCCCACCCTCATTCTATTGTGAGAGGGGGGGAGGGGATAATATCATTAGCGTTATTGCGTATATATGTATGTAAAATTATTTTCAGCAGGTACTTTTAAAAAATAAAAATGGTTTCAAAATATCTCTTTGTATTTTTATTGTAAATTCATATAATTTCCTAATTTTCAGAAGGTATTTTAAAAATAAACATAATTCGAAAATATCTCTTTTGTATTTTATTGCAAATTCCTGTCTTACAATTCCTTTCTTACAATTCCTATAGTATATATATTTTTTTATCGGTATAAGCGGGTTAAGTAATTTTTCGAACAATATTCGTTAATGGACTGTACTCCACGATGCGGTCGTGGATCATCAAGCAGTAGGCTGTTGTCGATGGCGGGACGTCGGTTCGACATTCGAATTCGATTCGCACGTCGACCGTAGCATTTTTTAGCGCTTCATTTTGTCAAGAACAATCGAGAACGATGAACGGGCCGTATCGCAGGAAATCCGTGACGTTGAGTAGCGCTTCGCCGTTTCCATAGTACGATTCTTGGAATTTTGCATACATGTCGTAGAGCAACGCGTATTTACCTTTCTCGAAATCGATATTTAAATCGTCGTACGGATAGGTTTCCGAATTCAAGTAAAGCCGAATATTTGACAATGCGCAATGATCGAATCGCGTAGCCGTTTTCGCCAAGTTATTCTTTCGATTGGTTTGCAAAGCGAATATCACGTATCGCGGTTTTTCCATTTGCTGAGACGTTTTTATCGCCCATGTATGCTTAGTAGTCGTCTGTAGTAGAGGATATTCGTACAGATCCCACGATCGAAAACTCATGCCGATCGGTTTATCGCTGTCTAAAATATGTAACATGGACAGCTTGTGTATTTCGTCCAATGCGACGTGTGGCATTCGCCATTGAATTTTGTTCAGATGCAGAATAGGTTTCGCGTTCTCGGAAGGACTGTGCAACGCGTTCACGTCGGTACGCGAGCGAATCAAAATCAATTCGTGTCGAGCATTTATCACAACGCGTTTGTAGTCTTCGCAGAAGCCTAATAAAACGCTCATAGGCACGCAAAAGTTGAAATGTATCGCAGCCGTGTCCGTTGCAGTCAGTTTCCGCTGATCATTGCCATACAGCCAGCCGGCGTTGGACAATGCATCGCTTCTCGTTCTGGACAGACTCACGTAATTCTTGAGAGTTGTCGTCGCACCGGGATTTCTGGACCGATCGATTTCCACTCCGTTCAATTCGTAGCGTATTTCCTCGAACATAAACGCAACGGCATTGCTCTCGAGAGTTGCCGTATCGATGCGTGATTCTCCTACTGCTCCAGCGGCTAATTGAAGTTGCCCCGGTAAACTAAGTTTTCCCTCAACGTATAGGAAGCTTTTACACGGGAGCGTGTACAGGTCTTGTTGTTGAATGGGTATCCTTATCTCATCGCTGTTTTCGAACGTCGTGTTGGCATACGGATTGTACGTGTGCAGTTCAATCTTCGTTATGCGATTGTCGAAGATCGGCGCTTCGGAGATGTTCAAAATATCGTCGGACATGATTTGTTTTCCTTTCACTTTTTAACAATAAATCCCAAAGATCGTAGATACTTGACGTTTTCAGCGGTTAATTTCTTACGAATCGATGACTTTACGTTTTTCTCAGCGGTTACTTTCTTGCGAATCAATGTGGTGTTGTTGTTGTTGTTGTTGTTGTTCAACGTATAGAATGCCGTATTGTTATGAATTAGCATTGCTTCGACGCGCATGCAGTCGCACCGTGATTTCTTCACCTCGAAAATCGATCAAACGTCCGGATTGATCAACTATGCGGATCGTTAAGTCGTCAATTACTCGTGCAACGATCGGAAGGTAAATGACTTGCGCGGGCGTTTCCGACAATTTATACCCTGGTGGTACCTGAGGCGCGAATTCGTGTATCGTGTGAACGAGTTTACCGTTGTCGTACGATCCGGTGGTTACGTTGCATTCCACTCGTACGATATTCACGCTGATGATGTTCACAGGTGCGTTCGACGTATGCCACGCGTTCGGCGGTAAAACGCGATTCATGGAAAATCCGAGGATCGATCCCACGTTGCAAGGCTTTGCAAAGTTTATTCGATACTTGCTTATAATTTCACTTTTCATGGTGTTGGTGTTCGCTCGTAAGTCAGAGGATATTCGATATCGGAGGTGATGGACGACTCGTCAACATTTTTTGGAGGATATCGCGCGCATATTTCGCGTCTCAGGTACGCGTTTATCGCCTCCAATTCGTACGAACCGTCGGGTATGACGATCTCCTCGTCTTTTTCGCCGAAATAGAATCGATTGTTTCCGATGTTTGCGCTGATGTTCGGTATCGTGTAATAAGTTTGCAAATCGAGCAACCCCAGCTCGTATTCGCCATTGCTCAGATCTATGGGTTGGAAGTGCTTGGACGACAGTACGCTGCTTCTTCCCGACAACGTGAACGTAAATGAATTTTTCGAATGCATCGTACAGAGTACAGAGAGAGAGAGAGAGAGAGAGAGAGAATTTATAACGTGGTTTCTCGGAGAAACTTCACACACAATTGTCCACACACGCTTTCGTCGTAGTTTTGAAAACGTTCGTGGTTATACAAGATGGTCGCGTTCGCACCGAAATAGCGAATCAACTCGATCGGCGGTCGAAGATTTCCAAAGCTATCAAAATATTTGACACGCGAGCCGTGTTTTATATAGGCGACCCAGTGCGTCCCCGGCCCACGACTATTATCTAGATTGACTATACCTCGCTCGTTTATCCACGCGCGCGGCGGCAAATCGTCACGCATAAAAACTCCGCGAAAGTATGGTAATCCTTTACAGATGCCCGTCAATTCGACATCTGTCGTCGTGTTGTCTTTCTTCGTTGTTTTTTTTTTTGCTTCTTCCCCCCTTTCAAACCTTTCCCATGCTTATACGGTGCGAGACGTAACCCGCGACCCTCCATGATTTGATTGTGTCGCTCCGCTTCTTGCAATTGTTTCTTCGCAGCTTTTGCATCGTTTATAACTTTGACTACTCCCGCGGCACCACCCGTCAATGCTCCTATGGCCGACAAAGCAGGCAACAACAACGGCAAAAATCCACCGCGTTTGGCGATCGGGAGAATTCGTTTTCCCGTTTTATTTTTTCTCTTTTCACCTTTTTTCTTTATCAAACCCATGCCCAATTTCGTTTTAGCTTTCATGGCTGCGAACACTGCAGCCGCGGACACTTTCTCTCCCAACGCAGCGTCTCCGGACGTTAGTCGATGCAGCGCTCGATCCGCCAAAACGCGATCGGCCGCGTGACGATTTCCAAGGTCCTTGCACCGCGAATACGCTATATCGTGCTCACGACAGGCCGCGTCCAACGGATTGATTCCCCGATCCCCACGAGCTAATCGCTTGGACAGTTTCGTACCGGGGCCGCAGAATTGATAACCAGGTATATGCAATTCGAACGGTAACGCGTTTATAGCTCTGTTTAAAATCCCCTTACCCGTATGCGGACCGAGACGTCGTCGCGAACGATGATTCGCGCGCATAAGCTATTTTTTCCGCTCTCTCTCTCTTTTAAAGAAAACGTGGGATCCTATTTTCTCTCTCTCGGAGGGGTGGAGGATGACTGATACCGACAGCGTTCGAGCTCTCGTATAAATACTGTCCACCCACCCTGCTCGTCGAATCAATCAGATCATGCGTTTCGTAAGACAATCTTTGGATATTCGCTTTCCAATGCGTCGCGCGTTCGACGATTGCGACGAGACGATGCGAAAACATGGATCACTGTTACCACGCACCGTACGATGCGTCATAAGCGGCCCGTCAGGATGCGGTAAAACGAACGTTATGATTAGCCTGTTGGAAAGCGGGAACGGACTACGATTCGCAAACGTTTACGTGTACTCGAAATCGTTGAACCAGCCAAAATATCAATACTTGAACAAACTGTTCTCATCCGTGGGGGAGGATGTAGGCTACTTCGCGTTCGCGGACAACGCCGACGTAATTCCCCCCGCAGAGGCACGATCCGATTCGATATTCATCTTCGACGACGTGGCGTGCGACGAGCAGGATATCATGAGAGAGTATTTCGCGATGGGTAGACATTCGCACGTCGATTGCTTCTACCTGGGTCAGTCGTACGCGAGAATACCTAAACATTTAATTCGCGACAATGCCAATATGTTGATTCTGTTCAAACAGGATACCATGAACTTGCGTCACATTCATCAGGATCACGTAAATACCGATATGTCGTTCGAGACGTTTAGCGCGTTATGTGCGAATTGTTGGCGAAAGAAGTACGGATTTCTCGTAATCGATAAAGACAGCCCTGCGAATCACGGTCGTTACAGACGTGGATTTAATGAGTTTGTCGTACTGTAACGGGCACAGTTGTTCGGTAAGGGTTGTCGGTGCTGTATCGCGGTTGTAAATCTCTCTCTTGCGCTTCCAATCAAATATGTCGCCCCAAAAGGAAAAGAAGGAGAAGCTGCGAGCTTCGATCGCGAACGAAATAGCGAAGACCAGCGATACCATACGGAAAAAGTATTTGGCGTTGAAAGTTGGGAAAATGGCGACCGAGGAGAATTTGCAAGTGAATTTACGGCCGATCGTCGAACCGTTGAAACAGATAGTTCAAAATACGGCTACTGTCGATTCGGACGACAACGCGGATATCAAGGAAACGCCACCGCCGTCCCCCACTCCGCGAAGAAAAAGAAGATACCTGGATATTGGAGGAACACCACCATCCTCTACGAAGAAAAGGATGGTGGAGATCAACGAGCCTGCGACGGCGGTACCGCCACAGGATACCTACGAGTCATCGAGCCCGGCATCTTTGGAAATTTCGATGCGCGATATTTTTGAAAATCCTGAAACTCATCGAGAGGAAAATCAACATCTATCCGAGAATTTAGGACCGTTGGCGCGCGAGTATTTAAAAAATTTTTTCACCGGACCATCGATAAAATTTGACAACGTGTACGGAGTATATCCCCAAGACGATAAGCTGATGCTGGGAAATTCCACGTTCGACGTGGGCAACAACGATGACGTCATCGTTGACGGGGTACGGTACGCGGGGACTCGCGGTCTTTACGAATTGATATTCAATAAACTGCCTGATAAGCGGCTGTACACCGAGGACGATAAGAACGCGTACAAAAAAATTCTCACTCTTACGAATGCGCATCGACGCGGGAATCAGCTAAAGGGAAACAGAGGTTACAAGTATAGGAAAATTATAGGACCGTTGTTTTCGTCGCGAGGTGGACGAGGGATTAATCTTCCAACTTTTATGCGCGTGACCGACCATCCGATCGATTACGTGCGTTGGGACGATCCGAACGAACTCGTCGATCGTCTGAAATTGTTAACCGCTTCGAAGTACGCCGGTCATTCCAACCATGACAATGAAATAATGTCGATAATCGAGGAACTTCGCGAAGCCGGTATAATTATAAATTAAAGCGCGCGCGCGTTCGTCGAGTCAGTGACGAATGAAATGTCGATCGATGAAATTGTTACGGTTCGTAAAAATGCGTATTCGTCTTAATTGTTGCGAAACGAATCAAACGATATCCTCGGGAGAAGACGACGACGACGACAACGGCGAAAGCTGGAACTTGAAATTTCAAAGTCTAAGGATAAAACTGGATGAGATATTTCAACGAATACTGTGCATCGAAGAGCAGGTAAAACGGTTGTCCAAACGATACGAGTTGTTGATAACTGAAGAAGAAGACTAACTCGAGCGAAAAAAAAAATGTCCATCAACAAATTTGGTATGGTGCTCCGAGAAGCGAACAAACACGAGTCGAATGTTTCTCCGATTTTCTATCCCGGCGTTTTTAAAAGTTATGTGCGCGATAACGCTATATGTTCGAACGACGATGCCACATTGTACGATGCGAAAGGTATGAGGATCGTACGCGTGGCGAATCCCGAGGCAAACGATCACGCCGCAACCAAACTATACGTGGACACGCTTAACGCGAAGCTCGAATCCGAGATCGTGAAAAAAATGATCAAAGAACTGGAAACCGCTAAAGAAACGATAAAGTCCGAAATACTGGCTACGATACAAGATGCAAACGAAAATACGAAATCGACCGATTCACGCATCGACGAGGCCTTGAAGGAGAAGGTATATGAAGTAATAATAAATTAATCTCGTAAAAGAAACGCGCGGACCGATATTGAGAGAGAGATCCATGGATAGATGTACAACAGCCATACCGCATACCATACAACAGCCGTACCGTACAACAGCTGTACCTGTACCTGTACCTGTAGCTGTAGCTGTAGTTGTAGCTGTAGCTGTAGCTGTAGCTGTAGCTGTACCTGTACCTGTACCTGTACCTGTACTGTGTGTCGCCACGAAAAGTATATATGGGAAACTCGAGAAAGTATACGCGCAGATACGTCGCGTCGAGTAGAGACAGCAAGAGACGTCGCTTTCAACGGTCGAATCAGTCATCAATTATTGGAGACGCGATTAAAAAGCGAATAATCGGATAAGATTACGACAATTACTCGACGATGAGTAAAAAGAACGTTGTGGAAGAGCTGCACGCTCAGGCGAGACGTTTTTACCCGCGTAGACGCGTGGTCGTGCGAGGTTTCGACGATCTTTGGCAAGCCGATATAGTCGACGTTCAAAAATATGCGCGAAAAAATCGTGGATATCGTTATATTCTCACGATAATCGATGTATTTAGCAAATACGCATGGGCGGTTCCTTTGAAGAGTAAAAATGCGCGCGACGTGTGCAATGCTTTCGCGTCGGCGTTGGAGAAGGACGGTAGAGCCCCGAACAACTTGCAGACCGACATGGGAAAAGAATTCTACAATGAAACGTTTCAAGACTATCTGAAGAGTCGCAACATCAACCTCTATTCCACGTTTAGCCCTATGAAAGCGTCCGTAGTGGAACGTTTCAATCGCACGCTGAAGAACAGCATGTGGAAATTTTTCTCGTTGAGCGGAAAATATCATTGGGTCGATGAGCTCCCCACGTTGACCGAGAACTACAATAATCGAAAACATCGTACCATTCGTATGCGACCCGTTGACGTGAACCGTAAAAATGCCGACCACCTTCTGTCCACCGTGTACCGCAAAGTGAAGATCGCTGGCCGCGCCAAATTTAAGCTCAATGATCGCGTGCGCGTTAGCAAGTTCAAAACCCTATTTGACAAAGGATACACACCGAACTGGTCAACCGAAATATTCAAGATTATCGCGGTGAAACGAACGAATCCTGTCACATACCTCTTGGCCGACGCGAAGGACAAACCCATCGCCGGAGGATTTTACGAACACGAGATACGCGCGACAAAATATCCTGACATATACTTAGTTGAACAAATATTACGCAGGAAAGGAAGTAACGTGTACGTAAAATGGTTGGGGATGGACGCGTCGCATAATTCATGGATACCTGAAACGAATATACTTTAATCGTATTTTTCTACTATCTTTATATGTAAGAGTTATGTTAATTAATTTTTCTCTACTTCTAATTGTATTCTTTTATTCTATAGGAATTGTGAAAAATGTAATTTCCAATAAAATTTAAATAAACTTCTTACAGTCTAGTAATGTGTGTCGGCTAACTTTCCACCCTCGCCACAAGATGGGCTGATAGCGACGTTGTCCCTATCCTTTCTCGCTAGTACACGATCCGTCAACGATTTGTATATATACAGCCTCAACCACCTACTTCAGCAGAACTAAACTCCCCACCATGACTCAGTAACATGCGGATACTTGGACCCCGTTCGAATAATCAAACCGAGTCTGAAGAATCTCGTCTCATTCAAGAACAGCATCACACTTATCTTCTCGTCCAAGACCTGCTGTGAAGCTTGGTCTGTTTACGGTATAAGAATTACGCCTGGGTGATATTGATACTGTACGCGTGCCGCACGGCCTTGTCCTTCCCGTCCCTCAGGCAGCAGCAGACACTCCAAGTCGGCATAGATTACGAACGGTGCCTGGTCTTTGTTTGCGTAATTCTTAAACCGTAACCAGACCAAGCTGCATAGCAGGACTTGGACGAGAAGATAAGTGTGATGCTGTTCTTGAATGAGACGAGATTAATCAAACCCGGATTGATTATTAAAACCGAGTCTGAAGAATCCGCATGTTACTGAGTCAGGGTGGGGAGTTTAGTTTTGCCGAAGGATATAATAAACAGACAAAAGAGATATTCTCAAATAATTTTATTTAAAAAAAATAATGTATATACATTATAAACATACAAAAGAGATATTCTCAAATAATTTTATTCTTTAAAACAATGTACCGTTACAAAATACATTCCCGAATAATTTTCACACACACACACACACACACACAACATTAATTTTGTTTAACCTATCTATTACGCGCGAACGCTGCGATGATGTCGGCGCACGAAGCCGCCAGTTCGCAATCGATCAACGAACTTTGATCGAAAGATTCGCTGTCGACTATCGCTTTCGCGATGTTCTTCGCGTCGCTATCTTTCACCGTATCGACGAAATTCATGAATTTATCGGTCACCGCGGGAACATTGTCGATCAGCCACGAATACATGTTGTGCACGCAGTAGTCTAGATTGTACAAATTATACATAGTTTTTTCCGTGATGTACAGAGCCACGAACTGATCCGACAATTTGACTAGAGTCATATCGTTACGATTAACTATTTGCAACGTTAAATCATCGCCCATTTTTCGGCACTGTTTCTGCGTAGACGATGAAACTAAATCGGAAATATACTCCTTCGTGCGCAACAGCTCTGTCCATGCGTCCAGAAAAAATGCGATCTCGTTACCGCGGTTATCTCCGATAGCCAATTCCACGCAAATGTCATCGCCAACGCGCACACCAATCTCGAGATATTTAAAGTAATTCCCGGCTATGGAATATCTTCGGCTCAAGACCCGTGCGTTGCGCAAACTCCTCGACGATTGCATCATCGATGATCTGGGCTGCTGTTGGGAAACCCTGCAACAGATTACAAAAAAAAAATTAGACGTTTTTCTAAATTTCTTTTCTTCACAATTTTTTTCATCTCTCTCTCTCTCTACTTACATATTATTTAGCCTTCTCTTTTTGCACGGCTCCTCGACGTTTGAACGCTCGGACGGATAGCGGTTGTACTGTATCTTGCGACGTTTTAGCGGTCGATCTGAAGCTTGACGCTCGGAATACGTCGTTTTATAGCATGTCCCCCTACCACTTCTTTTTACAGATAATATCAACAATCCCCTCCCCGACAGTTCCAGACTTGCAATAATCTCCCCACCACTTCCTTTTCTTTTACGAGGGGTGGGCGAAAAAAAATGACTTCTTAATCGATGCTGTAATGTCCCCAAGGAAGAGTATCCATAAAATTATTGCAAATATGACGCTTGTCGTCATGCGGACTCAACGCTAATTTCATTTCCGACATCGAGTATACCTGATGCCGTACGGACACTATGCGATTACCGGTAACGCTCTTTTCCGTATGATTATGAAGGCATTCGACATAGTCGTCGAAACTTATATCCCGAGCGGTAACGTTTGTCCTGATACCTTTGATCTTTTTAGTATCCCGATCACCGTGCACGCGAATCGCGTACATTTTCGAACGAAGCCCTACGAACTCGGTCATAATTTTACCGCCGTTCTCATCCTTCATCAAACCGAGCTGTTTATTGTTCGCGATGGGGACGCCGTAAACGTTGTTCGCGGCATAGTTACTGGTGTCGTATCGATGGATATCGCGTTTCAACAGCGCCTCGTACGCGTCATCGCAAGCGATCTCGTATATCAGGCTGTCCGTGTCCGTGTACAGAATCTTACAATTTTGTTGGAATTTTGACTGCATGTACTCGTAATGAAAGTTGTACAAATGAAATTTCGAAATATCTAATATTGACATACCTACGTAGATTGGTTTGAAAAATTTAACGAGCATATTCTTCAGCTGAACTGCGACAAAGTCCTCGGAAAACACCGCACAGCTGTGAAAATTCGGTCTAGCTATCAATCGTTCGACGCCGTGTCTACCGCTCCATCGAGAAAGTAATTTCACGATCGTATGATTTCGAACGTTCTCCATAGTTTTTCCAAACACGGCATTGTTCATTAATTTGAATAAATTCTTCGAAAAATCATTGCTGGCGTTGGCGCGTAATTTCGTGTTCAAATCGATGTAACCGTGCAACCATCGCGACTGCCGAAACTCTAATATTCTATGTATTTTCCGCAATTTCAAATTATGCTTCAAACTTTGTTGGAGGTATCGGTAATGTACAACGTATCGTTCCTTGTCGCGAAGTGTTGCCATCAACTTTTTCTGCGAACTCGAGTCGGTCGCCGTGTCGTGACTTGGACAAAACGGAAGATCCGCGTGAGCATCGTGAATTTCGCGCGGATACTCTAAATCCACCTCCAAAATGTATCCTACGGGACTATCGGCCGGAACGGATTCGACGTCGAAATTGTCCGCGTCCACCCATCGAAAGTCTCTGTGCGGCAGAGGTTGCGACATTGCCCAACCGTACAGATTATTCACGTCGAAATACATTAAGTAGGTGGACGGTTTGGTCGAGTCGTGCGTGGACATATATTTGTTGTTGGCGTGCGCATATCTGTGAGAACACTGGCTCAATCCGCCGCGTATTCCCCGCTCCACGAACAAAAGCATGTCAACGTCTGTCAAGAACTCCAATTCGATCTTTGTCATTTTCAACATCACGTCCCACGCGAAACCGGGGAGCGTGTAATAATGCGCCGGATCGAGCTTGTAATTCTCGAGACAGTCGTCGCGAAAATTTTCAAAAACATCCGCCAACAACAGAACATCCAATTTTAAGTACAAATCGCTGTACTGTCCAAGCGTTTGCACAGCGAAACGCGACCAAACCGTATTCGCGTGAATGTAATCGACGTCGGATATCTCGCTACCGTACAACCGATTGTAAAATGCTTCGCGCGGCGGCAAACACGTGTCGTTTAATTTGTCGTACGACGTTAGATAGTCGTACGGAAAGACGCCTTTTCTGGTCAACAGTTTGAAATCGTCGCGGGAAAGATGTGGAAATTCACCTCGTACGATGCGTAATTTACTTTCGTCCAAGTATGACGACAGTTTGTCCAGACTCGAGTTCAAGAACTTGAACGAATCGATGAAGCGGAATTTCAAAAACTTTGCATGCTTTAACTCATCACCCTCGATATTTACGTTTTTCGTGAAAGAGATATACTTCTCTTTCGTCAATGGCAACACGTCTATCCGTCCCTCGAACGAGTTTGCTAATTCCTTGATGATGAAGTGCGTGTCGTAGCCTGATAAATTATGGAAAACCACCGGTATCACGTACGAAGATTGATAGCTTAAATTGCATTCGTTATGAGCCGGACCGCGATACGCGCCCGTGAGATGACAATGATCGTGGACCCTCTTCTCGTCGGAAGTGTCGAACGGTTTCTCGCAGATGTGGCAATGCGTGGCCGTACGAAAATTTAACTTTTCCGATTCGGTTGGCGGATTCATCGGTACCGTTTTGTCGAATATCGGCTGTAATTTATGACTGAGTTCGTACAACCTGTTCGCGAACCACGCGGCGGATCCCTCTTTATCGCGGTAAACCTGATACTCGCACAACGATTCGTCGTATCGGCAATGCATATAGTATCCTATGCTAAACGCGTGGTGATGTTGATACTGTACGCGTGCCGCGCGGTCTTGCCCTTCCCGTCCCTCGGGCAGCAGCAGGCACTCCAAGTCGGCATAGATTACGAACGGCGCCTGCTCCTTGTTTGTATAATTTTTGAACCGCAACCACTTGTCTTCTTCCGATATTGGAAGCATCAGCGCGCAATCGTTCATCCGTTCGCAGTCGACCGTATGAACGTCTAATCTCTCCGGCGTGGGAAAATATTGCAAGCACCTGCGGGAAGGGAAAAAATCATGTCTTTTTCCTTCAAACAATTTAAAAAAATAAATGTAACTTACCGATCGCAAATATACTTCTGATGATTCCGCTTGCTAAGCTGCGACGAAACCAATCTTGACAAATTTCGTATGCATGCGAAATGACCGTGCGTCTTTGCAGCATTCTGTAGAAACAGCAAGTTGACGTGTCTTCCCTCCCGTTTCTTCTCGGTCAAATGAAGCGTTACGCATTTCTTGAGCTTCCATTCGAACACGTTCACGGAAACGTCGTTTTCTCGTTCAAATTTCGAGATGTCTTTGAACAGCATGGGGGTTTGAAAACCTTCGGTTTTCGGAAGCACGTCTTTGTAGTGTGGATACGCCGACACGCGCGATGGATTTCTCTCGACCGGATAGAGACTTGCCACGATCGCCCAAAAAAAACATGCGTCGTCGTTGCTCTTCACGTTCACGACCGCTTTCTTCAACTGTATCGCTCGAGGTATGCTGCATGCGGCGGTGCAACCGGCTTGCAACGGTTGATATTTGCTAAAGTTGACGATCAAATGCAGTATCTTCGACAGCGCCCACCCGCTGTCTCGCTCTTGAAACTCCTCCATCGATGTCAAAATTGTAGGCACAACGTCTTTCTGGTACCACTGTCGTAGATTGCTCGTACGGAACAACGCAACGTTTCGCGTGCCGAAACTTTTCACGGAAACCTCGTTGGCGCGCTGCATGAATTCCGCCTCCAACGTTACGTTAACTTTCAGCGACAAATGCGCGTTTAAAAATTCCGTAACGCGTCCCGTAACTATTCGTTTCGCGTGTTGCAGAAATTGTTTCGGGTCGATGTGTTCGACGTTGATAACGATACCGCTCGATATGCGAGTTTTAAACGCCGACTCGATATCTTCCCAACGAAGCGTCGAGGCTCTCGCACCCCTGCGATCGTATAAACCTCTACCGACGCGCGACGAGGAAACACGATGATTCAACGAAACGTTCAAAGTCTTCATACGGCACATAGTCGATGTTAAGCTAAACTTCTCGCCCATCGACAATTTTTCCTTTGCACAGGATAGGTAATTGACGCAACACTGCAGAGACTCGATGTACGACCGATGCCATTCGCGATACTCGTCCATGGTTTTCACCAGCATCGACATGCGCGTCAAACACTTCAACATGTTTTTGCACGTTTCAATCATCTTGCCGCTTTTCCCCGCTGATACTTTTGTCACTGTAAACACTGTGCCCGCGAAACGATGCTGCTACTCCCAACTCGCGGGGATTAGAAAAGTCTCCAAATGTAATTACGCTTCGCAACCGACGATGCGACGTTCGCCCGTTTCAATGATGTCCAATATCGCGGATGGGGAATCGCGCGCAGGCCATTGCACGACAACTTGGCTAAATCTTTTCGTGTAAGCGAAACATACGCGACTCGTTACGTCGTTTCGCATTAAACGTTCCACCATCGATTTCTGCTCGATGGAGAAATGATTGCTCAAGTATGAATTTATAACGTGAGGCCAAGCTATATTTTTCAACGTTGGAGCAGTCATGCCATCAGTTTCTTCCGATACGTTCATTCCGCACAAGTCCGTACGCGAAAATTGTCACGGTATAGTCGCGAATTCGAATAACTTTAACTCGGCAACGCTTGCCACGTTCGCGAATACTATGACAGCAGTCCTTCGCGTCCTATTTACTTATTGCTACCTCCTCACCCCCTCCCCACCAACTACAATGAAAGGGAGAAAGAAATGATAAGGACCGGACTGTGCGAAATGATGTGGTCAGATATCGCGACTCGATATCAGCCGCGAACGGATGTTGCTTAAGGATAACGAAAACGCTCCTCTTACATCTTGCATGATACAGATAAGAAAATAACGTTCTTCAAAGGAATGATAAGGAACAGACTGTGCGAAAATATGTGATCGAATATCATGGTTTGGCAACTCGGTATCAGCCGCGAACGGATGTTGCTACTAAGGACAACGAAAACACTCCTCTTACATCTTGCATGATATAGATAAGAAAATAATGTCCCACAGAGTTATCATATTTTATACCGCGAAACATGTTCGGACACGTCCAAGATTTCCTGGAAAAAGCAGTGTTCCTCAGGAAGTATCATATTACATTCCGCGAAAACCCCCCTCCCCTCGCCAAAGAACGGGGGCTTGCGCAATACCAGGAAACTGGCCTTGAACGCAGTACCAGGAAACTGTCCTTTATTTAAACTATTACTTCAACAATAAATTATCCCCCCTCTCTTTCCCCTCCCCCTTGCCTACGAACGGGGGCTTACGCAATACCCACCCATGAGAAAACCCCCTCCCCCTCACCCCGCAAAAATATGCTCGCGTTATAAGGTAATCCCCCCCCTCACCCCGCCCCCGCAAAATATGGTTGTGTTCTAAGCTAATCCCCCTCACCCCGCAAAAATATGCTCGCGCTATAAGGTAAAATGCCGGTAAGGCAGGAATCTGCCCACAATGATAAGTGGTGTGCTAGAACCGGCTTATATATCCTACTGTCAACGAAGTTTCCAAGAAAGACGCGTACCCGCTACCAATTATGTCGAGCAATCTAGATAAATTACGAGCCGCGAAGTACATTTCCACCCTCGATTTGAGCCAAGCGTACTTCCAAATCCCGCTTGACGAATCAAGCAAAGAAATCACCGCGTTTACCGTTCCGGGGAAAGGGTTATTTCAATTTAAACGTATGCCGTATGGGCTCACGGGAGCCCCAGCCACTTTCCAAAGGCTGTTGGATAAATTAATCGGACCGGAAATGGAGCCTCACGCTTTCGCGTATTTAGATGATATTATTATCGCGACAACGACATTCGAAAGTCATCTCGAATGGCTCCGCCGGGTCCTAGATACAATAAAAGCGGCAGGATTAATCGTGAACCCGGAAAAATGTGAATTCTGCAAAGAAGAAGTGCGGTATCTCGGGTTTGTGGTAAGCGCGGAGGGGCTAAAGGTCGATGCAGAGAAAGTCGCGCCCGTCGTAGCGTATCCGGCTCCGAAAAATGTAAAACAACTACAGCGATTTCTCGGGATGGCCTCGTGGTATCGCAGGTTCATTCCGAATTTTGTAACGGTAGCGGATGCATTAAATAAATTATTGCGAAAAAACGCGACGTGGGAATGAGAGGCTGGATAGCGATCCGCCTTTGAGAAATTACGAGCTTTAATCGCGACTACCCCTACCCTCGCGTACCCTCACTTTGAGATACCGTTTGTTCTGCAGACAGACGCGAGTACGGTAGGGCTTGGAGCAGTTTTGGCTCAAGAAATCGAGGGAACGGAATGGGTAATCGCGTTCGCGAGTAGATCTTTGAACGCGGCAGAAAGAAAAAGAATGCCTAGCTGTCGTGTGGGCCGTACAGAAATACAGACCGTATCTCGAAGGTTATAAATTCACGATCGTGACGGACCACAGTAGTTTACGGTGGTTACGTCAATTGAAAAACCCTTCGGGAAGGCTCGCGCGCTGGTCTTGGAATTATTAGAATACGATTTTGAGATTAAGTATCGGCAAGGAAAACTCAATCATGTACCAGATGCACTCTTGCGTATGTACGAGGGAGCCGACCCGGTGGAAGGGGAAATCGCGTTAACGTTAGCGGCCGTGACAACGCTCGGATGGTACGAGAAAAAATTTCGCGAAGTAAAGGAGAGTCCGAGCAAATTCCCGAACTGGTCAATTCGCGAGGGGCAACTTTTTCGTCATCGATCCGATCCATTGATTGCCGAAATTCTCGGGACAGACTTGGACGAGTGGAAATTCGTCGTCGCGTCTGACGCGAGAACAGAAATTTTAAAAGAGGCTCACAAGGAAAGGCAAGCGGGTCACGTGGGAGTAGAAAAAACGTACCATCGAATTGCTACTCGATATTATTGGCCAGGGATGGTTCGAAGCGTAGTTGAATACGTCCGACGCTGCCCCACCTGTCAAGTGACAAAGGTATAGCAAACCCTTCCACCTGGGTTAGTGAGACAGCGTCGCATCGGAGCACCCTGGAGAGTAGTCGCGACCCATATTATGGGCCCGCTTCCCCGTGGTCGTGCAGGTTTTTCATACCTGTTAGTAATGCAAGACATCTTTACGAAATGGATAGAATGTTGTGCTCTCCGAAAGACCACAGGGGCGAGAATTTCAGAGGCACTCGAAGATCTCGTGTTCTCGCGATGGGGAACACCCGAATCATTGATCACCGACAACGGTACCGAGTTTGTCAATAAAGCGATTCACGAGCTCGCGAAAGATTATGGTATCGCGATTAGAACAACGCCGCCGTATCACCCACAAGCGAATCCCGTGGAACGCGTCAATCGTGTATTAAAAACAATGATCGTAGCCTACCTCGATCGAGACCACCGCGAATGGGATGCAAATATTCCCCAATTTCGTTTCGTGTATAACACGACCTACCACACTGCGCTGCAAGCGACACCCGCATTTTTGAATTTCGGACGAGAACCGAAACCGGCAGCGTGCATACGAGCGAATGATGACCCACGCGTGGATCTCGAGGTCGAACCTACGGAAGGGTGGTCGGAAAGAATGTCACATTTAGCTACGTTACGTCATTGGGACGCGAAAAATTTAGATAGCGCATACGAAACGCAAGCGCACTATTATAATCAGAGTCACAAAGACAAGCAATATAAGGAAGGAGATCTCGTTCTTAGACGCCTCCGCGTTCTTTCGTCGGCCGCACAAAACATCGCGGCCAAATTATGCCCAAAATTTAGCGGTCCCTTCGTCGTCGCGAAAAAATTGTCGTCGGTGGTCTACCAACTGAGTACCACCGAAGGGGTAGACGCGGGAAAAGCTCACGTGAGCGACCTGGAAGCGTACACTCCACCAACTAACGCAGACGCAGCGAGCAACACCCTAGACAATCTAAACATTTCAGATGTCGGAGTTATGGCGCAGGATGAGCGTGGAGGAGACGCGAGAAGCGATCACGAGCGATCTCGAGCCTCTCATATACGAGATGAGGGAGCTGGAGACATGTTTCCATCAGGGACTGAGGGAAGGGGAAGACATCGGCGCGCCAGACAGGTATCGGCAACTGGCGCAGGAGCTGAACAAAGTGGCTCGAAGCTGCAAGGCCCTGCAGCGGCTCATCCGCTTCCCACCGGTCCCGGCCGCGAGGTATCGGCAGATAACTCCCGTGGCCGATCTTTTAGGGCCTCTCGAAGAAGAGGAAGTGAGGAACCCAGAACAGATAACCTCAGTAACGGAGGCAATGGTAGCAAGAAACCGCCGATTAATAGGCGAGGATGGCTCATCACGCTATCGGAGGAGGAAGAAGATCCCCCAACACTAGCCCGGGGGGAAGAAACTGTGAGCCAATCGACCCATCCAACGAAAGCGGAGGTGACCACAGATCGCGTAGTCCCGTTGACGTCGAAGCGAGGACCCAGAAACACACCGACGAAGGAAGTGCGACCGACCGTAAAAGACACCACACGGTCAGGGGTGGCGATCCAGAGAGCACCAGTAAATAAAACGCGAGCCGAAAAGACCGCAAGCTGGGGTCTCTACGAGATATGGGTGGAAACCAAGGGGAAGATCACCATCCGAGACCCAGACAGTTGTTGGAACTGCGGGAAAACGGGTCACCTGCGCAATAGCTGCACGGAAAAAATCCACCCCATTGCTTCCGTTGCGGGAGGCCTGGATGCTCGCGGAGGACCTGCCCGGTGTACGGTCCCGCGTGGGAGGAATCACGCAAAAGTCACTAAAGCCACTCCACCCTAACAAAAATCGCGTTCGGAACTCCAGAAAAAGCAAGCCGCATCTTGCTGACTGTTCTTTTGGTCTCCGTCTCGTCGGCGACCCAAAATAATTTTAGGACAACCCCAAATATGATTTTTTTTTGTTGACTTCACAAATATTGCAATTTTAGTTACTGTATTTCAAAGAATTGGGTAGTTCTTTCTGTACTTATTAATATTTTTCATATTGTCACGCCGTCTATTTTTCGCGGTCGAAAAACAGGCGGCTACGGGTCTTTGACAGGCCTTGTAGCCGGGCCACGCGCGGCTGCGCGACGCGTGGTCCGCCCGCGACAAACAGATCCTCGCAGCTTCGGAATCGGCTCGCTCCCCCTACGCTAACATTGGACAATTCGGACGCCAGACACGTTATCGTGCCTCTCGGAAAATCACGAAAAGCCGCGAAATTCGAATCGGAACACCGGAGCTGCGAGAACTGCGCGATCTCTTTCCTGGGATAGCTCGAACAGGCACAGGATTCTACGCGGAAGAAGGAAGGGGCGCTCCCCGCGGCGGGAACTTTTCTCACAGGCTAATAAACAACGAGAGTTTCGGCAACAATGTCTCTTTATTAGACGGATGGTCAGTAGCGATCGGTGGAAGCCGACAGCGGTCAACAGGTTGCCGCGCGTGTACAATAATGGCGACAGGATCGACGGTCGCTCGCGCGTTCGATTCCCTTTTACCCTCGTGTCGAGCTCGGTAGTCACAGGACTTCGCGTGTATTTACAAGCCGAGAAACGGCACGAATCTACCGAGCTCAGGTGGAACAACGCGTCTTTTCCGGTGACTGGTCGACGGGCGGGAACAACGACGAAATCGCGAAAACGGGACGAAACGGGCACGACGCGCACTCTTTACCGGGGAACGTCGCGAAGCGATTTTAAGGAAACGCGAAAATCGCACGCTGCGGGTTTTCTTTCTTCAAGCGTACCGGCAGCCTGGCGACCCACGGCCCCTCGTGCCTCCCGGGACAGCTTCTCCCGATCTTCGGCAATATCGGCGGGCACGTGGTGAGCGACGCGAATTTACTTCGACCCGCAAAACGTTCGCGAGCCAACACGAGTGAATCACTGCACTTTAATTAAGAGTGAGGCCTGACCGGCACTTACCAGAATGAAGTCTGAGTCCTCTCGATTCCGGCAGTCGCAAAAACTAATTGACTAGAAGCGATCGTTAAGTTACTATTTCCGCGACTTTCGCTTTTCGCGTCCCTTGGCACAGTGACCCACTTCGAGCCGGCTCGGTAACGCGGAAGCGAGGCGTCCCCCTACTCCCTCAACTAATTCCGCCAATGCGGACGTTGTTTTCAGTATCCTATCCCGGATGAGGCGGCGATGAGGTCGAGCGGGTGGTCGACTCTCAGGATACGTTTCCCTCGTCGGCGCCTCCAGTTCGTTGACCCGGACCCCGTCCAATCCCCGATGATTCGGCACGAACGCTGATCCGCGATAGGTCCTTTGAGCGCCTTTACTTAATGTTTTCACGCTGATTGGTGGCGGGATTAGGTACCGGGCTCCTCTCTGGAATCCGGCTACGGTCCTGTAATTTCGCGTCGCGCCCAGCGGCGCGACGTTCAAAGACGCGGTAAATCTGTTCCGCTGGTACTCGGACTTCCCAGGGAGAGCGGTCGCACGTGTTTCCCGTTTCTACACTGCCGGAGGTGGACTCGGTCCTCCGGGATTGGGCCGGAGGGACGTCGGCAAAACCTGCCACGTCACAATATATATGTCGTAGATTAAGATGATAGCATAAGGATTGCCGGAGTCGGCTGCCGAGTGATCGCACGTGCACCTTACATTGTAGCGCGGCCGAGATGGTTGATCGAGAGTGGCTGTTAGGATCGGTTTTCTTACGCGCAGCCGAAACGTTTGGTCGGCTGCGACAATCGGAATCGGCTCCTTTGGAATGCGTGCACGTGGACGGAGTGTATCTGCGGAGTGGGGAAAATACGAGGCAAGACCCTCGAAGGCCCGAGACCGGCCGGCAGATTTTTCTGAGGACTCGAAGAGTGCAGATCAGTGCCTCCGCAGATTCAATCAGTCAGATACGTTCGGTAGTCGACACGCGTAAAGACAATGAGGAAGGGAAACGCCGATGCACATGGGTCGCGTCCGACGGCTCGCGCGACGACATCAGAAGTGGGATCCAATCCAGCCTCACAGTTAGTGAATCCGGACCTTTTACGTTCACTGTTAGAGATACAGAATCAGAACATAGTGCGACTTATCGAGTCTATCAAATTACCGTGTGCGCCTGTGGTGTCATTACCACAATTCAACCCGGAAGTGCCTGATAGTGATCCTCGTGCGTGGTGTTCGGCGATTGACGTTTGTTTTATGGAGAAACCCTTAGAAGGAGGAGCAGTCGTCATTGCATTGAGCAAGGCATTGAAGGGATCTGCATCCACGTGGCTGCCGCAGGTGTCGTTCGCTGGCATGACATGGGCGCAATTTAAGGAAATTTTTCTCGCACGCTACGGTTGTGTCGAAACATGTGCTGCGACGGTCATTAACCTCTTGAACGGTCGGCCAAAAGACGATGAGTGCCTCGCTGCGTACGCTAGCCGCCTTATAACAACCTTAACGTCGAGATGGTCGGAAAAAACCATTGAGGAGATCGCGGTATCAGTCGTGCTTGCGCATACCGCACAGTTTAATCGGCGTCTACACCACGTGGCATTTACGAACGACATCACCACGAGAAGCAGACTGCAGCAGGAATTGAAGGCTTTTGCCAGTGCTAAACGCAAGTGCCACTCCACCGACGTAGAGAACAATTCCTTAGAGAATAAGCGTCACAAACCAACGTCTTCGAACCCCGTTCAGTGTCATTATTGTGGTAAGCTGGGACATAAGGCCGCTGAATGTCGCAAGAGGATGGCGCGAGCTCAAGTGCCTGCTAATACCAGTTCGGCGAGACCGGATTCGAAGAACAGTGTCACCTGTTTTCGCTGCGGTGAGAAAGGACACATCTCGACTCGATGCCAGAATTCAGGAGCGATCAACAGCGGGAGGGGCGCGACATCGTCCCGGATAATGAACAGCAGCAGCAACGCCGTACACACCGAACGTCGAGTCGATGCGTGCGAAGTCCGACCCGTAATTAGTCAGCTGACACAATCTGGTGAGTCGTATTCATTTTGCTATGATTCCGGTGCCGAATGCTCGCTCATCAAGGAAAGAACCGCGAGTAGATTTTCTGGTACGCGTCATAATACGGTAATTTCAATTGTGGGAATAGGAAATTCAAATGTATATAGTACCTGCCAGATTCAAAGCGAAGTCTCGATTAACGAATACACGTTTGAGGTTCTATTTCATGCTGTACCTGACAACTGCTTGAAATATGATGTCATGCTCGGGCGCGATATTTTAAAACAGGGGTTTTCCGTCACTATGACAGCGGATAGTTTCTCGTTAAGGGTGTGGATCCCATCTCTAGTGTGCGTGACTCACACCACTAAGCACGTATACGTACACAAAATGCAGGGGTTACGTATACGCGGACCACTGACACTATAACGCACATTTCGATGCTCTAAGTGGTCACAATCGATCGTCCCACTCTGCGGGGACACATACAATGTCAATGCAACGATTAATATGTTAAACTTTGCGTATTTAAATCCACAGATCCGCGTATACGAAAATAAACAGTAGAGCGGAGGATTTTGTCAACACATAAATCCGGCATTTCTCACTCCGAGCGCTGAAGTCTGTTTCCGATCATTGAAACACTCCAGTCACTGACGAGATCGGTGCTGCAGTTCGCTGCAGTCGGTAGGGCCGGTAAAACAGAGGACGATAAGTCAGGCTTCATCAGCCACCGTGACATCACTATACGGCGTGACGTTTCTGATGCAGTGTCGCTGTGCTCGAGTGAGAGTGTTGCCACGCATCTCTCCCGTCGCTCGTCGGCGTGTACGTGTGCCTCGGCAGCTCGCATGGGTCTCGAAGATTCCGAACCACTACGCTACGACGGGCATTTCGAGGCTCTGCGTGGTCGCAATCTCTAGATGAAGCATCATCCTATGTGGGACGTATACCAGAAACGTTCTCATTTCGCGTTTTTCAAGCAAAATGTGCAGTATTCGCGATCCACGCTGAGCCCGCTCGACTGGCCGTGCTACAGTACGCTCGCACACGAACGCGTTCGGGCAGCGTGTACGTGTGCCTCGGCAGCTCGCGGCTCGCATGGGTCTCGAAGATTCCGAACCATTTCTCGTCCTTCGCTGCATCCTTCGCCCTATCTGCCGCCGCATTATAAAGTATTATTATTATTCTATTTAGAGGAACGCAATGGAAGGAGTAGGGTAGCACAAATAGATACTTTCTATATATAATTTATTTCTATTTATTGAAATAATAAAATGTATTATGCATTACAAAAAAATTTTATTTTTATTTAATACGTTGTAAAAATGAAACCCTACTAAAATTCAAAGTTAAAATTTATAAATTTATTAATTATTTAATCTAACATGCACACGCGCGGGGGAACGCAAAGGAAGAGGTGTGGGTGATTGAATTGAGAATATATTTTATATTTTAATAATTTTTATTTAATAATAATAGTTATAAACTGTGGAGCCGCCCCCTCGCTGTCGGCTCCCTCGCCCTCGGCCCCTGCGGCCTCGACCTCCGCGCCCTCGGCCCCCACTGCCGCGCTGCGCTCCGCTCCGCTTGAGCGCTTTAAAATATTTTTTACGAGCAGCTTGCTGCAATTTATTCTGGAACATATAGAAACAAATTATTAAAATTTATTGAATGTCCTATTTTCATACCATAAATCGATAGAGTATCAAATTCTGCGTATAAATTGACCTCTATATGTCCTAAATGTAATAGTTGACGAGATATTATCCAAAGAAGAAAGAAATTTATTTCGATAATATTAAGTTAACTATTACATTTAGGACATATAGAGGTCAATACATTTTCACTCAGAATTCGATAGTCTATCAATTCATGATAGATGACAATACAGAAGACAGTAGGTCTTTCCATTTTAAAAAATCAAGGTGACTTTGAAATCTTCTGTGTGCATCCACCGACACAGAACAAAATTTGCGACACACTATGTGCCCTGCATACTGCATAGTTTGTCAAATTCTTGTGTGTAGTAATTTTTGTTACTTACCCACAAAGCTTCGTTCCCCGGCTGTGGGGCGCCCAAGCCCGACACCCATGGGGGCAATTGCAGCTGTACGGGTGGCGGCACCGCATTGTAGAATTGGGCCGCGGACGGGGCTGCTTCGGTCGCGGACGGGGCTGCTTCGGCCGCGGACGGGGCTGCTGCGGCCGCGGACGGGGCTGCTTCGGCCGCGGTCGTGGCTGCTTCGGCCGCGGTCGTGGCCAACGTTTCTTGGAGTTCTAACTCCGCGAGCCGTCTGGTTACTCGGAGGGCCTCTTCGCGGGCAATGAGAAGATCGCGTCTCCTCGCGATCTTCTCGTCCTCTGCAGCCGCTGCGGCTGCTGTGCTCGGAAAGAGCGGGTTGTAGGGTCCACGTAATAAATTGTCAAACGATTCCATCTATATCGTGAAATAAAACACATTAATAAAACAACAATAAAAAAAAATAAACAAAACTATAGTCCAGATATTTTGGATTATACAAAAGGGCGGCGGTTCACTACAGTGACAAAGCCTGTGGTGGTGGGTGTTAGGCGCGTATGGGCGAAACCAAAAGAATTATTTTGCGGAAATGAACGGTTACCGAGATATTCGCAGAAAACTATTGCTAATACTGTATTGAATTTTTAGTATTCCTGCACGTTTCTCCGGCGCGTCGTCTGTTTACTTTTGTTTTGTAAACAGAGACTACTCCTGGATTTTTGTATCAATCAAATTATTTTTGTATTAATCAAATTATTGTATGAATCAAACTATTTTTCGACACACGCGCTCCCAGGAACGTGCACGCATACGTTAGATCCCGATGCAGTAGCAGTAGCAGTTTTTTGCGAATATCTCGGCAATCGTTCGTTTCCGCAAACTAATTCTTTCGATTTACCCTCCTCCCCCCTCGCGCCTAACACCCACCACCGTTGGCGTTGTCACTATACTAAACTTCTGCCTACAAAAGAACAAATCTTGTTATTACTTACTTTTTCAATACTGTTCAAATGCTATTGAATACGTTTTGAGACCTCCCGCGAGGCAAATATATTAGAAGCACGGACCTTGGAGAGTGCCTCTGCGGTCGCGAGTCGGAGGCGCACGCGCTCCTCTGAACAGGACTGCTGTTCTCGATGCTGATTGGCGCGAGCTAGCCTCGAAAACCGTCAAGTTGCTCGATACATTGTTGCGGCCGGAGATTTATGTCAAAGTTATATCAAATCGTCTTTGAATATTTCGCTCTGTAGACTTCGATCGCACGTGGGTGGGATCGTGTCGTTGGTTTTCGCAGTTTTCGGATGGACTGGAACGCGTTCCGTTTTCATTCGTACATTTTTACACATCGCGAACGGAAGTGTTCGATATTGTTGACGCGATTGTGTGCGATTTGTGGACTTGTGTAAGAGTGCAAAGTGTTGTGTGGCAAAGTGTTGTGTAGGAAAGTATTGTGTGGTGTAGTTCGCAATGAGGGCAGTGAAGATTTCTGGAAATCCGACGGAAGCAGAGATACAATCGGCAACACGACGGGCGCCGATGGGTCGCCTAAATGCACATGTTCTTCGTCCATCAACGAGGAGATACAACAGAAGAAGCTTGTGTCTTCGTCGTAGGTGAGTGTATAATTGATACATTTTCAATGCAGGCCTTTATAATGTCGAGCATGCGGCCCACCGCAATAGGGATTTCCCACTGTAACCCGTTGTATCGTAGAATTGACCGCGGCCGTCGGAAGGTTCAAAAGAATTGTTTGCAAACGACTCTTTCCGTACTGTAAAAAGTTTTGTAAAGCTAAAGTGGAATGGCCCACTGTGTCCTGTTTTATTGGTAGTACACCCATTACCGTAATGTACTTTCGGTCATAAAACATCTGCGTACCAAATGCCAATGGGCACGGACGGAAACATTCATCGCGGTCATTCCACAGGCAGGGAGGCAATTTTATTTTTTCTGGCTACCTGGTTCGACCTTGTAACATTTGTTTTCGACAGAAAAAAAACCTTAATTTTTTTATAAAGAATAAATTTTTCTTTAATTTTTTGTATTTCAATTTATAGAAAAGTAAATACCGATCAACTTTCGTTGGAAACATTTTTTTGTCAGATCATCAGAATTATTTGAAAATCGTGTTAACAATTCTCACAATGCATACTATTATCTACAAATCGCGGCAATGTAACTAAGATTCAATTCTTCATGGGAATTATATGAAATTTAGTAACGAGGGGTTGTCGATGTCTCTGACTGGCGCAGAGAAAATATATACACGCTTATCCAGGCGTCGAATATCCGCGGGCCCGTATTTGTTGAAATCCGTTTATAGTTCAAGATTGCTGAAGGTTGCAGTTAAAATTTACATGCTCTTAGTAAATGTTGAAGCGTTTATGTAAAACAAGTCCGCTGCTTATCGCTCTGAAGCGTTTTTGTATAATTTTTTTCTAAGTTTGAAATTCTATTAATTTACGCTATTCGTGTATGGACTAAACAATGCTTAAAACTGGATTAAATATTTCAAATACGCTTACTAACGTACATAAGACCATCATTAAAATCTGTTTTCTGATATTCGATGATTGTTGTAAACTACAGCTAGTTATAGGTCAGTATGACAGATAATCATGAGTGCTTGAGCGACGAAGCAACGTTCGTTATGGTAATGACCAAAACATGATGCGATGGCCCACGAGACGATTTGACGAGTTCGCCGAACTTCTCAATGCGGCGAGGTTTACATCAGCGGTCGATCACCTCGCAGGTTGATGTGCTCGCACAGCTGATATCGCCGCGGCGCACAGTGGGGAAACTTGACCTAATTCGATTCAAAAAGGAATAACTTTCGATAGAAATGAGATAGAGCAATGAAATTTATTTTACATACAGCTGAAACTTCACAGAATATGGGAAAATAGGGACATTATGGTACGAATGTTTTTTAACATCGAAAAAATTCGTCAAAGTTGCGTAATTTCGAGAAAATTATCGTTTTTCCAATACCAGGCGCGGAAAAATTTTTTTGGAACAAGCTGTACATCGTTTCACGTAGATTTTTTCACGCGGATTTCAAATCCGGTCTCAAAATTTGTCTACGACCTCAGAATTGGCCAAAATGTCAATTTATTGTTAAACAGTTAAACTTTCATTTTTTAAAGGTTAGGAAACATTCGTACCATAATCTCCCTATTCTTCCCAGATTCTCCAATGTCTTAGCATTAATTTAAAAAAAATTTCATTGCTCTATCTCATTTGTATCGAAAGTTATTCCTTTTTGAATCGAGTTCGGTCAAGTTTCCCGACTGTGCAGCGATGAGGCAAAAACTCTACACAAAGTAGTAGTAGCACAAAAGTATGGGGTAAATGTTTTTTCAAATATTGAATATTCACTTTTTTCATTTGAGAAAAATATTAGATCCGAATATTGTATACATATACAAGAAATGTAAATTGAATGTTTAAAAATATAAGCTACATATTTAGAGAACATAAATTACATATTTAAACTAGCTGGTTATTGTTGCTCGCTCGCTTCGCGAGCTCGCGGATGGTGTTATTGTTGCTCGCTCGCTTCGCGAGCTCGCGGGTAGGACTGCTCTTGCGAGAGGGTTAGTGGTACGCATTGCTAGTGAGGCATACAGCTATTAATGGTTTTTTTTTATTTTGTGTGTGACTCTCCACGAGCCACACAAAGAACTTCCCGATTCGTTAGTTGTAAGCGGTAACATTAGCATTAACTGCATAATTAAAAAAAAAAATGAAATATATATAATTACGTTTGTTTATTTGGTGGAAAATTTCCATCCTCTCTTATAAATTGCATTGTTGAATGAACTTCTTTCGAAAAAAACTAAAAAATCTAAAAAACTGCTTGACCAATATGGACCAAAATCTAATCAGCTCTATGTTGTATACCAACCCTATCTTTAAGATTAGGTTTAGTCACTCCGCCATCATTTCAAACAATAACTCCCTATTAGTCACCTTTAAACCCTGAACCTTCTGTATCATCTCCTTACTCATCCATGAACCTCGAACTCCTTACCTCATCCATTAGAAAACATTCCCACTCCTTCATTTTCCACAAATATATATAGACCCGAATTTCCCTTGATGGCTCAGTTGGAAAAAAACCAGTTACACTGTGACATAGACAATTTCTCTATCACCCTGCATCTCGATCTGTTTCGGTCTCACTAAAGAATAGTACTTGCGTAGCTTCACGTAAATTAGCGTATTAAGTATAAAGTTATTTGTACGTAAAACGAATAAAGTGTATTTATACGGAATACGACATAAAACTGGCGACGAGGACGGGATTATCCAGCACTCCACACGCAGAGAACAAGTAGAACCAGCAACTCTACCCTGCGAATCGAGTGACAATTTCCAAATTGTTGAGAACTTGGATACTGAACAACGTGAACTACGAGGAAGCAACACACAAGAGGAAAACCCCGCAATCTGGTAGAAGAGTACTGGTTTCAGCAACACCAGCACCGACTGCAGAGGACAACCTTCGCTGTGAGAAAAATACTTACTATTAGTGGATACTTATCAGTCGAGATCATTCCTTTCTATATCCTTCAATTTCTATTCTAATCATGAATACCAACGTTAATTCAAGTTCAAATCAATACGAACTATCATTTCTAATTAAATTAGTACCAGAACAATTCGATGGTGATAGATACAAAATCCGCAGTTTCGTAAAACAAATTGACGGAGTTTTTGAATTAGCTACAGAAAATCAAAAGAAAGCATTATTATTATATGTAAAAAGCCGCATTAATGGCAAAGCTCGCGAACAAATTGATATACATTGTAATCTCACGACTTGGGAAGAAGTTTCTGAATTGTTATTAAATTTATATCAAGATAAAAAATCTCTCGATCAGTTATTCGAAGAATTAAATTCTATATCTCAAGGGAAAAATGAAAACGTATCCCAATTTTTTCAAAGGATCGAAGACCTTTCGTCTCGAGTCCTCGCAGCTATTCACACATCAGAGCAAAATGAAACTAATTTACCTGGTAGCATTGCAATGATAACTAAGATGACTCTTAATCGGTTCATTTATCATACCCAGCCTCAAATATCGCAAATGCTTCGATATCGGGAATTTCAAACGATTAATCAAGCTTTTACCGCCGCTACAGCGGAAGAAAAAGCCCTTAGAATTCGTTATGATATTTATGCTAGATGCACATTCTGTCACAGGACCAATCACAAAAGTGAAAATTGTTTCTTTCAAAATTCTAAACCAAATCCCTCTACTTCCCGATACAATCAGTCAATCCATTTTGCGCAGCAGAATCAAAAACAAAATCAATTCCAGAAACAACATCAATTCCAAAAACAAAATCAATTTTCCAGACAAAATCAATTTCCGAAACAACAACAATTTTCAAAACAAAATACCTATCAAAACACAAATACAACTAGTTCGCAAAATTCAAGTCAATTCAATAATCAAAATTTACAACAGGCAAATAAACAAATTCAATGTTGTTACTGCAAAAATATAGGTCACACTATTGACGAATGCATAAAAAAATTTGCCGCAAATGTTCGACAAAATAGACTTGACAGAACAAACCCTCAACATACTAGAGTTCATTTAAGCAACCAACATTCTAGAATACATTTAAACAAAGACATTCAACCTCCAATACAAAATCCTAATTCCTCTAATCAAACATTCGACAATAATGACGAATCACTTTTAAGTTCATTCACATATCACAATGTTTATTTACACAAAAACGACTTGACGTTTATTTTATTCGAATCATCATTTTCAAACTCTCACGATGGAGTTCTAAAATTTTTAATAGATACAGGAGCATCTGTGTCATTAATAAAAAAATCAAGCATTAATAATTTAGAAATTATTAATCCCACACCGATCATGCTTAATGGCATCAATCTTAACACACCAATCGCGACTCTTGGACAAACTGAAATCAATTTATCCATTCGAAAATATTCATTTAACTGCAAATTTCAAGTTCTTGATTCCAATACGGGCATTCCGTTTGACGGTCTTTTAGGACAAGACTTTTTCGATGCACAAAATTGTAAGATCGATTTCGAAAATTCATGCATTTCTATTAAGGCAATTCCATTCTCAATTCCTTTGCAACGAAATACGAGTCAGCATACAAATGCGTCTTCAATATCAATTAACCCGCGATCAGAAATGGTGACAAAAGTATCACTAATAAACCCTCTGAATCTGAAAGAAGGCATAATTTTAAATCAATCACTAAATCAAGACGAATCATTACTCATCCCTAGTGCGTTAATAAAAGTAATAAATACGAATGAAGCCTTGACTACAATTATTAATCGATCTCTTGAGAAGAAAACGTTCGTGAAACCTAATTTACCAATTCTACGCCCTAGTGAACGAATTCATATCTTTTATTCCTCCAATAATAGTTCAGGAGATAAAAAGGAGAGAATCAAATTATTAGAGTCAGAAATACGAACTGAACATCTAAATGTCGAAGAGAAAAACTCGATAGTAAATATATGTCGTGAATTCGAAGACATTTTTCATCTTCCTAACGACATACTAACAACTACCTCTTCTACTACTAATAAAATTCCAACATCAGACGATATTCCCGTTCAAGTAAAACTTTATAGATATCCTGAAGTACATAGAAATGAGGTCTCTAAACAAATAAAAAAAATGCTATCTCATGGAATTATTAAGCCATCTACGAGTCCATGGTCAAGTCCATTATGGATTGTACCAAAAAAAATGGATGCTTCCGGTCAACAAAAATGGCGCATCGTTATTGATTATAGACGTCTTAACGAAAAAACTATTGGTGATGCGTATCCTCTCCCACGAATAGAGGATATTTTAGATCAACTCGGGCATTCGCACTATTTCACTACATTAGATTTAGCAAGTGGTTTTCACCAAATTCCTATGCAGCCGGATGATGCTCATAAAACTGCTTTCTCTACACCAGAAGGGCACTTTGAATTTACACGTATGCCCTTTGGACTTAAAAATGCACCCGCCGTCTTCCAACGAATGATGCAAAATGTTTTAACCGGTCTTAGCAATAATCAATGTTTTGTTTATTTGGACGACGTAGTAATTTACGGATCCAGCCTCTCAGATCACAATACAAAATTACGTAATGTATTTAACAAATTCCGCGAATACAATCTCAAATTGCAACCAGACAAGTGTGAATTTTTACGCGAATCTTGCCAATATCTTGGACATGTAATTTCTAAAGACGGAGTTCAACCAAATCCAAATAAAACCGAATGTATAAAAAAGATTAATCCTCCAAAAAACTTAAAACAAATAAAGTCGTTTCTTGGAATGGTAGGATACTATAGGAAATTCATTCCAAATTTTGCAACCATCGCGAAACCCCTTACACTACTATTAAAAAATGACACAGAATTTATTTGGTCAGAGCAACAGCAAAACGCGTTTGAAACATTAAAATCAATTTTAATAACAGAGCCTTTATTACAGTATCCTGATTTCAATCAACCTTTTGTTGTTACTTGTGACGCTTCCAATGTAGGTGTAGGCGGTGTTCTTTCACAAATAAAAAAGGAAAAAGACTTGCCTGTAGGATACTATTCTAGAACTTTAAATAAATCCGAACAAAATTACTCCACAACGGAAAAAGAATTATTAGCCATCATAAATACCATTGAACATTTTAGACCTTATCTCTATGGTAGAGAATTTACTATTTATACTGATCACAGGCCTCTTCAATGGCTCTTCAACTGTAAAAATCCTTCTTCAAAATTAGTTCGTTGGCGTTTACGTCTCAATGAATACAAATATGTAATAAAATATAAACCGGGAAGAATAAATTCTAATGCAGACGGATTATCAAGATTACACCCTGATTCAGCAGACAATTCTGCAATAGCACTTCTAGTAAATAACTCTAATCAATCGTATCAAGATTTCATAAAATTTCATTACACCAATATGGATGTAATTGAATTCCCCAAAGAAGAACTACCTCTTTCTAAATTAAAAGGCAATATAGTACTTTTATGGTCAGAAGATCTAGATCAAACAAATCAGTACTCTGATTACGTGACTGAGAATTTTGATACTACTAAATTAATAGCGAGTTCTAATGGATTATGTTCTTTAACAAATTCTAATCAAACATTACTAATTTTATTCCCCAAAAATTTACATCATGATAAAATTGATTACCGCAATTTATTTCAAAGTTTCAAAACATTACAAAATACAATAAAGTCAAAAGATTTTACTTTGATTCCACCGAATAAGAACAATGGTGTTAAATCAGACATTTTTAATGAAATGATTAAATTTATGTTTCCAAATAATAAAATAAAAATTCTAAACATAAAAAAAACAGTCCCGAAAAATCGCGATGAAATACGAAACATTCTCAAAGAATGTCATGACAGTAAACTATCTGGACACAGTGGCTTTAATCGAACCTACACAAAAATTAAAGATAGGTACTACTGGTCCACAATGAAAAGTGATATCAGAAATTATATTAAAACATGTCATTCCTGTCAAGTGAACAAAACTAATTTTAAACCCACTAAGCAGCCTATGGAAATCACATCTACAGCAGAAAAACCTTTTCAAAGGCTAGCCATTGATGTCGTAGGACCTTTACCCTTAACAGAACAAGGAAATCGATTCATCATTACGGCTCAGGACGATCTAACCAAATATTCATTTGCATTCGCAGTTCAAAATCATGAAGCACAAACGATTATCAGAAAATTACTTTTTATTTTTGCTTATTTCGGTATCCCCCAATCATTTTTAACCGATCAAGGATCCGATTTTATGTCCAATCTAGTTAAAGAAACTAGTAATCTCTTTAAAACTAAACACATCTCAACCACACCTTATCATCCTCAAACAAATGGAGCACTCGAAAGGTCCCATCTCACTTTAAAAGATTATCTAAAACATTACATAAACAAACAACAAACAGACTGGGACACTTACGTTACTTTTGCAATGCTTAGTTACAACACATCTGTTCACAAATCTACTCATTTTACACCATACGAACTTCTTTTCGGACACAAAGCTTATTTACCATCATCGATAACACAAAACCCGGAATTCCATTACACTTACGATGATTATATAATGTCTCTAAAATTTAAATTAAATACTTCTTTTCAAATCGCACGTGAACACATTATTGATTCTAAAATTCGAAGTAAAGATTATTATGATAAGAAATTAAATCCGGTAAAATTTAAAGACGGTGATCTTGTGATAATAAAAAATAAAATAACCCCATCAGGCTTATCAAAGAAACTTATAAGTAATGCAAAAGGGCCGTACAAAATCATTCGAGTTTTCCCTAATAAAACTGCTGAAATTCAAATTGGCAACAAACTCATTAAATATCACACTAATTTATTAAAATTATATTTTCCAGATGAATCAGATCATCATAATCCTTCTCCTACTACCAATCCTAACGACATGTAATCAATTCTATAATCAACCTTTTGAAAAACCTAGTGGTATTTTTTATAATAAATTAGGATTAGCACAAATATCAAATTCGAAACTCACTTTACTGTCATATGTAAACAAGACCTATTTAAACGATGCATATACGATAATTAATACCTATCTTACTAAAACAAAAGATAGTTGTAATTTAGCGCAAGTTGATCAATCTCGACAGGGACACATTGGTTTTCATTGCGAACGCACCCTACAATTAATTGAGTTAGAAATACAAGAAATTCAAACAAAACGTGAAATTCTTCAACAGCTGACCGAAAGTATTATTCCTAGAAAGAAACGCGGTATTTTAAACGGCATTTCTTATTTATTCAAATGGGCATTTGGTATTCCCGATGCCGACGACGCTCAATTTTATGAAGACAGTATTAAAACACTAGTTAACAATAATAAGCAAACGCAAACTCTACTGAAAGCACAAGTCCAAGTTATTACTAATACAATCAGAAATTTTAACAACTCTTTAAATTCCCTTCGAAGTCAAGAGAGAGCAATGAATGAAAACATAGGGAAAATTAATTCATTTATTCTTCAAACTAATTCTTTTATTTCACGATTGGAAATGGAATCTACGGTAAACCAACAAGTTAATACGTTAAGTTTGTTAGCAAGTCAATTTAATCGCGAACTTTCTAAGTATATTGAAGCTACCAATTTAGCACAACACAATATCGTCTCACCACTTATTGTTACCCCTAAAATATTATTCAACGAATTAAAAAATTATAAATTTGAACACGAATTACCTTTTAAACCAGATCTAACAAATATACATGATTTTTACAAATTCATGCATCTTCATGTATTATCTACAAAAGACAGTATTATCTTCGCACTGCAAATTCCTTTAACTATAAAAACAAAGTTTGAACTTTTTGAAATTATCCCTCTCCCTTTTCAACATAATGACTCCAAACTCTTTTCCTATATTATTCCTCAAAACCGATATCTCCTCTTATCCCAGAGTAAATCGCAATATACCTTCCTCAATGATCTCTCTGATTGCAACGAGTATCGAAAAGAAGAGTATATCTGTTACCACTTACACACCACGGCCTCAACAAATCAAGAAATTTGTGAAATCGAACTACTATCCCCTCACATCAATAAAATACCTTCTACGTGTTCGACAAGAACAATAAAGGCAGCCATAGAAACCTGGCAATACATCAGCAGGAACCAATGGATTTATGTCTTGCATGAACCAACCACTCTGACTATTTTATGTGAAGGAAACAATAATCACATGGAAGACATTCTCCTTCATAAAAGTGGAATCATACAACTTCAACCCCGCTGTAAAGGGTACACGAATCATTTTATAATTGAAGCAACGTATGATTCCAGCAAAAACACAACATTTTATATTCCAAATTTAAGCATATTGTCGGATGACTGTTGCATCTCAGCATCCTATCATAACATCGAATCGGCTACACTAAAACCGATACGTCTAACCAATATCGATTTAATGGAATTAAAATATGCAAGTAAAAAACTAAATGAATTCGATGAAATCATCACGAAACAAATTAATCAACCTTTCATCGTTACGCATACCAAGTGGTATACAATCACCATTGGAATAATCACAGCTCTTATAATATTATTCATAGTTTTTAAATGTTGCCAGAGCTGTAGATGCTTTCGTTGGCTTCAACGCCTATGTTGTCCAACTAGAAATTCAAGACGGGGAGAGATCAACCCCCCATTGATCAGAAATTTTGTCAACTGCATTTTCCACTCATCATCATTATCGCTGCCAGATGAATCAACTGACATACCAATGGGCGAAATAATCAGCGATCCACCAAGGAGCAACCTACCTACCATCAACAACTCGTTATCTGTGATCCCCGAAGAAGCGAAAACATCCCTTCCTGTACGAGTTAGAACAAGAAGAAGTACCACACCGCTCTAGATTAAGAATAGAATTAAGACTCTTTTAGTAAAATTTTGTATCTTCCTATTTTTCCTATTTTTCGTAATATTTTTAGTCTGAGTTAGTATATAATAATTAACCTTAATCAATTCTCTATAATTTAAACCTCTTAAAAATCTTATGGCGGAAGGTGTTACACATCTTTATATATATATTTTTGTAATAATTGCTTCCAACTCGATTGTTGACCCTCCGTTAACAATTTTATGGTGGAAGGAATTACATATTTTTTATTAACTTTTTCTTAACATATATATAACATATATATAATTTTTTTTCTGCAATATCGAAATCATACATAATTGTTAACCTCCTGTCAACAATTTTATGACGGAAGGTGTTGTATACCAACCCTATCTTTAAGATTAGGTTTAGTCACTCCGCCATCATTTCAAACAATAACTCCCTATTAGTCACCTTTAAACCCTGAACCTTCTGTATCATCTCCTTACTCATCCATGAACCTCGAACTCCTTACCTCATCCATTAGAAAACATTCCCACTCCTTCATTTTCCACAAATATATATAGACCCGAATTTCCCTTGATGGCTCAGTTGGAAAAAAACCAGTTACACTGTGACATAGACAATTTCTCTATCACCCTGCATCTCGATCTGTTTCGGTCTCACTAAAGAATAGTACTTGCGTAGCTTCACGTAAATTAGCGTATTAAGTATAAAGTTATTTGTACGTAAAACGAATAAAGTGTATTTATACGGAATACGACATCTAAGTTACGACGAGGCACATCCATTGCATCATTCATCATTCTGATCGCATTGTTACTTTTTCAGAAAATGTTAACGAAAAATTTGACACACACACACACACACGCACGCACGCACGCACGAACGCACACACACACGCACACGCGCACGCACACGCACACGCAAACACACACACACAAACACACACACATACCGACATTTTGATAAAAATAGTCTAAAATGAATCCAATGACCATGAAACGTGAAGATCTGTTAAAAATTCGATTTTCGATTTTCGGGGTAAAAAAACATTAATAGCTGTATGCCCCACTAGCAATGCGTACCACTAACCCTCTCGAAAGAGCAGTCCTACCCGCGAGCTCGCGAAGCGGGCGAGCAACAATAACCAGCCAGTTTGATTATGCAGCGGATATGGTCTATGACTGCGAAACCGCTGGCGAGACCTTATTAGAGTGTATAGATATTGATGTATCTGTTTCTGTCAAATGAAAAGAAAAGTGTTACGTATTATAAAGGATATGACGAAAACTAAAGGCTGAAAGTCCGCAAAAAATATTTTTCCAAGTATCAAAAACGAATGCTTCAAAAGAATATTATTGAAATGGATTTTCTCTGTAACGGAGTATTTAAAACTCGAAGACACGTATAGATTTACTTTATTAAATATTTAATACTACCAGAATTACGAAGATAGTCAACTAAAAATTGATAATAATAACAATTGTTCCAAAATATTTTTTGCGAATTTTACATTCCTGGCGACTTTTATTGAAAAAATACGTAATTCTTCATTTATGAACCGATTTCATCGGCGTTTGCTCAGCAAGGAATGTACCGATCGCGATGAAACATTTTACATTTAGTAGGAGATATTTCTGCGATGATCCCACTTGCAAAAATTTACACAATTTTAATAACTATTGCGATACCAACAATAAGTCCGAAAAACCATCCGACGGTGTTCTACAAATTGTACTTGTTCCACTGAAAAGTGTGAAATAAAAAAAATTTATAAAAAAACATTAAACCGACTTGGAAACGCACTAAAAAATTCATTAAAAAGTATGAAATAATTACCTTTTGATTTCTATGAATACACACTAACTGTTAGTACAATAGATTAAAATAGAATATTAAATACAATACAATCTTTTCGGAGGCGGCGCAAAATTAACAATTTTCCAAATCACAGATGTTGCTGATTATGATTTCATTGGAATATGGTGGACTTGGAAATGATGACATGTGAAAGCATGTGAAAGAATTGAAGGATTTTCGTCATTTTCAGTGTGGAAAATTGTTAATTTTGCGCCGCCTCCGAAAAGATTGTATTGTATTTAATATTTTATTTTAATCTATTGCGTTAACAGTTAGTGTGTATTCATAGAAATCAAAAGGTTATTATTTCATACTTTTTAGTGATTTTTCTAAGTACGTTTCCAAGTCGGTTTAATCTTTTTTTGTAAAATTTTGTTATGTCACAACACGTCTTTTTTGTATTGTGTTTGCAGACAGCAGCAGTTAGCAAGGCTTGCCCTGGAACAGCAATCAACGGCTGCGGAAAATGGAGCACCGGCGTGTCGATCGAGTGCACTCGAAGAGGAAATGGAGTGCGACGCCCCCATCGAGGATTTCGTGACGATGCCAGAAGAAATCCAGGAAACCGAAAAAATCGCCGGAACCGAAGGAATCGCCGAAACCGAAGAATCGTCCAAATCGAAGAAATCGTCCAAATCGAAGAAATCGTCGAAACCGAAGGACTCGAAGAAATAGCAGAGGACAATGCAGCGCCGGCGTCAAGTGCACTGGAAGACGAAATGTTGCGTGACACGGCAGAAGATGTTCAAGAGATGACAGATCGCGTCATGCAGGGAGATGCAGTAACCGACGAAGAGGAGCGCGTCGTTGCGGAAGAAGGAACGGGGACCACGTCACAGGACGAACGGCTCTCTCCGGACGAGTTCAGCATCGTCGACATGAACCACATCGTCAATGAGATGATAAGGATAACCGCGCATTCGGAAAATGGTAAATGTTTGTCGTCGCGCCTCCGTATCAAAGATACGAAGAGATCGGGGCTGGACACAACCGTCGTTTTGGAATGCGGAATGTGCAATGAGACATTCATAGTCCGTAGCCAGCCTGAAGATACTCCGAACAATCCGGCTGTTGACCTCGACCTAAGTGCAGTCAGCGCAACAATGACCACCGGAGGCGGCTATTCACAAATGGAGGTATTTTTGTCGGCCATCAACGTTCCTTATATATCGAAGAAGAGATACCGCCATTGCCACGACAGGGTCGCGCAGAATTTACAAAAACTGGCAGAAGAATCAATGGTTGCAGCGGCCAAGGAAGAACAAAAGCTAGCCATTGAAAGAGGGGATGTACTACCCGACAACACTCCACACATTCCCGTCGTGGCTGACGGGAGTTGGATGAAGAGGTCGTACCGAGGTGGAAAATACGACTCGTCGTCTGGTGTCGGCGTGATCATGGGACATCACACCAAGAAGGTGCTATACGTCGGAGTGAGAAACCGAACGTGCATAATTTGCCTGAGAGCAGCGAAGAAAGAAAAGGACGCACCGGCACACGAGTGTTACAAAAATTGGCCCAGCAACGAGACGTCGACAAAAATGGAGAGTGACGCCATCGCAGAGGGATTCCGAACGAGCGTGCAAGAACGTGGATTAGTTTACTCTACGGTGATTGCTGACGGCGACAGCAGCGTTTACAAGACAATTTTGGACAGCAAGCCATACGGGATACTGGCGCATGTGAAGAAGATTGAATGTGCAAACCATTTGTTGCGCAACTTTTGCAACAAGATGAAGGATGTTGTGAAGAAGACTCAGGCCGGCAAATACAGGAGAGCCGTAGAAGTAAGTATTCTGCGGATGCGCATGGGAATCATGAAAGCTGCTGAATACAGGATGCAAGAGAACGCGTCAATGACAGAGAAGACCAAACGTTTGTACAAAGACATATTGAATGTGCCCAGCCACGACTTCGGCAAACACAGCAAGTGCAGCAGCTATTTCTGCGATGGAACTGTACAAGAAGGTGAAGAAGACATTGTTCCCATTTTATCAAACATGGGAGTGTACAAAATTATACATGATCACATACAAAATCTGGCGGCCTACTCCGAAAGCCTCCTCTTCCAGAGGAACAACAACGCGGTGGAGAGTTTCAATGCCGTCATCGCAAAGTCCATTGGCGGAAAGAGGTTCAATTATGGTCAAAGAGGATCCTACACCGCAAGAATTAACGCTTCTGTGATCCAGTACAATACAAAAACAGTATTGTCTAGTGTGCAGGCATCGTTCAAAGGTGCGATCTCACAACCTTTGAAGAAACTGGAAGAAGTACTGTAACCACTCTGGTTACACACCAATACAGTACAGTTGGGGCTCTAAATGAGACCGCCGTGATGTCACGCGTAATCCTTATCATAGACAAGGATCGCAGGTGTAACATATAGGTAATATAATGCGCACGCATCGACCCCCCTCTCTCTCGTCGATCACGATCGAAGGAGGTCGATGCGAGCAGAAAATTCGGCACTCTGCGTCTGGACTCGATCCGGTAAGAACGCACGAGTCATCGCGCTCTCGAGTAGTAATCAGAATTCATTGCGATTCAATATTTCAAGCATTTCATACGTTGCCAAGCAGGCCGTTGTATTCAAAACTTTAAACATAGAATTATATTAATACGTTACCAGTTGTGAACTGCCAAGAAGGCAAATTATTTGGAATTCGAATTAAGTCAGATTAATAATTAAAGAATAAAATAAATTGTGTTCTGCGTCGTGCGAACGCAATGATTAAATCAGATTGATGTGTAAGCCCACGTGAAGGGCAAGCTGATTTATAGTGCGTACAATAGTCAAGCTATCTATTTTGTATTGAATACGGATAGCCAAACGGATTTATTTCACTTTGTTAAACGAGAAGTGAACGTGAATTATGTCGCGATTGAATTTAAAGTTGAATATTGTTCATTAGAGCAGAATAGTGCCACGTATTTGCGATTCGTATCTCGTTGAGAGAAAGGCAGGTTGCCACAAATGTGTTCCGTGGTTGTTACCCGGAGATATTAAATTGAAAATTGGTCGTGATAATCTAGTATTAACTAGCTGTGTAGATCTTTCTTTTGTCATGAGGATCGCGAATAGTAACGGTTAAATAGTTCGTGTTTCGGGAGGAAGCGTGAGCACGCATTGAGTTAATCATGGTTTCTAGTTGTTCGATATTTATGGACAAATAAATATCGAAATATATATATGTATGTACAAATGTTCGTTTAGTGAGCAGAAGCCGATTGCACTTCCCGACGCTGTTCGGCAAGACCGATCGTTTGTCTGCGTTCATTAGATTGATATTTGTCGATTTCAATCGTATTCAAATCAATTTAGTGAGCAGGAGCCGATTGCCCTTCCCGAAGTGATTCGGCAAGACCGATCGTTTGCCTGCGTTCATTAAATTGATAATTGTTTATAATCATTTAGTGAGTAGGAGCCGATTGCCCTTCCCGAAGTGATTCGGCAAGACCGATCGTTTGCCTGCGTTCATTAAATTGATAATTGTTTATAATCATTTAGTGAGTAGGAGCCGATTGCCCTTCCCGAAGTGATTCGGCAAGACCGATCGTTTGCCTGCGTTCATTAAATTGAAATTGTTTATAATCATTTAGTGAGTAGGAGCCGATTGCCCTTCCCGAAGTTATTCGGCAAGACCGATCGTTTGCCTACGTTCATTAAATTGATAATTGCTTATAATCATTTAGTGAGCAGAAGCCGATTGCCCTTCCCGAAGTTATTCGGCAAGACCGATCGTTTGTCTGCGTTCATTAGATTGATAATTCTCTAGATTCATTCGTATTAGAATCATTTAGTGAGCAGGAGCCGATTGCCCTTCCCGAAGTTATTCGGCAAGACCGATCGTTTGCCTGCGTTCATTAAATTGATAATTGTTCATAATCAGTTAGTGAGTAGGAGCCGATTGCCCTTCCCGAAGTTATTCGGCAAGACCGATCGTTTGCCTACGTTCATTAAATTGATAATTGCTTATAATCACTTAGTGAGCAGAAGCCGATTGCCCTTCCCGAAGTTATTCGGCAAGACCGATCGTTTGTCTGCGTTCATTAGATTGATAATTCTCTAGATTCATTCGTATTAGAATCATTTAGTGAGCAGGAGCCGATTGCCCTTCCCGAAGTTATTCGGCAAGACCGATCGTTTGCGTGCGTTCATTAAATTGATAATTGTTCATAATCAGTTAGTGAGCAGAGGCCGATTGCCCTTCCCGACGTTGTTCGGCAAGACCGATCGCCTGTCTGCGTTCATTAGCATGATTTGCAATGCGCACTCAAATGTGTCACTCATGAAACGCATATAAAGTCAGCGTGAACGTAGAAGAAATCTCCCGTGAACGAATGAGAACCTCTAATCTTCTCACAAGCCACAGTGGTTTCTTACAAATATTCCAATTCATGGAATAGTGTGTATCCGTTGCGCGGTCGTCGCCTCTGTTTGGGTGTTGACATTCCGATTTACTTTCGTGTTGTCGTCGCGTGCGAAAGCGAGCGCGTTTTTGTAATGACATAATCCATGGTTGAAGGGTTCCAGTGGATCTCATGATTGTACAATTGAAAGTAGCAGAATATATCTTGTTCTACCCGATCTAAATCTCCAACAATTAATTTTATTTGTTATCGCCTATCCGCTATCCAGTGCCTGGAGGCACGAATCCATTATAATAGAGACATCGGGTCTTGTAACCAACCCGGTGCTGGATTAGGTATTATCCGAATTCAAAATATTTCAAATCAGGTCGCAGGTACTCCCAGACTGCTACAGAATTGCCATGACCACGTATTGTGCTCTGCCAATTCTGTGTAAGTAGGTCTGCTTGTAACTGTGTATGTTACTGACATACGGGATCGATCGCCACTCCTGTGATTCCCCAGCAGTGCCGATCGAGACGCTGTATTGTTTGTTTTGATTTTTGTGCATCTAATTAAAGAGGGCATCAGATTACTGCAGAATTGCCTCGGCCACGTCATCGTACCCTGCCGATTCTGAGTAAGTAGATCTGAGTGCAACAGTGGGCATTGTACTGACATGCAGGATCGATCGCCACTCCTGTGATCCTACAGCAGTACCGATCGAGACGCTGTATTGTCAGCAGTGTTTCTTTGATCTGATAAATAGGACAGAAAAGGGAATAATTGATCCAGCTAGTGGATGCGATTATCATAAGAAGAAAATAAGATGGTAAAAAAATAGAATGGTTACAGTACGTCAAAAGGAAGGATTAAAAAATGCCGAGAGGAAGCGTGGCTACAAAAGGAAACATCAGCAGTTCCGTGTAGGCAAGGACTCCGATTACGGATCGAGTGTACAAAGGCCAGACTTGGATGAAACAATGTATCAACTGAAATTGACGACCCATATGGAGATGTTGAAGAATTTGACGCAAAGGAGGGAAGAGATCGAGCGAGAAACCATTGGTCAGCACGCCAACGACAAATGGATGTCGTATAGGACAAACCTTTTGACAGCGTCAAACTTCAGCAAAGTGTGCCGCCGATTGAAAACAACGCTGTGTGCCGGACTTGTAAAAAAACTGATCTATCCAGAAAATCTAGATCTTCCTGCCCTAATACACGGACAGCAGAGCGAAGCTATGGCTCTCGAAGAATTATCAAAAAAGGAGAATGTAATAATTAAAAAATGCGGCCTTTTGATCGACGCATCGCTTCCCTATTTGGGAGCATCACCGGATGGACTGATCGGCGACGACGGCATCGTTGAAGTAAAGTGCCCGATGAGTGCAGCAGATGTAACGCCAGAAGAGGCACTACAGACAGTACCAGCCGTCCAGAAAATGTTTGCAGATAATACAGGTCGCGCAATGCGCAAAACGTCCCAGTACTTTTACCAAGTGCAAGGACAATTGCACATAACGGGCAGACAATACTGTCTGTTTGCTGTGTGGACACGGAAAGGCATAATGTCAATTCGAGTTGACAGGGACGACGCCTTTTGGCAACGTGAAATGGAGCCAAAATTGTCGCAGTTTTACATGAATTGTATGCTGCCCGAACTTGTCGACCCAGACGGGGAAGAAAAATGCCTATTAGGGAGCCTCAGTATACAGGGTGTCCCAAAATTCCCTCAGCATCGGGAAATGGGAGGTTCCTTGGGTCATTTCAAGCACCATTTTCCTTTACGAAAATGTCATCCGAGGCTTCGTTAAGGAGTTATTAAAGAAAAACACGGACCAATCAGAGCGCGAGCTAGACGCGTATTGTATCGTTCCGCGCCGCGTGCCATCAGCTGAGCGTTGGTAGCACGCCGCGATGTTGTACCGAACAAGAGTTTCTCGATGATGTAAATCCTCTCCGATTTCGATGAGCTTCGGACACCTAGTCAAGACCACGATTCTGAACAACATTTCCCTTTACAGTTTTTGTCTGCCGGCATTAGTTTACGAAATAATAGTGCAAAAACTAGTGATTGAAAATCGATCGATGTAACAAATCTATGTTAATTAGATATTTAATTCGTGGAATTTATAACATATTATATCTCAAGGTGATCGAAATCGGTGAGGACCCACATCATCGGCAACTTTACCCGAACTAGAGAAAAAGGATAAATTGATTAATTAAAAAACTAACCTATTCAGTCGTTAATCCATTTGCATGTTACACCAGTGAAGCACGATACACCACACTTTCACACAATTGCTCAACACTACACGTAGCACACTTTTCAAACTCGAAACGATAGCAAACGAAATTCCATACTCCGACGCGGCGCGGAAAGAGTTCCGTGTTCTTCGCGATTTCGCATGAAACTGTGATCTCCCCGCGTATAATGTTGTCGATGAAGGCAGATTGTTCGAAACAAATGAAATCGTTGCCTTGAAGACATGCCTCCACAATACAACAATAAAGTCTGAAATTTTTATTGCATTAGGCTAGCCTAATTTGGCTGTTAGGCTCTAATGGGGCATGTAACGCGTATGAGGCCCGACTTTTTTTTCAATTAGGCAAGCCTAACGCAATAAAAATTTCACTTTGTTATTGTATTGTAGAGGTTCTCGTCCATGGCTTCGTTCTATGATTCTCGAAAAATCAATATTACCATATGATTCGCGAAAAATCAATATCTTCAAGGCAACGATTTCATTTGTTTCAAACAATCTGCCTTCATCGACAACATTGTTTGAGAGCACAGTTTCGCGCGAAATCGGGAAGAACACGGGTCTCTTTCCGCGCCGCGTCGGAGTATGGAATTTCGTTTGCTATCGTTTCGAGTTCGAAAAGTGTGCTACGTGTAGTGTTGAGCAATTGTGTGAAAGTGTGGTGTATCGTGCTTCACTGGTGTAACATGCAAATGGATTAACGACTGAATAGGTTAGTTTTTAAGTTAATCAATTTATGCTTCTTCTCTAGTTCGGGTAAAGTTGCCGATGATGTGGGCCTCACCGATCTCGGTCATCTTGAGATACAATATGTTATAAATTCCACGAATTAAATATTTAATTAACATAGATTTTTTACATCGATCGATTTTCAATCACTAGTTTTTGCACTATTATTTCGTAAACTAATGCCGGCAGACAAAAACTGTAAAGGGAAATGTTGTTCAGAATCGGGGTCTTGACAACGTATCAAAATTTCATCGAAATCGGATAAGATATCAGTACATCGAATGATTTTCAATTAAATATTGTTAGAATATTTCCTAATCTAATGCCGGCAGACAAAAACTGTAAAGGGAAATGTTGTTCAGAATCGTGGTTTTGACAACGTATTAAAATTTCATCGAAATCGGATGAGATATTGGTACATCGAATGATTTTCAATGAAATATTGTTAGAATATTTCCTAAACTAATGCCGGCAATCAAAAACTGTAAAGGGAAAAGTTGTTCAGAATCGTGGTCTTGACAACGTATCAAAATTTCATCGAAATCGGATGAGATATTGGTACATCGATTCATTTTCAATCACTAGTTTTTGCACTATTATTTCCTAAACTAATACCAGCAGACAAAAACTGTAAAGGGAAATGTTGTTCAGAATCGTGGTCTTGAGTAGGTGTCCGAAGCTCATCGAAATCGGAGAGGATTTACATTATCGAGAAACTCTTGTTCGGTACAACATCGCGGCGTGCTACCAACGCTCAGCTGATGGCACGCGGCGCGGAACGATACAATACGCGTCTAGCTCGCGCTCTGATTGGTCCGTGTTTTTCGTTAATAACTCCTTAACGAAGCCTCGGATGACATTTTCGTAAAGGAAAATGGTGCTTGAAATGACCCAGGGAACCTCCCATTTCCTGATGCTGAGGGAATTTTGGGACACCCTGTATATTAGACGCAGTAGAAAATGCAGCACGTGCAAAACGTGCAAAAACCCAATCTGCAGATCGAGTTCCATAGAAAAAGGTAAGAATTAAAAAAAGGTAATATATCCGCCTAAATAATCTATCCAACGTCGAGGCCCTCTTGCAATTTATTGCAAAGAAAAAATAATGTTTAAAATATCCGGCGCCGAGACCCTCTTGCAATTTATTGCAAAGAAAAAATAAAGTTTAAACTATCCGGCGCCGAGACCCTCTTGCAATTTATTGCAAAGAAAAAATAATGTTTAAACTATCCGGCGCCGAGACCCTCTTGCAATTTATTGCAAAGAAAAAATAAAGTTTAAACTTTCCGGCGCCGAGACCCTCTTGCAATTTATTGCAAAGAAAAAATAATGTTTAAACTATCCGGCGCCGAGACCCTCTTGCAATTTATTGCAAAGAAAAAATAATGTTTAAACTATCCGACGTTGGGGTAAGAAATGTCGCAGTGTGCGACACAGTGGAATAGGCCTACAGGGGATACCACTGAAAAAAAACGCATCTAGAATAGTACCTCATGGGTGATGTGGAAAACTATTCTATAACCAAAAAATTGTTAAACAAATAAATTTTCATAATTTGTCTCTATGTATTCCAGAATAAGCTGCAACAGGCTGCCAGGAAAAAATATCTCAAACAAACGAAGCGCAGCGGGGCGTTGCGCGGCGGAGCACGCGGCCGAGGGCGCGGGGACCACAGAGGCATCGGCTGCAGTATTATCACTAACAATTATTATTAAAAAAGAAATAAATATATTACATTATTAAAATATAAAATATATTCTCAATTCAATCACCCACACCTCTTCCTTTGCGTTCCCCCGCGCGTGTGCATGTTAGATTAAATAATTAATAAATTTATAAATTTTAACTTTGAATTTTAGTAGGGTTTCATTTTTACAACGTATTAAATAAAAATAAAATTTTTTTGTAATGCATAATACATTTTATTATTTCAATAAATAGAAATAAATTATATATAGAAAGTATCTATTTGTGCTACCCTACTCCTTCCATTGCGTTCCTCTAAATAGAATAATAATAATACTTTATAATGCGGCGGCAGATAGGGCGAAGGATGCAGCGAAGGACGAGAAATGGTTCGGAATCTTCGAGACCCATGCGAGCCGCGAGCTGCCGAGGCACACGTACACGCTGCCCGAACGCGTTCGTGTGCGAGCGTGCTGTAGCACGGCCAGTCGAGCGGGCTCAGCGTGGATCGCGAATACTGCACATTTTGCCTGAAAAACGCGAAATGAGAACATTTCTGGTATACGTCCCACATAGGTTGATACTTCATCTAGAGATTGCGACCACGCAGAGCCTCGAAATGCCCGTCGTAGCGTAGTGGTTCGGAATCTTCGAGACCCATGCGAGCCGCGAGCTGCTGAGGCACACGTACACGCTGCCCGAACACGTTCGTGTGCGAGCGTGCTGTAGCACGGCCAGTCGAGCGGGCTCAGCGTGGATCGCGAATACTGCACATTTTGCCTGAAAAACGCGAAATGAGAACGTTTCTGGTATACGTCCCACATAGGATGATGCTTCATCTAGAGATTGCGACCACGCAGAGCCTCGAAATGCCCGTCGTAGCGTAGTGGTTCGGAATCTTCGAGACCCATGCGAGCTGCCGAGGCACACGTACACGCCGACGAGCGACGGGAGAGATGCGTGGCAACACTCTCACTCGAGCACAGCGACACTGCATCAGAAACGTCACGCCGTATAGTGATGTCACGGTGGCTGATGAAGCCTGACTTACCGGCAACATTTACTGATGCAGTGACTACTCTCACCGCCGAGGCGCTGTTTTGTGCTCCTCGACATTCGACTGTGGAAAATATACCCAGCTCCCCCTAGTGGACGGGAATGTTATTTCTTAGCTTCTGCTAGTGGCCACTTCTTTTTTTTGGCGCGACCGTCAAGGTCATATTTGGACCCACACCCTTAACAAAGTTTAAAGTGGTAGATTGTTGCAAGGTCTCTAAACCGTTTGACCTTGATAAGATTGATACTGACGTATCTCTTGAACACAAACTCCAATTATCGAACTTGCTAAACGAATTCTCTGGAACCTTTATCGATGGTTTGCCACGTACACGTGTGACTACCGGTGAGCTCAAAATACGGCTAGTTGACCCTACTAAGACTGTTCAACGTAGACCATACCGGCTTTCTCCTAATGAAAGACAATTAGTGCGTGATAAAATAAAAGAAATGTTGGAGGCTCGTATCATACGACCCAGTTGTTCCCCCTTTGCAAGTCCCATCCTGCTTGTAAAGAAACGTGATGGATCGGATCGCATGTGCGTCGATTACCGGGAACTCAATCATAATACAGTCCCTGACCGGTTTCCCTTACCCTTAATTCAGGATCAAATCGCTCGTCTGGCTGATACTAATTATTTCACGTGTCTTGATTGCGCCAGTGGGTTTAATTTAATTCCCGTACACCCCGATAGTATCGAACTTACTGCTTTTGTGACACCTGACGGTCAATACGAATACCTGAAAATGCCTTTTGGTTTACGGAATGCCCCGAGCGTTTTTCAACGTGCTGTCACTAGAGCCTTAGGCGACCTTGTCTACTCTTACGTTATCGTTTACATGGATGACATTTTAATTCCCTCACGCGATATAGATGAAGGGTTGGAGCGATTGCGCACCGTACTGAACCTTTTGACAAAAGCCGGATTTTCTTTGAATTTCTCTAAATGTTCATTCTTAAAAAGTTGCGTCGAATTCCTTGGATACAAAGTCTCCTCCGGGAAAGTCATGCCCAACCCGCGAAAAGTCGAGGCCTTGACCAAATTGCCGCCCCCGGAAACCATCTACCAATTGAGGCAGTTTATTGGACTCGCGTCTTATTTTCGAAAATTTATCCCGAATTTCTCTCAAATCATGCGACCCCTTTTCCTTTTAATCAACAATGGTAAAAGTAAACTCAGCTGGAATACTGAACACGAAGTAATCCGTAAGAAAATAATTCTTATTCTCACGAACGAACCTGTTCTGATCATTTTCGACCCCGATTATCCTATCGAAATTCACACCGACGCAAGTGCCGACGGATATGGCGCAATTTTCTTTCTGAAGGTGGACGGTACACTTCATGTCGTTGAATACTTCAGTAAGCGTACTACAGGACCCGAATCCCGGTATCATTCCTACGAGTTAGAAACCCTGGCCGTGGTAAACGCTATCAAACATTTTCGCCATTACTTAGAAGGACGTCGATTTACCGTAATTACCGATTGTAATTCCCTTAAAGCCTCACGCAATAAAGTTGATCTCACTCCACGTGTTCATAGATGGTGGGCTTATTTGCAAGCCTTTGACTTTGACATTATGTATAGAGAGGGCACACGCATGAGTCACGTTGACTTTTTATTTCGAAACCACCTTCCCGAGCCTACAGGTTCAACTTCAATCTCACCTGCCTTTGAGAGGATTGAACAAGTTCGTGTCGATATAGCCACCCTTTTTGAAAATTGGCTCCTCGCTGAACAACAGCGAGATGATGAGATCCAGTCCATCATGACAAAGTTAAAATCCAACGAACTTTCACTCGAAATAGCTCAAACTTATGAGATTCGATCCGGTGTCTTGCACCGCAAGGTACAACGGCACAATCGTACAAGATGTTTGCCGATTGTACCGCGATCCTTCCGATGGTCAGTAATCAATCACATTCACGAATCAATAATGCATCTAGGATGGGAAAAGACACTCGATGAGTTATACGAACACTATTGGTTTGAACATATGTCAAAGTACGTGCGCAAATTCGTTGATAATTGTATTACGTGTAAGGTATCAAAACCTCAATCAAGTAAAGTCCAAGCTGAGCTTCATCCCATTCCGAAAGTTAGCACCCCGTGGCACACCGTCCATATCGATATAACCGGAAAACTTAGCGGCAAAAATGACATTAAAGAATTAGTCATAGTCCTCATCGACGCCTTCACTAAATTCGTTTTACTTTACCATACCTTGCGGATCGACGCCGCTAGCGTTATTAGGGCTTTGCAATCGAGTGTCTCCTTATTTGGATCCCCAAAGCGAGTAATCGCCGATCAAGGGAGATGCTTCGCGAGTAAAGACTTCAAAGATTTTTGTGATTCTTGTAACATTCAGTTACACTTGATAGCCACAGGTAGTAGCCGCGCCAATGGGCAGGTTGAAAGGGTCATGAGCACGTTAAAATCTATGTTAACGTCTGTTGAGACAGGCGAACGATCATGGCAGGACGCGTTGAATGATATTCAGCTTGCCTTAAATAGCACTACTCATCGGGTAACGAAAGCAAGCCCCTTAGAGCTCTTAATAGGACGCGTAGCTAGACCCTTGAATTTATTAACTTCAGATGATGTAGAAGCCGAAGTAAATTTTTCTGAGGTGAGAGAGTGTGCGGCGCGTAATATGACGAAAAATGCTGAATGCGACAAAACCAGATTTGACAGCACAAAGTCCAAACTAGTCCGATTTAAAACAGGAGACTTCGTGTTAATTCGAAATTCAGATAGAAATCAGACCAAACTGGACCCTAAATTTAGAGGCCCATTTAAAATTATTGAAGTTCTTGATGGAGACAGATACCTTTTAAAATCCCTATCCAGTAATCGTACATATAAGTATGCGCATGATCAAGTTCGAAAAATGCCCGAGTGTCAAGTTTCGAACGAATTTAATGAATCAGATTAACAATGATGTAAGATATGTTGTGTGTAATGTTACGGCTATCAATATAGTCGGCGGTCTGTGTGACCTGTTACGTCTATACTATGGGTATAGACGGCGTTTTGTGTGTAATGTTACGACTATCAATATAGTCGGCGGTCTGTGTGACCTGTTACGTCTATACTATGGGTATAGACGGCGTTTTGTGTGTAATGTTACGACTATCTATATAGTCGGCGGTCTGTGTGACCTGTTACGTCTATACTATGGGTATAGACGGCGTTTTGTGTGTAATGTTACGACTATCAATATAGTCGGCGGTCTGTGCGACCTGTTACGTCTATTCTACGAGTATAGACGGCGCACAGAGCGGCATTTCGGCTGAAAACCTGGCCAAAAATCAAAATTGTAAATATTTACATAGAATGTTGTGGTTGCGTCCCAATATAGATAAATATACATGCCATCACGTGATGCACTCCTTTTTTTTGTTTATCCAAACAGTCACCCGTGTCTCCACTTAAAACATAGCACTTGTTCGATACACACAGCCGTGATCTCAGCATTCCATTCATACGCATCTTTTCCTCGTTATAATTTTTATGTTGAAATTGATCTTTGTGACAAAATTTGAAATATATGTTGTTACAGAAGGCATGTACATTATATTAAGCATATTTTTGTCCATGTTACAATTTTTTTATACGTATTTTTACCGATCTCTAAGCCTGATTGAGAGCTTTTAGATTTTCATGACTTTTTTGCATAAATTAGTGTTTTTAAACACATGCAACTCATCGCAACGGCATAAAAGTTACGCGGTGTTAAACTACAGGATATCTAGAATTAGTATACCGCAAAAAAGTTTTCACAAGTTTTCACATTAAAAAGAACTAGACGGTTATTGTTGCTCGCTCGCTTCGCGAGTGGCTAGTAGGGTCTACAACTATTAATGTTCGTTATTTGGTGTGTGACTCTCCAAGAGCCACACAGATCTTCCCGATTCGTTAGTTGCAGTATATTATTAACATTATTAAATGTACGTTTTAAGAAGATTATACATTTTCGGGGAATTACAATAATTTTCTACTTAACAAAATGTTTGCTATATGGCGTCTATGGCTGTATCTAGGGAACGGTGCGTCCTACCGCAAAAATAACATAATGTTTAAAAGGCTCAAGCTACAGCATATAGGGTATACCCAACCACATGACGTATGTAGTCTTTTGAGTTTAAAAAATCCAGTCCGTCTTCAACATCAATGTTATTAATTATCGTATATTTTATATTAATTTTCAATTTAATCTTAGTTAATAATTTGTTATGAACTGATTGTTTTTTACAAGATTGTAATATAAATTTCTTTTTTGTACTTTCGTCGATATTCTTTGAAAATGTATTCTCGACAGTAGAGATGATTATCTCACTCTTGCATTGGGATACTTTTCGATTATTGTAAGCGGTAACATTAGCATTAGTTGCATAATTAAAAAAGGAAAATAAAAAAAAATTTTTTAAATAAAAAGAATACAAAAAAAATTTTTTTTAATAAATTAAGATATATATAATTATTACGTTTGTTTCTTCGGTGGAAAATTTCCGTCCTCTCGTGTAATTTGCATTGTTGAATGAACTTCTTTCGAAAAAAACTAAAAAAACTTGTCTGTCTGTTCGGTACAAATTTTGCTATATTTTGTTATACAGGGTGTCAAAATAACCTGTAAAACCCTGTAAACATTTGAAATGGAAGGTTCCTTGGGTCATTTAAAGCGACATTTTTCGTCAATTTTCCGCGATCGTCACTTTCGTGATCGTCAATTTTACGCTCGTCACACGCTGCGCTGCAATCAATCGCGTCGATTCCAGTTATATTACTACCATAGCTGTGCTAATAGTATAATTGTCTTGTGTCAATACCGAACACCTACACTATGGCTACAATAAGAAAATTTTCTCGGAAGCAACTGCACGAGCTAGTAAAAGAAAGCACAAAACGGTTGTTTGATGAAAAAATGAAAGATTTAGAAGAAAAGTTAGTTTTCATTACAAAGTGCCCCCCTGAGAAAATTGATGTACTCCAACATACCATTAAGGTTTTTAAAATAATTTATAAGCGCAAATGGCTCGCGTGCAATAGTACAGAAAGCCGTTTCCTGGAAAAGCATCAAGAATGGTTAAATCAAGAAATTTCCATTCCTTGCAGTTCCACAGGTCGCAGTCGACCAAGCAAAGAATTCAAAGAATTAAGTGACCGATCAAAGCGACGAAAGACAATGGAGCTTAGAATGAATGTCCCTCTCGATAAATTGATATACGCGACACAGATGAGTCAGCGAGCTGCAGGTAATATTGACACCGCGAAAGTAATTAACGATATTACTAAATCTCCAAGCAGTGCAGCGAAATTTCGTAAAGCAACCCTTATTGGTAGTCAAAAAACTACCACGAAAAAACACTCGCCAGAAGAGGCTCTGGCAATATTTGTCCAAGCTAATTTGACTATGAATCAATACGAGGTGATCCATCAGGCCAACAGAGATGTATATCCATGTTATACGTATCTGCAAAAAGCTAAGCAAGATTGTTATCCACAAAAAAGTGTTGGTGAAACTTTTGCCGAGGTGAAATTGCAAGATTTGGTCGATCATACAACTTTTAGACTGTGTAAATATTTGGAACCAGTAATCGAGAACTTCCAAAGTGAAAACAAAGATTTTGTACTTATATTTAAGTGGGGTTGCGATGGATCCCAGCAAAAACAATATAAGCAAACATTTGAAAATTATAGCGACAATGATGCTAATATTTTTCTGAGTTCCCTTGTGCCAATGAGACTATTGTGTGGGAAACAAATTATATGGCAGAACCCTTGCTCATCGTCACCAAGATTTTGCAGGCCTATCAGAATGCGATTTGTGAAAGAAAATAAGGACATCACTAATGAGGAGATTGAATATGTGGAAAGCCAGACCAGAAATTTGCAACCGACAAGCGTTAAGGAAAACATTAAACGTCACGTAGATTTTTTAACAATCCAGAAAATGTTGCTGATATCACAGGGTTAGACTTGGAATTAATAAAGAAATTCAAAATAATATTAGAAGTGTTATCTTCTGGCTTCGAAATAGACGTGGAAAAATTCTCTACGTACACTATGAATACGGCAAAGTATTATGTAAATTTATATTCTTGGCAACCTATGTCACCAACAGTGCATAAAATTTTAACACACTCAACAAGCGTTATAACACATGCTTTATTACCAATCGGCCAGTTGTCGGAAGAAGCTGCGGAAGCCAGGAACAAACATATTCGCCAGTACAGGGAAAGGTTCTCACGAAAATTTTCCAGAACAGAATGTGACGAAGATATTCTGAATAGGCTCTTGTTGACCTCGGACCCCTACTTAAGTAGCATAAATTATAAAAATAATAGAAAGAAGCAGCCCTTTACAAAAGAAGCACTGGAATTTTTGAAACCAAACAGTAATTTAAATGATTCTAATGAATATGTAGATAGAATTTAATTGTATACAAATCGTATATTTTCTTAATAAATACTACATTTTCTTCGTGTTTTTATGGTGTTTTAATATCAAATCCAATTTTCTATTACATTGAGAGTTCTTTTTTAAATTGTGACGGCTATAAATATAAATTATGACGCTACTTACGTCATAGTATTACATATGAACACCCATAAATATACTTATTATCACTAGTGTGTAGTCAGATATGACTTTTTTACTCATAAACTAACTGTATAACGTAGGAAAAACAAGAAAATATTTTTGGCCAGGTTTTTAGCCGAAATACCGCTCTGTGCGGCGTTCTGTGTGAACAAGTTACGACTATCAATATAGTCGGCGGTCTGTGCGACTTTTTACGTCTATACTGCGAGTATAGACAAGATCTACTGTTTTGGTTCCGGAGACGGTACCTTAGCCTGTTGGCCAACCCGCCCCTCCCCTATTCCTAAAGACGTTCGGAAATCGGGGATTGGGATCGTCGTGATGCACGATCAACGCACCTCGAGACGAAGTCTCGAGTACCAGTTTGGCGCGAGATTTGCAGTTTCGCGCCGCTACTGGTTGAGCACGGTCTTCTAGCTGACCGATTTTGAGCTGACATTTCATCCCACCGCGCGCGAGGCGCGCGCAGAGCGATGGAAACGCCAGTTCGTACCCTTGACAGTCCGGGCCAGACACCACTGCCACCTCGAAGCCAACGCCTATTGTTGGGGGGCGATCGACGGAAGCCTATTAGCCATTCGTCGATCGCTGGGCTCCCCAACCCCGAGGTACCGATTTATGGACTCGGGTGGACCATGTCAGAGGGGGGGCCGCGCACCGCGCCTCCACCTTCGACCCGGGGACCGAGCGGCGAAGGCGCGGAACGCGCAAAGACACCCCCTCCTGTTGGCTCTGCAAAAGCCGCTAAAGGCAATAGGGATCATGCAAAATGCTGAAAGGGCATGCAATAATGTAATTATTGGGGCCGGCGTTGAGGGGGGAGCGCGTCGCGGAGGAGGGAGGGTGGGGGGACTAGCGCAGGTCATGCGGCGCGGTCAACGGTGGCCGGCCGCATCTCCTTCTTTTGCAGCACTTTGCGTGCGAAGGAGCTGAACGCTTCGGCGACGTCGTCGCTTACGAAAATACTGAAAGGTGGTGGCCATGTATGCCCAAGTGAATTTATTAAGGATGACAGTGGTTCTCGCTCCGTCGCATGCAATTTGCAATGAAGGAGTACGTGGGTAGATGACTCAGTTCCCTCGCCACAGTCGCAGTCAGGAGAGTCTGTCAATTCGAAATGACAGAGTTTCTCCCGAAAATCGCCGTGCCCGGTGAGGAACTGCGTCGTGTAGAAGGTGATGGGGACGCGACAGCGGGCCCTCTCCGTCAATGTTGGAAAGAAACCGAAAGTGGTTCTTCCCTTGACCGATCTGGCCCATCTGTTTTGCCACAATTCGAGGGTATTGTCGCGAAGGGCTTTACGAGTGGCCGTAATATGGTCGCGGGGGTCGTCGAAGAGGCCAGGGGCGAAGATAATCCCGCGATGTTCGAAAGGGATATTTTTTCTGACGAGGAAGCGGAGTCGCTTCTCCGTCAGATATAAATCTATAGGGGGTTGGAGTCCCAGCACGCAGAGCGCATCGTTAGACGTGGTGCGGTACGCAGCGCATACTCTGAGAAGGGCAGTGCGCTGCGCACTTTGGAGAGTGGAAACGTGTTTTTGGGTGAGCTTGTGGGCCCAACCAATCGCACCGTAGGAAATTATGGAAAGGAAGATGCTTTTGAATAGCAGAGATCGGGCACGGAAATCGTATCCCCATTTGGATCCCATTAGGGCCGAGATGCCACTGAACTTTGCCTTCGCGTGGTCAGATATCCGGATCACGTGCTCGGACACACTTAACGAGTGACCGTACACGATCCCCAGGTACCTAAGGCTCTTAGCGAAAGCAAGGCTGGCGGTATCCATTTTGATAACGGGCGGACGAGAAATGCTAAGGCTGCCCCTCACTCGAAGCATAACTGTTTTGTGAGGGGAAATGGCCATTTTATTTTTATTGCACCATGCCTGTAGCGCGCCGGTGACCAGGGATGACGTCATTTCTAAGGAAACCCGAGAGTTCCCTTCCACGACGACAAGCAGGTCATCGGCGTATGCCACAGTGTGCGTATTTTGAATTAACGCGATTTCGCGGAGTAAAGAGTCGAAGAGGAGATTCCAAATGGAGGGGCCGAGGACCGAGCCCTGCGGGCATCCCTTGGTGACGGGTTTGTAATAGGAAGAGTATTCCGCGGAAAGAACTATCTTGCGATCCCGGAAATAATCGATGAGGACATTGTACAAATTGTGCGGACAATCGCGATTTCGCAGCTCGGCCGTAACAGCAGGCCACCAGACGTTGTCGAACGCTCCCTTGATATCAAAGGAGAGTGCGACCGCGTGCTTGGCGTTGGACGAATGAACGACTCCCTGCAGTCTGTGCAGGGCATCGTCCGTCCCCAAGCCTCTCTTAAAGCCGAACTGCGAGTTCGAGGCTAGCGGATGGTTATTAATTAGGTCACCTAATCCGGTGATTATCAACTTCTCCATCACCTTTCCAATAACGGGAAGCAGGCATATGGGGCGGTAAGAGGAGGGCGCGGTTTCGGGTTTATCAGGGGATTTGAGGATCGCCCTGATTTTTCCCGTTTTCCACGAATTTGAAAATAGGCCGAATTTTAAGCACCCGTTAAAAATTTTGAGAAATAGGGCGGGGGAGCGGCAGAAGGCCTGTTTGAGAACGGGTACTTCGATACCGTCGGGGCCGGGCGTACGGTTGTCGCCAAGGTTTCCGATTATTACGTGCAGGTCCGCGAGGGAGAAGTCGGGGGCATCGGGGGTGTTGATTTCACGAGTGAAATCGCGTCGCGTAATGGCGTGCGACTCGCTGTCCGGAGCAGAGTCGTCAGGGGAGAGCGCGGTGAGCAGGGCACTGGCACTTTCGTGCCAGCTCTGGGTCGTTGAGCCGGTGGTCGAAATCGACGTAAGAAGTTGCGGAGCAATCTTCTTGCCGAACGCCGCCCGGTATGGGGCGGACCAGGGATTTTCTAGGCCCATTCGGGTAACAAGCTCCCTCCATCCTCTCCTTGCGGAGGTGCGGAAAAGTGCCCGATACTCCTTGTGGGCCCGAGAGTACGCGCGACGTTTCTCTTCTCGGAGAGCGGGATCCCTCTCGCGTTGGAATAGCCTACGGAGGCGATTAGACGAGCGCTTAAGGCGCGTAAGCTCTTCCGTCCATCCGGGAACGGCACGGGGGTGCCACCTTTTCCTCGGGATGGCCAGGGTGGCAGCGCCCAATATGGCCCTCTCCAGATGGGAGGCAGCTGTCTGGACGTCGTCGCGGGAGGAAAATTCGAGAGGGGGAGCGCCCTCGGAGAGAAGTCGCGCGAACTGAATTCCGAATTCGTCCCAGTTCGCTCTGTGGCACGCAAATCTGCCAAGGATGGGGGGAGGATTTGGAATTGTATTATGACTGCTTAGTTCAAGCAGGATGACATTGTGGTCACTGGAGGTCCTGCCATCAAGAACACTTCAGGAGAAGGACAGAGAATCGGCTGCAGCAGTCCGCAGCGTTACGTCTATACAAGACACGCCGGAGGGACCACTGTAAGTGGGGGGATTTCCAGGCTGGTTAAGGATTTGGAGGGAGTTTTGCGCAAGGAAACGCTCAAACTCCCTCCCACGGATCCAGGCACGCTTGTTGTACGTGTTTGAGCTGGGGGGGAGCGGGTCGTGCCACAGAGCGGACCTGGCGTTCGCGTCGATTCCGAAGAAGATCGGCTTTCCGCGGAGGGAATCGATAATGTTTTGGAGGGACGCGATTCCGGCCTCTATACGGTCTTTGTACTGAAAGTAGCAGCTGACCAAGTACAGAGGGCCGAGGGGACCGGTTAATTCTATGACGGCGGTGTGCGTATTGGAGAGGTGCGAGAGCTTAAGAATTGTGAAGGTCGAGCCCTTCACAATGATCGCGGCCTGACAATTTTCGCCACGCGGGGCGCCGTGAATTACTACGTTCCGGGAGTCGAGTCCGACGACTCTTCCCGCGGTATTGTAAGGTTCTTGCGCAAGAACAACATCGACGCAACCGGACTCTATCATACGAGCAATTTCGCACGATACGAGCCGGGATCGCCGCATGTTGATTTGCGCAATTTTTAAAGTAGGGATGCGCTCTGCAGTGCGTGAGTCTGGGGGGGATGATGTTGGTGGGGGTGTCCGTGGGGGAGGGTTTCGCGGGGCCGGTCGCGGGGGATAACTATTCATATTGAATAGTTAATCCGGGAGGCCTTGAGGATCAAGGCAGACGAGCGCGAGGGGCAGTTACGGTTGCCCGCGGCATGCGCGTGTGGGAGTTTGCGCGCGCGACAGTTCGCGCACGACGGGGGCGCTTCGCGATTCGGGCATTCCTTGTTGGTATGCCCGGTTTGTGCGCAGAAGGAGCACGTAGATTCACTGCTTTTGCAGTGTTTGTCCACGTGCCCATACTTCTGGCACTTGAAGCATCGGGTCGCGACGAGGTAGTCGTCTACTCGGCAGTAGGCGTAGGAAACGAAGATTTTTCCTTTCGGCAAAAGGGACTCGCGGATAACCGATGAAGCCTCGACAACCCAGTCGTTGCCCTCCTTGTCTTTGCGGCCCACTTTGAAGAGTGGGCGGAGGGTGGCTTTGTCGATGGCCGGGGAGGAAGTGAGATTCTGAGCACGGATGTGCTCAGCGATATCTTGAGCTTCCAGCTCCTTCGGAATATCGTAGATGATAATCCGGGGGAGCTGGGGGGAGGGCGCGGAGGCCGTGAAACCGGCCTTGCGGAGGGCCTGGTTCTCGGTAAAGACCCTCAGGTCTTTGGCGTTGGCCGCCTCGACCAAGAGGGCACCGTCGCGGGTAGCGCGAATGGATTTGAATCCCACGTTGGCCTTACGGAGGTCCACGTGGGAGAACACGGCGCGTTTGAGGGCGGCGCCGTCGCCGGTGATGGGTTCCGCGGGGGTGACGCGGAGGAGGTGGCGGGCGGGGGTCGATTTCGCGGCCGAAATCACTTGGGTTGCCAAGCGAGGTCGGGGGAGAGCGCCGTTCGGCGCGAGAAGCGGCTGCGCGGTGGGGAGAGCGGTCGCGAGCGGGTTTAGGCGAGTGGTGGGGGGAGCGGGGGGAATTGTGCTGGCGCGGCAGCGCGGCGGGGCGGCGGGCGACGGTCGACGGTCGACGGCGCTGGCGTACGAACCAGCGGCGCTGGCGTACGAGCCAGCGGCGGGGAGGTGGGGGGCCGGAGAAGCGGCGGGGTGGTGGGGAGCCGGGGAAGCGGCTGGGGCCGAAGAGCGGGTGGGCGCGGAGGCGCGGGAGGCAGCAGACATCGCGGACAATTTGCCCGCGATGTAACTGTTGTTTTGGGCCAATTCCCCGACGATACGGCGGAATTGGCCAGCGAGTTGCAGAATTTGTTCTGCACTCGCCTTGGAGATTTTGTTTGCCTCGTCGAGGCAAACGGAGGTGAGGCGGTCCATCGTGAGCTCGGACAGCGAGACGAGCTCAGCAGTGGACCGCAGCGGTGGGGGAGCGATAGACGTGGGGGACGCGGATGATTTCGCAGGGGACGCGGAGGAGTTCGCGGGGGCCGGTTTTGGGGTGGGGGGAACGGGAGCGGGGACGGTGAAGTTAAATACCGAATTATCGGTACTCACCTTCTCCTTTTCCAGGGGCTCCAGCTTGACGAGGTGTACTCGCGGTTGGAGGTCTTCCTCGTCGGAGCCATCGGACGCCGTGGTGGGGGCTTGGGAGCGGGATCGCTTCCTGTTGATGGTGGGAAGATCTCGCACCAAGGCGGGATCGATCTCCATCACGCTGCATGAAGATTCATCAGCGTCGGATGGTGGTGAACCTGGTGCGTCCGGTGTTCCTGCGCCTGCTGGGGGTTCCACCTTCTTCTTTTTCTTGCTCTTCTTTTTCTTCGTCCGTTCTATCTGGGGTTTAGGGCTGGGGTTTCCGATATTGTCCATTGTGTTCGGCGTAGCGGCTAAGGTCCTTTGTTCGCGGCGGCCACGTCACGCGGAAAAACCCACGCGCGGAGCAGGCAACGGCGAAGCGGCAAGCGGCAAACCCGGATATACGACAAAATTGTTTGTTAAAGATGTTTGCATGCACGAAATTGTTTATGCACTCGTTGGTAACTAACACTAAGTTTATGCTGCTGCGAGGAAGCAGCAGTTTCAGACGGGCAGGGAAAAGAACGGCGCGATTCGCGGACACGTCGCGACAGATTGAGTCAGTTTGTATATTAATTGATCACTGCACTGATTCTCGCTATTTTTAGTCCCAATCAGCACTAGTTAACAATGAAAACCACGCGAATTCACGGGAGTTCTGGCTAAACACGAGAAAACTCGTAAGGGCCACGTCAGCGAAAACGCCACGTAGGCTGAGCGGCGTCGTCTAAGATGGCGGCGGCAGGTAGTCGTGTACTTGAGGCACGGAGCAGGGGCGAAGCACGTCCGTTCGCTTCGAGCGTTCAGGCGAGACTGCGAGTATAGACAGCGTTCTGTGTGAACAGTTACGACTATTAATGTTGTGACGGTTACATCCTTCAAGGCGCGAAACTATCCCCACCGACAAGCACCGCCGGCACCCCGCGGTCACCGCGCCAGCGAACGCGCCGCGTTACCGCGACGCAACGTTCCGACTCGCGACCGCGAGAGGGCCACCAGGCCAAACCGGTTTCTCGCGGCTACGGATGCGCGGTCGCGGATATAATTACCGCGGCCAAACACCGGAGAAACAAGACGAGCTGAGCCCGTAGAGACGAGTAGCCCTAGTGGTGAAACCTCCAAACCGGAAAGCAAATCTTTTGAAGGCTGTTTGAGTGAGCGAACGAGTGAGTGAGTGAACGTCTCGAGACGAACCGACGAACCGACCGACCGACCGACCGCACCACCGATCCTCCGATCGCACCTCCGATCCTCTTACCGACCCCGCCGTCCAGACCAGGCCCGAGTGGTGAAATACCTACGGGAATCCCTTCTGTCCTCAGTGGCGAAACGCCGAGCAGGAACCAACCAGGCCCGAGTGGTGAAATACCTACGGGAATCCCTTCTGTCCTCAGTGGCGAAACGCCGAGCAGGAACCAACCAGGCCCGAGTGGTGAAATACCTACGGGAATCCCTTCCGTCCTCAGTGGCGAAACGCCGAGCAGGAACCAACCAGGCCCGAGTGGTGAAATACCTACGGGAATCCCCGCCTTCCCCAGTGGCGAAACGCCGAGTGGGAACCATCCCAGGTTCAGTGACGAAACGTCGAAGAATCGCTTCGTCCTCCGCAGTGGCGAAAGCCGAGTCGGAAAACAAACCCGAGCACTCCCGGCCAACCTAGCACATTCGACGGACCAGCAACCCTGGACAGTCGACTGAGACGGCAATTCCTTCCACGACCCGAGATAACCGTCACAATGTAGTCGGCATTCTGTGTGAATACTTCTGAGTCAATACTTCCTTTGTCCCTTGTACGTCAGGAAGGCCGAACGGCGAATGTAATATGGGAAAATTGTTCTGTTGCAGATACACGCGAGGACGCGTGATATGTCAGTCCGGCCGTGTCGTAGATTAAGACGATAGCATAAGGATTGCCGGAGTCGGCTGCCGAGTGATCGCACGTGCACCTTACATTGTAGCGCGGCCGAGATGGTTGATCGAGAGTGGCTGTTAGGATCGGTTTTCTTACGCGCAGCCGAAACGTTTGGTCGGCTGCGACAATCGGAATCGGCTCCTTTGGAATGCGTGCACGTGGACGGAGTGAATCTGCGGAGTGGGGAAAATACGAGGCAAGACCCTCGAAGGCCCGAGACCGGCCGGCAGATTTTTCTGAGGATTCGAAGAGTTCAGATCAGTGCCTCCGCAGATTCAATCAGTCAGATACGTTCGGTAGTCGACATGCGTAAAGACAATGAGGAAGGGAAACGCCGATGCACATGGGTCGCGTCCGACGGCTCGCGCGACGACATATACTACGACAACTTCTCCCTCCGTGTGCGTTGGGGAAGAAATTAAATAAAATATTATAATTTCAAGCAAAAACCGCATTAAAGATTCCTCTGCGACAACCAACACCCCATAGGTTCGTCGGAGCACGCGTCTCGTCCGAGATTCAAGAGGACGACACGACAGGATGTCTTTCGATTTCTCGTCATCGCGTTCCAATTTCGTTCAGTTTTATGTTATTGTAGTTTTTTTAGATATTTTCAGGGACAAGGTACGCGTGGAATGCTGGTTCATTGTTCGTGGGTAATTCTCTTGGTGACGGTTCCTCGTATTGTAAAGGAAAACTTCCGAAGGGAACGCTCTCTCATGTCAAGCCAACGGATTACTGTGTCGACGAAACCGTGTCGGTCCGGTCCTTTTTAAAGGGGGGGGGGAGTTGTGACGTTGCAAATCGGCGACGTCACTTCGCCGTTATGTGCGAGCACATTTTTAATAGTGTGAAGGATCCGACCGTGCAATAACGAGACGCGAGACCGGGAAACACAGGATTCGAGAGCGTTCCGCGAGGAATTTCCATAATTTAGAGCGCGCATTGACATCTAGCGTGCGCGCCGAGAACGGCAAGTTTCAGGGCCGAGCAGCGGATCAGGAAACGAGGCCCCGACCCTCGAAACTTTCGACCGTCGGGAAATCGTTATCGTCGGTACCGGTCAACCGTATCCTTTTCGGGCGATTTGACTTAGCGACAACCGCGCTGCGACCGTTCAACCGTCCGCCAAAATCTGTATGAAGAGCGCGGGCTCTCGGGTAGCGGTCACGTGACCGCGATACTGTAAACTAGTTGACAAGGAACAAAACATCCACTCGAGGCAAATTACGTTGTCGTCAATTCCCCGTGAGACCCGTCCTGCCGTAAGGACTGTCCTCGTCCTTCCCGCGTTCAAACCATCTGGCCCCGCCGCGTCTTCGTTCACGATCCGCGTGTCTCGAAGGTTCGGTCTCCGAGTCCGAAATTCGTATCGCGTTTCGCGTGACACCTTTCACGGTGTCTGGCTACCCGAACAATCTCGCGGAAATTTCGAACCTTCGGACGTCCTTTGTCTCGGGCGGACCACGGGCATACGGCTGCCCGCGGCCTGGCCTAAGGGCCTTTTTTTTTAACTTCCCGATTCATAGGGAAGTTACTGTAATTACCCCGAAAATCGAAAATCGACTTTTTAGCAGATCTTCACGTTTTATGGTTATTGAAGTCATTTTAGACTATTTTTATCAAATTGTTAGTGTGTGTGTGTGTGTGTGTGCGCGCGTATGGCCGTTTTTATGTTATCAAATTTTTCGTTAACGTTTTCTGAAAAAGTAACAATGCGATTTGAATGATGAATGATGCAATCGATGTGCCCCGTCGTAACTTAGAGCTGATTAGATTTTGATCCATATTGGTCTAGTAGTTTTTTAGATTTTTTAGTTTTTTTAGTTTTTTTTCGAAAGAAGTTCATTCAAGAATGCAATTTATACGAGAGGATGGAAATTTTCCACCGAATAAACAAACGTAATTATATATATTTCATTTTTATTAAAAAAAAATTTTTTTTAATTATGCAACTAATGCTAATGTTACCGCTTACAACTAACGAATCGGGAAGTTCTTTGTGTGGCTCGTGGAGAGTCACACACAAAATGAATAAAAAAACCATTAAGAGCTGTATGTCCCACTAGCAATGCGTACCACTAACCCTTTCGCAAGAGCAGTCCTATCCGCGAGCTCGCGAAGCGAGCGTGCAACAACAACCCTACCCGCGAGCTCGCGAAGCGAGCGAGCAACAATAACCAGCTAGTTTTTTTTTTTAAGGGTGAGGGAAATGCTTTTACGCATACCCCAAGTCCCTGGGAGAGACAAGGGGTTATGTGGGGCTACGTGTCCAGAAGGGCACACAATACCCACTAAAAACCTCACGACAACCTTCCCTAAGCTATTCAGGGACGGCTGGGATCTCCAATGGAACACAACCAGCCACCCCCTCGCCCTTGGCCCCTTGTGGGGCCTCGTCCCGGGGGTAGAGAAGCTCCCCCCAGCAATGCCTAATCTATCAGGGTATAAGCAGGTTGCCCACTTACACCCCCCTCCCTGGGCCGTTCGGTGGGCTTCGCGAGTCTCCAGCTCGCTCCGCCCAACGACCCCAGGAGACCCCGTTCCTCGCTCGAGGAGCCCTTAAAAGGACTCTCGGCCGAGGGACGAGGTCGCCGCGCGCGACAAGGAGGAGATGGAGGCAGGCACCCCGCCCGCGTCCGCCTCCTCTCCCACTCCCACCCCCTCCCCCGGGGCCACATGGCACATGTGGCCGGGAATCCGAGATTGGGTAGGGGGGCCGGAGCGGTCCCCCCTCCAAAAGACCTCCCCGATTTGGGACGCCTCTTCGGGGGAGGCGGGAAGGACTTAATTTGCCCCGCCTACCCCGGTCCGTCGCCTGCCCCGTGCAGGGGGCCTCGCGAGGGCCAAACTCCTGGCGGAGAGGGGGTCGGCTTCCTTCTCCCTCTCCGCGGTCTCCTTCTGCTCCATGATCTCCTCACAGAAGGAGACCACGGCCTTGTGCGACCTTCCGCCACCGACCATGTGGTCGACCACAGGCGGCAGCGAAAGGTCCCCTCCCACAACGCTTCTCAGGACACGGCGCGGCACCGACCACGCCGGACATTCCTCCAGCGTGTGCCGCGCCGTGTCCAAAGCCTCCCCGCAGTGGTGACACTGCTCGGTGGGTTCTCTCCCGATCCACCGCAGGTACCGGCCAAAACAACCATGGCCGAACAACACCTGGGTGGATCTGTAGGTGAGCCGAACTCGCCCCTCGCACCACTCTTCCATAATGGGCAAGAGGGCCCGGACTATTGGCCGGCCCGAGTCTTCGGCCAGAATTTCTGACCGCCATCAGGCCAGCGTCTCTTGCCGGCCGGCCTAAGGGCCTGTAAAAGCCCGAAGTCGCTCTGTCGGAGGTTTTCCAACCTCCGCGCGCGAGCGACGTGACAGTTTAAACAATGGTTTAAATAATGAAAATTTATTTGTTTAAACATATGTTTAAATAATGAAAATTCATTTGCATAAACACTTGCTGAAATAAAAAAAATTTATTTGTTTAAACAACCGTTTACATAATAAAAATTCATTTGCTTAAACACGTGCTGAAATAATAAAAATTTATCTGTTTAAACAATCGTTTAAATAATACAAATCTATTTGTTTAAACAATTGTCATCATCCTTCTACAAGTGTCCGAATATTGAATATTAATGAAAGTCACTACGTACTGCGTAAGTAGTTAATTTAATACGTCTACGTTTTATGATTTGGCAACGTCGGATCAAGATCTCAGTTATTCGAAGTCAAATTAAAATTACGAATAAAGATACATCTGATTTTCATCTCTTCGAAATATTCTTTACGAATAAAACAATCGAATAAATCATCTTGCTACATGGAGCTTCGAATAAATCTTATGGTTAAGATGAAATTTTTCCATTGAAATCTGACAGATAAATTTCCATAGCCAAAATCTTATGTATACACCGTAAGATACATGGCGGCGCTGCCTTCGAATCTGCTTCGAATCGCAAATAATCGTAAAAGATAAACCTAAAATTCTCGGCTGTATCTTACGAATAGTTCCTCTCGAATAACATCTCGCCGCTAGAGGCGTTGAATAAGCAATACGCCGTTACTTCGAGCTTCGATGAATTACAGATGACGAATGAAATTTCTGGATAGTATCTTACAGATAAACTGTGTCGAATATGTATTTAGAAAAAAAGTACAAATAAAAGATAACTTTCGATTATCTTTTATTTAAAAATTTTAGATAAATAATTGCCCAACTCTGTTTCGCTCTCTGTTCGGCTTAGAGTGTTTACGCGCGTCAGTTCTCATTCTCCGCAGTATTATGTTAAGGAGTGATTCTCAGGGCCATTTGGCTCTCCTCTTTTTGTTTAAATTAGCTAGTGTCTCTGACTGCAGGGGCTCTCGCTTCTCATAAATCTATCATTGTTATTACACAAAAATCATGGGTTCTCCACCTACTAATTCTACTTCCACGTGGTCTTACGTCAAAGTGGCTCAACAGATAGTTTTTCCTACTAAGAAGCAAGCCATCGTGCTCGACGCGGTGGAAGGTATTCCAGTTCAAGAGTATGCATACGCTATTGCGAAAATTATCACCCCAAAGAACATCAGATTTATCTCAAGAATATCTCATGGTAGAGTTTGTCTCTACCTAAATAGTAAGGAGAATACGGATAGACTCACTGAGTCACACACCAAGGTCAACGTTGGCGAGCATATTTTGAAGATTCGTCCTCTACTAACTAAGGCCAAACGTATTATACTTTCTAACGTGTGTCCAATAATCCCTCATCAAGTTCTGATAGATCTTCGTAAGGATCTCAACATTCGTCTCTGTTCACAGATGACATTTATTAGAGCCGTTATGGGTGACAACAGTTTCCCTCATATTATGAACTTTAGAAGACAAGTGTACATTCATCCTGAAGATGCTTCAAACCTTCCTAATGTTCTTCAGTTAAATCATGACGGCACAAACTACTGGATTTATTTATCTACCGAAAAACTCACGTGCTTTCTCTGTAAGGAGGAGGGTCACCTCGGGAACTTTGCAAAAATATTGAATCCTCTGCACGTCTGTCTACTGTATCATCTGCGGCCGGTAAGGAAGATAACCCTGCTTTGATTTTACCAATCAATAACACTAAGGTACTCAGCTCACTTCCTTCTCCATCTGAAGAACATGTGGAGATGAGTGGTGACTATTTAGTTAAGGGTCACCAGCAGGCTCCAGTACCTGCAGAACGTGTAGGCAAGTGTTACGGATCGCGCGAGCTACTCGGCAGCACGCGAGTCAGTATGGGACAGGGGAGAGAGTGGTGACGGGGTTGCCTAAAATCATAATAACAACGCGAGATAATACCGACTTCTTGCCACCTCTCCCCTCGACCGTACTGACTCTTAAGCCACAGCTGATTGCCGAAAAGTCAGTTACTTGACGAACGTTACCGTTAAACTCCAGCTTTGCTTGAGCTGTAAAATCGCTACCGCTATAAGACCATTGCGCTTCTTTGGTCTTAGTTCTTTCTTTTTTTCGACTTAACTCTTTGTTCCTTGCGTTCGATTAATTTCTACTAGTTTTAAGTGGTGTCGGGTTTTTTAGTGTAATAAATTCGACGATTAAAGTTTAAATATATTAGACACATGCCGATTGCCGTTTGCAATTAAAACTCTGCTTGTTCGTATCGTTACGCATTTCTGCACCTTCGACGATCCATACTATTCTTTAACAGCAAGGAACCAACGGAATAAAAGCGACCGCGTGTTGTATGAGGAACTCGGTAAGCCGAGCGAGTTTATTGAATATAAATTGCCGTGGCGTGAGGCGTCAAGCCATGTGATAACGATTAGCGTTTGTTCTCAACGACGTGTAACTGACTTACGTCCGTACTGGACGACGAGTTGAGACCGACTGGCGATCCAGTCGGTGCGCACACTAGCGCCGGAAACGAAGGCACGAAAACGGTGTCGAGCCTCGTGGCCTCCGTTGCGCAGTATCGCCACGTGAGCGGTCTAGGGGAATGTGCGCAGAATTCCCCACAGTACACCCCCCGTCCCCTAATGAGAAGAGGGTGACTAGCCCAATGGCTCAAGGAGGCTGTGCTGCCGCAACATGTACAAAGCGGCTTTTTATTCGCTTACATGAGCTTAAGCTATTACATACGCTTTGGTTTCGTATAACAGATTGATAACTTATTGCGGTACGCAGGTACAAAAAAATCTCACAACTACCTTACAAGGAGACCCCGAATATCGAGACACCCAGATCGAAACGAAATTTTGTGTGAACTGTCACGTCGTCTTTTTTTCGAAAAACAGGCGACTACGGGTCTTTCACGGGCTTTGTAGCCGGACCACGCGCGGCCGCGCGACACGTGGTTCGCCTGCGACAAACAGATCCTCGCAGCTTCGGAATCAAACTCGCTGTTCTCACGATAGTACTGGAAAATTCGGGCGCCAGGCACGTTATCGTGCCGTACGGAAAATCACGAAAAGTCACGAAATTCGAATCGAAACGCCGGGGCTGCGAGAACTGAGCCTCATAATAATAAGAAGCATTTTTCACGGGCTAATGAACAACGAGAAATTCGGCAAAAAGAGTCACTTTATTGGACGGATGGTCTTTAGCTGCCGGTGAACGCCGACAGCGGTTAACAGGTTGCCGCGCGCGTACAATAATGGCGACGGGATTGACGGTCGCTCGCGAGTTCGATTGTCTTTTATCACAATGCTTATTTATCCGGGTCCCGATACCAGGTACCGAGAGGCGGAGAAAGAAGCGGCTACGGGTTTTATAGGTGAAAACCGGGCTGCTTCTAGCCGTGATAGACGCAGTCCACCCGCGATAAGCAACGCGAATTCGAAACTCTTGACTAATACTTTAATATCTCGGGCGCCAGGCACTTTTGAGGTGCCACGCAAAATTATCCACCCTAAGGGAGTCTCGAGTTCACGTTCGCGAGGACCAGAATAGCTCGTGAGGGCCAGGAATACACGCAGGATCGGACAGGACGTTCCCCACGGCGGGAACGGACCTCGTGAATAATGCGTACAATATAAGGTGTGAACAGAGCAATTTATTTACGGCAGACAGGAACTAACCCAAACTTTGAATATTGAGACGAAATCTAACGAGTGGAAAATCGCGATGTAGATCATATAATTTCGGTGAACGGCAAGCTATGGAAAACAATGTGACCGGCGACGAGCCGGCAAGTACGCGGTTCGCGGAAACAAGATGGCCGCGCTGGAATTTGTACGACGCCGGTTGCACGTGCGTAACAATCTGCGAGGTACGAAAGCGTACAAATTCCCGATGTTCGGCGCGATTCTCGGATTAAATAATATCACCCGCGTCGGCAGCGATCCGAGGTGTTAGGCCGGCGCGGGGTCGAGATGGAATTGACCGAATATTTACAAGGGACTGCGCGCGGCTAATTCGCTAACGAACGATTCGCGAACCCGTATTTCGTACGCGAAACTGTAGCTAATCGCTCTCACTGAGAACTCGCCAAAGGAACGCGAAAAGGGCAGCCTATTCACGGCACACGAAACACGTGGTCGCCAAAAGGACGACCCACGTGAAAACTGACACAAAATCACGAACGCTGCTGGAGCCACTTTAAATGATCGCGAATCAACAATAAATCACGTTTAGGAATCCGGTAGGCACTTACCAACGGCAGCAGATGACAATGAAGCTGAACGGCAGCCTTTACAATATACTTGTTCGATGCACACGCGTTTATAATATTACGGCAACAAACGACTTTTCGCTAAGAAGGCCTACGCAGCAGTGATGCGAATTTTCGGTGGCTCGAGGATGCGGAAGTAAGGCGTCCCCTACTTGATTCGGTTTCCCGATTTCCCTAACGGCGGACGCTTCCACCGGGAATGTCTTGACCATTCCAGAACCGGGACGAGACGTCGACGGGACGATTCTTCGTGGTTCTCATCGTGGTCCCTTAGTCCCTCGTCGGTGTCTCCAGGTTGCTTAGCCTGGGCTCGAGGTTCCTTTACTATTTCCTCTGCAGAGGTTGTTTTTCTGGTCCGGCGTTCCGAGTGGGCTTTCGAGACGGCAGCTTGGAATTCTCCTTATTCTGGCGAGTGTTACGTCGGGGCTCCCTGAGCCCACGTTACGTTTCTGCAATCTTTCCGTCGCGCCAATCGGCACGACGTTCACAAATCTACAGTATCGGAACTTAGTTCTTACAACGTCCCAGAGAGAGCGCTTACTGCTAGCGATTTCTTAATTATCCTGCTAGAGGGTGGTCCGGTCCTCGCGATTTTACTTTTGGGTTTTCTTACTATTATGGCATCGGGACGTGGTTAGTTTGTCACGTCACACTTTACTCTCGCGTCGAGCTCGGTAGTCACAGAACTTAGCGTGAATTTACAAGCCAAGAAGCGGCACAAGTCTACCGAGCTCAGATGGAAGACGCGTCTTCTACGGTGACTGGTCAATAGACGGGAATAACGACGAGATCACGGGAACGAAACGGGCACGCCGTGCATTCTCTACGGCCAACATCTCGAGGAGATTTTAACGAAACGCGATAATCGCACGCTGGGGGTTTTCTCTCCGCAAGCTGACCGGAGGCGTGTCGACTCGCAAAACGTTCGCGAGCCAACACGAATGAGTCACTGTACAATATTAGGGACTGAAGCCTGACCGGCACTTACCAGAACAAGGTCGAAACTCCTCCGAGTCCAGCAGTCGCAAAAAATACTTTAATCTTAGGCAATTTTAATTGTCGAATCGCGACTTGCGCTGTTCACGTCCCTTGGCACAGTGACCCATTTGGAGCCGGCTCGGTAACGTGGAAGCGAGGCGTCCTCCTACTCCCTCAACTAATTCCGCCAATGCGACGCTCGGGCCTATCGCGTGAAGTTTCGCGGCCGAGACGGATCTTGTATCCCATGTCCGAAGACTGTGGCAGTGTGTTCGAATTTCAAGATGTTCGCACAGTTTTTCCGCAGCTCGTATAGGAATTGTCCTGGACCCCTCCGGACGTTGTTTTCCGTATCCTATCCCGGGTGAGGCGGCGATGGGGTCGAGCGGGTGGTCGACTCTTTGGATACCATTCCCTCGTCCGCGCCTCCAGGTTCGCTAACCCGGGCTCCGTCCAATCCCCGATGGTTCGGCACGAACGACGATCCGCGATAGGTCCTTTGAGCGCCTTTACTTAAGGTTTTCACGCTAATTGGCGGCAGAATTAGGTACCGGGCTCCTCACTGGAATCCGGCTACGGTCCTGTAACTTCACCACTGGGCGCGACGTTCAAAACGCGATAATTCTGTTCCGCTGATACTTGGACTTCCCAGGGAGAGCGGTCGCAACGTGTTTCCCGTTTGTACACTGTCGGAGGTCGGCTCGGTCTTTCGGCATTTGGCCGGAAGGACGTCGGCAAAACCTGCCACGTCACAGAACATAGCTTAGACACACTCATGAACTATTTCATTGGATTTCCCTTGAATGCGCGCCTGTTTTCGAGATAATCGATATTGAAATGCGACATGTAAGGTATATTCCATGAGTGAAAGCCTCTTGTCACAGCGGTCCGTGGCCGAGTGGGTTGAACGAATGTCTACCACAAGGTAAGTCGGGATTCGCGTCCCGTATGGGCATTTTTTAAAAAATATTTTTTTTTACGTTTTTTTTATTTTTCTACGTTCTACACATTATTCTTAATATAATAAATGACAAGTAATCTTGTTTTACGATAGACAAGATATGTGTTTGATAAAAATCTAGCATACTCATTGTGGTAACTATTATAACTATAACGCAAATTATTTTTGCTGTGTTGAGGCCTTTAGCCAAAATACGAAGACTCTAATAAATTATCATAAAATAGTATCATTTCAACTTCAGTATTTTTAGTAATCGCCCCGTAGCGGCCATCGACACGCACAATGAAACATTGGGCGTGCAAATGGTCGGGATGGTTTGCGAGACAAGCAGCAATAAAGCTATTTTTGAGAAAGCCGTTTTTAATGCGTACAATTTATTGTTAGATGCTGTAGATCAGACATGGGCGACGATGGCCCGAAAAACACATGTTGCTACTACTTTGGGACTGTCTTACCGAGCAAGAGGAGGAGAGAAACAGCAATATGTGTTTTTCAGGCCACCGACGCCCAGGTCTGTTGTAGACAATGGACGGTAAGTACTTCGCGGAACAGGAAAAAAATCCCGCCATATCATAAAAACCCGTACGATAACTTGCAGCTTTCCCGAAAAAGCAAACTACCTGATTGGCAACAATTGTTACCAACTGCCCAATCAGTGTAGTTTAGAATATAGGATCCGCCTTTCGGAATAGTTTTAAAAAGGCGTAGCAGTAAGAAAAAGCTAAAGAAGCTCTAAATACTTGTAAGAGTAAAGTCGATCTGTTGAATAAAAGTCAGTTCCCGCAAACTCGTACTATTCTCATTTAGAATCCAACAACATAGTTTCTTCAGCCTCCTTATTGTTTGTATGTTTAAAACATCGTTACAATATCGTTGCAATGGAGCCTCTGCCAAGCAATTCGGAAGCGATCGTGGAAAATATTGTGGATTTGGAGGATGAAGTGTTCGATGTATTACTCAACCCTACGAGTGAAGAGCAAAAGCAGGAACTGGCAGATGGGATACATCATATGCAGAAGCTGCTGATCCGAATGCAGTGCATAAAAGATGGAGTGAGTGCTAAAATAAGCAAACGTTCCATGCTAATCGGGTGAGAGCTCATGAAACGATTCATGAAAATGTGTGGAGAAATGACGTTCACCGAAGAATAAGTATTATTACTAACTACGGAAGCAGACGCGTGTGAGCCTCGTGGCACAAAGAGACCTGTGGAGGGAATGGAATGATCATCGACGAGCAGTGACGATGGAGGAAAAACCCGCGATTTAGTTCCTTATGAGGTAAAACTTAAAACAATAAAATTGTCAGAGGAAAATACAAAGTGGTCGTTCGCCACTTTACAAAAACGTTCAACGCATTTTCTGAAGAGTAGATGGCAACTATCTACGTGGAAGGAGCAAGTTTAAAAAGGCGGCTCTCGTTTGGACAAATTAAAAATTATTAATAATACTGTGTACGAACGATTCGATGAGGCAAGGCGAAATAATTTGGCTCTTGTTACGACTCGTATACTGAAGCAGTGGGCTATGACCGTCGCATTTCGCCTAATTGACGACAATTTTCGGTTTCTTCGTCGGACACGTGGGAGTGCGAATTTAAAAAGAACCATAAAATTTCACAACGGCGTGTGACAAAGTATGTCAACCAAAAAGATAAAGTGTCGTTTGATACGCTGTTGGAGACTGCGTCAATATTTCAAAGGCAGACGGCCAACACGATTAAAAATTTCTCACCTGATTTTGTGATAAACACCGGCCAAACTGGATGCGAGTACCGAATTAGTAGTCAGCGTACTCTGTCGTACAAAGGGGAAAAAATGACACACACTGCTGTGGGTCAGCTATCAAGATTGACCCACTCTTACACGGCGCAATACGCTATAACATATTCCGGGAAGTTGTTGCCGCAAGTTTTCATATGCCAGCAAGAGGCAACCGGAAAATTCGGCCATCGCGTTGCGGAAGACGTGGAACCGTACATGCAGCAATATAGAAATGTGTAAATTACTTCCACCAAATCGGGAAAATTGCAGCGGGACACATACGAGGATATTTTTGAACGGTGTCATCAAACCGTATGTGAAAAATAATAAATTTCTATATATTATTGACTCCTGGAGCGGGCAGACATCCGTGTCTTTGCACCAGAAAAAATTCATGGACGAACAAGGACATCCAACGTGCACGTTAGCCGTTATTCCTCCAAAGTGTACTCCATTGTGCCAGCCGTGCGATGTGTACTTTTATCGTCAAGTAAAAAACTATTTACGGCATATTCAGAATTACCCGGGTCTTCTACAATCCAATCAGGAAATAGCATCGAGGAAGGATGTCGTAAAAATTCATTCCCTCGTATACGATCAACTGCAGGCTCCCATATATGAGAAAATGTTAAGGTAAATATCCAGATACATTTTCTTTTATGTAATAATGTATTTCTAACGGTATAATTAACAATATTTTATCATGTTATCAGATACGCGTGGTACGCTTCCAAATTGCGAGCGGATAGAGAAATCTTCGCCAACGTGAACGAGGTAGCGTTTTCGGAAGATTTAAAAAAAGAAAAGTGCAACTGCAACGAAAGTGCAACAGTATTTGTGTGGTGTTCGTGGTGCAGAATATACTTATGTTTCGGGTGCTTTTTCGACGCCCATCGCCCCACTACGTGCTGGCGGGAATCGTGGTGTTAATATATTTAATTTCTTGCTTATTTGTTGTAAACTTATTTTACATTATTGCAAAAACTTCGAAAAAGAAATAAAAAAATTTTCCCGCGCGGAAACATATCTTGTCTATCGTAAAACTAGATTACTTGTCATTTATTATATTAGAAATAATGTGTAGAACGTAGAAAAAAATGCCGATACGGGACGCGAACGCCGACCAACCTCGTGGTAGATATTCGCTCAACCCACTCGGCCACGGACCGCTATGACAAGAGGCTTTCACTCATGGAATATACCTTACATGTTGCATTTCAATATCGATTATCGCAAAAATGGGTGCGCATTCAAGGGAAAACCAATGGGATAGTTCATGAGGGTGTCTAAGCTATGTTCACACAAAATTTCGTTCTGATCTGGGTGTCTCGATACGCGGGATCATCTTGTTAGTCTATGGACGGCGCGGGGAATATATTTAATTTGCGCGACTGTTTCCTTAAAGGACACTTTTTTACGCGCGTACATTCTAGGTGCGATTGGCCTGGCGCTCGACGGAGTATCGGGTGCGGCGGAAGACGCTTGATCGCTCGCTTGAAACGGTAACTGCACGTCCGCTGTCAGTCTGTCGGCAGACGAAGCGGGCTGTGCGCTAGCCAACGGCGGCTCTATCTCCTCGCGAATGAAATACGCCGGTTTTAGATGCTCGACGGATACGGTGCACGGTCTTCCATTCACCTCGATACTATATGATCGGTCTGAGCGTCGTTCAAGGACCTTGTGTGGCCCGGTATACAGCTTCTCTAAAGCCTTCTTCGCCCTGGCTTGGCAGAACACGTGCGTGCACGACGCGAGATCTTCGTAACAGAAAGTTCTGCGCTTGTCGCGGTGTGCCACTGGCACGGGGCGGATCTCCCTCATGTACTCCCTGAATTCATCCAGGAGGTATCGGGGTAGGGGTAAAAATTCTGAAGAAGAAAAAATTCGCCAGGTACGCGCAAGGATGTACCGTATAACAAGTCGGCTGGTGACGCGAGGGTATCCAATCGCACTCGTGTGCGGAGCCCAAGAAGTACTGTCGACAGGACACGCGTCCATTGCCGCGAGTGGCAGGTGAGAGCTGCCTTGAGATCGCGGTGCCAACGTTCCACCATGCCGTTGGCGGGTGGGTGGTAGGGCGCCGTGCAAATGCGCTGGCAACCGATGAGCGACAGAAGCGCTGAAAAGAGTTCGGATTCGAACTGTGCGCCTTGGTCGGAGGTTAAATATGTGGGTGCGCCGTAGCGTGCGACCCACGTATCGAAAAAGGCTCGCGCTATGGATTGCTAGGAGGAGTCCACGATGGGCACGACCTCCGGCCAACGCGAGAAACGATCGACAATCGTGAGCAGGTAACGGAAACCCTCGTTTCCGGGCAGAGGTCCAACCACGTCGATGTAGACATGTGAAAATCTGCCTTCGGGGGCAACAAATTTATTCGGTAAAAATTTGACGTGCCGTGCAAATTTAGCTTGCTGGCAGAAGACACAATTTTTGCACCAGCGCGCGATATCGCGGTGCATATCCGGCCACACGTATCTCTGTCGGACGATCCGGTTTGTGACTTTTGCTCCCGGGTGCGAGGCGGTGTGGAACAACGCGAACACACGTTTGCGCATTGAAGAAGCCATGTAGGGATGTAGAGATTCGTCCGACATGTCGACGACAGTTCGACGGCGTCGAACTAAGTCAGAAATCTGATCGCCTGAATAAAAGCGACTACGTGCTGTATGAGGAACTCGGCAAGCCGAGCGAGTTTATTGAATATAATTTGCCGTGGCGTGAGACGTCACACCACGTGTTAGCGACTAGCGTTTGTTCTCAACGACTTGTAATTGACTTATGTTCGTACTGGACGACGAGTTGAGACCGACTGGCGATCCAGTCGGTGCGCATACTAGCGCCGGAAACGAAAGCACGAGAACGGCGTTGAGCCTCGTGGCCTCCGTTGCGCAGTGTCGCCACGTGCGTGGTCTAGGGGAATATGCGCAGAATTCCCCACAAACAGGATTCTATTGCGCCATCTTTCACTAAGCTTGTACTGCCTCCGCCTCCCGTCTAGCGCCCGCTATCGAGCACTTCATCAAATAGTCAAGCTGCTAGTTGTGTCTCGATAGTGCGCAATCCAGTGAGCTCATTCCTAAAGTCAAGAGGACCATAAAAAAAGTGAAAAGGCCGGAAATCTCTTCTGCCGAATTAGTAGCTCAGTTAGAACCAGCTAAAAATACTATCATGACTAATGCTCACAATTACTCAATCAGATTTGACAATGTTACTGAGTTCCTACAGCTTTCTTATAATAACCCGAAGATATTTGACATTGCTTCTAAATACACCAATGATATCTCCACTCTTGTCTCCATGCTGTCCGACATAAATGTTTCACTCTCCGAACGTTGTTTGAAGAATCGAATCTCCAGGATCATTAAGAAACTTGTACTTAATTCTAATTTGGATCCTGATGAGGGTTCAAGTACGGATCCATCCTTCAAAGAATCTCAAGAAGCCCTTTTTTCCTGAATGGATAATAATGAATAGATTTCTCAACATTCTGTTTTGGAACGCCAGAAGTATTAAGAGAAAAGAACAAGAAATACGAACAAGGCTCAGCAATATTGACATTTTTGTGTGTGGAATCGTAGTTTTCTCATACTGATAATTTCACTCTTCCTGGATTCTCCATATTAAGAAGAGACAGAACTTACTCGAGAGGTGGAGGTATCCTAACTGCAATTGGCAAAGGGTTAGGTTTCTCTGAAATTAATAATATCAAAATTCCCAACAGGTCTGTTGAAATCTGTGGGATTAGTTTTTCTAATCTTAAGGTCCGTTTGATATAATTGTCTGTTACAGAACCTCTGGTCTTACCTTGACACAGGTTCAATGGAATTTTATTGTCAGTAATGTTACTAATAATAGTAATTGTACTTTTGTTGGTGATTTTAATTCGCACAATACAAATTGGAATTGTGCGCTTTCTGACAGCGACGGGGTAAGACTCAGTAATGTTGCTGAACTTTACAATTCATTTTGCATAATGATAATACTAGTACGCATATTTATTTTTCCAGGTCTCTTAAATCCAATATTGATCTAATTTTTTCTTCTGTAAATCTTTCTGATCATATTGAGGTCTGGATCTGTGATGAGACATATCAGCGTTAACGTAGGTCAAAAATTCCATTATAGAAAACGTTCTTTTAAAATTAAATCGGTTCGTACAGATTGGAAGCAATTCGGCGAATCTCTTGAGAACTCGCTTTCTCATTTTGACTCTTCGGCATTTGTTGAAATGTCTGCTTGCTCTAAGTATGATCTTTTTGTTACTATTGTAACGAGCCTGCTTCCCGACGGCTCGTTGCAACGGTCCTCCGCGGCCGAATTAGCCCGTCGGGCCAAGGTTCGCGGGCGGAACGCGGAGGGACGGGATTTACGGCAGGAACGAAATAACACTTTAATGCATGTCGATTCACTCCCGTACCTCACTGCACGCTTGCTCGCGGAACGCGCGTCAATCCGATCTCTCGCGGGGGTGGTCGATTCCGTCGGCACGATGTCGCGGACGGGTCGGCGGCGTCGTTCACGTTATCGGACCTCGTGGCCCCTCTGCTCGCATCGTCGCGATGTTGTTGCAACGACGCGCGAGCGTGGTAAATATGAAAAGCGGCATGGCGCGTACACGTCGTTGCGACGCTCGCTATACGTGGTCGGTCTCCGGCAATCGCGTCTCGTCGTCACGGTCACCGTGACTCGGGAACGCAGCGATCTCGGATCGCCGTTCCGGACTCGTTGTTACAACGAGCTCTCGAGGGCGAACATCGGGCGGCGGCTCATGCACGCGGACGTTTTCCAACGTTCCGAATTCGTCGCGAATTCTTGCGGCCTCACTCGTATTCGCTGTCGCAACGAATCATGAGGAGCTCCGGTCGGTTAACAAACACGGTTACTTACTGGGCGAGGACTCTTCCGTGTTCGAACGTTCGTACATGATCGGTTGAGAGCCGCCAAGAGAGAGAACACTTGTCGCGTAGCGATCCTTTTATGCCCTCGCCGAACGGGTGACGAGGGGTACTGTGCGGCGCGGTGTATTACGGAACTTCCGGTGACATCGTACGTCCGGTTGATCTACTTTTCGGCTTCCGGTTATCGCCGAACGTGGTGTACAGGCGGGAAGAGCACGCGGTGTTGTCGGATCGCGACGCGTTTCGGTGCAGTCGTGCTTCGGCGTTACTCGGCTCTCGTCGGTGCGGTTCGGGTTTGTAGCTAGCATTCCGTTTCGTAACAGGCCTGGTACGAACAGGTCTGTTACACTATCTTGACAGACACAGTTAAAAGTTGCACTCCCGCCCGTAGATTTGTTCCCCGGCAGAGGAGGAGTAACTCTGCGCCCTTGTAGGATATTGAATGTGACAGGATTCTCAGACTTAAAAGAGCATCTTATAAGAAGTGGGAGCACACGTTTAACATGGATAACTTGACAGAGTATAGAAGGTTGTGCGTTCTTGTCACAAATCTTTTAAAACTAAACAAAGAGAGTACTTTATAAAATTTGTTGAGGGCATCAATTTTCACACGGATCCCGAGTATCTTTGGAACAAGTGCAGGATACTCCAAAATAAATGGGTCAAGATAACTCTCCATCTCTCATTGGATAGTCCTGTTAATGTTAAACAAATTGAAACTGCCCTTGACAAAATAAGTCCTGCTTGGATTCAGTCTGATCCCTCCTGGCTTCCTCTCTGTCAGACCAACTTGTTCTTTGATTCTTTATTCTCTCTTCTGAATTTAATTCGGCACTGGCGCATAAAAGAATATCTTCATCTCCAGGGATGGATGACACTGACTTTGATATCTTAAAATGGCTTCCTGATAAATATAAAGTTATCCTGCTTGACATTTTTAACGAAATGTTTTTGTCCAATGATTATCCACCCTTTTGGAAATGGTCTTCTATTCACTGTATTGGCAAATCGGATGGTGTTGGGCTTCGCCCGATCTCTCTCACCTCTAGTTTGTGTAAACTTTTTGAGACATTGGTAAAAAACAGAATCCAGTGGTGGGTCGAAAGTAATAACCTACTCCCTCGTGGTCAACGTGGTTTCAGATGCGACAAGTCTTACTTAGACAATTTGTCTGATCTGACGTGCAGGATAGGTCGAGCATTTTCCGAGAGGAGGGAGGTCTTGGTAGCGTTTCAAGATGTGCAGGGTGCATTCGACAATGTGTGTGTGGATATTCTACTCTCCAAACTTGCTAACATTGGTTGCTCTCTTAACAATGTAAGATTTATCAAGTTCCTGACTCATGAGAGATTCATGTTCTCTGTTATTCCTGATAAAATTTGCAGGGTAGTTGACGAAGGCGTCTCACAGGGTGGTGTTCTCAGCCCTCTTCTATATATTATTTATGTTACTAATATCCTTGATAATATGGCGTGCTAGGTTACTGTTTCTCAATTTGCTGATGACATTGCCGTTTTTCATGAATTTATATCCCCTTGCAGTGCCACAGATATTATTCAAAATACTATTAGAGAAATAAAATTTAATCTCTCCGTTCTTGGACTGGACTTACCTTCCAGCAAGACTGTTCTTTTGCATTTTAATAATAAGAAAATTCCTACTTTTTTTTACATGAGGAAAATGCTTTTACGCATATCCTGTACCCCCTGCGAGAGATACAGGGTTATGTGGGGCTTACGTGGCCAGAAGGGCTCACAGTACCCACTAAAAACCTCGTGATAACCTTCCCTAAGCTAATCGGGGGCGGCTGGGATCTCCGAGGAACACAACCAGCCGTCCCCCTTCGCCCTTGACCACTATGAGACCCCGTCCCGGGGGGGGGGGGGAAGGCAGCTACCCCCAGCAATACCTAATCTATAAGGGCGCAAGCAGGTTACCCACTTGCACCCCCCTTCCATGGGCCGTTCGGTGGGCTTCACGAGTCTCCAGCTCGTTCCGCCCAACGAACCCCGTCGCTCGAGGAGCCCTTAAAAGGGCTCTCGGCCGAGGTCTCCGCGCGCCCCTCCCCCACTCCCACCCCCCGCCCCAACAATCTATATGTCCCCCACGGGGGACAGAGGCAAGGAGGGTGGGAATAGTCCCCCCCGTCCGAAGAAACTACCCGACTTGGGTGCCCTTTTTCTGGGGGAGGCGGGAAGGACTTATCTAGTCTCGCCTCCCCTTAACCGTCGCCGCCAGAGCGACGTTCCTGGCGGAGAGGGGGTCGGTTTCCCTCTCCCTTTCCCCGATCTCCTTCCGCTGCATCATCTCCTCGCAGAAGGAGGTCACGGCCAACAACGAGAGGTTGCCTCCAATCTCGCTTCTCAGGACACGGCGCTGCGCCGACCACGCCGGACACTCTTCCAGCGTGTGCCGCTCCGTGTCCAAAGCCTCCGCACAGTGGTGGCACCGTTCGGTGGGTTCCCTCTTGATCCACGTCAGGTACCGGCCGAAACATTGTTCGATTAAAATTCATCTGCCGGCATCGTTGTGCGATTATGCGATTATATTCGCGTAGCGTGCCGTTATAAATGTATTTCCGAAGATTGTCGAAAGTCACCTGTAACGTGGACTCGACGGTTATCGTTGTTCGTCGGTCTCTCTCTGCGGTCTTCGGGCGGACCGAGTAGTTCGAGGTGCGCGGTAAGGGGGACGAGCAGCGACGACAATATATACACAACAGCTGATCGAGTCCCGTTGTGTTCTTATTATTTTCTCTTGTCGAAATTGTCAATAGTGATTACACGCGATCGATCCTTTCGTCTCTGCCGATAGAGACAAAGCGAAGCCGTTAATCCCGTGCCGCGAACGATTGCGGATCGACGAATAAATCGAAAAACGCTCTCCCAAATCCGTCTAATTCATTTTTCATCCTTATGCTATTTCGCGATCGTGAGTTCAAGTTACCGTTTGCCGGAAACCAACGAAGATCGAAACAAACATCCATGACCGGTTAACACCTGGGTGGATCTGTAGGTGAGCCTTACTGGCCTCTCGCAACATTCCTCCAGGATGGGCAAGAGGGCCCGGACTATTGGCCGGCCCGTATCAGCGGCCAGAATTTCCGACCACCACAGGGCCAGCGACTCTTGCCGGGCCTGGCGCTTCAGCACTCCGATCCTGTCCTCGACATCTGGGTCCACGTCTCCCTTGCGAAACGAGCGGACGGCCAAATACAAGGCCGCCCGCTCCCTTGCCAGATGGTGCAGGGGAATCAGATCCGCGAGGAGGCACGCCGCCTCGGTGGAGACGGTGCGACAGCCCCGTATGGTCCGCAAGGCCAGCCGGCGCTGCACTCTGTTGCAGAGTGTTTTACTGCGCCGGCTGACCGACAATGCGTCGGATCACACGGGTGCCCTATATAGGAGCTTGCTATGCACCACCCCCGTATAGAGGCGGCGGATCCGTCCATCGGGCCCCCCAATATTGGGCAGCAGCCACCCTAAGGAGGCCGCCATCGCTTGAGCCTGGGCGGCCAACCGACCGAAGTGCTTCTCGAAGCGCCAGGGACTGTCGAGAGTCAGGCCCAGATACTTCATCTCCTGCCTGACCTCGACAACGGCATCATCTACCTGGATCCCGAGTTGGGGCGGCGGCCGCCGGTTCGGAGGCAATGCGTGTAGACACATCGCCTCCGTCTTACCGGCGGCTATCTTGAGCCCCAACCCCTCGATCCTACCCACCACGGAGTCCACCACTACAGCCTCCAAGGCTATCGTTCCCCTCCATGTCTTTCCCTCCACGACCACCAGCGTATCGTCCGCATAGCATATCACACTGGCGTCGCGGGGGAGAGTGGTCCGCAGCATCGAGTCGTATGTTATGTTCCACAGGCGCGGACCTAGAACCGACTGACCTAGAACCGGCCACGGTACTCAAACCGCCTGTCCCGGAGATAGTCCCGAATGATCTCTCGGAGGTAGGTGGGCACTCTATGATACTCCAGCGCCCCCACTACCTCATTCTCAGGGCAGAGTGTTAAACGCGTTGGTGATATCAAGCGATACCGCCAACAACAGCCTGCCCGCAGCGACCGCCCTGGTCCGGAGGGAGACGAGCCGATCGATAGCATCGATCGTAGAACGCCCCCTACGGAACCCAAACTGACAGTCGCTGAGGTCAGGACCCACTTCAGACAGGTGCTCGACGAGGCGGTCCGCGATTATGTTTTCGAAGATCTTCGCCACCTCGTCGAGGAGACACAACGGGCGGCAAGCAGAGGGAAGCTCCGCGGGTTTTCCTGCCTTCCGGAGGAGAACCATTCTGGCGACTTTCCATTCTCGGGGGAAGATGCCCCGGCTCAGACACGTGTTCACCACGCCTAATAGAGCCGGGGCGAGGACGTCGAGCGCCGCAGCCAACGCTGGTCCGGGGACACCGTCTGGTCCGGGGGCCTTAACGCTCCCTTCCCTCATCCTCCAGACCGCCTCACAGTGTGTCCAAACGGCGAAATCGTGGCTAAAATCTCGAAAATGAACTTTCCGGTTGGGATACGGTAAGAACTATTTTAGATTCTTTAGTATTGTGCCTATGGAAAAACCGAGGTGCGGAGGTTTTATTACTTATACCTGAAAAATGGTGAGAGCTCGAAGTTTTCGTTCATTAGCCGTACAGTAAGCGTGCTGTGAGGAACTGTATGAACGTGAAAAGTGAAAAGTGCATATTTCGAAAACGGTTTATTTAATTTCAATTCTGTAAAATGGATGCTGTTCCTGGAAGTAAGTAGAATGTCTCTGACTACTAGTATATCTGAAATAGTTCATGGTTACGTTGTATAATTATAAATCCTATTAGAAGACGGGAACAGAAAAGTTTTAAGGACAAATTTTGAACATATAGAGTAAAAGTTGTGTATGAAGCAACATGACGCTATAATTTTTGTTGGAACTTGTAGTTGACACTGTCATCTTTCAAGATTTTCAAAAATCAGCTGCCCGAAAGTGCCATTTTGTTTTTTAAGAGCATTTTGTAAATGCAGAATGAAGCAACGTAATGCGTGTTTTCTCGGGACTTGTAGACTTAAAAATTCGTCAAACAAATACTGTACAGTTTTGCATCAGTTTATTATTAATTTCAATGTATTATTAAGATACATAAATAATATGACAATGTAAAAATTGGTTTTTCACTATTAATCATAGTTTTTTAATTATTATTTTTTCTAAGAATGTATTGAGTTACACATACGACAAAATTGGTAATTTAAAAATTGCAGCTTCCAACTTAATAATTATTTCATATTTTTCACGAAAGAATAATGAGAATTCAAAAGTATCGTGAAGATCATATTTCAGACTATCAAATGGGCAAAGCTATCCTTGTGTGTGTGTGTATTCTCTCTCTCTCTCTCTCCTTTTTAAATTATATTGTAATTAATAAAATTTCATTTACTTTCAGGCTCTTGTGATGGTGAGATTCTTTTCACGAGAAAAGAAATTTTTCTCATAGTCAAGGACCACTTAAACAGCAGTTTTAGTGCCATTATTGAACATTTGGAAAACGTATTGACTGAGAAGATCGGTTATTCTCTACAAATTACTGATAAGGAAATGAAATCGGCATTGACGACATTGTTTTCTCAAATGAGACGAAAATGGCAAGAGGCAAGGCGTACCGAAGACCGTTTCTTCAAGAATTTTGAGAAATGGCTTGAGGGAACAGTAGCGTTCCGCGTACCTATGGTAATTTCGGAGACACCACAGGTTAAACGCGGTCGACCATCTTCGAAATTTACCGCTTCAAGCGAAAGGACGAAGCGACAGAAAACTGAGGAACTCCGAAGACATTTTTCACCGGAAGAATTATACTATGCCACACACATGAGTTTACGGGTTGATGGAAAATTACATGCATCCGAAATTGTGAAAGACATAACTTCAGCGAGCCCATCAAGGGCTCAGAATTATAGACAATCTATGCAAACGGTACATGAAAATAGATTATCCGGTGAAGCTACTCTCGCGGCATTAATTGATAATAAATTATCGACAAGAGTATATATAGGATTGAGGAACTTGGGTACACAAAACAATCGCAATTTATTTCCCCCATATAAATCAGTATTACAGGCAAAGAAAAAATGTTACCCTTCCTCAATTACAATTACGGAATCATGTGCAGAAGTTAAGTTGCAATCTTTGTTAGATCACACAATTCAACGAATTTTAATATCACAGGAAGACACTATTAAAAAAAGGTACGGCATATGGATCTCGTATGTAAATGGGGATGTGACGGAAGTTCTTCGCAAAGTATGTATAAGCAGAAGTTTTCAGATCAAAGAAAAACAGATGTTGATATATTTTTAACATCATTGGTACCACTTCGACTTATATCTGTCCAAAAAATTGTAATGTGGAGCAATACGAAGCCATCTTCCCCTCGATTCTGTAGACCCATAAAAATTGAATTCCTGCATGAGGACACTGAAACTTCATTGAGTGAGGTACAATATATTGAAAAACAAATTGAAAAACTTGTTCCATTTCATACAATTATAGATGGGAAGGAAATTACGATCAGTTATAAACTCGCATTGACTATGATCGATGGAAAAATTTGCAACGCAATTTCAAGTACACCGTCTACGCAACGTTGTTATTTGTGCGGAGCGACGGCAAAACAATTCAACAATGTTACAAAAATGCTTCAAAGAAGCAAAAATATAAATGCTGGGGGAGTTATTTGGAGTTCGTCTCTGAGTTTCATTACAGTGGCTGCGAAGTTGTAGAAATGCGCGAAGTTATCTTTGCTGACTAATTCATTGAGGCGGCATGGCCAGGTGGTTTTGTTGGCTCGTAGTTTTTGGATAAGTTCAGTTCTGTGGTCACGGATGGATGGGCAGTCGAAGATTATGTGTCTGACGGTGTCTGTGGATCCGCAGGTGCAAAGATCGTCGGCAGAGATTTTAAGGGAATGTAATTTTTGTTTGATACGTCCGTGTCCAGTCAGGAGCTGGGTGACATAGTAGTTCAGCTTGATCCATTTCTGTTCTGCTCTGTTATGTGTATCGTTGAAAAATTCGTGGGTGATTCTGCCGGTGGTAGATTCATCCCACTCTTTTTGCCATACTGTGAGAGTTTGGTGCTTTATTGCATTAGTCCTGTCTGTTATTTCGTCTGGAGATATGTCGGGGTTCGAAGGAGTGAAGTGAAGGTTTCCTATGCTGAAGGGTTGGTTGTTTCTGAGATGGAAGATTGGCTTGCGTTCTGCTAGTAGCATGTCAACTGGGGTGGTTCCGGCTATGATTGTGAGTGCATCACCGGAGGTGGTGCGATAGGCGCGCGTGGTTTTGATAAGGACGTGTCTCTGGGCTTGTCGGAGTTTTTTAATGTGCCATTTGTTGATCCTGTCGGCCCAACCGGCGGCTGCGTAGGTTATAACTGGGACGAAGACTCCTTTGTATATTGACGTCATGCATTTGTGGTTCAAGCCCCAGTGTGATTTGGAGATTCGAGAGAGTTTGTTGAAGATCTGTTTGGATTTGGTGGCTATATGGTTGACGTGTGGAGTGATATTAAAACGGGGACCGAAGTGGATTCCCAGGTATCGGACATGTGGTGGGATCTTGAGTGAACGGTTACCTATTTTAACTGTTGGAGGTCTGTGGGTGTCTAGGAGCCCTTTTGTTAGGAGGATTTCTGATTTGGATTCGGAAAGTTGAAGTTTGTTTCTGGAGCACCAGGAGGTGATTATGTCTGTGATGACTTTTGCCCTGTCCTCCATTTCTTTTCTGCTATTACCAGTGACTGTGACTGCGAGATCGTCGGCGTAAGCTGTGGCATTGTAACCACAGTTATGGATAGTGTGTAGGAGATTATCAAAGATTATGTTCCAGAGATATGGAGAGAGGACGGAGCCCTGTGGGCATCCCTTGGTGACGCGCTTGGAGATTTCTCTGTCGTTATTTATGATTTTGACTTTTCTATTGCTGAGGTAGTCTTGGATTACTCTAAAAATATTGCTGGGGCATTGTCTGACTTTGAGTTGCGTGAGGATGGCGGGCCACCAGGCATTGTCAAAGGCGCCGCTAATATCGAAGAGGAGAGCGATGGCATATTTTTCGGGAGAGCTATGTGTGGCTTCGCGGAGTTGCAGAATAGCATGGTCAGTTGAGAGGCCGGGTTTGAACCCGTGTTGGGATTTAGATGCCAGGGGGTGTCTATGAAAGAGGTGTGAGAGTCTGTTCGAGATAAGCTTTTCGAGGAGTTTACTAATGATTGGAAGTAGGCAGATGGGCCTTTAGGATTTTGGGTCGGTTTTAGGTTTGTTCTCATTTTTCAGAAGTACTCTTATGATGCCTGTTTTCCAAAGGGTGGGGAATTTGCCATGTGCAAGGCAGCTGTTGAATAGGAGGGTTATTTCTTGTCCGAGTAAATGCCATGCCCGCTTTAGGATAATCGCTTCGATTGAGTCTATGCCTGGAGCTTTGTTATTTTTTAATTGTTTTAGTGCTAGCTGCACCTCTTCCATCTCAAAGAAGGGGGCGTTAGGTGTGTCTGGCGTGGTCAAGCTTTCAGTACGGGTGATTCTGTGCAAGACGGTTTCTGTCTCTGGGTTGTCGTCGGGGACTAGGGAGTTTAGGAGGATCCTACTCGTTTCTTCCCATGATGTAGTTTGGCCGTCTGTGGTTAGGATGCTTTCGCAGGCCTGTTCAGGGTGGATTTTATTCATCTGAATTTTGTACGCGATTCCCCAGGGGTTGGAGTTTCCCTGTTCGGTGACAAATTTCCTCCAGCTTTGGATTTTAGTTTTACGGATGGTAGCTGTGTATTTATTTCTAGTTTGCCGGTATTGGGTTTTTAGGAGTTCTTTTCTGGCCGCGATTTTTTCGGATTGGTACTTTCTTTTGAGGTGTCGGACCTCCGAACGGAGGGATGAAAGATGTGGGGACCACCAGGGGACAGAACGAGAGAATCTAGTTTTAGTTGGGATAGCTGCCTTGGATGCTGTGCTTATGAGATCGTGTATGCGGTTACTTAGGGTTTCAGGGTCTTCCAGGTACGGATCATCTGTGGTAGGGGGATATTGGGTTTTGTGGTTCTGAAGTACTTTCTCGAATTTTTTCCAGTTTGCTCGTTTGGTGTTGAATCTAGGATTGAGGGCATTCCTCGCGGTGGGCGGTGGGGCGTCGAGATTGAATGTAATAAGGTTGTGATCACTGGTTGTGCTATTGGGGAGGACTCTCCAAGATGAGAGTCGTTTATAGAAACTATTTGTGGAGAGGGTTAGATCAATATTAGACACATGGTGCGCATTATTGAAAGTAGGTGGGTTGTCGGGTGAGTTTAGGATATGGAGTCTGAATTGGGCGATGAAGTCTTCCATCGCAATTCCTCTTTCGTCTGTAAGTTCGTTGAAGCAGAGTGGAGATTTGGAGTTGCTGTCGAGGAGGATAATTATATTGTGGTTTGCTAGTGTTTGGAGGATTGTTTCTAGGTGGTGGAGATAGGGCTGGATATTGTCGCTGTATTGGAAGTACATGTTAATTATGTATAATTTGAGGTTTTTGGTCGAGACTTCGATGCAGATGCAGTGGCTATTGCAAAGATTTCCTAATTTGAGTATGGTAAGCAGTGGGTTTCTGATAACAATTGCTGCTTTGATATTTCCCGGGCCGGAGCAGTTGGAGAATTTTTTCTGGTCTGTGATTATTTTAGTGTTTTGACCGAAGCTACTGAGGGAGTTTCGAAACGAGTAGGGTTCTTGGATTGCGAGGATGTCGATATTTTCTTCAGAGGCACAGACTCGGAGTTCTTCTAAAACTGATCTGGAGTTTTGCGCGTTGATTTGAGCTATCCGGATGAGCGGGGAGGGAATCTGGTTGGGTCTGCTTCCCATAATCGATTTTAGATAGGTAGTGCTGGGTTGCGTGTTGGAAGGCGGGGCAGTCTTTGGAGCGGGAGGAATGGTCGTGGGGCTTGCCGAATCTTTTGCAGTTTACGCACTCTGGATTCTGGGATTTCGAGGGACAGTCTTTGAAGGAGTGACCATCTTTGGCACAGTGGCCGCAGGTATCTATTGAGGCTCTGCAGTGTTTGGATACGTGGCGGAAGCTTTGGCATTTGTAACATCTGCTTACAGCTGTGAAATCGTGAATATAGCAGGAGAGCCAGTGCATGAAAACGCGACCCCCTTTCTTAAAAATATCGCGGGCTGCCGGGGAAACTTCTACTACCCAATTTGCGGAGTCGCGACTTTTATCTCCTGTTTTGAAGAGCAATTTCAGGTGTTCTGGGGATTTAAAATTGTTCAGACTGCTGAGGTTTTGTAGCTGGATTGCTGAGATGATGGTTTCCTCTTTTACATCATTAGGTACTCCGTATATTATCATGCGCGGTCTTTTTTGGCGGGAAGTTCTGCTTTGAGGCCGGCCTTTATTAACTTTGTATTGTTTATTACTGAGATTAGGTCGTCCTTAGTGTGGGTTTCGATTAGCACACCGTTGTTGCCTATTTTTCGGAGGTTTCGGATTTGTAATTTTTCATCGATCGGGGCGACGGAGGAGATGATTCTTCGCTTGGTTTCATCGCTATTTGTGATGTTGCTATTTGTTTCTGGATATACAGTAACTATGTTGCGTGGGGGTTTGATGGCTTGTCGAGGAATGACGCTGGATCTAACTTTGACTTTGTCGGCGTAGCTTAATTGGGGCTGTTTGGTCGAGTCTATTTGGATTTTAATATCTGAGATAGCCGCGACGGCTCCGGTGACTGTATCGGTAATTTTATTTAGTTTTTCCTGAAGGGTTGCGTTTTCGGACAATTTAGATTTTAGGGCCTCGTTTTCGTGCTGCAGGGCTTTGACTGCTTTACTTACTTGTTTCATATTTTTGCGGATGTATTTTAAGGCTTGGTCCTTGGCGTCGCTGTCGTTGTCGTCTGTTTGTTCGCAGACAGCATCGATACTTCTTTTCAGGGACGTGATGAGTTCTTCTATGCTATTCGCTTCGTCATCAGAGCTTATTGTGTGTTTGCCCGGGTAGGGTGGTGTGTATTGGTTTTTCATTTTTTTGCGCTGCTCGTCTGAGGGGACCTTGTCGTCGTCTTCGATTTCCGCGTTGTTCCTTTTCGGAGTGGGGTCGGGTTGACAGTCCATCTGGTTTTAGCCAATGGCAGCTCTGCTTGTCCGGCCAATAGAAACGCTTCTATCACAGCCAATGGCAGTTCGCCTCGCGCAGCCAATCGCGGAGCCGAGTTTCAGCACGCGTCGGCCAATCGGCGGTCGCGAAGACCGACCGGAGCGCCGCCGCCCGGGAACGCTGCGCAACACTGACGTCCCGCACGGGAGGTTATATTTTCTACGACACTTTGAAATGTTCGTATATTCTTTAATTTTGCACAGATTTTGGCACTTAGTGTCTCAAAATGATTGTCTCTGCTCGCACTACACGCTGGTGTATAATACTCGACTCTCAGACTTAGATATACCACTTTTTTTCACTTTGCAACACGGAGCACGATGTGACGTGACCAGAGTACTCGGCGGCCATCTTGGAAGTCCTTAATTCATGGTCAGCAAATAATAAATTCTTCATTGTTGCCTATTGGACAAATGTCTGAAGAAGCACAAGAGCATACGAATAAATATATAAAAAAATATCGCCGAGATTTTTCACGCAAATGTTCTCGTGAAAAAACGATGAAGGATGTGTTCTTGCGGCTCTTGGTATCATCCGACCCATATATTTCATACCTAGGAAACCATCAAGAGAAAAAAAATTAAACAAATGACACCAGACGCAATAAAACTTGTCTTTCTACCAAAAAACATTGAAGAAACCGAAGATATTGAAGATGATGAAGATGGTGATTTCAGTTCAGCTGATTCAACGTAGTTTGATATTAATTATTTTCTTATATTTATTTCTTTTTAAAGTATTTAGTTTAAACATAAGGAATATTTTTAAAACGCAAGCGAGATTCTTCTGTTTTGTTTTGATATTCTTTGTAGCGTAATGTTATATTTAATTATGTAATGTAGGTTTTGATCTATAAATAAATCAACTCACGATTTGTGAATTTTTAACAGTAGACATGTTTTTCAAATCCATATTAACAACTAAATTTTAACTCTTATTAACGACCTAACAGCATTACTGTACAATTAAAGGAAAAATCTATTTTTGCCATACTTGTCAGTCATATTGGATTCGCCATTTTGTTTTTTAAACTTTTAAGTTCAGATTCGTAATCAGCGACCCCAAAAAAACACTTTAACACCAATTTTCAAGCAGATCCAATAATTTTGTAATGTGTATGTCCGCCATATTGGATTTGTTGGTTTTGGGAAGCCGGTATACTCGCGTAATAAAAAGACAAGAGATTTTATTTAACCGTGTTCTCTCTTATGCTTCCGGATTCGGACTGTGTGCCGATCGTTATGTAAAACAAACGTGTCGCACACGTCGAGATGCTTCTTTTCAACAAAAATATCTACCCAGATATCCAAATTCCTCGATTCTGCCCAGGGCACCTATGTCCGTGAGAGCTCGTAACGTTCCCTCGGCAGAAACGCGGTACGAGCTGCCCTCGGCACGTTGGTCCTCGTTTCTGCCCAGTTTTACGTAGGTCCGAGATTGTAAGAGGGCAGCACGGTCGCACTAGTGTGGCAGATGTTGGTAAAGAAAATTTTTACTTATTTACTTTTTACTTATTTGGCACGCAAGGAGGGAAAACGAAATGATAAACGTTATTGAACGAAGTATTTTTGTAATTTTATCATTTCGTTTTCCCTCCTTGCGTGCCAAATAAGTAAAAAGTAAATAAGTAAAAATTTTCTTTACCGACATCTGCCACACTAGTGCGACCGTGCTGCCCTCTTACAATCTCGGACCTACGTAAAACTGGGCAGAAACGAGGACCAACGTGCCGAGGGCAGCTCGTACCGCGTTTCTGCCGAGGGAACGTTACGAGCCCTCACGGACATAGGTGCCCTGGGCAGAATCGAGGCACGAGCTGCCCTCGGCACGTCCAAGCGACGTTCGACCCGTAAAAATCCCGATACCTGACCTCGGCACGCCGTGCTCGATTTCTGCCCGAGATTCGCTTGGCTATCTGGGTATATTCATTTGACACAGAAACAAATGAACGACGTGCTCGTCACGTCGGTTAATATTCAATATTGATTTTTGTATACATATATATCTATACTTCCACTCAAAAATTAATTTGTTAACAATTAACGCAAGAGAGAACACTTCATTTATTTAATATTCTTTTAATACTGGGTGATATATAAATGGTCCAACATTTGTTGCGTTGGATTGGGGAAAACCCAGAAAAACCCAATCAGACCACTATACTGGCGATTACAGATCGAAATAATAAAAAAAATTAACGAAATTTTAAAACATATTGGAAATTATAGTTTTACATGCATTTAATTTTAATAGTTTTGTTTTCCTTTTTTTTATTCATGTTCCAGTAGTTCCATCTGCTTGCGGATGTACAAGAACCGAACTTTTGGTAATGGTTTTGTGAATGAGTCAGCTAACTGTTTATCTGTGGGAATATATTTAAGTATTATTACTTTTTGTTCCACTTTTTCACGTGTAAAATGATATTTTACATCTATATGCTTTGATCGTTTATGATCTGTTGGATTATTTGCGATAGCAATGCAACCATTATTATCCTCGAAGATAATTATCGGGTCTTTAATATTTATCTCCATGCTTTTTAAAAGAGATTTAAGCCAACAAGCTTCTCTAGTTGCTTCATATAATGCCAAGTATTCGGCTTCTGTCGAGGAAGTTGCAACTGAATTTTGCCTTTTTGTATTCCAACAGATCGTATTACAATCAAACATTTTAAAAATATAGCCAGTTGTACTTTTCCGGTCTATTTCGTTACCTGCCCAATCAGAATCTACATAACCATTTAATAAATTTTCATAATTATCATTTCGTTTGTAAACCAAACGAATTTTTAACGATCCTTTTATATATTTTAAAATTTTCTTTAAGTTTTGCCATAGCTCTCTGTTATTTTTATTTTGATATCTGCTGAGCAGATTTACTGCAAAACATAAATCAGGCCGTGTGCATAGCATAGCATACATTAAATAGCCTATAACATTTCTACATGGTGCATCATAATACTCGTCAGCATTCAGAGCATTTAAATCTACTTTAGGAGGCAAAGGAGTATCTAAACTGTTACAATCAATCATATTGTATTTGCGCAAAATATTTTTTAAATAGACATTTTGATCTAATGAGATTGTATTTTCTGTTCGTATGACATTTATTCCTAAGAATAACTTTATCTCGTTCATATCTGTCATAGAAAATTGTTTCTTTAAGTATTCTTTGAAATTTTGCATCGTATCTCTGTCATACGTTACTATCAGAATATCATCTACATACAAGAGTACATAGATATTCTTACAAATATGATTGTTATTTAAAAGATATAGACAACGATCTGATAAGGAGTTTTGAAAACCATGCGTTTTCAGTGTAATTTCGAAAAGTTCAAACCAGCATCTTGCAGACTGTTTCAGACCGTATAATGCTTTATTTAATTTACATACATGTCCTTCAGGTGCTGAAATCCCATCCGGCACACGCATGTAAATTTCCTCCTTCAATAAACCGTTTAAAAATGCGGTTTTTACGTCCATCTGATGGACCAATAAATTATGTTGATTTGCAAACGCGATGATCATTCTAAAGGTAGTTATTCGTGCAACTGGTGCAAAGGTTTCATTATAGTCTTGTAAATATTGTTGACTAAAACCTTTTGCAACAAGTCTAGCTTTATATATACATGAATTTCCATTTTTATCCATTTTTATATTAAACACCCATTTGCAGTCAACTATATTTTTATTATTAGGACGTGGAATCAAAGTCCATGTGTTATTTTGTGACAACGATCTAAGTTCATTATTTACAGCTTTCTCCCACTCGCATTTATCACTACGATGTTTTATCTCATTATACGAGCTAGGAATGTCAGAAGTTGTCGACAGTGCACAAATATGATAATCATATTCCTCATTATAATTTATTTGAGGTTTATTCTTTATTCTTGTACTTCGTCGCAACTCACCTTCATGAGAATCATTACGAGCTTCGATCTTTTTACTAGAATCGTTTGCTTCGCTTTCTTGATTCTCACTGATTTTTATTTCATCAGTTTTAGTACATTTTGTTTGAAGGTTATTGTCTTCCAAGTCATTATTTCTGTGTACAGAAGTTGGTCTCGAGTTTTTAAAATTAATCTCGTCAACAACCACATCACGTGCTATAATAAATTGATTTGTTTCCACGTTTAATACTTTGTATCCATTCTTTCCATAGCCAACTAAAATTCCTTTAATAGACTTTTTATCGAATTTACTTTGTCTGTTTTTGTCATGAATATAAACAGTGCTACCGAAAACTTTCAAACGATTTAATTTTGGTTTTCTATTATGCCAAAGTTCAAAAGGAGTTTTGTTTTCTATAATAGCTTTACTTGGGGTTATATTAACTAAATAGTTAGCTGTTAGAATAGCTTCGCCCCAAAATTCCTTTTTGAGTTCAGCTCCGTGAATCATAGCGCGAGCTTTTTCTAACAGTGTTCTATTCATTCGCTCCGCTATGGAATTTTGCTGTGGCGTGTATGGAATTGTTAAATTATATTGGATACCCTTCTGTACACAAAATGCTTTGAATTCATTTGACAAATACTCATTTCCATTATCACAATTTAAATTTGCGATTTTTAAATTAAAGTGGGTTTCACTTTTAGCGACAAAGTCTTGAAACATTTTAAATACGTCAGATTTATATGTAATGAGATAAACTATATAGTGGGTAAATTCATCAATAAAAGTGACAAAATAATTTTTATTGTCAATAGTCGGAGGCTTAATTGGACCGCATACATCAGAGTGTATGATGAACAAAGGTCTCGTAATATGACTCCTGTCCCTTTCCTTTGAGAAAGGCAATCGTGCTTGTTTTCCAAATACACAAGCTTCACACAAATCTTTTGTAGGACTTATTGACTCAATTAAATTTTTGTCTTCAAATAAATTATGCTGCTTCATTTTGATGAACTTAGATTGTTCGATGTGACCTAGACGTTCATGCCACAATTTATATGCGTTTAAAGTTACGATGTTATTTGCATATGTTTTGTTACACATATTTTTATTTATCGTGAAATTTACGCATATTAAATTATTTATTGACTTACCAGTTAGGATAGTCTTACCACCCCTTTTTACCATGACGCCTCCAGATTCACCAAAAATGATTGTCATCCCTGTTTGCTGGATTCGGCGCACCGACAAAAGATTGGTTGTTGCTTCTGGTGCATACAGCACATTCTCTAGAACACCCGTTACACCAAGATTTGTTGTCACATCGATGGTCCCGATCTGTGTTGCGCTGATAGCTTCTCCCTTCTTTGCAACAGATATTTTTATTGGCTTGTCCAACGTAGACAGTGTCTTAAACACTTCGATGTCTTTGACCACATGATCCGTGGCTCCCGAATCGATTATAAAACTGATTTTTTTTGGATCATTAAGCTGTTCGTCATCAGCTTGATCTGCAGTCATAAATGCAAATCGTTCATCCTCATTCTGCATTTGAACTGTATGAAGTGATCGTTGATGATATTCCGCTGCAGCTTGATTTCTTTTGAAGAAATAGCAATCCTTCTTGTTCGGGATCGGAACGGTAATCTGAGAATCTTAGTGGGGAAAATGATGTGTGAAACCGATTGAATAAACACATGTATTTCACAATGATATTGTACACTGATAGTAACCCACAAACAATGAATGACCGGTGCACACGGTGCAGTGAACAAATAGTTTGACGATAGACGGTTACAGAAACGGTTAAATTGGCGGTTCGTACGGTGCTGTATAGCGGTATTCGAGTTTTGGTAAACACTGTCTGTTCCCGTTGCGTGGTCTCGTGCCCGAAATCACCTGTTTTGATGAAGCAAGGTGGGGGGCACCGAGACGACGGTATCCGACGCTTAACGAACAGTCCGCTGGTGGGATTGCCTCGGTGACGGCTGCCGGAACATTTCTCCCCCCCCTTGCCGTGACGTAGTTCGGCAATAACATCTGCGTGTCTGTCTATGACGCGGTTTGTTGTGATTCGATCGGCAATCGACATAGCTTGACAATGGGCCGTTTGACTGTCGATGTAGCTGTGCGTACGGTAACGACTCGGGTGACGTCGTCTTTTCCCGGATGGAGTTCGGTTACACGCGCAAGTGGCCATTTGATCGGGGGCAGTCTGTCATCGCGTACGAGCACAAGATCGCCTGGTTGAAATGGTTGAGATTTCGTGGTCCACTTCGACGCGGAGTGAAATTGTTGCAGATACTCGCGCGACCATCGCAACCAGAAGTGATCGAGCATTTGACGGAGCAATTGCCAGCGTGATAACCGAGAACGAGGGGTGTCTGCGAGGTCCGGTTCAGGAATGACATTGAGTGCATCGCCTATCAGGAAGTGACCAGGTGTGAGTGCGGACAGATCAGACGGGTCATCGGATAGTGCGCAAATCGGTCGTGAGTTTAACGCGGCCTCGATTTGTGTGAACAGTGTGGCATATTCCTCGAACGTGAGTGGGGAATCTCCGATGACGCGACGCATATGAAATTTGGTGGATTTTACCGCCGCCTCCCATTTGCCACCGAAGTGTGGAGCGGAAGGGGGATTGAATATCCACTGAGTGCCGAGGTTAACCAGACTCCGCGCGATTGCGTTGGACTCCTGCGAGGCGCGTTTGAACATGCGACGCAATTCGGCGTCCGCTCCGACAAAGTTCGTTCCACAGTCGCTCGTCAGTGTACGGCAAATTCCGCGTCGTCCAGCGAACCGTTTGTAGGCTGCAATGAAAGCGTCGGCCGTGTAATCCGAGGCAAACTCGAGGTGGACTGCCCCGGTGGCCATGCATACGAACACAGCCAGATACCCTTTGAAGGTCTTGGCTCCGCGGCCGCGCGTAGTTTTCCATTGGAACGGGCCTGCGTAATCTACCCCGGCGTTTAGAAATGCACGCGCGCGGGTGACGCGCCGCGACGGTAGCTGACCCATGGGTTGCGTGCACTGACGTGCTCTGTGGCGGGTGCACGTTACACAGCGGTGTATGAATTCTCGTACCGGTTGTCGACCGCCGACGATCCAGTACGACTGTCTTAGGGTCGAAAGCGTAAGCTGCGGACCGGCGTGCATGGCCCGTAAGTGCGCTTGGGCGATGACGAGCGAGGTGAGGGTGGACGATCGCGGAAGGATTATCGGATGCTTTTGGTCTGCGTCCAGGAGGGAGTGTTGCAGGCGTCCTCCCACGCGTAAAAGCCCGTTCGCGTCGGTGAAGGGCATCAAATTATGGATCGCACTCGATTTCGATGGGACGACGCCGTGAGCCAAGTTTTGACGTTCGTGTGAGAAATGTTCCTCCTGAGTCTGGCGGATCCAGAACATCCGAGCCTGGTCCACGTCGTGCGTGGTCAGAGGGTCTGCGGGACCGCGATCCGCTCGTTTCATCTTCATTCGGCGCACGACGCGATGACACAATGCGGTAATGCGGAGCAATCGGGTAAGTGACGAATATCTATTAATTAACTCCCACGAGGGGGTCGGCGTGGCGTGTACCGCAGATGTTTTTTCTGGCCGTTTTTCGATGTCTATGCGCGGATCCGGAGATAGAATTTCCGCTGGCCATGCGGGAGAGAATTCATGTAGCCACGCGGGACCCTGCCACCAAATGGAATGTTGCAGTACTTGAGGGGAGACTCCGCGGGACGCTAGGTCTGCTGGATTGCATGTCCCAGGAACGTGGTGCCAATAGGCTTGAGGAGCGACTTGGTGAATGTCCGCGACGCGATTACGAACAAAGTCTTTCCATTTGGAAGGGGGGCTGCGAATCCACGCGAGCGCTACGGCCGAATCCGTCCACAGATGTGTTGGAATTCTCTCGAGGTTTAACGCGGTGCGGATGTGCGCAACTTGTTTTGCCAGGAGGAGCGCAGCTGACAACTCGAGACGCGGAATTGTCATTGGTTTGATGGGGGCGTCCTTGAATTTCGCGGAGAGGAGAGTTACGCGGAACGTGTCGTCGTCATCTCTGACCCGAAGATAGATTACGATACCCATGGCGCGCGTGGACGCGTCGGCGAATCCATGGAGTTCGACGCTGCGGTCGGGTTCGAGCTGCCCGACCCATCGAGTCAGGGTTAGGTGACGAATCTCCGTTAATTCGCTGCAGAATCGCTCCCAGCGGTGCCCGATTTCCGGCGGAAGAGCGTCGTCCCATCCCGTTTTCTGCATCCACAACTCCTGCATAATAATTTTTCCCTGTACGGTGACGGGCGCGAGCCATCCCAACGGATCGAATAGTTGTGAGATTGTCGACAGCACTCCTCGCTTGGACTTGCTCGCGTGCGATGATTCCTGAAAGGAAAACGCGAATGTGTCGGAATCGGTTTTCCACGTGAGCCCTAAGGCGCGATGCGGGGCATCGATGGACAACGTTCTACCGTTTGACACTTCCGGAGGTCGTTCTGCCGCGGGGATCAGCTCAGTGCAATTGGCGACCCATTTTTTGAGGGTGAATCCTCCTGCGCCCAGCAGGAGCTGGAGTTGACGAATTTTTTCTTGGGCGGTCTGCAGGCAATTCGCCCCGGATAACACGTCGTCAACATATGTTTCTAGTAATAAGGTGTCTTTTGCTTGCGGAAATTTGTCCCCTTCGTCGCTGACTAATTGGCGGATGCACCTTAGGGCGAGGAATGGGGCGCACGCGAGCCCGTATGTGACGGTGGTGAGCGCGTATTCCTGAACCGGTACCGAGCTATCGGGACGCCAGACGATTCTCTGGAAGGTTTGGTCCTCGTCATATACGCGGATTTGCCGGTACATTTTTTCCACGTCTGCGGAGAACGCGAACCGAAATCTGCGCCAGCGGAGAATGATGTCGGCCAAGTCCGTTTGCAGTTTCGGGCCCGTGTGTAAACAATCGTTTAGAGATAACCCGGATGTCGTGCGATGCGAACCGTTGAATACGACGCGAATTTTAGAGTCGTCCCGCGTTTCGCGAAGGACTCCGTGGTGGGGGAGAACGTAGGACGCGGTTATCGTTCGATTCTCGCGATCAGGTATCAAACGCATGTGGCCGAGGCGTTTATATTCGTAGAGAAAGTCGACGTATTTCTCTCGGAATTGCGGACGCGACGCGAGCATCTTTTCGCTTCGCCATAGTATACGAAGCGCCGCCGAACGCGAATCACCGAGCTCACTGGGGCTCTTCGCGAATGGTAAGCGCACGATGTAACGCCCGGTTTCGTCGCGGGAATGGGTGCGTACAAAGTGTTCCTCACATTCTCGTTCGGGCTCAGTCAGCATTGCATCGGGTTGACAGTTCGGCTCCTCCTGGACCCAGAATTTTTGGATGAGCTCGTAGAGGTCCCGATCGACGCCGGTCTGGAAGCTGGAGGCCCCAAGGGATGCATGCTGAGTACCGAAGGATGCAGTGGGCCCGGAGATGATCCACCCAAGCGTGGTGCTCTGGGCGAGTGGAGCATCGTCGTCACCTCGCCTGAGATCGGGTCGGATGATGCGGCTGTACACGTCGACGCCAATTACAATGTCTATCGGCTGAGGATCCAGGTAAGATGGGTCGGCTAGTTGCAACCCCTGAATATGTTTCCAACTTGTGTGTGGAGTTGTCATGGTGGGTGCATAGTGTGTCAACTCGGGTAAAATGAAAGCCGTTACTTCGCAGGTGAATGGTTCGCAGAGAGACGAGATGACGAACGTGGAAACGCCCCTGGTCGTTACATTTTGACTCGCTCCAATGCCGTAAATCGGTAAGCTCGCATGCTGCCGAGGAAGACGCAGCCGTTGGCAGATGGACTCCCTGATGAAGGAAACCTCGGATCCCTGGTCTAGCAGTGCTCGCGCCCGGATGCACTCTCCGTTGGTGGCCATCACGTTAATGCGGGCAGTGGCCAGGAGCATCGGACGGCGCAGCGACACTTTGGGCGAGATAGGCACGACGTGGTGAGCGACTGCCGAATAAGACTCGGCTGTCGGTGCTGAATCAGAGGACGGCGAGGATGTTGCTGAAGCATCGTGCAGCGACGTATGGTGCCTCGATGTGCAGGTCGTGCAGGTCCTGGTGCTGTAGCAAGCATTGCTAGCGTGATTCCCTAGACAGTTGTAGCAGCAACGATGTTGAGTGACGAACTGCCTTCGTTGTTCCGGTGTCTTCGAGAGATATTGAGCGCAGCGCCCGAGGTGATGATTCGCGTGGCATAGAATGCAGCGGATCTGCCGAGCGACGGTAGCGTGTGATTGCGCGCCGGATGCACGAGTGTGCTGCCCCGGTGTGACAGGTTTCGCGCTCTCAACCTTCGCCAGCGCGCGTACGCGATGTTCGAGGAAATTGTCCAGCTCGGAGAACGGCGGATACTCGGTGTTGCCGGCAAGATGCAACTCCCATGCTTTGAGGGTTTCCGAGTCCAGGAGTTGAGTAACCCAAAAAATAATGAACGGGCCCCAGTGTTGCACTTGACATTTCAGCACCTCGAGCGCGTCCAACACTTGTTTGACCGTCCCGCGAATTCGCTTGAGTTCAGTGGCGGATTCCGATTTCGCGGGGGTCAACGAAAAAAGTGTGGAAAGTAAACTGTCAACAAGGACGCGCGTGTTTTCATACTGGCCGACGATGAGTTGCCACGCGCGGTCGAAATGCTGCCCGTCAACCGGTAAATTTCGAACGAGGTCGAGCGCTTCGCCGTGGAGGCTCAACAACAGATAATGAAATTTCTCGGTCGTGGTGAGGCTGGAGTTGTTCAACACGAGCGACGTGAACAACGCCTTGAATGGTGGCCAATCTTTATAATCCCCAGCAAAGTTCGGAACGTCCAAGCGACGAAGCTTTGCCGCTGATGAGGACGGTGCTTTGTCGCGATTCGAGGCTTGCGACTCATCGGTCGAAGCGGGGACGCGAGGCTCGAGATCTTTGAGCATCTTGCATAGTACAGCTTGGGTATCGACGACCAGCTCCTCAGTTGTTTGCCGCAGACCGTCGACGTAATAATCATGCTTCTGGATCTCATCGGTGCATAGGTCCTGAAGCTTGACGTGGTTCGCGCGAAATTCGTCCCAGTTGCGTAGGAGGGAATCCAAACGAGCCTGTATGTACGCTTCGGTGATGTTGGCTGTACCCTTCTTTTTTGTGTTCACGATAATGCGACCGATGGTGTGGTGCAAATCGAATTGTAACGCTATCAACGATTTTGCTGTTGACATTTTGAGATTGCGGTTACGGGAACGAGTACGAGGTCACGCGAGGCGCGAGCGAAATCAACAATGCACGCGGCACTAACGGTCACAGAATGGTTCAAATGATCTATGCGATTCGTAATGTGAATCGCATACGCGTTTCTTGCGGCGGTTGTTCACGAACTATCACCCACTAGATCTCTCAGATTGGAATGCTGAGAGCCGCCGATCTATCCGGCTCGAAGGACCAAAAAATGTTCGGGATCGGAACGGTAATCTGAGAATCTTAGTGGGGAAAATGATGTGTGAAACCGATTGAATAAACACATGTATTTCACAATGATATTGTACACTGATAGTAACCCACAAACAATGAATGACCGGTGCACACGGTGCAGTGAACAAATAGTTTGACGATAGACGGTTACAGAAACGGTTAAATTGGCGGTTCGTACGGTGCTGTATAGCGGTATTCGAGTTTTGGTAAACACTGTCTGTTCCCGTTGCGTGGTCTCGTGCCCGAAATCACCTGTTTTGATGAAGCAAGGTGGGGGGCACCGAGACGACGGTATCCGACGCTTAACGAACAGTCCGCTGGTGGGATTGCCTCGGTGACGGCTGCCGGAACACTTCTTTTCGTGATTGCGTCTCCCACAATGATCGCACTGCATTTTATTATTTTTATTAAATTTTTTATTTTTGAAGCTGTAGTTTTGCTTCCTTTTAAAATTTAATTTAAATCCTCTACTTTTCTTATTCTTCTTTTCACTATTTATAATTGTCTCTGTTTGCAAAACTTTCGCGCTCGTTTCACTTTGTTCATTTTGCAATTTCACTTCATAATCAAGTAATTTTATTTTCACAAACCCGAGTGTCAGGTCTTCGTCCGCATGAGTCTGAATCGCGGTAACGAGTGTATCATACGAATTCGGTAATGTTAGTAAAAGTCTTGCGATTTTGCTCATTTCACTTAATGTTGCCCCTGCTGCTTCTAATTCAATCACCATTTCGTCAAAACAGATCAGATGTTCTGATAGCGGCGTAGTTTCCTTAAATTTGAATGTTAGAAGTTTCTTCTCAATCGCCAATTGAGTCGCCAGGCTTTTTCGGTTATAAATCGAATCCAGTTTATGTATAACTTGTTTTGCCGTATCAGCTTCTGTTGAAAAACTGAGCATCGAATCGGACAAATATTCAATAATAATTCCTTTGGCAATCCTTTCGCATCTTTTCCAATTAGTTAATGCCTTTGGATCAGTGGGAGCTACCTCGTCTAAGACTTTTAATGCGTCTTCTTCTGCTATTAATGAACGAATTCGATATTTCCAGATACTATATTTTTTACCGTCGAACGGCTTAATGTTACGTTTTGCCTTTTTCGCCTCTTCACTCATTTTTGCACTGAGTTTTAATACTTCCAGTTAACACTTGCACTTTCGCTTTTTTATTTTAATGTCAATTTTCACAAAAAAAAATTATACTGTATTTTTTTAACGTCACTCTACACTAACACGTATACCTTAACTATGTGCCTGGGCCCATAACCTGTTGTTTTTGGGAAGCCGGTATACTCGCGTAATAAAAAGACAAGAGATTTTATTTAACCGTGTTCTCTCTTATGCTTCCGGATTCGGACTGTGTGCCGATCGTTATGTAAAACAAACGTGTCGCACACGTCGAGATGCTTCTTTTTAATGTGACGGTTAGCGAACAAATTCCGTTGACCTTCCCACAGGAATCTCTTCAAAATCGTCTCTGGCAGGAAACGTCCTAGATAACCTTTTCATATCTTAGTTGATCCCTTTTAACGAAGACCGACTTCTGGCTCGACTTAATGGAAATCGACAAAAACTAGAGTCTGGTCCTAAGCGGCGATTAGATCATGAACATACCACCCCCTTCAATTTTGGGGTATATAAACCCGTACATTTTTACTCTCAGGGGGTAGTACTTCTGTAGTCACGAATCGTGTCGCGTCGTGCTATATTCTCGTAAGTCGATTTCCAGTAAGATCGGGCTAAAGTTCCCCTTCGGACCAACCTTTGAACCGTATAGATTCCGTAGTCCGGTAACAAATCTATTAAGGCATTACGTAAAATCACTTCGAGACCCCCGCATTTTGCCAGTGCGTCAACATCGAGCAACATAGGTAATATTCAATTCTTACACACTCTATCTCGCGACACATACATACTATATATTTCAATGTAAACTATAACGATTTGAATATATCTGAGTTTTACCTAATCACTTGTAAATTCTTTAAACCCTTAATTATTGTTATACCAATCCTAATTTAGTAGTTGAACGTTCCCACATGATACAATCTTACCGCTCGGATTGTATCAATTTAAATTATACTAGTTACGAGGCTTACTAACAACTCTTAGACGGCATTCCAATCGCCTAATCGGGATATTTTCGAACCTAGTACCAACCCGATTTCATATTGGGATCATCCACATTACCTATACGTCCACACACAAATTAAACGGCAACCTGACAATCGTATCAAGGATCGTCCGTTTTTCCCTTGAATCCAACCTACTAGCGGCTCCCTGATAATCGCATCAAGGTGCGTCCGCTAAACTCTATAACCTCCTTAATAATCTTTCAAGTCAGAGTTTCCCCTCCATCACACGTAGGTTCATCCCTGAAACTTCACTCATACTAGCGGCTCCCTGACAATCGTATCAAGGTGCGTCCGCTTTAACTAACAATTTGAGACCATACTCCCAGGGTAATAACCCTTCGCCGACCACTCGTGCTGCTCGCGGAATGGGCGGGTACTCCCTCTCCCCCTCTATAGGGGGCGGTTTCCTATCCGGGGCATCGAAGCGTCGAATACGCTTTTCATGATGCCCCGGAACCACTCCACCCCCTGCGTGGGGTGGTCCTTTTTTTTAGCGTGAGGGAAATGCTTTTACGCATATAATGGGTTTATTCTATTAACAATTAAACAACAGACCAATTTTGTTTCTCTGTAAATAAAGGTTATGTTTTATTAAATACTTATTAATTTACATTATGTACAGCTATTTACAAACTCACCTGTAAATAAAGAAACGACAATTAGAGACTATTGTTCACTCTCTTTATTTACACTAAATTTAGATGTTTTAGGCTATCTGTTATTATTCGCTATCTTTATCTTTATTTACTCTATATGCACACGTCCTTTCTTTATTCTTTTTCTCTCTTCTTCTCTCTCTCTCTATCTCTATCTATCTCGGATGTAGGAACTGCCCCAAGAGTGCGCTGAGCATGCGAAGCGCGCTAGATTTAAGTTAAAGGAAATATATTTTCTTTACACGCATACCCCAAGTCCCCTGGGAGAGACAAGGGGTTATGTGGGGCTACGTGTCCAGAAGGGCACACAATACCCACTAAAAACCTCACGACAACCTTCCCTAAGCTATTCGGGGCGGCTGGGATCTCCAATGGAACACAACCAGCCACCCCCTCGCCCTTGGCCCCTTGTGGGGCCTCGTCCCGGGGGGGAGAAAAGCTCCCCCCAGCAATGCCTAATCTATCAGGGTGTAAGCACGTTGCCCACTTACACCCCCCTTCCCTGGGCCGTTCGGTGGGCTTCGCGAGTCTCCAGCTCGCTCCGCCCAACGACCCCCGGTGACTCCGTTCCTCGCTCGAGGAGCCCTTAAAAGGACTCTCGGCCGAGGGACGAGGTCGCCGCGCGCGACAAGGAGGAGACGGAGGCAGGCACCCCGCCCGCGTCCGCCTCCTCCCCCACTCCCACCCCCTCCCCCCGGGGCCATATGGCACATATGGCCGGGAATCCGGGATTGGGTGGGGGGCCGGAGCGGTCCCCCCTACAAAATGACCTCCCCGATTTGGGTTGCCTCTTCGGGGGAGGCGGGAAGGACTTAATTTGCCCCGCCACCCCGGTCCGTCGCCTGCCCCGTGCAGGGAGCCGGCCGCCCCCGCGAGGTCGCCTCGCGAGAGCCAAACTCCTGGCGGAGAGGGGGTCGACTTCCCTCTCCCTCTCCGCGGTCTTCTTCTGCTCCATGATCTCCTCACAGAAGGAGACCACGGCCTTGTGCGACCTTCCGTCGCCGACCATGTGGTCGACCACAGCCGGCAGCGTAAGGTCCCCTCCCACAACGCTTCTCAGGACACGGCGCGGCGCCGACCACGCCGGACATTCCTCCAGCTTGTGCCGCGCCGTGTCCAAAGCCTCCCCGCAGTGGTGACACTGCTCGGTGGGTTCTCTCCCGATCCACCGCAGGTACCGGCCAAAACAACCATGGCCGGACAGCACCTGGGTGGATCTGTAGGTGAGCCGAACTCGCCTCTCGCACCACTCTTCCATAATGGGCAAGAGGGCCCGGACTATTGGCCGGCCCGAGTCTTCGGCCAGAATTTCTGACCGCCATCGGGCCAGCGTCTCTTGCCGGGCCTGGCGCTTCCGCACCTCGATCCCATCCTCCCCGTCTGGGTCCGCCTCTCCCCCGCGCAACGAGCGGACGGCCGTATATACGACCGCCCGCTCCCTTGCTACGTGGTGCAGGGGAGCAAGACCCGTGAGGAGGCACGCCGCCTCGGTGAAGATGGTGCGATAACCCCCTATGGTCCGCAGGGCCAGCCGGCGCTGCACCTTGTTGCAAAGTGCTTGACTGCGCCGGCTGACCGACAAAGCGTAGGACCACACGGGTGCCCCATATAGGAGCTTGCTATGCACCACTCCCGTATAGAGGCGGCGGATACGTCCATCGGGGCCCCAATGTTGGGCAGCAACCTCGCAAGCGAGGCCGCCACCCTTTGCGCCTGGGGGGCCACCCGATCGAAGTGCGCTTCGAAGCGCCAGCGACTGTCGAGCGTCAGGCCCAGGTACTTCATCTCCTGACCGACCTCGACAGTGGCATCACCTACCCGGATCCCGAGTTGGGGCGGCCGCCGCACAGTGGGACGACACGGGCGATTCCCTGGACATGGCGTTTTCACCCAGTTATTCCTTTATAAAAATTTAAATTTAGGTCATACTCTAAGTATTTTTTCGTGCTGAATCGAATGGTGAAGTCCGTTTGGCGATAGGAATGATGCGAAAGAAGCTACAGCATATTCATAGAACAATGATCTTGGATTTTTTATTTTTATGTAAAACATTTAATATTTACTGAAATATGTACTTAAAAATTTATTTTTTGTTTGAATTTTAAATTTTGTTTAATTTTTGTAGGTTTGATTTGTTTAATTTTATAAACCAATTTAAAATAGAAAACGAAAGTGCAAATAGGAACAATAAAACAAAAAGTAAAATAAAATTTTAACTTAGCAACTGAAAAACTTAAGAAATGAAACAATTAAAAGAAGGTACCTTTAGTTAACATCCATCTTATTATCGGTTTCTCCTAGCAATTCGGGTTCTTCAACAAAGTCCAACATACAATCTTGTTCTTCTACCTCATCAAATCTTAGCGAAGTGTCCAAAAAATCTGAATCTATGTCATCTTCTTCAGGGACATCATCAGCAACAAGAAGCAACGTTTCGGTTTCTGGGAATAACTTCTTTGTCTTTGAATTTTTAAAAAGACCGCATGGCCTCAGTGTTGAAATCCTGGGATCAGAGCTGACGAGAAGATTATTCAGGATATCTTCATTTGTTGATTTTCGCGACATTTTTCTAGCTCTAAACTCTCTGGAGTGGCGAAATACTTTATTGAGAGCTTCTTGCGCCTCTTCCGAGAATTTTCCGATTGGAAGAATAAAACTTTCAAGTATTTTCTCCCCATGGATCAGAACTTTATGTACAGTTGGTGGCATGTAATACCACCCGTAGTATTTAACGTACAACTCTGCGGTTTCTCGGGCAAATAATCCAAACTTTTTGGGGCAAACTGGTTTACCTGTAGAAATCGCTTGTAAAATTACTGCAAATCTTCTAATTACATTCTCGTTAAGTCCAGTTATGTTTGCTGTAGCCTTGGGATCGTTGAAAAACATTCGTGCCATATTACCATCGTTATATGTTCCAGCACCTTGCTTTACCCGATCAACGTGAAGACCCAACTTATCTTTAAATTCATTTTGAATTTTTCTTTTTCTTTCTCGCTGTTGCTTTTTGTATGAATCTGTGTTTGCTGACCACTTTTTAAAGTCCAGGTTATAAGAAACATGCAACAGGCACTCGAAAAATCGAATTTTGGCATGAAGAGGAGAAATGCCAAACCTGTAGTGCTCTGCATTAGGGGTTCTTGCGCCGATTTGTTTCAAATCATTCATCATTGATGGTGATGCACCGCACACATAACAACGCATGGATGAACTTGTATCAGTCACCACATTTATTGTTTTTCCATCGATCATTGTCATATGAAGTTCATGTTCTATTTTGACTTCATTAATTTGTGTAGGGATTAGTGACGCAATTTCTGATTCCATTCGTTCATTCTCTAGAAGGATTGTTTCTGGAGTTTCTTTACAAAACACGAATTTCACAGGTCTGCAAAAGTGAATCGACGAGGGTCTCAGGTTTTCCCAAACAATTGATGAGTCGTGTGTGTCGATTAACCTGATTGGAACAAGTGTAGTCAAATACAACGCTGAGTCATTCGCAGATGTTCCACTGTTTGAAGAATAAAGTTGTTTGTACACACTATGGCTACTTGAACCGTCACATCCCCATTTCGAAATAAGTTTTAGGCATTTCCCGTTTCTTAGGATCTTATCCATAGGGGTGATAGATAAAATTCTCGAAGTTGTATGGTTCAGAAGAGCTTGAAGAGGTATCTTTGCTCCCAACTCAGTTACCTCACGTTCTTCTGGATAACATTCCTTCTTGGCTTTGTTGAGCTGATAATATGAGGGAAATATTGTTAATCCCGCTTTCAAAGTAGCATTTCTCAAAATGAAATACTTCGACTTGGACAGGTTGAGAGATGTATTTAGTGCAAGTGTATTCTCACTTGAGAACGAAATGTCAGATTTCTCACCATCCTCGCACATTTTTATTAATTCCTCCGAATCGTCTGAATAGTCCATCACTTTTTGAAGAATTTTTGCCTTGACATTATGACCTTCCTGCCTTAAATTCATTTTCGCGGCAAAAAGTAATTCCTCCCCCGAATAGCTTGCCCTCAACTCTTCAACCCTGCGCATTTTTTGCCTCTCAGAGAGCTCACCGAAGGACTTGAGCGTATTGTTGATATCATCAGGGGGATGAAGAAATCCCTCTGGATACTGAAAGACTCTGTTGAGCCAATGTTCATTTTTAGAAAGAAAAAATTCTTTTCTATAACTACATAGCATCCACTTTTTTTTTAAATGCGCACAAAATATTTTTAGTTTATTCTCTAGGAGTATTATGTTACGCCTAGAAACATTTGCAGGAACGGGGAGGATGCGTAAAATCGCCTCTTTTAAAATTACACAATTTTGTGAATCACTAGGATGTTCCAATAAATTATATAATTCACGGTTTGTTGCGAACATGATGATGAGCCAGGACCAAAACGCGTTTTATATCTGTTGAGGACTAGGTTACTCTGAAAAAGGACACTTAGAAATGAGAAGTTTAACACAGCACGGACAAAAGGCGAGTGTAACGTCGGAAGAAAAAAAAAAGAAGAAGATCGCATGAAAGAAAAACAATAACGCAACAAACGCACGGTGTGTCTGTAATTTTACGTCATGACGTACGTCCTCTGTTTTTTTTCTTTTTCTAGGCTGTAACAGACCTGCACCGGGCAGCTCTGTCACTAAGTATCCGACCGAGCTCCCCCGAACAAACCCGAAGAACACCGAACCCCGTGAGACACCACCAGCTCCCCGGCACCGTCTCGCAACACCCTTACCGCGTTTACCCCTCTCCTAGAAATACGATTTCGCGGGAACCGGATACAAAAATCCACGAATTTGGCGGGAACCGGATATTATACGTCACGAAAAACACCTTGCCGCGACCTCACCCCTTACCACCAAACTTTACTATATAAACCACCCCGAGACACATCAAAATCACCTGTCTCCGAGTTGTATCCGGACCGAGCCTACCTAGAGATATCTAGCGAACACCAGCAAACGCCGAAGAATCACTTTGTGAGTATTCCTCCGCCAATCCGAAAAGATCGCCGCTGATAAGCAGGCCCGAATCCGTTCGCCGTGCGAACTCCGCATCCGCTCCTGCACCCCGCTCCTGTCTGTCAGACTTCGTGGGACAAATCGTCCTCGAAAGAGACATAAAACAACCTAGAAGAGGTGCGTCACCCTTCTAACAGATATCTAGGAAAGGTTGAAGTGTACGGTGAGTCACCTACACACCCGTGAGACGAGTCGTCCACGAGTTCGAGAACAACGGCTTGGTGCGTCACCCTGCTCGTTCCTCGAAAGAACCTACACCGGGAAATTGAATGTATGGTGCGTCACCTGCATTTCGATAGATCCGGCCTAGAGTCCACGATCGCAGCAGAAGCAGTGATCAAGTCCCTCCACCATCCTTGACCTTCCTCGCCAACCACCGCTAGGGTCAGCATCCCCGGCTCGGTACCCCCGCGACCGCGAGAACGATCCACCACCGCCTACGAACCCCCGGTCACCGGATACCCCACACGCAGCACCGCGAGCAAAATCCACGAACAAGTTGTTCTCTTTTTTTTTAACACCTTGACCGCACTCCCACTCCAGACGCGCTCCTCGCCTGACCGGACCCTGGATCGGCGAGCTATTCGGCACCGAGGAGCACAACCGCGAGAAAACCGGCACACGGAAAGACGAACCGTTACATGGCGCCCGAACAGGGACCAGAGATAGACTGAATACAATTCAATCGAACACAATAGACAGTCGATTTCGCGTACACGAAGAATCTCGAGGCCGCCGGCCGAATTGTCAACACGCGCGAAATTCCGCGAGAGCACCGGTCCGGAACGGTAACGCTAGACCGAGCCCGCTGGAGAACCGATCGCGTTCGGTACCGCGCGCGTCATCTCTTGACGTACCGCGCCACTACCCCCCTAACGCGCGCGCTAATTGAAGCAGCACCCCGGGCATGCGAAAGAATTCACTCCGACCCACGACACAACGAATAACCAGCGAACTCCGTAAACGAAATTTACCACTGACCGGAAGTGCGGAAGAATTACGCCAACGTTGGGAAGACGCTATCCGCGCCCAGGCCGAAGAATTATTTACCATGCCGAAAGTCAACCCCATCCCGTCGATTAACCTCGACCAACCCGGCCCGTCCCAGGACACCGACCCTGTCCCCCCACCTGTCACCGAGACCGGTCGCAACATTACGCAGATGCGCAAGTGGGGCTGTACCAGCGACGGAAAGGACCCGTACTCATTTCTGGAACGCGTAAGCGAACTCCAAGAGGCATACCAACTCTCCGACGCCGAATTACTCCGCGGAATCCCCGAACTCCTACGCGGGGAAGCCCAATTATGGTACCGCAACACCCGCCCACGCCTGCCCACCTGGACAAAATTCTCGGAAAAATTTCTGGCATTTTTTACACCAAACCGAACACGTCTTCAGAGGGAACGAGAGGCCCGCGAACGCGTCCAAAAACCAGGCGAACCATTTAACCTATTCATGAATGGCTTGCTAACCTTAATGCGCCGCGCGCAACTACCAGAGGACGAATACATGGAGACCATCCACGAAAACATGCTGCCCGAATACGCAATGCTCATCGACCTGGAGAAAGTCACCGACATCGACGACCTGTTACAGCACGCACAGCGCATCGAACGGGCCACCGAACGAAAAAATAGAGCACAACGCATCCCCTCCCGACCCATTGCTGCCACCACCCCGAACGAGCAAAACATATACCGGCCCCCGCCTTTGCTCACCCACGCTGAACCAACGGAAATTCGACAACCCAACCAAGCAACCCCCCCGCAAAGCAGCAATGCAGCCCTACAAAGCCCCGCCTCCGACCATTACAACCGAGACACACATTGCTGGAAATGTAAGCAAAGGGGACACGCTCGCTTTGAATGCCGGAACACGTACAAGAAGTTCTGCTCTCGATGTGGACGAGACGGTGTCTTAACCAGTGAGTGCCACCCACCGGGAAACGACACATGGGGCTCGCCGCAGACGGGCGACCGCCAGCCCCGCTCATAAAAAATGCACCCCGCCCGCTAATGGCCATCCAGATATCACGACAAAATATCGACGCACCAAACATGGGACTAGTACACCCAAGACCACGCACCGACTCCTGGTACCAGAAAAAGCTGAAGGCCGTACGCCAGAACCCAGCATCCGTCCCAGGCTTCCAAATACGCGGTGGGAAGCTGCACCGACAAATACACCGCCAATCCGACTACAACAAGCCCACAGCCAACGACGCGTGGAAAATCTGCGTACCAACCAACGAACGGGCAGAAATACTGCGACAGTATCACAACGACCCTACCGGGGGACACCTCGGACCGACCAAGACGATCGTTCGTATCACACAACGATTCCATTGGCCCGGAATGTTCCGGGACATTTCCCGATATCTACGAAACTGCGTCAGTTGCCAGAAGCACAAATCCCCACCCATTCCCAACCCTCAACACCGCGGCCACCCCAGGACAGCCAGTAGCTATCCTTTTCATGTTGACAGATATCCATACACAAAAACTAGGATCATGGACAATTTCTACGCCGCGCTGGAGGGACTGTTCGACGAACCGGCCAGCCTAGACGAACGCCCCCGCACGCCAGGCACGCCAGAACACCTGCGGCAAACACCGCCGAAAGCAAGGACCCCACCAGCCAAACCGTCCCCAGCCCAGGAAGGACCCACCGAGAGGGACATCACCGCTCGGAAAACAACGCGGCCACTAAAGGTAGCCACGTCGAAGAGGCACCAGCCAATCGCCAGCACCGGCCCACCGCAGCGGAACGACAAGGTGACAATTAGGAGGGTCAGCTGGTTGCCGGACACAGTAAGGATAAGGGCCGGCCTCCCACCCCGCAAAACGAACGATGCACCTGCCATCCCGCCCCTCCTACAGAAACCACCCCTCACACCACTACCGTCCCTATTAAGCCTAAGCATGCCCCCTCTCCTACCCAACTCAACGCCCTCCAAGTTCACACCATCCCCGCAACCCTCCCGCCGACCAGCCACCGTTACAATAAACCCGACCGAACTACCAAAAACAGCACCACCACCCCAACATCCACAACCAATCTCCGAGAATATGCACGAACCGTTCCGACCATCCACACCCACACCCCCCACCACACCGCCACGATTAGTCATCCACATCCCCAGAACCACCCGATATATGGCTACCGAAAAGGACCGGCCGGCCAAACCAGCACCACCCCCACAAGCGTCACCCGGACAGGTCTTCAAAGGACCCCAACCGACCCCCTCCACCAGTGGGAACCCGGGCCGCAAAAGGCACGGCAGCGAGGACAACCACCAACAGCCTCAGGGAGCCACCAACCCAAAGATGGCCAGAGAGGAACTCCCAGGGAACAACGGCCTCCCCACGACCCCAAGCTGCCACGACAGGAGGTCACCGATCCCCTACACCGGCAAGGATGCTCCATGCCCAGCGACATGGTACTTGCTGCCGAACGGACGCTGCGCGGAAGTACCATTGCGGCTGGCCACCTCCAGGAGGTTCCTGACCTCACAGGGATCCGAGAGGTGGGTCCTCAACTTCAGCAAATCGGGACGTCTACTACGCTGCCGACGCCGGGACACCACAGAATAGGTCAACGCCACCAACACCCCACCCCTCAACAGCAGTATTATTTTTTTTTTTTCTCTCTTTCTTTCGGTCCCCCAACAGCAGTGTTATTTTTTTTATTTTGCCACTATTATTTAGCCTTAAGACCCGTTTTTATATAATTATACGTTATCTTTTTTTTTCTTTTCTTTTTGTATATATAGCATTAAGGTAGTATTAAGATCCGTTTTGTTTATACAAGTATACGTTTTAGTCTCCTAGAAAAATTTCTTTTGTTATATATTGTCCTTCAGTTGTCATTACCAGTGTACCTGAATATTTTAAATAAAGAGTCTCGCCACGTTGCTCGTCACCCCGGAGGGGGAGGGGGGTGTAACAGACCTGCACCGGGCAGCTCTGTCACTAAGTATCCGACCGAGCTCCCCCGAACAAACCCGAAGAACACCGAACCCCGTGAGACACCACCAGCTCCCCGGCACCGTCTCGCAACACCCTTACCGCGTTTACCCCTCTCCTAGAAATACGATTTCGCGGGAACCGGATACAAAAATCCACGAATTTGGCGGGAACCGGATATTATACGTCACGAAAAACACCTTGCCGCGACCTCACCCCTTACCACCAAACTTTACTATATAAACCACCCCGAGACACATCAAAATCACCTGTCTCCGAGTTGTATCCGGACCGAGCCTACCTAGAGATATCTAGCGAACACCAGCAAACGCCGAAGAATCACTTTGTGAGTATTCCTCCGCCAATCCGAAAAGATCGCCGCTGATAAGCAGGCCCGAATCCGTTCGCCGTGCGAACTCCGCATCCGCTCCTGCACCCCGCTCCTGTCTGTCAGACTTCGTGGGACAAATCGTCCTCGAAAGAGACATAAAACAACCTAGAAGAGGTGCGTCACCCTTCTAACAGATATCTAGGAAAGGTTGAAGTGTACGGTGAGTCACCTACACACCCGTGAGACGAGTCGTCCACGAGTTCGAGAACAACGGCTTGGTGCGTCACCCTGCTCGTTCCTCGAAAGAACCTACACCGGGAAATTGAATGTATGGTGCGTCACCTGCATTTCGATAGATCCGGCCTAGAGTCCACGATCGCAGCAGAAGCAGTGATCAAGTCCCTCCACCATCCTTGACCTTCCTCGCCAACCACCGCTAGGGTCAGCATCCCCGGCTCGGTACCCCCGCGACCGCGAGAACGATCCACCACCGCCTACGAACCCCCGGTCACCGGATACCCCACACGCAGCACCGCGAGCAAAATCCACGAACAAGTTGTTCTCTTTTTTTTTAACACCTTGACCGCACTCCCACTCCAGACGCGCTCCTCGCCTGACCGGACCCTGGATCGGCGAGCTATTCGGCACCGAGGAGCACAACCGCGAGAAAACCGGCACACGGAAAGACGAACCGTTACAAGGCGTAACATAATACTTCTAGAGAATAAACTAAAAATATTTTGTGCGCATTTAAAAAAAAAGTGGATGCTATGTAGTTATAGAAAAGAATTTTTTCTTTCTAAAAATGAACATTGGCTCAACAGAGTCTTTCAGTATCCAGAGGGATTTCTTCATCCCCCTGATGATATCAACAATACGCTCAAGTCCTTCGGTGAGCTCTCTGAGAGGCAAAAAATGCGCAGGGTTGAAGAGTTGAGGGCAAGCTATTCGGGGGAGGAATTACTTTTTGCCGCAAAAATGAATTTAAGGCAGGAAGGTCATAATGTCAAAGCAAAAATTCTTCAAAAAGTGATGGACTATTCAGACGATTCGGAGGAATTAATAAAAATGTGCGAGGATGGTGAGAAATCTGACATTTCGTTCTCAAGTGAGAATACACTTGCACTAAATACATCTCTCAACCTGTCCAAGTCGAAGTATTTCATTTTGAGAAATGCTACTTTGAAAGCGGGATTAACAATATTTCCCTCATATTATCAGCTCAACAAAGCCAAGAAGGAATGTTATCCAGAAGAACGTGAGGTAACTGAGTTGGGAGCAAAGATACCTCTTCAAGCTCTTCTGAACCACACAACTTCGAGAATTTTATCTATCACCCCCATGGATAAGATCCTAAGAAACGGGAAATGCCTGAAACTGTTAGCTGTAAACGGATACGGAAAGCTGAGAACTGATACTGAACGATAAGAGCAGAATTAAGAATACATAGTCAACAAACACTGCGTTTTACTGGACTTTCAAACATGATTTCCGGGAAAAATCGGACGAAGTCGGGTATGATTTTTGCGTATTTCTTTCGATAGATACCAACAGTAAACATCTGTAGAGTCCGTTTTTCGGAACAAATCGGAACTTTTTTGTAAAGCGACAAAATGTACGAAAAATGCCCATAACGTTACTAAACGTCAGGTGTTAAACATTAATACGGCCATTTTTTATTTCATTTATATTTTTCTCAGGTCAAATACACCTCATAAGTAGAAAAAAATTATACAACAACATTACCAAAAGATGGAAACTATTAGGAACAATTAAATAGAAAGATACGGTTTCATGAAAATTCAGGTCTCGAGCTGTCGATTTTAGATACATATGCCGGAAATATGACGTTATCACTGACATGTCCTGGAATGTCACCACATTTACTTGTTCCAAAAAGCCTAGAAAACGATCCTATGAGCTCTCTTACTGGGAAAAAAAAATTTGAATTTTTCGTCCATGTCGGGGATTTTACGTAAGTCGTCCCACTGTGCGCCGACCCGAAGGCAGATCATGCAACCATATCGCCTCCGTTTTGTCGGCGGCTATCTTAAGCCCCAACCCCTGGATCCTACCCACCACAGCGTCCACCACTGCAGTCGCCAGAGCTATGGTTCCCCTCCACGTCTCCCCCTCCACGACCACCAGCGTGTCATCCGTATAACAGATGACGCTGGCGTCGCGGGGGAGAGTAGCCCGCAGCACCGAGTCGTACGTGATGTCCCACAGGAGCGGTCCCAAGACCGACCCCTGCGGAACTCCTCGGTGCATGCTATCCCTCTGCGTTACGCCGTACCGGCCAGGGTACTCGAACCACCTGTCCCGCAAGTAGTCCCGAATCAATACTCGGAGGTAGGGGGGCACCCTTTGATACTCCAGCGCCGCCACTACCTCATCCCAGGGCAGGGTGTTAAACGCGTTGGTGATATCAAGCGATACCGCCAACAACACCCTGCCCGCAGCGACCGCTTCTCGGGCTTGCTCCCTCCAGTCCTACTGGGGAGGGGCGCAGGCGGGGGAACGGAAGGGGGAGAACCGGTGGGGCCCCCAGAAACCTGGGAGGCCCCCTTCTTCTTCTTCTTCCCCCCTTTCTCTTCCTCCTCGTCCCTCCAGCGGCCGCCGCTACCTGCACGGTGGCAGGAGGAGGAGCGGGCGCAGCGCCAGCATAACTGGTAGGGAGAGGACGGGGGGCACCACCCAGCGTGAGCCGGGAGATGTCCGGCACACCCCCGAACACCGCCCTAGTGAGGCGATCCTGCGTCTGCCGGATCGGGGCCAACCCGGCGTCCAGTAGCGCCCCGATCTTGGCCAGCAGGGTCCCTCCCTCACCGGCAACCTTAGCAGGGGGGGGGGGGGTGCCGGTGATCCCACCGATGGGACCGCGGGCGGCAACCCGGCCGCCAGCCTCTTCGCCGCCATCATCTCCTCCCTGAAGGCCCGATTTGTCTCCCTCATCTCCCGGAGTTCTCGGCGCAGCGCCTCATTCTGCTCGTAGAGCAGAGTGAGGGCCGCCGAGTCCCCGTCCTTCACACCCCTTGAAGGGCGAAGCGGAGTGAGGGCCGCCGTGTTCGGGCCCTTCCTCCCCCTTGAGGGGCGAACCGTATCCGCCACCTGCGGAGTCGGGACGAACGAGGGGCGTTTACGCCCCACGCTCCCCTCCCCCACATCCCCAGAGCCCCCCGGCGTTTACGGGAGCTGGTTACTGAGGTGGCGACCGAACCCTCAACTACCGAGGACGTGCAGCGAGAGGCCAGGGGGATCGACGACTCGGAGCAGACGGATTCATAATCCGTCCCCGCGCCGTCGCCCCGGCATCCCCGCCCCCACCCCCCAAACCCAGTGCGTCGAGAGCAGTCGGCGGCCGAGGCGCAGTCTTGGACCGCGCTCCTGGGCCGCCGAGGCTCGACTCTTCGGGCCGGAAGATTCTGTCGAGGCGGATGCGAGGCACCGCACCCGACAGAACTCCACCTCCCACTCCGCGATCGGTGCTCCGGTTGCCCGAGGCCCCAGCCGCCGAGGTGCCAGCGCTCGCGGCGGAGGTATTTGCCCCCACTACCGCTCCAACACCCCTCTTTGCAACCGCTTCCGGGCGCGGTGACCCCTCCTGCCCAGTAATATTCCGAGGCGTCTCTTTTGTCGTCATCATTATTTCATAACGGGCTTGGTCACTACCCTCCCCCACAAGTGGAGGAGGGTCTCACTCATCACCCTTCCTGTGTCCTGGTGCGGTCCACGAGTACTCCCGGGGGGCGCCGCAAACCCCTACCGCCGGGGGCCCTAGTCGCTACCCGGTCCCGGGCTAGACCGGAGGTGAAAAAAACCCACCCAACCTACTGCTGTGCGTGTGCCCCTACGCATACGTGCGCAGGCGCACACGCACATCAGTGACGCGCTAAGTGGCCGATGCATCCACCGGCCCACCAGAGTGCAATGGTGCTATCTTCACCGCGCGTCGAAGCTTAGTAGTTAGAGACATATTTTATAGAGGTTAGTCATCCTCGCGGAGCCGGCCGATCAAGGCAAGCCCCCCGGTCCAGTAAAACATGACCACCGGATTTACGGTATGTGGTCCTGGACAGGCCTTGCCGCTAGGCCTGTGTCCAGGGCGCATGGGTACCTTCCTACTCCGTTCGCACTCTGCTTCAGCCGAAGCCTCAGTAGATAGTGTATGCCGGTTCTACGATCAGACTTATCATTGTAGGTAGATTCCTACCTTACCGGCACCATTACCTTATAGCGCGAGCTACTTTTGCGGGGGTGGGGGAGGGGGGGATTTTTCAAGGACAGTTTCCCACCTTATAGCGCGAGCTACTTTTGCGGGGGTGGGGGAGGGGGGGACTTTTCAAGGACTGTTTCCCACGTTATAGTGCGAGCATACTTTTTGCGGGGGGTGGGGGAGGGGGACCACATTATCTGTACACAATTGTATATAGTTTCCTCTTATCTATGACAAGGGTTTTGCGAATATGATATTCCGAACGTGCTTCGCGAATATGATACATCGAGAAGATAATTTTCGTGGGGGAGGGGGGATTTATTTTAAAAACATAGCGAGACCATACTATCTATACACAGCTGTATATAGTTTCCTCTTATCTACTCGATGCATTCCTATTGTACCTACGACAGATGTAATACGATACCCCTGGGGAACACATGCTTTAGACTTGACCTTGAACGTGTTCGAACGTCGTTCCTACCCATCGTTTAAGACGATTGACCTGAACGCGATGTGAGAAAGAAAGAGACCGTTCACGATGTAAGAGAGAGAGTCATAGAATCTTGAACGCGTCCGAACTCAGTACATTGTTTATATCGTTCAAGATGAGCGTTTTATAATCTGTAGTAGCGGCCGGTGTCGAGTTGCAAACGAGACCTCGAGACTTCCAAGCCTCGAGACATTTGGACACATCAGTGTTATCAGTTCTCTCGATTTAGCGTAGCGTTAATTGAAACATACATTTTCACGAGTTTGAGATTACTGCAACGAACGTTTTCTTAATCTCGCGAGCGGACATCTTGTCGCATCTTTTCTGGAGGGGATATGTGTTTAAAAGAATGGGTGTTGTCGACACTCATGTACAGAATTAGTGCGGACGTTATCATGACAAGTTATTATATTGACGAAAATTTACCACTTAGTGATGTTATGGAGTTAATTGTAAGTACAAAAAATATTGCATGTGATATATTATTTATTGTTATTGAATTTACATGTTACAATGTTATTTTTATCAATAGACATTTAACTCTGCAGAGGAGAAAGCAGCGTTCATTGGCGGATGGCGCTATGCAATGAAACGTTATGGAATTAATATGGAAGAATGGAGTGAGGAGTATGCGACGGCGGTTAACGTGACAACCATAAATCTCGTAAGTAAAAATATTAATAATTGTATATATTTTTTTATTAATTAAACATTAATACATTTATTTCTTTCAGAATGCTACTGCTGCCGAAAACAATGTTAATATATAATAACAATTCCTAAAAAAATGTTTTTATAACTTTTTATTTGAATAAAAAAGTACATATTTTCAAATAATGTATCTTTTATTTTTTGTTCGCTCCCAAACAGATGTATTATATATAATATTGAGATTACACTTGGTTTATTTCGATTACTCTAATACGACTGTCTATGACGAGCGATAGCACGGGACTGTCTCATCGCGTATCGGTGAACACAGAAAGCCCGTTACACCTGTAATTCAAAATACGTCGGACGGTAGGTGTCGCGAGTTCATGCTTTTCGTCATATTCCAACACCTCCCCTCGAAAACATGAGCGAGCGCGTTAACATCTATCCATATTCACTACGCCTAAGTTGAACAAACATTCACGATGCTTAACTCCACTCAAACCTTTGGTAAGCACATCCGCAGGCATTTTCCCACTTGCCATGTATTTAAGTTCAATAATGCCCTGCTGACAAATACTACGCAAGAAATGGTGCCTGATGTCTATGTGCTTGGTCCTTGAATGATACCTGTTATTTTTCGCGAGTTTGATTGCACTCTGGTTGTCGTTAAATATTGTCACACATTCATTTGACATACCCACATCATTTAACATTTCGCGCAAATAAACGGCCTCTTTCGTCGCTTCAGATATAGCCATATATTCGGCTTCAGTGCTGGATAACGCAACCGTCTTTTGTTTACGTGCTTCCCAGCTGATTGGAGCACCTGCCAAAATGTACGCATAGCCGGAGTACGACCTACGATCTACGACGTTCGAACCCCAGTCCGCATCCACAACGCCAAATAACGACAACTCTGTCCTCTCGTACATTAATCCACATTCACTCGTGCCTCTCAAATATCTCAACACTCTTTTTGCGGCCTTCCAATGTTCCGTATTATAATTGGTATTGAACTGGCTAAGGTAGTTCACTGCAAACGCAATATCCGGCCGCGTGGACACAGCCAAGTACATTAATGCACCGATTAAATTTTGGTAAGGGTATTGACCCATTACTTCCTTGTTTACATACTCAGGTTTTGTCAATTTGCAGTTTGACTCGATCGGTGTCGACGCAGCCTTACACTCACTCATACCAAATCGTTCTAGAATTTCTTCTGTATACCTTTTCTGATTTAGATACACGCGCATGTCCTTGTCCCGCAAAAATTCGATACCTAAACACATTCTTATCCTCCCTAAATCTTTCATCTCAAACGCTCCCGACAACTCTCTTTTAATTTTACTCATCCACACACCATCATTCGAAGCGATGATCATGTCATCAACATATATGGCGATTAACATGATCCGATCATTTTTATGTGACACGAACATACATGGATCTTGTGTCAACGCTCTCATACCCAATCCATTCAAACACTCTACAAACTTTTTATGCCACTGTAGTCCGGATTGTCGCAAACCATACAAAGACTTCTTTAGTAAGCATACATTATCGTTTTTTGTCTTTAACTTCTCGTACCAGCGTTCGGCTGTTTCACACACCACTTTGTCACTTCTTAACCTATCACTTGATCCAACCTTTTCAGAAGAATTCAACTTGCACAACACTTCACATAATTGTTCCGGTTCTTCCATGTAGACGTCCTCTTCTAAGTCACCGTTCAGATATGCAGTAACGACGTCCATTTGATGAATCTCGAGACCAAATTTTGCTGCAATCGCGGATAACAGCCTTATTGAGGTTGGTCTCACGACGGGTGAAAATGTGTTGTGGAAATCCTCCCCTGGCCGTTGCGAGCATCCCTTCGCAACAAGTCGTACTTTCTTCTTCATTTTGTCGCCAGTACTTTTTGTGGTGAATACAAAACGACTTCCGATAACTTTTCGACATTTCGGTCGTGGTACTATCTCCCACGTGCAATTTTTTATTTGCGCCAAGTATTCATCTTCCATAGCAATTTTCCAAGCATTTGAGTCTTCAGTTTCCAATGCTTCTTGCCATGTTAATGGGTCGTGCGTCGCTATATTGGCAGTAAACACCTCGTCTTCTGTTACTGCTGGCTCTTCTTCTTCATCGTTCTCTTCGTCCGAGTCTTCCTCTTCACCAGTTTCTTCTGTTGTCGAAGCGTATTGTTTGCGCGGTCTCCCCCGCGATCCAGAACGTACAAGCCTGGGACGGCCTCGTCCTCTCTTCATGGGTTGCACCAGCTCTTCCCATGATACCGTAGATCCCCTCTTTCTTCCACGACGTACTACGTCTATTTGACGTTGCTCTTCGTCTTCGTTGTCCTCTTCGGGTTTGCTCGATTCGACTTCAATTTCATCGCAAGGACTATCATCTGCGTCGAGTATTTCTTTATATTCATGGCGGAAGGTAGACTCGCCCATGAACTTTACATCTCGGCTTGCGATTGTTTGTTTTGATCTTGGTAGATGTACGCGGTACGCCTTTGATTGTCGATCATAACCCACAAAGATACCTTCTTCGGATCGTGAATCGAATTTGCCTCTGTTCCCTTTTATTTTTACGAACGCTTTCGTTCCGAATGTTTGCATGTATATTATTGTGGGGGTCTTCCCCGTCCACACAGTAAATGGTAGTCGTCCCTTAAGTGCAGCAGTAGGACACCGATTGCGTATATAGCATGCTGTATTTACAGCTTCGGCCCAAAATATTGGCGGAACACCGGCTTGACGCATCATGCATCGCGCCATCTCGACTAACGTCCGGTTCTTCCTTTCCGCGACTCCGTTCTGCTGCGGTGTGTATGGCACTGTCAGTCTTCTTTTGATACCACATTTTTTCAAGTATGTGTCGAATTCGGAATTCACATATTCCCTTCCGTTATCGGACTGCAACGCCTTGATCCTCTTACCCGTAAAATTTTCCATTTCGGCCTTGTATTCTTTAAACACGGTCAACACATCACTTTTGTTCCTTATGAAATATACTTCGCACCATCTCGAATAGTCGTCTATGAATGTCACGAAGTATTTCTTGTTTGACCATGATGCGTGTCGCATCGGCCCACACACATCCGTATGCACTATTTCCAAAAGTTCACTTGTGCGTTCCTCACTGCTTTTCGGAAAAGGTTTGCTTGTCTGTTTTTCGCGAACACAAATTTCACACTCTGATAACTTTTCGTTGTCCTTGAGTTGCAGCCCGTGAACTAAGCCATTTTTCACCATCGTTTTTAAATCACGCTCATTTACATGACCGAGTCTCTTGTGCCACTCATTTATCGCGCTTTCTTGTTGCACCTCAATGTTATTTGCACTATCATTGCACTTGTTTACGTAATACAAATTCCCGACACGATTTGCTCGCATTACCACTTTATTATTCTTATTAATGACAATTGCATCCTCCTTCCTAAATCGCACTTCCAATTCGTGATCTGTCATTCTCGATACAGATAATAAATTTGTACGAAGATCTGACACATAAAACACTTTTTCAATGTCTATTTCACGTTCCTCATTGCCATTATGAACTAATAAATTTACTCTCCCCATTCCGGTGATTCGCGTACTTTCATTATTAGCAAGATTTAATTCGCTGTTTATACGCGTGAAATCTTGCAGGATACTTCTCTCACTGCACATATGTCCCGTACATCCACTGTCAATACACCACTCAGTCTTAGCTTGATTCCCGTACATTCCTTCTTCGGTGGTTGTCAACATGCTAGTTCTGTCTTGGTTGCGCGGCGCTCGTCCCCTCTCGCAGTCTTTGTCTTCCAACTGTCGCGCGCTCTGTTTATATTTCGGCACGAAGGACCGACACTCGTTCGCTATGTGTCCAAATCGGTGACAACGGTAGCATTCAATTTTGTTTCGGTATCTTGGCTCTTCTTTGTCTTCATATTTTCCTATCTTTTCGTTTTCTTTTGCACGTTGATATACGTGTTTCTTCTTCACGTACATCGCTCCTTGTCCCGAACCTGAGTCTCGTGATTTTCGACTCTCATGTTCTTCTAATATTTTGACTTTTAAAATGTCCGTTGGTGGAAGGTCGTCGCGCGATTCCATTGCCGTCCGGAACATTTCAAATGATTCGGGTAAACTGTACAACAATAGGATGGCTAGAAGCTCGTTCGGTACTGACAATCCAATTTCTCTCAGCTTCTTGTCAGCTTCAAAAAATTCCGTGAGATGTTTTTTAATATCATCCTCTTCCTGCATCCGCGTTAACGCCAACTTCTTCAGGAGGGTTGCCTTTCGCGCGGGGCCACTGGATTGGTACATAGACTTTAATTTATCCCAAATTTGTCTTGAGGTTTCCAACCCATCTAGCGCTGTTAGCTCACTTGCACTAACGGCCAACAAAATATCCGCTTCGGCTTTTCCATCCATTTTTATCCACTTTGCATAGTCAGTTGTTGATACTTCCGGCTTGGGTATCTCTCCTGATACATATCCCCATAAATCATTCTTCTTCAGAATAGCTCTCATGTGGATTTTCCAAGTGTCGTAGTTTTCGCCAGTTAACTGGTCGATTTTAAATGTCGCTGCCATTGTCCTGGAATTTTCTTCCGTTCTATTCAGTCTCACACGCGATGGTTTTCCCACCAAATCTCACTCACACTGTGGCGATATTTATACAACAAAGTTTTTGTATATTTATGCACTTAGGATCGCAGTTCTGGGCCCATAACCTATTGAGATTACACTTGGTTTATTTCGATTACTCTAATACGACTGTCTATGACGAGCGATAGCACGGGACTGACTCATCGCGTATCGGTGAACACAGAAAGCCCGTTACACCTGTAATTCAAAATACGTCGGACGGTAGGTGTCGCGAGTTCATGCTTTTCGTCATATTCCAACATATAATTTAATATATTTTTAAGATTTTACTTTAAAAATAATTCAAAAACATATTTTTTAAAAATTACAAGTCTAATTTCTTAGCTATAAGGCTGAAATAAAGAATATATATTATTAATTAAGATGGAAGAATGGGATGAGGAGTATGTGATGGCGGTGATAAACATCGACAAGAATATTTTATATTTTTTTATTGATTAAAAAATTAAGCATATACATAATAAATTACAGTAACTTCCCTATGAATCGGGAAGTTAAAAATTAAAAATTAAAAAGAATATATTATTAATTAAAGATGGAAGAATGGGATGAGGAGTATGTGATGGCGGTGATAATCATCAACAAGAATATTTTATATTTTTTTATTGATTAAAAAATTAAGCATATACATAATAAATTACAGTAACTTCCCTATGAATCGGGAAGTTAAAAATTAAAAATTAAAAAGAATATATTATTAATTAAAGATGGAAGAATGGGATGAGGAGTATGTGATGGCGGTGATAATCATCAACAAGAATATTTTATATTTTTTTATTGATTAAAAAATTAAAAATTAAAACATTAATATATAATAAGAAAATAAAAAATTAAACGTTAATATATAAAAAACAAAAAATAAAAACTAAAATAAAAAATAACATTTTCATTGTTGTTGTTGTTGTTGTTGTTGTTGTTGTTGTTGTTTTCCTGCAAACAAACAAAACATATTATATTATTTTAGTATTCTTTTCTTTTTTAACATTTACTTTAACATATTTTGGAAATTTATTTACCTTCAAGCGACGACTCCTTAATAATTCCGCAAACGTCCATACCGCGTGGGTTTGGCTGGATTGTATCCGGATCGACTCCGATCGGTACGTTGCCACAGTTCACCCCACACACGTATCCACAGAATCTGGACCAGACGCGATGTTCCTTCATGGGATCATCATCCTCTTCCCATCGAGTCAGCTGTATACCACATTCGAAACATTCAACGAAATCCTCATCACCCAGATAGAAAAATCCTGCGGCAGCAAGTTTCTCCGGTTGGACGATGTGCGAGTAACGCCAGTTGTGAAAACTTTGAAGTCTGTCACGTTCGAGACGATAATCGGGTGGTGGTGTTGCGTGATCAACTGTTGTTGTGACGGCTGCCTCAGATTTTTCAATCATTGTGGAACGCTGTGAAAAAATCAAAAATGTAAAAAAGAGGTGTCATGTTTTTGTGGTTTTTAATTCGCAGGAAAAAATTCTTATACTTTACAATTTTTATTATTATTCATCCATGCGCGAAATGTTTTAACTTCGCGCATACTGCAATGATACGGTTTCAATTGTTTTGTCGAACGCCAACAATGAAGTCGACATGGTACCTCACCAATGTTATAAACGGGATCCTGAACTAGTACGTCATATTTTGGACACCCAAAATCCTCTAAATTTATTGAGTTTATATTCATTTTTCGAAGGATGTCTCTTTCAAAACATCCTCCTTTGTAGGCAATCAGCGGATTTTTATATTCGCGAACAAAATTTTCAATGACTCCAAATATATCTTCTTGCCTAAATTTTTCATTGCCAAAATTGTTGAATGGCATCCCGTGTACAAAATTAGTAACGTACCACGACGATTTCTTGTCAGCGTTCGACAAACAATTGAAACTCGTATCTAATAAAAATTCGGCCAGTAGGGAGCCGTCACAACATGCATTTACAATAGCCATTTCTTTATACATGAATTTTTTGTTAATCATGAATCCGTCCATGTCTATGATTTGCGTGATTTTATCCATCTAAATAATAAAAAAGTTTTTTTATTTATTTTATATATATTTTTATTTATTTTATATTTATTTTATATATTTCTTTAAAAAATTTTTATATTATACTTACAATTGAAGAAATGATTAGAACGCACAGTATCCTATATATCACTTTACAAACTTTCGTATACACTCGGCAATGAAACACTAGTTTAATGTTTTCTTTGACGTTTAGTCAGACACAGCTTCGCACAACGATGCGACGAGCTATTTATAATGAGTACCCCTACCACCATATCTCGTTCTATGGTGCAAGAGTGATATCATTACTATATTTTTTCTTTTAATAAAATACGAGTTTAATTGTAGGAGGAGGAGGAGGATTGTTTTTAAATAAAAAGATCATTCGCATAATTTTTTATTTGATAAAACATATATATTTTATAACATAAGAGCGGTTTAAGTAATTTTTCTAACAATGTTTGTTAATGGACTGTACTCCACGATGCGGTCATGTATCATCAAACAGTAGGCTGTTGTCGATGGGGGGACGTCGGTTCGGCATTCGAATTCTATTCGCACGTCAACCGTACCATTTTTTAGCGCTTCGTTTTGTCGAGAACAATCGAGAACGACGAGCGGACCGTATCGCAGGAAATCTGAGACGTTGAGTAGCGCTTCGCCGTTTCCATAGTACGATTCTTGGAATTTTGCATACATGTCGTAGAGCAATGCGTATTTACCTTTCTCGAAATCCATATTTAAATCATCATACGGATAGGTTTCCGAGTTCAAGTAAAGTCGAATATTTGATAATGCGCAATGATCGAATTGCGCGGCCGTTTTCGTTAAGTTATTCTTTCGATTGGTTTGCAAAGCGAATATCACGTATCGCGGTTTTTCCATTTGTTGAGCCGTTTTTATCGCCCATGTATGCTTCGTAGTCGTCTGTAGTAGAGGATATTCGAACAGATCCCACGATCGAAAACTCATACCAATCGGTCTGTCACTGTCTAAAATACGTAACATGGACAGCTTATGTATTTCATCCAATGCAACGTGTGGCATTCGCCATTGAATTTTGTACAGATCCAGAATAGGTTTCACGTTGTCGGAAGGACTGAACAACGCGTTTGCGTCGGTACGCGAGCGGATCAAAATCAATTCGTGTCGAGCATTTATCACAACACGTTTGTAATCTTCGCAGAAACCTAATAAAACGCTCATAGGCACGCAAAAGTTGAAATTGATCGCAGCCGTGGTCGTTGCCGTTTGCTTCCGCCGATCATCGTCATACAGCCAACCAGCGTTGGATAACGCGTCGCTTCTCGTTTTGGACAGACTCACATAATTCTTCAGAGTTGTCGTTGCACCAGGATTTCTGGACCGATCGATTTCCACTCCGTTCAATTCATAGCGTATTTCCTCGAACATAAACGCAACGGCATTGTTCTCGAGAGTCGCCGCATCGATGGAGGATTCTCCTGCTCCAACCGGTAATTCGAGTTTCCCCGGTAAACTAAGTTTTCCCTCAACGTATAGGAAGCTTTTACACGGGAGCGTGTACAGATCTTGTTGCTGAATGGGTATCCGTATTTCATCGCTGTTTTCAAACGTCGTGTTGGCGTATGGATTGTACGTGTGCAGCTCAATCTTCGTTATGCGATTGTCGAAAACCGGTGCTTCGGAGATGTTCAAAATGTCGTTGAACATGATTTTTCCTCTCACTTTTTAACAATAAATCCCAAAGATCGTAGATACTTTGCGTTTTCCACGGTTAATTTCTTACGTATCGGCGACTTTACGTTTTTTTTCACAGTTAGTTTCTTGCGAATCAATGTGCTGCTGTTGTTCAACGTATGGAATGTCGTATTGTTATGAATTAGCATTGCTTCGTCGAACGTGTAGTCGCACCGTGATTTCTTCACCTCGAAAATCAATCAAACGTCCGGATTGGTCAACTATGCGAATCGTTAAATCGTCAATTACTCGTGCAACGATCGGAAGGTAAATGACTCGTGCGGGCGTTTCCGATAATTTATACCCTGGTGGTACCTGAGGCGCGAACTCATGTATCGTGTGAACGAGTTTACCATTGTCGTACGATCCGGTGGTTATGTTACATTCCACTCGTACGATATTCACGTTGATGATATTCACAGGTGCGTTTGACGTGTGCCACGCGTTCGGTGGCAAAACACGATTCAAGGAAAATCCCAGAATAGATCCCACGTTGCGAGGCTTTGTAAAGTTTATTTGATATTTGCTTATAATTTCGCTTTTCATGGTGTTGTTGTTTGCTCGTAGGACCAGCGGATATTCGATATCGGAGGCGGCGGATGACTTGTCAACATTTTTGGGGGGATATCGCGCGCGTATTTCACGTCTCAAGTACGCGTTGATCGCTTCCAATTCGTACGAACCGTCGGGGATGACGATCTCCTCGTCTTTTTCACCGAAGTAGAATCGATTGTTTCCGATGTTGGCGCTAATGTTCGGTATCGTGTAATAAGTTTGTAAATCGAGCAATCCCAACTCGTATTCACCATTGGTCAGATCTATGGGTGGAAAGTACTTGGACGACAGTATGCTGCTTCTCCCCGACAACGTGAGCGTAAATGACTTTTTCGCATGCATCGTGCAGAGAGAGACTCTTTCCAGAGAATTTAAAATGTAGTTTCTCGAAGAAATTTCACACACAATTGCCCACACACGCTTTCGTCGTACTTTTGAAAACGTTTGTGGTTATATAAGATCGTCGCGTTCGCGCCGAAATAGCGAATCAACTCGATCGGTGGTCGAAGATTTCCAAAACTATCAAAGTATTTGACGCGCGAGCCGTGTTTTATGTATGCGACCCAGTGCGTTCCCGGTCCATGACTATTATCTAGATTGACTATACCCCGCTCGTTTACCCACGCGCGCAGTGGTAAATCATCACGCATAAAAACTCCACGAAAATACGGTAATCCTTTACAGATGGTCATCAATTCTATATCCGTCGTTGTGTTGTCTTTCTTCGTTTTTTTTTTTTCCCCCCTCTTTAAACCTTTGCCATGCTTATACGGTGTGAGATATACTCCACGACCTTCCATGGCTCGATTGTGTCGTTCCGCTTCTTGTAATTGTTTCTTCGCAGCTTTCGCAGCGTTTATGGCTTTGACTACTCCTGCGGCACCACCTGTCAATGCTCCTATAGCCGACAAAGCAGGCAGCAGCAGCGGCAGAAAACCACCGCGTTTGGCGATTGGGAGAATTCGTTGTTTTTTTCTCTTTTCACCTTTTTTCTTTGTCAGACCCATGCCCAATTTCGTTTCAGCTTTCATGGCTGCCAACACTGCGGCCGCAGACACCTTCTCTCCCAACGTTGCGTCCCCAGACGTTACTCGATGCAGCGCTCGATCTGCCAAAACGCTGTCGGCTGCGTGACGATTTCCAAGATCCTTGTATCGTGAATACGTTATATCGTGTTCGCGACAGGCTGCATCCAACGGATTGATTCCTCGATCCCCACGAGCTAATCGAGCGGTCAGTTTCGTACCAGGACCGCAGAATTGATAACCGGGTATATGTAATTCGAACGGTAACGCGTTTATAGCTCTGTTTAAGAACCCCTTACCCGTATGCGAACCGGGACACCGTTTTGAACGATGATTCACACGCATGAGCTATATTTTTCTGTTCTCTCTTTTAAAAATTTCTCTGCTCTCTCTTTAAAAGAAGCAAACCCTTTAGGGTGACTGATACTAATAGTGTTCGAGCTGCCGTATAAATACTACCCACCTACCCCCCTCATCGAATCAATCAGAACATGCGTTTTGTGAGACAATCTTTGGATATTCGTGTTCCAACGTGTCGCGCGTTCGACGATTGCGACGAGACGATGCGGAAACATGGATCATTGTTACCGGGCAATATACGATGCGTCATAAGCGGTCCGTCAGGATGTGGTAAAACGAACGTTATGGTTAGCCTGCTGGAGAGCGCGAACGGGCTACGATTCGCCAATGTCTACGTGTACTCAAAATCGTTGAGTCAGCCAAAATATCGATACTTGAGCAAACTGTTCTCATCCGTGGGGAAGGATGTGGGATACTTCGCGTTCGCGGACAACGTCGATGTAATCCTCCCCACAGAGGCACGGCCCGATTCGATATTTATCTTCGACGACGTGGCGTGCGATGAGCAGGATATCATGAGAGAGTATTTCGCGATGGGTAGACATTCGCACATCGATTGCTTCTACCTGGGTCAGTCGTACGCGAGAATACCTAAACATTTAATTCGTGACAATGCCAATCTGTTGATTTTGTTCAAACAGGATACCATGAATTTACGTCACATTCATCAGGATCATGTAAATACCGATATGTCATTCGAGACGTTTAGCACGTTATGCGCGAATTGTTGGCGAAAGAAGTATGGATTTCTCGTAATCGATAAAGACAGCCCTGCGAATCGTGGTCGTTACAGACGTGGATTTAACGAGTTTGTCGTACTGTAGCGAATACAGTTGCTCGATAAGAGTCGTCGGTGCTGTATCGTGGCTGTAATCTCTCTTGCGCAACGAATATGTCAGGCAAAAAGGAAAAGAAGGAGAAGCTCCGAGCTTCGATCGTGAACGAAATAGCAAAGACCAGCGATACCATACGTAAAAAGTATTTAGCGTTGAAAGTTGGGAAAATGACGGCCGAGGCGAATTTGCGAACGACTTTACAACCGATCGTCGAACCGTTGAAACAGATAGTTCAAAATACGACTACTGTCGAACCGAACGACAACGCGTTCTCAGATATTAAGGAAACACCATCGTCGTCCTCCCTACGAAAAAAAAAAGATTCTCAGATATTAGGGGAACGCCATCATCCTCTATGAAAAAAAGAAGAAGAATAAAGAAGAATGGGGAAAAGAACGACGAAGCTGATGTAACGCGCGCCTCGAAAAAAATATATCTCGATGATGATGACGACTATGAGGATGACGAGATCGAATCAACGACTACGGTACCACAACAAGATACATTCGAATCACCGCGCACGGTATCTTTGGAGTCTTCAATGCGTAATATTTTTGAAAATCCGGAAACTCATCCAGAGGAAAATCAACATCTATCCGAGAATCTTGGACCTTTGGCGCGCGAATATTTAGAAAAATTTTTTACCGGGTCGACGAAAAATTCTGACAACGTGTACGGAGTATGTTTGAAAGATGATAAGATGATGATGGGAAATTCAACGTTCGAGGTGGACGGCAACGACGATATCATCATTAACGGGATACGGTACAAGGGGACTCGCGGTCTTTACGAATTGATATTCAAAAGAATACCCGATGATTGGTTGTACACCGAGGATGATAAGATCGCGTACAAAAAAATTCTCACTCTTACGAATGCACATCGACGTGGAAATCAGATAATGGGAAACAAAGGATTCAAGTATAGGAGAATTATAGGACCGTTGTTTTCATCGCGAGGTGGGAAGGGGATTGAACTTCCAACTTCTATGCGCGTGACCAACAATCCGATCGATTACGTGCATTGGGATGATCCCAACGAACTCGTCGATCGTCTGAAATTGTTAACCGCTTCGAAGAACGCCGGTCATTCCAACCATGACAACGAAATAATGTCGATAATCGAAGAACTTCGCGAAGCCGGTATAATTATAAATTAAAGCGCGTGGGTTCGTTGAGTTAGTGACGAATGAAATGTCGATCGATGAAATTGTTACGGCTCGATAAAATGCGCGTTCGTCTTAATTGTTGTGAAACGAATCAAACGATATCCTCGGGAGAAGACGACGACGGTGAAAGCTGGAACTTGAGGTTTCAAAGTCTATGGATAAAACTGGATGAGATATTTCAACGAATACTGTGGGTCGAAGAGCAGGTAAAACGTTTGTGCAAGCGATACGAGTTGGCGATAATCGAAGAAGAAGAAGATTAACTCGATCGAAAAAAATGTCTATCGACAAATTTGGTAGAGTACTTCGCGAAGCGGACAAAAGCGAGTCGAATGTTTCTTCGATTTTCTATCCTGACGTTTTGAAAAGTTATGTGCGTGATAACGCTATATGTTTGAACGATGACGCTAAATTGTACGATGCAAAAGGTATGAAGATCGGACACGTGGCGAATCCTGAAGCAAACGATCACACTGCGACCAAATTATACGTGGACACGCTTAACGCGAAGCTCGAGTTCGAGATCATGAAAACACTGGTCAAAGAACTGAAAACCGCTAAAGAGACGATAAAGTCTGAAATATTAGTTAAACAGAATGAAGACCTGAAAACTGCTAAAGAAACGATAAAGTCTGAAATACTGACTACGATACAAGGCGTTCGGGAAATATAACTGAGAAGTTTGAAGATTTTTAGAGGAACTGTATAGTATATGTGAAACGTGATAAAGTATACACGCAGATACGACGTATTGAGGAGCGAGAGCGCTGGAGCTTCAATGACTGAGAGAGAGCGAGATAACAGCGACAAGATGAGTAAAGAAAACGTGGTGGAAGAGCTGCATGCTCCGGCGAGACGTTTTTACCCGCGTAGACGTGTGATTGTGCGAGGATTCGATGATCTTTGGCAAGCCGATATCGTTGAAGTTCAAAACTATGCGCGAAACAATCGTGGACATCGATATATTCTTACGATAATCGATGTATTTAGCAAATACGCGTGGACGGTTCCTTTGAAGAGTAAAAATGCGAGCGACGTGTGTAAAGCTTTCGCGTCAGCGTTGGAGAAGGATGGCAGAGCTCCGAACAACTTGCAGACCGACATGGGGAAAGAATTCTACAATACAACGTTCCAAGAATATCTGAGGAAACGTAACATCCACCATTATTCAACGTTTAGCCCTATGAAAGCATCCGTCGTGGAGCGTTTCAATCGTACGTTGAAGAACAGTATGTGGAAATTTTTCTCGTTGAGCGGAAAATATCGCTGGATCGATGCGCTTCCCACGTTGACCAAGGACTACAATAATCGAAAACATCGTACCATCCGTATGCGACCCGCCGACGTGAACCGTAAAAATGCCGGACACCTTCTGTCCACCGTGTACAACAACGTGAAGATTGCTGGTCCTGCCAAATTCAAGGTTAATGATCACGTGCGCGTCAGCAAGTTCAAAACTCTATTTGACAAAGGATACACGCCAAACTGGTCAACAGAAATATTCAAGATTACCACGGTGAAACGAACGAATCCTGTCACGTATCTCTTGGCCGACTCGAGGGGCAAACCTATCGCCGGAGGATTTTACGAACACGAGATACGCGCGGCAAAATATCCTGACGTATACTTAGTTGAAAAAATATTGCGCAGAAAGGGGAATAAAGTATACGTAAAATGGTTGGGAATGGATGCGTCACATAATTCATGGATATCTAAAACGAATATACTTTAATTGTATTTTCTACTCGTATTTTATATGTAAGATAATTAATTTTTCTCTTCTTTTAATTGTATTCTTTTATTCTATATGAATTGTGAAAAATGTAATTTGCGATAAAATTTAAATAAAAACTTCTTGCAGTCGAGTAATGTGTGTCGGCTAACTTTCTACCCTCGTCACAAGATAGCGACGTTGTCCCTATCCTTTCTCGCTAGAACATGATCCGTCGACGATTTGCATATATACCGTCCTCAACCGTCTACTAGAAGATAACTCCTCTACAGTTGATGATTTAGCTATGTACATAAGAACCCCCCGACCAACCAATCGAAAGAATAACTTAACGACAACGACCGCAAGTCCCCAGACCGTCTACATTGTACCGTTTACTGGTAGACATTGTACCATTTACTGGTAGCAATTCTAAATTGGTTGGTCGGGGTTCTTATATGCATAGCCAAATCATCTACTGTAGAGGAGTTATCTTTTCTGCTTAATAAGTCAGGGTGGAAACCTTAGTCCTGCTGAAAGATTTTGTATGTGATGAACAACCTAAACGTTGAATGAACAGCTTAAACCCTCTCCTTAGACGTTGACATATTAGTATGTGGTTGAGGGATGGTAATATGATAATTCATTTTTCTCTAAAACGACGATACTTTATATGTAGAAATTCATTTTTATAGGAATTATAAAAGAATAATTTTACAATAAAATAAAATAAAAATACAAAGAGATTTTCTTAAATAATTTTTATTTTTTTAAAAATAATATATCGTTACAAAAAGACCTCCAATAATTTTTACACACATTATCTTTGTTTTTAACCTATCTGTTTTTGCGCAAACGCCTCGGTCGCAATGATATCAGCGCACAAAGCCAACAGTTCGCAATCGATCAGCGAATTTTGATCGAAAGATTCGCTCTCGACGATCGTTTTCATGATATTCTTCGCGTCACTATCCTTCACCGCAACAACGAAATTCGTAAATTTAGCGACAATTGTGGGAACATTATCTATCAACCATGAATACATGTTGTGTACGCAGAAATCGAGGTTGTACAGGTTACGCATAGTTTTTTCCGTGATATACAGAGCTGTGAACTGATTTGATAATTTCACTAGATTCATACCATCGATATTAACTGTTTGAAATGTTAAATCATCACTAATTTTTCGCTTCTGTTTCTGCATAGACGGCAAAAGTAAATCGGAAATACACTCCTTCGTGCGCAATAACTCTGTCCACGCGTCCAGGAAAAATGTAATTTCATTACCACGGTTATCCCCTATAGCTAGTTCCACGCAAATATCGTTGTCAACGCGCACACCAATTTCGAAGTACTTAAAATAATTGCCGGCTATGGAGTATCTTCGACTCAAGACCCGTGCGCTGTGCAAACTCCTCGGCGGTTGCATCATTGATGATTGTGAAATGGAGTTGTTGGGAAAACTCTCGCTCGATGACGGTGACGGCTGTATCATCGATGATCGTGAAATGGGACGGTTGTTGAAAAAACCCTCGCACGACGTTGACGGCTGTATCATCGATGATCGTGAAATGGGCTGTTGTTGAGAAACCCTACAACAGATTTTTTAAAAAATTAGACGTTTTTCTAAATTACTTTTTCATAATTATTTTCATCTTTCTACTTACATATTATTTAGTCTCCTCTTTTTGTGCAGCTCCTCAACGTTTGAACGATTACATTCAGCAGGCGAATAACGGTTGTAATACATCGTGCGGTCTATGGTTTAGCAGTCTACGGTTTTTAGCGATGGTTGTCTCGATCTGAAGCGTGCCGCTTGGAATATGATGTTATATAGGATGTCTCCCTACCACTCCTTTTTACAGTGAAGATCTGCAATGGGAAGCATCCCCTCCCCGACAGTTACAGACTTCAAAGACCTATGATAATCTCTCTCTCTCTACCACTTCCTTTTTTCTTTTACGGATAATAAAACGACGCAGTTTTTCTCAATCGATGCTGTAATGCCCCCAAGGAAGAGTATCAATCAAATTATTGCAAATATATCGCTTATCGTCATGCGGACTCAATGCTAATTTCTTTTCCGACATCGAATACACCTGATGTCGTACGGACACTATGCGATTACCGCTAACGCTCTTTTCCGTATGATTACGAAGGCATTCAACATAGTCTTCGAAACTTATATCTCGAGCGGTAACGTTTGTTCTGATTCCTTTGATCTTTTTAGTGTCCTGATCGCCGTGCACGCGAATCGCATACATTTTCGAACGAAGCCCTACGAACTCTGTCATAATTTTACCACCGTTCTCATCCTTCATCAATCCTAGCTGTTTATTGTTCGCGATCGGAACGCCGTAGACGTTGTTCGCGGCATAATTACTGGTGTCGTATCGATGAATATCACGTTTCAGCAGCGCCTCGTACGCGTTATCGCAAGCGATCTCATATATCAGACTGTCCGTGTCCGTGTACAAAATCTTACAATTTTGTTGGAAGTTTGGTTGGATGTACTCATAATGAAAGCTGTACAAATGAAATTTTGATATATCCAATATGGACATGCCTACGTAGATTGGCTTGTAAAATTTAACAAACAGCTTTTTCAGCTGAATCGCGACAAAGTTCTCGGAAAACACCGTACAGCTATGAAAATTTGGTCTAGATATCAATCGTTCGACGCCGTGTTTACCGCTCCATCGAGAAAGTAATTTCACGCTCGCGTGATTTCGAACGTTCTCCATCGTTTTCCCAAACACAGCATTGTTCATTAACTTGAATAAGTTCTTGGAAAAATCGTTGGTGGCGTTGGCGCGTAATTTCGTGTTTAAATCAATATAGCCATGCAACCATCGCGACTGTTGAAATTCTAGAATTCGATGTATTTTCCGCAATTTCAAATTATGTTTCAAACTTTGTTGGAGATACCGATAATGTACAACGTATCGCTCCTTATCGCGAAGTGTTGCCATCAACTTTTTCTGCGTACTCGAGTCGGTTGCTGCGTCGTGACTTGGACAAAACGGAAGATCCGCGTGAGCATCGTGAATTTCGCGCGGATACTCTAAATCCACCTCCAAAATGTATCCTACGGGGCTATCGATCGGAATGGATTCAACATCGAAATTGTCCACGTCCACCCATCGAAAGTCTCTGTGCGGCAGAGGTTGCGACATTGCCCAACCGTACAGATTATTCACATCAAAATACATTAAGTAGGTGGATGGTTTACTCGAGTCGTGTGTGGACAAATATTTGTTGTTAGCGCGCGCATATCTGTGCGAACACTGGCTCAATCCACCGCGTATTCCTCGTTCCACGAACAAAAGCATGTCAACGTCGGTCAACAACTCCAATTCAATCTTTGTCATTTTCAACATCACGTCCCACGCGAAACCGGGGAGCGTGTAATAATGCGCCGGATCGAGCTTGTAATTCTCGAGACAGTCATCGCGAAAATTTTCGAAAACATCCGCCAACAACAGCACATCCAATTTTAAATATAAGTCGCTGTACTGTCCTAGCGTTTGTATAGCAAAACGCGACCAAACCGTATTCGCGTGAAGGTAATCAACGTCGGATATCTCGCTACCGTACAGCCGATTGTAAAATGCTTCGCGCGATGGCAAACATGTATCGTTTAATTTATCGTACGATGTCAGATAGTCGTATGGAAAAACACCTTTTCTGGTCAATAGGTTGAAATCGTCATCGGAAAGATGTGTAAATTCACTTCGTACGATGCGTAATTTACTTTTGTCCAAGTATGACGACAGCTTGTCCAGACTCGAGTTCAAGAACTTAAACGAATCGATAAAACGGAATTTTAGAAACTTTGCATAATTTTGCTCTTTACCCGGCTGTCTCTCGATATGTACGTTCTTCGTGAAAGAGATATACTTCTCTTTCGTTAATGGCAACACGTCTATCTGTCCCTCGAAAGAGTTTGCTAATTCTTTGATGATGAAATGTGCGTCGTAGCCTGATAGATTATGGAAAACCACCGGTATCACGTACGAAGATTGATAACTTAAATTGCATCCGTTATGAGCCGGACCGCGATACGCGCCCGTGAAATGACAATGATCGTGGACCCTCGTCGCGTCAGTAGTGTCGAACGGTTTCTCGCAGACGTGACAATGCGTGGCCGTACGAAAATTTAACTTTTCCGATTCGGTTAGCGGATTCATCGGCACTGTTTTGTCAAATATCGGTTGTAATTTACGACTTAATTCGTACAACCTGTTCGCGAACCATGCGGCGCATCCCTCTTTCTCGCGATAAACATGATACTCGCACAACGATTCGTCGTAGCGGCAATGCATGTAGTATCCTATGCTAAACGCGTGGTGATGTTGATACTGTACGCGTGCCACACGGCCTTGTCCTTCCTGCTCCCCCGGCAGCAGCAGGCACTCCAAGTCAGCATAGATAACGAACGGCGCCTCTTCTTTGTTCGTGTAGTTCTTAAACTGCAACCACTTATCTTCTTCCTCTGTTGGAAGCATCAGAGCGCAATCATTCATCCGTTCGCAGTCAAGTGTATGAACGTTTAATCTCTCCTGCGTGGGAAAAAATTGCAAGCACCTGTGGGAAGGGAAAAATTATGTCTTTTTTGCTTCAAACAATTAAAAAAACAAAAATGCAACTTACCGATCACAAATATACTTCTGATGATCCCGCTTGCTAAGCTGTGATGAAACCAATCGCGACAAATTTCGTATACACACGAAATGACAGTGCGTCTTTGCAGCATTCTGTAGAAACAGCAAGTTGACGTGTCTTCCCTCACGTTTCTTCCCAGTCAAATGAAGCGTTACGCATTTCTTGCGTGCCCATGCGAACACGTTCACGGAAACGTTGTTTTTTCGTTCAAATTTTCGGATGTCTTTGAACGACATAGGTAGTTGAAAACCTCTGGTTTTCGGAAGCACGTCTTTGTAGTGTGGATACGATGATAAACGTGACAGATTTGCCTCGGCTGGGTAGAGACCCGCCACGATTGCCCAATAAAAGCATGCATCGTCATTGCTGTTCACGTTCACGATTGCTCTTTTCAGCAGTATCGCTCGAGGCACGTCGATTGTAGCGGTGCAACCGGCTTGCAACGGTTGGTATTTGCTAAAGTTGACGATTAAATGTAGTATCTTCGACAGCGCCCACCCGCTGTCCCGCTCTTGAAATTCTTCCAACGATGTCAAAATCGTAGGCATAACGTCTTTCTGGTACCACTGTCGCAGATTGCTCGTCCGAAACAACGCAACGTTCCGCGTGCTAAAACTTTTCACGGAAACCTCGCCGGCGTGTAGCATAAATTCCGCCTCCAACGTTACGCTAGCTTTCAACGATGAATACGTGTTTAAAAATTCCGTAACGCGTCCCGTAATCATTCGTTTCGCATGTTGTAAAAATTGTTTTGGATCAATATGTTCAACGTTGATAACGATTCCGGTCGATATGCGATTTTTAAAAGCCGACTCAACATTTTCCCAACGAAGCGTTGAAGCTCTCGTACCCCTGCGGTCGTATAAACCTCTACCGACGCGCGATGAGGAAATACGATGATTCAACGAAACGTTCAAAGTTTTCATACGACACATCGTCGATGTTAAACTCAATTTCTTGCCTACTGACAATTCATCCTTTGCACGGGATAGATAATTTACACAACACTGCAGAGACTCGATGAATGAGCGAAACCATTCGCGATACTCGTCCATAGTTTTCACCAACATTGACATGCGTGTCAAACACTTCAACATATTTTTACATGTTTCAATCATCTTGCCGCTTTTCCATCGATACTTTTGTCACGGTAAAACACTGTGTCCGCGAAACGATACTACTTCCAACTCGTAAAATTAGAAATGTTCCCAAATGTAATTATACTTCACATACAACGATGCGACGTTCGCCCGTTTCAATGATGTCCAATATCATGGATGGGGAATCGATCGCAGGCCATTGCGCGACAACTTGACTAAATCTTTTCGTGTAAGCAAAACATACGCGACTCGTTACGTCGTTTCGCATTAAACGTTCCACCATCGATTTCTGCTCGATGGAGAAATGATCGTTCAAGTGTGAATTTATTACGTGAGGCCAAGCTATATTTTTCAACGTTGGAACGGCCATGTCATCTTTTTCCTCCGATACGTTCATTTCAGCACAAGTCCGTACGCGAAAAAACCGTCACGTATGGAACAATGGTAGATCTTTAAAATCTTACGCAAACTGAACACTCTGTATGCAAATGAGCTTGACGCTGGCAACATCCATTCTTTTAAACATATACCCTCTCCGGAAATAGATGCAACAAAAATCTCCGCGCTCGCGATAGGCACGTTGAAAAGATAAGGGGACTCTATACCACCCTGTTAATTAAAACTATCTCTCTTAGAACGATATAAACAGTGTGCTTAAACGATAAATAGGAACGACGTTTGAAACACGTTCAAGGTCAAGTCTTCCTGGAAAAAAAACATATGTTCCTCCACGGCTACATACCATGAAAGAACCTGTGTCATAGATAACACCTACAAAAATTATCTTCTCGATGTATCATATTCGCGAAGCACGTACGAAATATCATATTCGTAGGGGGGGGGTACAATAGGAATGCATCGAGTAGATAAGAGGAAACTACTCTCTCTTACATCGTGAACGGTCTCTTTCTTTCTCGCATCGCGTTCAGGTTAATCGTCTTAAACGATGGGTAGGAACGACGTTCGAACACGTTCAAGGTCAAGTCTAAAGCATGTGTTCCCCAGGGGTATCGTATTACATCTGTCGTAGGTACAATAGGAATGTATCGAGTAGATAAGAGGAAACTACTCTCTCTCTTACATCGTGAACGGTCTCTTTCTTTCTCGCATCGCGTTCAGGTTAATCGTCTTAAACGATGGGTAGGAACGACGTTCGAACACGTTCAAGGTCAAGTCTAAAGCATGTGTTCCCCAGGGGTATCGTATTACATCTGTCGTAGGTACAATAGGAATGTATCGAGTAGATAAGAGGAAACTACTCTCTCTCTTACATCGTGAACGGTCTCTTTCTTTCTCGCATCGCGTTCAGGTTAATCGTCTTAAACGATGGGTAGAAACGACGTTCGAACACGTTCAAGGTCAAGTCTAAAGCATGTGTTCCCCAGGGGTATCGTATTACATCTGTCGTAGGTACAATAGGAATGCATCGAGTAGATAAGAGGAAACTATATACAGCTGTGTACAGATAGTATGGTCTCGCTATGTTTTTAAAATAAATCCCCCCTCCCCACGAAAATTATCTTCTCGATGTATCATATTCGCGAAGCACGTTCGGAATATCATATTCGCAAAACCCTTGTCATAGATAAGAGGAAACTATATACAGCTGTGTACAGATAATGTGGTCCCCCTCCCCCACCCCCCGCAAAAAGTATGCTCGCACTATAACCTTGAAAAGTCCCCCCCGCAAAAGTAGCTCGCGCTATAAGGTGGGAAACTGTCCTTGAAAAATCCCCCCTCCCCCACCCCCCGCAAAAGTAGCTCGCGCTATAACGTGGGAAACTGTCCTTGAAAAATCCCCCCCCTCCCCCACCCCCCGCAAAAGTAGCTCGCGCTATAAGGTAATGGTGCCGGTAAGGTAGGAATCTACCTACAATGATAAGTCTGATCGTAGAACCGGCATACACTATCTACTAGCCTCCACAGAGTCCCAGGAGCCACCACGAGGAGGTGGAGTAGGAGGATTTTGCCCAAGATGGACCCTCAACTTCACCGAAATTCTCCACCCCAGGCCTCTCTCCCGAGAACTTACCGAAGGTAAGTAATCAGGTAAGTACCCAGTTCAGGAGAACATCAGTTCCATCGAGGTTTCATTGCGAGAGAGGGGGAATTCCAAGAGGCATGGGGACCTCGAGGTCATTCCCTCTCCCGCTCCGAATCCATCCCGGACTTCGGCTCCCAGTGCTTCCGCTGCCTGGCCATCGGCCATGTGCGGCAACGGTGCACATCGGAGGTAGACCGCAGTGGCCGGTGCTACAAATGTAGCGCGGAGGGCAATCGTGCCAAGGAGTGCTCGGCGAGGCCTAATTGCCCCATCTGTGCAGAGATGGGCAGGCACGCCGGGCACAAGGTGGGGAGCAAGAATTGCTCCCCGCCGGAGTGCTGGTGGTAAGGGGGCAACCAAAGCTCCGGCGGAGGCGAGGACGAGCGGGGCTACCACTGCCACGCCCCTCCCCGCCCCTGCGTCACCACCCAGGGAGACGATGATGGAGGTGGACGCTGCTCCACCTCCGGCTGACGAGGCGTCGGCGGTGCCGGGAACGTGGTTGGCCCCATAATGCCACGCACGTTCCCGGTAACACTGATCAACCTCAACCACTGCCGCCGGGCTCAGGATCTGCTCATCCAGGGCCTGGCGGAGTGGGAGGTTGCAGTGGCCGTAGTCACGGAGCCCTATAGGGTCCCCGACGCCCCATCCCCTTGGGTGGGGGACCTGGGGGGCTCCGTGGCAATATGGCGCAATAAGCGCCAGGAGTTTCCCCCCGGCACCGTGGTCGAACGGGGCCGGGGGATGGTAGCAATATCATGGGGAAGGTTTCTGGTAGTGGGTTGCTACATATCGCCCAATTGTAGCCTCGCCGAATACGGGGAATACTTGGACCGTTTGGGAGTGTTTCTTGCCCCCAGCATGAACGGTCCAGTGCTGGTCCTGGGGGACTTCAAAGCGAAGTCCACTAGTTGGGGAAACCCCGGGAACACCCCACGCGGCGAGGCGACAGAAGATTGGGCGGGGGGCTTGGGGCTCCGGTTGGTGAACCGGGGCTCCGTACCCACGTGCCTGCGGTGGAACGGTTGGTCCATTGTCGACTTGACATGGGCCTCCCCGACCGCCGCCGCACGTGTGTCCGCCTGGCGGGTGGCTGAGGAGAGGGAATCCCTCTCCGACCATCTGCATATCACAATTGAGGTGGAGGCCGCCCAGCCCGCGGGCACCCTCCAATCAGCAACCCACCCAGCGCCCGTAAAATGGGCGCTGAAGAAACTGGACGGGGACGTCCTGAGGGCCGCTGCCCTTGCCTGCGTGTGGCCGGAGGCCACAGAGCGCGGCGCGGAAGAGGGGGTAGAGTGGTTCCGGGGCATCATGAAAAGCGTATGCGACGCTTCGATGCCCCGGATGAAGAACCACCCGCCGTTGAGGAAAGTGTACTGGTGGTCGGGCGAAATAGAGGATGCTAGAAAGATTAGCATCCGGGCCCGACGCCAGTATACCCGCGCGCGGCGACGTCGCGTCGTCGAGATCCTGAAGAGGACGACGACGAAGCCGAGGCAAGGATGGCCTCCCTGTATGTTACTTACAGGGAGGCCCAAGTGGCCCTGCAGCGACTAATCGCTGCCGCCAAGGCCAAAGCCTGGGAAGAGCTCTTGGGCACTATTCAGTTGACCCATGGGGGCGCCCTTACAAAATGGTGTTGGGCAAATTACGCCCATGGGCGCCCCCGTTGACGGAGCATCTGGAACCGGAGTTCCTAGGGCGGGTCGTATCCACCCTCTTCCCCCTACTGAGGGGGAGAGGGAGTACCCGCCCATTCCGTCCCAAGATTGGGACGAGGGTCTCCGGATATCCGGCGCTGAGCTCTCCCAGGCGGTCCGGAGGATAAGGGAAGGGGGTGTTAAGGCCCCCGGACCAGATGGTATCCCCGGACGAGTACTAGTCGCGGCGCTCGACGTCCTCGCCCCGGCTCTGATCGGCGTACTGAACGCGTGTCTGAGCCGGGGAACCTTCCCCAGGGAATGGAAAGTCGCCAGGCTTGTTCTCCTCCAAAAGGCAGGCCAGCCCGCAGAGCTTCCCTCTGCGTACCGGCCGTTGTGTCTCCTCCACGAGGTGGCGAAAATCTATGAAAAGATTATCGCAGATCGCCTCGTTGAACACCTGTCTACGAGTGGTCCCGATCTCAGCGATTGCTAGTTTGGGTTCCGCAGGGGGCGTTCTACGATCGATGCCATCGATCGACTCGCCTCCCTCCGGACCAGTGCGGTCGCTGCGGGCAGGGTGTTGGCGGTATCGCTTGATATCACCAACGCGTTTAACACCCTGCCCTGGGACGAGGTAGTGGGGGCGCTGGAGTATCACAGGGTGCCCCCTACCTCCGTGGGGTCATTCGGGACTATCTCCGGAACAGGCGGTTTGAGTACCGTGGCCGGTACGGTGAGATGCGGAGGGAGAACATGCACCGAGGAGTTCTGCAGGGGTCGGTTCTAGGACCGCTCCTGTGGAACATAACATACGACTCGGTGCTGCGGGCTACTCTCCCCCGCGACACCAGTGTGATTTGCTATGCGGACGATACACTGGTGATCGTGGAGGGGGAGACATGGAGGGGAACGATAGCCTTGGCGGCTGTAGTGGTGGACTCCGTGGTGGGTAGGATCGAGGGGTTGGGGCTCAAGATAGCCGCCGGTAAGACGGAGGCGATGTGGCTACACGCATTGCCTCCGAACCGGCGGCCGCCGCCCCAACTCGGGATCCAGGTAGGTGATGCCGTTGTCGAGGTCAGGCAGGAGATGAAGTATCTGGGCCTGACTCTCGACAGTCGCTGGCGCTTCGAGAAGCACTTCGGTCGGTTGGCCCCTCAGGCTCAAGCGGTGACGGCCTGCTTAGGGAGGCTGCTGCCCAATACTGGGGGGCCCGATGGACGGATCCGCCGCCTCTATACGGGAGTGGTGCATAGCAAGCTCCTATATGGGGCACCCGTGTGGTCCGACGCATTGTCGGTCAGCCGGCGCAGTAAAACACTCTGCAACAGAGTGCAGCGCCGGCTGGCCTTGCGGACCATACGGGGCTATCGCACCGTCTCCACCGAGGCGGCGTGCCTCCTCGCGGGTCTGATTCCCCTGCACCATCAGGCAAGGGAGCGGACGGCTTGGTATTTGGCCGTCCGCTCGTTGCGCAGGGGAGAAGCGGACCCGGACGAGGAGGACAGGATTGTAGAAGTGAAGCGCCAGGCCCGGCAGGAGTCGCTGGCCCTGTGGCGGTCGGAAACTCTGGCCGCCAATACGGGCCGGCCAATAGTCCGGGCCCTCCTGCCCATTCTGGAGGAATGGTGCGAGAGGCGAGTAAGGCTCACCTACAGATCCACCCAGGTGTTAACCGGCCAAGGATGTTTCGGCCGGTACCTGGCGTGGATCAAGAGGGAACCCACCGAACGGTGCCACCACTGTCCGGAGGCTTTGGACACGGAGCAGCACACGCTGGAAGAGTGTCCAGCGTGGTCGGCGCCGCGCCGTGTCCTAAGAAGCGAGATTGGAGGCGACCTCTCGTTGTCGGCCGTGGTCGACCACATGATTGGCGACGAGAGGTCGCACAAGGCCGTGACCTCCTTCTGCGAGGAGGTGATGCAGCGGAAGGAGGTGGCAGAAAGGGAGACGGAGGCCAACCCCCTCTCCGAGAGAAGGATTGCTCTGGCGAGGCGTCCTCGCCGAGCGGCCCGCCCCACGCTACGGGGCAGGCGACGGACCGGGGGAGGCGGGACTCGTTAAGTCCTTCCCGCCTTCCCCGAAGAGGCATCCCAGACGGGTTGTTCTTTTGTGCTGGGGGGGGGGCTATTCCCGCCCCCTTTCCTCTGTCCCCCCGGGGGACGTAAAGATCGTTGGGTCGGTGGAGGGGGTGGGAGTGGGGGAGGGTCGAACGCGGGCGGTGTGTCCGCCTTCGTCCCTCCTTGTCGCGCGCGGAGACTTCGTCCTTCGGCCGAGAGCCCTTTTAAGGGCTCCTCGAGCGAGGAACGGAGTCACCGGGGGTCGTTGGGCGGAGCGAGCTGGAGACTCGCGAAGCCCACCGAACGGCCCAGGGAAGGGGGGTGTAAGTGGGCAACCTGCTTACACCCTGATAGCGTAGGTATTGCTGGGGGGAGCTTCCCTCCCCCCCGGGACGAGGCCCCACACAGGGCCAAGGGCGAAGGGGGATGGCTGGTTGTGTTCTTTGGAGATTCCAGCCGCCCCCGGATAGCTTAGGGAAGGTTGTCGTGAGGTTTTTAGTGGGTATTGTGAGCCCTTCTGGCCACGTAGCCCCACATAACCTCGTATCTCTCCCAGGGGGTACGGGGTATGCGTAAAAGCATTTCCCTCACGCTAAAAAAAAAAAAAGGCGGTCCGGAGGATAAGGGAAGGGGGTGTTAAGGCCCCCGGACCAGATGGTATCCCCGGACGAGTACTAGTCGCGGCGCTCGACGTCCTCGCCCCGGCTCTGATCGGCGTACTGAACGCGTGTCTGAGCCGGGGAACCTTCCCCAGGGAATGGAAAGTCGCCAGGCTTGTTCTCCTCCAAAAGGCAGGACAGCCCGCAGAGCTTCCCTCTGCGTACCGGCCGTTGTGTCTCCTCCACGAGGTGGCGAAAATCTATGAAAAGATTATCGCAGATCGCCTCGTTGAACACCTGTCTACGAGTGGTCCCGATCTCAGCGATTGCTAGTTTGGGTTCCGCAGGGGGCGTTCTACGATCGATGCCATCGATCGACTCGCCTCCCTCCGGACCAGTGCGGTCGCTGCGGGCAGGGTGTTGACGGTATCGCTTGATATCACCAACGCGTTTAACACCCTGCCCTGGGACGAGGTAGTGGGGGCGCTGGAGTATCACAGGGTGCCCCCTACCTCCGTGGGGTCATTCGGGACTATCTCCGGGACAGGCGGTTTGAGTACCGTGGCCGGTACGGTGAGATGCGGAGGGAGAACATGCACCGAGGAGTTCTGCAGGGGTCGGTTCTAGGACCGCTCCTGTGGAACATAACATACGACTCGGTGCTGCGGGCTACTCTCCTCCGCGACGCCAGTGTGATTTGCTATGCGGACGATACACTGGTGGTCGTGGAGGGGGAGACATGGAGGGGAACGATAGCCTTGGCGGCTGTAGTGGTGGACTCCGTGGTGAGTAGGACCGAGGGGTTGGGGCTCAAGATAGCCGCCGGTAAGACGGAGGCGATGTGGCTACACGCATTGCCTCCGAATCGGCGGCCGCCGCCCCAACTCGGGATCCAGGTAGGTGATGTCGTTGTCGAGGTCAGGCAGGAGATGATGTATCTGGGCCTGACTCTCGACAGTCGCTGGCGCTTCGAGAAGCACTTCGGTCGGTTGGCCCTCCAGGCTCAAGCGGTGACGGCCTGCTTAGGGAGGCTGCTGCCCAATATTGGGGGGCCCGATGGACGGATCCGCCGCCTGTATACGGGGTGGTGCAAAGCAAGCTCCTATATGGGGCACCCGTGTGGTCCGACGCATTGTCGGTCAGCCGGCGCAGTAAAACACTCCGCAACAGAGTGCAGCGCCGGCTGACCTTGCGGACCATACGGGGCTATCGCACCGTCTCCACCGAGGCGGCGTGCCTCCTCGCGGGTCTGATTCCCCTGCACCATCAGGCAAGGGAGCGGACGGCTTGGTATTTGGCCGTCCGCTCGTTGCGCAGGGGAGAAGCGGACCCGGACGAGGAGGACAGGATTGTAGAAGTGAAGCGCCAGGCCCGGCAGGAGTCGCTGGCCCTGTGGCGGTCGGAAACGCTGGCCGCCAATACGGGCCGGCCAATAGTCCGGGCCCTCCTGCCCATTCTGGAGGAATGGTGCGAGAGGCGAGTAAGGCTCACCTACAGATCCACCCAGGTGTTAACCGGCCATGGATGTTTCGGCCGGTACCTGGCGTGGATCAAGAGGGAACCCACCGAACGGTGCCACCACTGCCCGGAGGCTTTGAACACGGAGCGGCACACACTGGAAGAGTGTCCAGCGTGGTCGGCGCCGCGCCGTGTCCTAAGAAGCGAGATTGGAGGCGACCTCTCGTTGTCGGCCGTGGTCGACCACATGATTGGCGACGAGAGGCCGCAAAAGGCCGTGACCTCCTTCTGCGAGGAGGTGATGCAGCGGAAGGAGGTGGCAGAAAGGGAGAGGGAGGCCGACCCCCTCGCCGAGAGAAGGATTGCTCTGGCGAGGCGTCCTCGCCGAGTGGCCCGCCCCACGCTACGGGGCAGGCGACGGAGCGGGGGAGGCTTGACTCTTTAAGTCCTTCCCGCCTCCCCCGAAGAGGCATCCCAGACGGGTTGCTCTTTTATGGGGGCCATCCCCACCCCCTTTCCTCTGTCCCCCCAGGGGGACGTAAAGATCGTTGGGTCGGGGGGAGGGTCGAACGCGGGCAGGGTGCCCGCTTTCGTCCCTCCTTTTCGCGCGCGGCGACCTCGTCCCTCGGCCGAGAGTCCTTTTAAGGGCTCCTCGAGCGAGGAACGGGGTCTCCGGGGTCGTTGGGCGGAGCGAGCTGGAGACTCGCGAAGACCACCGAATGGCCCAGGGAAGGGGGGTGTAAGTGGACAACCTGCTTACACCCTGATAGCTTAGGTATTGCTAGGGGGAGCTTCTCTCCCCCGGGGCGTGGCCTCACATGGGCCAAGGGCGAAAGGGGATGGCTGGCTGTGTTCTTTGGAGATCCCAGCCGCCCCCGAATAGCTTAGGGAAGGTTGTCGTCAGGTTTTTTAGTGCGGTACTTGACCCCTTCTGGCTCTCGTAAGTCCCACATACCCCCATGTCCCTCCCAGGGGGCATGGGAAGTCCGTAAAAGGATTCTTCCTCACGCTAAAAAAACTAGCTGGTTATTGTTGCTCGCTCGCTTCGCGAGCTCGCGGGTAGGGTTGTTGTAGATCGCTCGCTTCGCGGGTAGGACTGCTCTTGCGAAAGGGTTAGTGGTACGCATTGCTTTTTTTTTTTTTTTTTTTTTTTTTTTTTTTTTTTTTTTTTTTTTTTTTTTTTTTTTTTTGTTTAAGGGCGGTGGGGGAATGCAGCTTAAGCACACCCCCCCGCAGATGAAATTTGGGGGGGTAGTGTCGGGCTCGGTTCCCCTCTAGATCTTAATTGGGGATTATCAGGGCCTATGCCAAATCACCATACCGACTAAACCCCCACCGCCCAGGTCTCACCAGACCTTCTTTCTCCGCCTTTTTGCACGGAATAATACACCCGATGGCCCGCTATCCGCATTCATCGGGTGTATTTCTCCGTGCCCAAAGCCACACCTGTTCTTGGCTCTTAATTTCAAAAACACCAGTTCACAACTTTAATTTTCAGTTTTAGTTATTCATTGTCATGCCAATATATAAATTGCTCCAATTTATATGACTAATGTATAGTAAGTATTATCTATTAAAATCAACTTAAACACAAAACTATTTTCTATTAGATAAATAAACTTGACTTTTTTCAGGTAAGTAAAAACTAAACTTTTTTCTATTTAATTAAGTAACTAAATGTATATATTTCATTATAAAATATAACTGATTATGTTTAATTGTTATCAAATAAAGGTAAGTAAATTATTTTATATATTTGTCATAATTTTTCGTATGGTTTTTCTTTATTTTGCATGTTTTTTCTTAGTTTTTGCATGTTTTTTATTCTTTTTCTCTAATTCTCTTTCATATTTTTCTTTAGCTTTTATTATTTTATTAATATAGTCATCGATTAAGTGCCAATTTCTTTCACTCTTGGTGATTAGGTTTTCAAAATTATCAACCGTTAAGTTTTCCCCAAGATTTAAATCTAAAACCAATTTATCTCCGGCCCATCTATCACAATGTAGTAATGTATGTTCCGGGTCATCTATAGCTTTACAATTAAACCAACATTTTTCATTTATAGCTTTTTTGATTCTAAATCTATACGTATTAAATACTCCATGCCCTGTGAGCATTTGAGTAAGCCTAAAATTAAGTTTTTTGAATTTACATAAATTCCATTGCTTTACACATGGAATTAATCTCTTCGTCCACGTAGATTTTTTATAATAGTCCCATCTGGATTGCCAATCAATCCAGGATTCTGCGATAGTATTTTCATTTTCTTTTTCTTTATCTATTATTTTTTGTTGTATAGTGTTATCATCATCGTTATCATTTATTTTATACTTTATTTTTGATTTATATATTTTTTGTCTTTCAATTAATAGTATTTCTATCGGTAAAACACCAGTTATCGCACAGAGTGCGTTTCTACTTACAGTTCGGTAAGCCATAGCCAACCTATTAAGGCCCAACCTTTGGGCACGTTCTAACCTTTCTCTGTTATGAGTAAATTTTAAAGCGGATTCAGCCCAAATGGGTGATCCGTAACAAAGTATTGCTTCAAGAATATAATAATATAATTTACGACCGCCAAAAGTTGGGCCACCAATATTGGCTAAAAGTCTCGATAATTCACCAATTGTACTAATAGATTTATCAGTTACGTTTTCCACGTGGACAAAGAAATTATTATATCTATTGAAAGTCACACCAAGATATTTAACGTTTGAAGATGCACTAATTTGATTACCAATAATATTTAATTTGAAATCATTGGGGACTACTTTTTTGTTAAAGAAAAAGAAATTCGTCTTTTTTGGAGCAATTTCTAGGCCCGTGGAATTAATCCATGGTACAATAGTTTCGTTAATTGCCGATTCAAGTTTTTCTTTTAGTTTATAAAGATTTCTATCAGACGAGTACACCGCGATATCGTCGGCGTACGCGATTACATAAACTCCATAGGGGAAGGGGAGCCCCAGGAGGTCATCATACACCATATTCCATATGGTGGGGGAAATGATTGATCCCTGTGGCACCCCTTTCTCCATCTTTAACGTAATCCACTTATCAGCGGCTTTAAATTTAATGAATCTATCTTTCAAATAATTTTGTAAAATTTTCTGTAGTTGAACGCTAAATTTTCTTCTTCTAATATTTTTAAATATAGTATTCCAACAAAGACTATTAAAGGCATTCCGAACATCAATACTTACAAAAATTCCGTATTTACCTTTGTTATTGGTTTCAGCAATATATTCAGAGATTTTAAACAACGCATCTACTGTTGATTTATTTTTGGTGAAACCAAACTGGTTTTCATTAAACGGAGGAGAGCCAAGTTCAGTCAATATTCTGTCTTCAATTATCTTTTCGAGAACTTTATTAAAGCTGTCGCCTATACAAATAGGCCTGTAATCCGATGGGAGCATCGAATCCTCGTTATTTTTCCTCAGTAGAATCGTCCTGGACATTTTCCACTGATTTGGGACTTGTGTAGTACTAAGGCAAAAATTAATTAACATAGTTATGTTCTTTGTGTCAAATTCTAATAAATTTTTAATTACTACAGGTGGGAGTTTATCCAAACCTGGAGCTTTATTAATTTTAATCTTTTTCGCAATTTCTCGGATTTCTCCGTTATATGTTTTTAAGTCGTTATTAGTTGTGCCAAAATTGCTATATTTAATTGTTTTTAACTCTTTCGGAAATAATCCTTTTAAAATTCTTTTTGCATCTGAAGAATGTATTGTCGGTGCGGGTTTACGATTTTTTAATTTATTGCGAATAATTTGGAAAGGCCTTCCCCAAACGTCTTCTTGCAGAGTGTTGACGAAGTCCTTCCATTGATTTCTTTTAGTGTCATTTATTAAAAATTGCAATTTCTTTTTAAGTTTTTTATAATTTTCTTTTTCTTGCGTATATTCAATTTTTTGTTTCATCTTTTTCTGATATTTGCGTCTGGCCTTAAGTACATCAAGTCTTGCTTGAGCGATATCTTCTGTCCACCATGGATTCGCCTTATAGTGAAATTTATTAGATTTTTTACTCATACTTTTACTGCATGCATCGTTTACATTTTTAATATATTTATTTATAGTTTTACAATTTATATTATTCCAATCTATTTTTAAATTTAGTTCGTTAAGTATTTTAAAAAATTTCTTGGTATCCCAATTCTTGGTATTCCAAGACCAGTCCGAGTTATGTTTTATTATTTTATTGTGTAATTTATTTTTAGAAAAATCTACATTTTGTAAACAGTAAGCATGGTCTGAGAAACTATATTCATAATCTATTTTGCTTGTTATAAAATTATAAATAGTGTGTGAACAAAATATTATATCTATTTTAGATTTTCTAGTAACTTTCCTGCATTTCTTTTTGAAAGTATAGTTTCCTATAGAATTAATGGGTACTAAATCCAATTCCTGAATAAATAACGTCAGAATATTGCCTCTTTTATTCGTCATAGTGTCACCAAAAACTATACTTCGCGCGTTAAAATCACCTAAGATAATGATAGGTGGTTTCCAATTTTTAGCTTCAGATTTTAAGTCATCAAGAGATGACTCATAATCTTGAATATTGCAATTAGGAGTAAGGTAAACATTTATTAATGTAAAGTATTCAGTATAAATGCCGCAATAAAATTTGCCGTAAATTTTATGGTTGTCCATTATTTTAATATTTTTATTAATCACTATAATGGCCGAGTTTTTATCGTCTGAACCGACCCAATTTTTTTCAAATTTATACGGTTCCTGTATGCAAATCAAATCGGCCTTTAGCACCGAACTTTTTTGTACCATAAGATTTTGGGCATTCTTACAGTGGTTGGCGTTAAACTGTAGAATTAGCATGGTATTTGTTAAACTGATCTTTAAGTGCTCTGACCCGCTCACGGAAGGCCGGACAGGCCATAGTGCTAATACGATGATTATAATTTAGATTGGATTTAAAACATTCCAGACAACGAGCTTTATTTTCGCACGAATCAAGATCGTGACCGTCTTCGCCGCACTGACGGCACCTCTTATCACCCACAATATCTGCACGACAATTTGTGCTGTAATGGCCGAAGGTATGACACCTATAGCAGCGAATGATCCTAGGCGCAGGATTGCATCTGACATAAGTCAGACCAATCCTGATCCTAGGCTTCTCAGTGATAGTCTTCAGGTGGACAATAGGGGCTTCCAGCACCGCCAGTTGCGTACCTAATTTAGTAGGTCTTAAGATTTTAATCTTGATTTCATCTTGACTAATATTCTGTTGATCACAAAATTGTTGCACGACATCGTCTTTATTAATTAGGGGGTCAAGATCCCTAATTTCGATGTCGAAGAGCTTCTGCAAGACCTTAATATCATCGTTTTTGCCAGTCATAATTTTTAATTTTTCCTTGAAGTCCGTGGCATTACTTTTTTCGTTTAACTCCAAAAGGAGTTGGCCCGTCCTCGTTTTTCGGACTCTTTGGACAAGGTCAGAACCCTCAGAGACTACACAAACCTGTGAATAAGTGTTTTTGAAATCCTCTTCGTCTTTTACTTTAATAACGACTGCGTCGGTCTTTGGAATAGTCCATTTCGGCCTATTGACCGAGGCAGAAGTATTACCTTTCTTGGCTTTTCTTTCATTGTCTGTACCTAATTCTTGAAAATCTTCTTTTCTCTTTCCTTTCCTTCTTCTGATGATTTCCCATTCTGCTTCTTTTCTATTTAAATTACTTCTACTTTCCTCTATTTTTCTTTCTTTCATTTTAAATTTGGATTTCTTTCCTTCTATACTATACTTTTCTACTCTTTGTCTGAGTATATCCAAACTTTTCAAAATATCCTTCATTTCTCCTGAAGGACCATCAGTCTCTCCGTCTGAAGATTGTTGCGTGGTAGACATAACTGTAAAGGAACCTCGTCTGGATGAGTTTATACTAGAGTAGTCTCCATAGTCTCTCCTAAAGTCTGTAGTTTTAGGTTTTTTCTTATCGATTGAAGCTCCGTTATTATTATTACTGGCTAATTTCCTTTTTGATCTTTTAGTTAATTCTGCGTAAGTAATTTTTGGACTATTGTCTGTATTTTGCATGGATTTTATATTTTGTTTTTGTATGTTTTGTTGTTGCATGTTTTGTTTTACTAATTGTTGCATGTTTTCTTTTTTTATTTCATCTATTGTTATTGTTGTATTTGTTGTAGCGTCTACTTTATTAAGTTTTAAGCTTTCGTAGAGCATTTGTCTTTTACTATTTTCATATGCTATCCTAATTTTTTCTTTTTTATCAATAATTTTTCCAATGTATTCAGGAAATTTTACGCAAATTTCTTTTATTTCGCCTTTTATGGAACTTTTATTGTTGAATCTACTGTCCAAATGACTAGCGACTCTGTTCGCCAGCATTAGGATAACTTTTAACTCATCATTTAAATTTTCAATTGCAGACTTTACTTTATCTTTTTTATTTTTCTTTTCGTTAAATTTTAGTATTTCATCAATTGTTTTAACAAAGGGTGTTTTTATAACGGAGGGTGTTTTTATTACGACATCAATATTTTTAACTGAGGATATTTTAGGGGTTCCAGCATTAGATGTACTAGTTCCTTCCATAGGATCCTCAATTATGTTCTTTCCATCATCAATGTTACTGGTAACCATTCCTTCCTGTGAGGCCCAGTTAACCACCACCACAGGCTCGCAGTTGCCGGATGACGACCCAGGGGGGGCCTGCTCGCCCACCCCCCCTGTGCCGGCACTAGAGTATCCCCCTCTTGCGCCGTAAACTTGTTTATTTTCGTGATCCAGGAGAGAGAAAACACACTACTTGCGGCTAGCCGAAACCGGGTGACCAAGGTCACATACACCTACTTGCCACGATCACATTATAGAGGAACCAACCCGTCGGAGGAAGAGGATCAACGTGTAACCCACCCAGAAGAGGACACCCACAAAGAAAGAGAAGAAGACAGCACAGAAGAGGAGAGGTAAGTAACACAAGGTAAGTAAATAATAGAATCAACTAAATAAGGTAAAACAATAAAATCAGGTAAGTAAAGGTAAGTGAGGTAAACACAGAAGACAAAAAAAGAAGAAGCAAAAAATCGAAATAAAAACCCACCCGCTTTACGCGCCCCATCCCGGCTCCGCTGGACCGCCACAAGGACTGCCCAGGGAGGAAAAAGAAAAAGGACCGGTACACCGCAAACAAAACAGAAAAAACAGAAGGAGAAGAGAGAAAACTAGGAGGAAAAAGGTAAACATAAGGTAAGTAAAATAAAAAGGTAAGTAAAATAAAAGGTAAGTAAAATAAAAGGTAAATAAAATAAAAAGTAAGTAATAATAGGAAATAACTAAATATAAATAAACTAAAGGTAAATAAATATAAGTAACTAATAAATAGAATAGAAGATAGAAGAAGAAAATAGAACCCCAAAAATAATGAAAAATAAAGCCCCAAAACACGCGACCCCCTCCCCCCTGCACCCCTCACTCCGTTCGCCACCCTCCGCAGAGGGTGCCCAGGGACCACCACGAGGAGGTGGAGTGAGAGGATTTTAGTCATGTGACTCTCTCACACCGAGAGACCGAAATCGACAGTGGATCAGAGTCACCACTGTAGACGCCACATGACCTCAGTCCCCAGTGGTACGCATTGCTAGTGGGGCATAGAGCTATTAATGTTTTTTTTTATTTTGTGTGTGATTCTCCACGAGCCACACAAAGAACTTCCCGATTCGTTAGTTGTGTAAGCAGTAACATTAGCATTAGTTGCAATTAATTTAAAAAAATGAAATATATATAATTACGTTTGTTTAGTCGGTGGAAAATTTCCATCCCCTCGTATAAATTGCATTCTTGAATGAACTTCTTTCGAAAAAAACTAAAAAAACTAAAAAATCTAAAAAAATACTTGACCAATATGGATCAAAATCTAATCAGCTCTAAGTTACGACGGGGCACATCGATTGCATCATTCATCATTCTGATCGCATTATTACTTTTTCAGAAATCGTTAACGTAAAATTTGAAAACATAAAAACGGCCATACGCGCGCACACACACACACACACACACACACACACACACACACACACACACACACACACACACTACCAATTTGATAAAAATAGTCTAAAATGACTTCAATAACCATGAAACGTGAAGATCTGCTAAAAAATCGATTTTCGATTTTCGGGGTAATTACAGTAACTTCCCTATGAATCGGGAAGTTAATAATATAATGAAGAAAAACAAACTGAACGCACTAGAACAAAATTAACCGAAAGAAAATTACAAAATTTCTGCGACACTGAACGCACGGAATCGCTAATAATCGGAGGTTAAAGATTATACCTCGCTTGATCTAATGCGTGCTATACGATCAACGTGAAACAATCGTGTGTGTTTCTCGCGCTAACGCGCGAACACGCGCCACAAGCGAGATGACGTCACGAGTCACCTGTACGGCTCCCGATCGAGACCGTTTGCTTACATTTTGAAATGTTTCCAACGGCAAAACGTAGAGGTGTCCTCCAGACAATATTAAACGGTATTAAACGGTTACAATCGTGTCACCCGATTACACAGTGTGTCTAACACACACACACGCGCCGACATTTTGATAAAAATAGTCTAAAATTACTCCATTGACCATGAAACGTGAAGATTTGCTAACAAATCGATTATCGATTTTCGGGGTAATTACAGTAACTTCCCTATGAATCGGGAAGTTAAAAAAAGGTCCATAAGCTGGCAATTATGATACAAAACTTATTACATTCTATCCTTACGATCTAGGTTATCAGTACAAAAATAAATATACAGAGCACAATATTGATGGTAGTGTTGGGTTAGTTGAAAATACACAATGATAATAATAACATCATATAGAATAGCATTAATAGTGGTTAAAATCTTATAGCTAAAAATACAAACAAAATTCCATTCAAAAGAAATAAATTCTATTCTACAAACAAACTACGTTTACATTAAGTAAAGTTAATATAATTAAATATATTACAGAGAGAAGAATACTGGACTAGACAATAATTTACATATCCATATGGATATATAGATATAATCTGTATTTAATAAATTTGAAATCGTAATGAATACATGTATGTATTATATTGGTGCAGGGAAAAAGAAGCAACAATATTAAAGGATACTATAGTATGTAATATTTACACATAATAAAAAAAGTTGTAAAAGAAACAAATATCATTTTAAAAAATCAATTTTAATCACTGTAAATATTAACAGACTTATTACATAGAAGAAAATAATGTTATGTAGTGTTTGTTTTTATTTTAGTTGTGACGTTGCAAGTGTGCGACGTTACCCCGTTTTGCTAAAACGTTTACAAAACCGTTACCATTGGACCGGACCGACCTCGAAAGGTCATGAAACCACTCGTCGACAAGAGAGCGCTCCTGAGCGAAAGACTTCCGAAACGATTTGTGGGAAATAAGACCTCTCTATATGACTGAGGTGCACCGCGCCCATTCGCGGATATATAAGATAACGACGTGATTGATAATGGCTTCCGAACTCTACAGCACGTGGCTAGGGATAACGCAAAAAGAACTCGATGTACGGATTCGAACCGTAACACTCGGAGGTCGGAAAACGAGAGACGAGCCAAGGCTCAGCGCGCGGACAGCGCCGCCGATCCCCACTCCTGACCAACATAGAGGAGGGGGAACAACGTTCCCCACAGATTCACGCAACTAACGCCATCTATTGTGCGTGTCAAGTACGGCAACGTTTCAGGGACATGCCTAGGGCATGATTGGCCAAGAAGGAATATCGAAAGGCGCCCGTTCAAGGATCTTCCCGGAAAAACAATTGGCCACAAATTAGCGAAAATCCAATACTGGTAGCTTTGGGGGAATCTCGACCCACGGAGACGACATACCGGGACAAAGAGATTCAGTTAGATCATCGTTTATCGGTGGTCCGGCCGTCGTCTCACTCCGTTCGCACTGAATCCTGGCGGGGGTGGCTTGAAGAATTCCAGGGGGGAAGAATGGCTCTTCCCCGTTCGCCGATAGGGCGAATTTTTGGCGTAGGATACAGGTCTGGGGCCCAAGGACCTGTCCGAGGAGACGATCCTGCGAACATCTAGTCGCGTAGCGGAAAGCGCCAATCGAAAATTCGGTAGGGCCAACAAAGTGGGGGGGGGGGGGGGGACAAGAATGGATGTTCCCTGTCGACACGGATCGCGGAATCACTGTCGCACTGTGTTTAAGCAACGTTTATGGTGAAATAAAAGCGAGCACGCTGTATTTCAATTACCGTTAACGGCAGTTTATTTTAAAACGTGTCAGTGTACTCGACCTCCGCAGAGTCGACCTCAGGTGTATACAATAGAACAAATAAACTGTGAAATAACTTGTGTTACGTCGTACCAACGTTTTGCTTCAGCATTTGCGCGAACAAACAAATTCTCGGGATATATAATTATATATCCTCGCGAACGAATCGTGGCCGTTACGCCGATTTTAATTCTATTTTCGTCCCGGGTCAATCAAAGTGTACATTTATGTATCAAAATGTATATATATATATATACATATATATATGTATTCATATCAAACCACAACCATGAGACGCCGGTGCGAGCGAACCCTGGCATAGCAACAGCTATTACAGGTGTTTATCGAACATTCGCGAATAATAGTGACACGAAGAACAATAGTATAAATCGTATGATCGAGAACAATTAATGTCACGCTCCACCGAATTCTTATGGTCCGCGCTCCCATTATAAATATGGCAAGATTCGCGCTCTGAGTCAGTTCTTCGCAACAGTTTCTCGAATTCGCTTCACTCTTCTAGTTCTAGTTCTCTGACCTAATCGTACCGCATCTTGCTATATTCGTTTTCTTCTACTTCATTTCATTTATAATTCTAGTTCATAGTTTAGTTTAGTGCGCGTTCTTCTATTATAATTAAATAATTTTGTTTCGGTTATTGATTTTCGAATTGCGTTAGTTTCTAAGTTTAGTTATAGTTATTTCCGTAGGTTTAGTTATTTCTTTTATATCGCGTTCGTCACCTCGCCGTCGCGCAGTGTCATAGTTAATTTCGTTTTCGTTCCCATCGCGTAATTTTGTATTCAGTTAGTTTCTTTTAGTTATTACACGTTGATTTAATTTACTTATTTTCTTTTCTTTTATTTTCTGTTCTCCTTTTGTGTTGTGCGATTACGTCAGTGTGGTTGTGCCCTTATAGTGTTTCCAATGCCGCGTCGCGCAGGTCGCAAGTACCAACTTAAGAGATTGTTCGGAGGACTCTTCCGGGAGGGAAAAGGGACCACCTACGACCGGAATCTCGGGATCCGGAAACCCCCGCGCATCCTCAGAGAAATCAAGAGTAGTATATCTAGGCGGGTTCTAGCACACCACTTATCATTGTAGGTAGATTCCTACCTTACCGGCAGTTTACCTTACAGCGCGACTTTTGTGTGGAAGGGGGGAGGGGGATTAGCTTATAACAGAACCAAATTTTGCGGGGGGGAGGGGTGGGGGAATTACCTTATAGCACGAGCATATTTTTGAGGGGGAGGGGGGTATCAAACTGCAGCGTCAGCTTTTTGGGGGTAACCTTGAACGTCAGCTTTTTGATATTTTTGCGGGGGAGGGGGTATCTCGCACGTGCAAAACTGCAGCGTCAGGTTTTTGGGTAACCTTGAACGTCAGCTTTATTTTTCAAGGGGGAGGGGGTATCAAACTGCAGCGTCAGCTTTTTGGGGGTAACCTTGAACGTCAGCTTTTCGGCATTTTACCTTACAGCGCGACTTTGTGTGGGAGGGGGAGGGGGGATTAGCTTATAACAGAACCAAATTTTGCGGGGGAGGGGGACGGGGAATTACCTTATAGCGCGAGCATATTTTTGAAGGGGAGGGGGTATCAAACTGCAGCATCAGCTTTTTGAGTATCTCGCACGTGCAAAACTGCAGCGTCAGGTTTTTGGGTAACCTTGAACGTCAGCTTTATTTTTTAAGGGGGAGGGGGTATCAAACTGCAGCGTCAGCTTTTTGGGGGTAACCTTGAACGTCAGCTTTTCGGCATTTTACCTTACAGCGCGACTTTGTGTGGGAGGGGGGATTAGCTTATAACAGAACCAAATTTTGCGGGGGAGGGGGAGGGGGAATTACCTTATAGCGCGAGCATATTTTTGAGGGGGAGGGGGTATCAAACTGCAGCGTCAGCTTTTTGAGTATCTCGCACGTGCAAAACTGCAGCGTCAGGTTTTTGGGTAACCTTGAACGTGTTCGAAAGTGTGATGAGTCATGCGTGATGAGTCATGAGTCATGACTCACCATCGCGGTATTCGGTGGTATGTAATATGATACCCCATCGCACGTGCAAAACTGCAGAGACAGCATTTTTTAGGAAAACTTGACCTTGAACGTGTCCGAACGTGTTTCGTGAATATGCTATTCCGAACGTGTTTCTTACCTATGGGGATACAATCCCGCCAAACCCCTCGTGGTATGAATACCTGTGGAATCGCGAAAGAATCATCGTTCGATCGTAATCAAATAAATTTAAAAATGAAAAACTAAAATGTGAAATAATTACTATAAGATTTTTATTAAAAAATAATTAATATTAATGGTCAAAATGCAGATATTTTACAATTATTCGAATCGAATATGGATTTACAAATATTCGGCGGTGAGTTATGTAACCAATTACATTAGTAAAATTGAAGGAGGTTTATCAAAATTATTAAGAGAAGCTGCTATTGATTGTGATAATAAACAATAAGACTGTTAGGGAAAAATTTCGAAATATTACCAATACTGTTTAAATAGTAATTTAATGTCTACACAAGAAGCAGCCTATCGTGTTTTATCATTACCTTTATCAAAGCAAAGTAGAAAGACAGTATACATTAATATCAATCCGATATCAGAACGTGTATTCATGTCAAAATCTGAGAATGCTTTAAAAAATTAAATGAAGACTCCACCCAAATTAATATGGATGACATATTTGATAATTATAGTAGAAGAGATATTAGTGTACATGATATGTGCCTCTGTTGATATGTGAATTTGCGACGAATTACCAAAAGATCATGAAAAAAGGAACAAGAGGAAGGTGATGCTGACAATAGTGAAGAAATTGAGTCAATTGAGTAAACCCACATTCTTTATGACCATGTCGGCTGCAGAAAGTTACTGGCTTGAGTTGTTGCAAACATTGATGAAATATCGCGATGGTGGTAAAACATTATCTGTACAAGACGCATTCAATTTGGATTACAATACCAAAAACTGATCTAATTAGAAATGATCCCGTTACATGCGCCCGATATTTCGATCATAGAGGCACATAAGTTTATGTGGTTATTAAAGCAAAAAACCAGGTAATTTCGGAAAATATGAGGTTGTGGATAGTTATGAACGAGCGAAAATTCAGCAACGTGGAAGTCCACATGAATATATTTTTCTGTGGTTGAAATGAGCACCTATGTACAAGACATGATCATGTTGCTAACAAAGAATTGATTGATTTAATTGACCAATTTATCACATGTAGATATGACGAAAATAATGCATACATTAAATTTCAAATGCACAAACAGAATCATAGTTGTTACAAAGGACAAAGAAATAAGCGGTGTCGATTTCATATCCATTATCCAGTAATGAGAAGAACCATGATTCTGGAACCATTAAATAAAAATGAAATAACGCCTAAATCCTATAAACTTATTGATGAATTAATAAATTAATTTTATAAGAAAAAATAGTTATGAGCTATGATGAAATTCTAGAGAAACTGAATATAACTGATGAAGAATAGCTATCAGCTATTCGAAGTAGTTTAAACGAAAAAACGGGTATTCTTAAAAACGATCCAGCCTTGAAGTAAATATTAATGGTTATAATGCAGATATTTTACAATTATTCGAATCGAATATGGATTTGCAGTATGTACTTGACGAATATTCGGCGGTGAGTTATGTAACCAATTACATTAGTAAAATTGATGGAAGTTTATCAAAATTATTAAGGGAAGCTGTTAGTGATTGTGGTAATAAACAATAAGACTGTTACAGAAAAATTTCGAAGTATTACCAATGCTTTAAAAAATTAAATGAAGACTCCACCGAAATTTATAGGGATAATATATTTGATAATTATGGTAGAAGAGATATTGATTTACACGATATGTGTCTCGCTTAGTTTGCAACGAATTACCAAAAGATCATGAAAAATGGAACAAGAGGAAAGTGATGCTGACAATAATGAGGAAAATGACGAAGTAAATGATTTCAGACTTCCGCAGCAAACAGCTATTATTAGATACAGACGATACAAATAAAAATTTTTATAACTTTTTTATTTAATAAAAGTATATATTTAAATACTGTGAGTAAAAATTAATAATTTTAAATATTTATTAGTTAATTAAAAATAATACATAACATTTTTTCTTTTTACAGGCTCAACATTGAATATATAATCAATAGAATTATTTTTATAATTACAATTATTTTTTAATAAAAATCTTATATTCATTATTTTACACTTTAGTTTTTCCATTATTTTAATTTATTTTATCACGTTCGAGCGACGATTCTTTCGCGATTCCACAGACATCCACACCGCGAGGGTTTGGCGGGATTGTATCCGGATCGACTCCGATCGGTACGTTGCCGCAGTCCAGCCCACGGACGTACCAACAGAATCTTGACCAGAAGCGATGCTCCGTCATGGGATCATCATTATTTACCCATCGGCACAGACGAGCACGACATTCGAAACATTCGACGCAGTCCTCAACATCCAGATGAAAAAATCCTGCGGCAGCGAGTTTCTCCGGTTGAATGACGTGTGAGTAACGCCAATTGTGAAAACTCTGAAGTCTGTCGCGTTCGAGACGATAATCGGGTGGTGGTGTTGCGTGATCGGTTGTTGGTGATGTTGTCTCGACGGTTCCCTCGGATTTCGTAATCATTGTGATACTCTGTGAAAAAATCAAACGTAAAAAAGAGGAGTCGTTTTTGTGGTTTTGACGGGGAAAATTCAAAGATGTAGACGCGTTCCTTATAACTGATACTTTACGTGTTTTTATCATTGTTAACCCATGCTCGAAATGTTTGCACTTCGCGTAGACAGCAATGATATGGTTTCGTTTTGACGTTTTTTGCCGGTTGCCAACAGTGAAGTCGAAAAGGTTCGCCGTCGACAATTTCATATACGGGATCCTGAACTAGTACGTCGTATTTCGGGCAGTTAAAATCTTCCAAATTTATCGAGTTTATTTGCATTTTTCGTAGGATGTCTCTCTCGAAACATCCACCTTTGTAGGCTACGACAGGATTCGCGTAATCGCTCACAAAATTTCGTATAACTTCGAATATATCGCGCTGTTGATAGTTTTCATAGCCGAAATCTTTAAATGGAATCCCGTGGACGAAATTGCTGACATATCGTGCAGCCTTTTTGTCAGCGTCGGATAAACAACGAAAGTTCTTTCCCAAACGAAATTCAGAGAGTTCGAACGAGCCATCATGACAAATATCGATTATGGCTAATTCTTTACATATAAATTTTTTTTCCACAATGAATCCGTCCATGTCAATGATTTGAGTGATTCGATCCATCTAAATAGAGAAAGTTTTCGCTAGATTTTTACATAGTTTTTAAATTTTTTATCATACTTACCGTTGAAGAAAAGGGGGAATGTGTGAAGTTGACCGGTTGGATTATATGATCATACACGCGATATAACGTCGTATAGCGACTGTGATTGACAACGTTTTTATGATATAACTTCATACAGCGACTGTGGCGAGCAATTTATAATGAATACCCCTACCACCATATCTCGCTCTACGGTGGAGGGAGGTGAATTATTACTGTAATTTTTTTTCATAAATACGAGTTTAATTGTATGAGGAGGAGGAGGAGGAGGAGGAGGATTGTTTTTAAATAAAAAAAAATAAGATCATTCACATAATTTTGTTTTATTTGATAAAGTATATATTTTTTGTTAACATAAGAGCGGTTTAAGTAATTCGTCGTACAATGTTCATTAATGGACTGTCCTCCGCGATACGGTCGTGTATCATCATGCAGTAGGCTGTTGTCGATGGGGGAACGTCGGTTCGACATTCTCATTCAATTCGCACGTCGATCATAGCATTTTTTAAGGCTTAGTTTTGTCGCGAACAATCGAGAACGACGAGCGGACCATATCGCAGGAAATCCATGTTCAAATACAGTGGACGAAATTTCTATAAAAACACTACTATTTTTTAACAAAATGTTGAAGTATTTCGATAATACGATTAAAGGAAGACTAAAAAATAATTAAAGAATATAAGAAAGCAGAAATCAATATTCTGAATCCAAAAGAACTGCTTCATGTTTGTTATAAACAAAATATTACAACTGTTACGAAATTTTTATAAGAACAGTCTCATAAATTCGAACGAGAAACTAAGTTTATAATATCAGTATTTAGTACTTCCACCGTTACATTTAATCACTTCAAATATTATATTTTCCATACCACAAACTAATTTTTCTAACGTTGTTTTATGGATTTGATTCCACTCGTGTCTTACTGCGTTTTCTAACTCTTTAATGTTGTTATACTGCTTCCCATTTTTATACATATATTGCTCGTGATAGGATTCCCCGTAAATTTTCTATTGGGTTTAGACCAGGCAACGTGACGGTCAGTTAATTAGTTTAAATTCTTTTGTTTAAACTACTCCGGAGTCTTCTTAACATTGTGTATCACCGCGTTATCTTGTTAAAAAATAACGTTGTAGTTATGATTTTTTTCTACGAAGCAAAGTTAAGTGTCTTCTAATAGGGTGATGTATTTTTCTACGCTCATTCACGTACAAATTTTCCATATTAGTGTCTTTGAATTATAGCTAAACGCAACCCATAGCATTAAACTTCCACCGTCGAAATTCCTACTCATTGCTACGACTTTATTCTTACGTAAATCATGCCAATCGTATTTAAATCCATCAGGACAGTCTAGATTGAATTTTTCAACTCTTGACGCTAGGTCATGTGATCTCTTGAGAATTTCAATTTTGCTGTTTTGTGCCCACTGGCTAAGAAGTGGATTCATTATTTTTACTAATTTTTTTTTAAATTTTAATTATTTTTACTAATTCTTTTAAAATATGAGAACGACCACGCTTTGCGAGTTTCGTATTTCCACCTATATATTGGTTTGTGCCATATTTTTCACGGAATTTTAGAAAATGAAGTACGCAAGTACTAGATCTATTAATTCTTTTGTTTTGGCTATCTCACGAATAGAGAAACTTGTATCGTGCTATCCACCTAGTTTTTCTTTATTCGGAATTTAAATTTTTTCCACGTCGCATTCTAATAAATGAAGAATTGTTTGACAGTTACATTTCCCTCCCCCATTTTTTCTAACGCTTCTCTGAAGGTCGATCATTTTTTTCTCTTTCACGATTACTCAATGAATACTACTTAATATCGATAATGCGTGACAGCACAGTACAGGTACAGGTACATGTGCACGTATAGTGCATGTACAGGTACAGGTATAGGTATAGCGCAATTAGCAAAGAACAGGAGTGGAAATAGGCCCACTTCAATGTGAACCGGGAGTAATGCGGCGAGCGGGTCCCCGGGGAGCAGGGCATTAGATGCGTAGAGGGGCAACCCATTGGTTGTCCCGGGAGGTGGAAGTTTAGGAGTTTACCACCTTCCTTAAAAAAAAAAAAAAAAAAAAAAAAAAAAAAAAAAAAAAAAAAAAAAAAAAAAAAAAAAAAAAAAAGGTATAGGTATAGCGCATGTACAGTACGGAGTATGACTGTTGTACATCATATCAACTGATCTCCCCCCCCCCTCTCTCTCAAGATCGGTCCACACGATTCTTTTGCACGTTCACGATTGATATCTTAATATTGTCCTGATCACTTATTCCGAAGTTCTCCAGCCGATCGTCGTCAACGATGTTGTCCATATCGTCTTTTTACCTTTTCCTTCAAGGCCTCGAGCGTTTTCATTTGCGACTCATCCACAGTACCTGTCTGTACCTGTACCTGTCTGTACCTGTACCTGTCTGTACCTGTACCTGTACCTGTACCTGTACCTGTACTGTGGATGAGTCGCAAATGAAAACGCTCGAGGCCTTGACGGAAAAGGTAAAAAGACGATATGGACAACATCGTCGACGACGATCGGCTGGAGAACTTCGGAATAAGTGATCAGGACAATATTAAGATATCAATCGTGAACGTGCAAAAGAATCGTGTGGACCGATCTTGAGAGAGAGGGGGGGGGAGATCAGTTGATATGATGTACAACAGTCATACTCCGTACTGTACATGCGCTATACCTATACCTGTACCTGTACATGCACTATACGTGCACATGTACCTGTACCTGTACTGTGCTGTCACGCATTATCGATATTAAGTAGTATTCATTGAGTAATCGTGAAAGAGAAAAAAAAGATCGACCTTCAGAGAAGCGTTAGAAAAAATGGGGGAGGGAAATGTAACTGTCAAACAATTCTTCATTTATTAGAATGCGACGTGGAAAAAATTTAAATTCCGAATAAAGAAAAACTAGGTGGATAGCACGATACAAGTTTCTCTATTCGAGAGATAGCCAAAACAAAAGAATTAATAGATCTAGTACTTGCGCACTTCATTTTCTAAAATTCCGTGAAAAATATGGCACAAACCAATATATAGGTGGAAATACGAAACTCGCAAAGCGTGGTCGTTCTCATATTTTAAAAGAATTAGTAAAAATAATTAAAATTTAAAAAAAAATTAGTAAAAATAATGAATCCACTTCTTAGCCAGTGGGCACAAAACAGCAAAATTGAAATTCTCAAGAGATCACATGACCTAGCGTCAAGAGTTGAAAAATTCAATCTAGACTGTCCTGATGGATTTAAATACGATTGGCATGATTTACGTAAGAATAAAGTCGTAGCAATGAGTAGGAATTTCGACGGTGGAAGTTTAATGCTATGGGTTGCGTTTAGCTATAATTCAAAGACACTAATATGGAAAATTTGTACGTGAATGAGCGTAGAAAAATACATCACCCTATTAGAAGACACTTAACTTTGCTTCGTAGAAAAAAATCATAACTACAACGTTATTTTTTAACAAGATAACGCGATGATACACAATGTTAAGAAGACTCCGGAGTAGTTTAAACAAAAGAATTTAAACTAATTAACTGACCGTCACGTTGCCTGGTCTAAACCCAATAGAAAATTTACGGGGAATCCTATCACGAGCAATATATGTATAAAAATGGGAAGCAGTATAACAACATTAAAGAGTTAGAAAACGCAGTAAGACACGAGTGGAATCAAATCCATAAAACAACGTTAGAAAAATTAGTTTGTGGTATGGAAAATATAATATTTGAAGTGATTAAATGTAACGGTGGAAGTACTAAATACTGATATTATAAACTTAGTTTCTCGTTCGAATTTATGAGACTGTTCTTATAAAAATTTCGTAACAGTTGTAATATTTTGTTTATAACAAACATGAAGCAGTTCTTTTGGATTCAGAATATTGATTTCTGCTTTCTTATATTCTTTAATTATTTTTTAGTCTTCCTTTAATCGTATTATCGAAATACTTCAACATTTTGTTAAAAAATAGTAGTGTTTTTATAGAAATTTCGTCCACTGTATTTGAACATGGATTTCCTGCGATATGGTCCGCTCGTCGTTCTCGATTGTTCGCGACAAAACTAAGCCTTAAAAAATGCTATGATCGACGTGCGAATTGAATGAGAATGTCGAACCGACGTTCCCCCATCGACAACAGCCTACTGCATGATGATACACGACCGTATCGCGGAGGACAGTCCATTAATGAACATTGTACGACGAATTACTTAAACCGCTCTTATGTTAACAAAAAATATATACTTTATCAAATAAAACAAAATTATGTGAATGATCTTATTTTTTTTTATTTAAAAACAATCCTCCTCCTCCTCCTCCTCCTCCTCATACAATTAAACTCGTATTTATGAAAAAAAATTACAGTAATAATTCACCTCCCTCCACCGTAGAGCGAGATATGGTGGTAGGGGTATTCATTATAAATTGCTCGCCACAGTCGCTGTATGAAGTTATATCATAAAAACGTTGTCAATCACAGTCGCTATACGACGTTATATCGCGTGTATGATCATATAATCCAACCGGTCAACTTCACACATTCCCCCTTTTCTTCAACGGTAAGTATGATAAAAAATTTAAAAACTATGTAAAAATCTAGCGAAAACTTTCTCTATTTAGATGGATCGAATCACTCAAATCATTGACATGGACGGATTCATTGTGGAAAAAAAATTTATATGTAAAGAATTAGCCATAATCGATATTTGTCATGATGGCTCGTTCGAACTCTCTGAATTTCGTTTGGGAAAGAACTTTCGTTGTTTATCCGACGCTGACAAAAAGGCTGCACGATATGTCAGCAATTTCGTCCACGGGATTCCATTTAAAGATTTCGGCTATGAAAACTATCAACAGCGCGATATATTCGAAGTTATACGAAATTTTGTGAGCGATTACGCGAATCCTGTCGTAGCCTACAAAGGTGGATGTTTCGAGAGAGACATCCTACGAAAAATGCAAATAAACTCGATAAATTTGGAAGATTTTAACTGCCCGAAATACGACGTACTAGTTCAGGATCCCGTATATGAAATTGTCGACGGCGAACCTTTTCGACTTCACTGTTGGCAACCGGCAAAAAACGTCAAAACGAAACCATATCATTGCTGTCTACGCGAAGTGCAAACATTTCGAGCATGGGTTAACAATGATAAAAACACGTAAAGTATCAGTTATAAGGAACGCGTCTACATCTTTGAATTTTCCCCGTCAAAACCACAAAAACGACTCCTCTTTTTTACGTTTGATTTTTTCACAGAGTATCACAATGATTACGAAATCCGAGGGAACCGTCGAGACAACATCACCAACAACCGATCACGCAACACCACCACCCGATTATCGTCTCGAACGCGACAGACTTCAGAGTTTTCACAATTGGCGTTACTCACACGTCATTCAACCGGAGAAACTCGCTGCCGCAGGATTTTTTCATCTGGATGTTGAGGACTGCGTCGAATGTTTCGAATGTCGTGCTCGTCTGTGCCGATGGGTAAATAATGATGATCCCATGACGGAGCATCGCTTCTGGTCAAGATTCTGTTGGTACGTCCGTGGGCTGGACTGCGGCAACGTACCGATCGGAGTCGATCCGGATACAATCCCGCCAAACCCTCGCGGTGTGGATGTCTGTGGAATCGCGAAAGAATCGTCGCTCGAACGTGATAAAATAAATTAAAATAATGGAAAAACTAAAGTGTAAAATAATGAATATAAGATTTTTATTAAAAAATAATTGTAATTATAAAAATAATTCTATTGATTATATATTCAATGTTGAGCCTGTAAAAAGAAAAAATGTTATGTATTATTTTTAATTAACTAATAAATATTTAAAATTATTAATTTTTACTCACAGTATTTAAATATATACTTTTATTAAATAAAAAAGTTATAAAAATTTTTATTTGTATCGTCTGTTATCACGCGGCCTATTTTCCCGGGTCCCGATACCAGGTACCGCGAGGCGGAAAAACAAGCGGCTACGGGTTTTATAGGTTTGTAACCGGGCTGCGTCTAGCCGTGATGGACGCAGTCCACCCGCGATAAACAACGCGAATTCGAACTCTCGACAAGGACGTTAATATTTCGGGCGCCAGGCGATCTGAGATGCCCACAAAATTATTCGCGCTAAGGAGAATCCGAATTCACGTTCGCGAGGACCGGAATAGCTGGTCAAGGGCCAGGATTACACGCTGGATCGGACAGGACGTTCTCCACGGCGAGAACGGACCTCGCAAATGATTCATACAACACTTGGTGTGAACAAAAGATTTATTTACGGCAGGCAAGAATAGTTTGAGAAATTGAATATGACAACAGAATCTAACGGATGCAAAATTGAGATTAGAATATACTATTGGTTACGGCAATCGGAAAGGATCGGCATGTTCGATAACAAGTCGATACGCACGCGGTTCGCGGGTACAAGATGGCCGCGTTGGAATCTGTACGACGCCGGTAACACGTGCGTATTTATCCGCGAGGAACGAAGCGTACAGATCCCCGATGTTACACGCGTTTCTCGGATTAAATAATATTACCCGCGTCGGCAGCAACCCGAGATGTTAGGCCGGCGCGGGGTCGAGATGGAATTGACGAAATTAACAATGTGACTGCGCGCGGCTATTTCACTATTGAACAATTCGCGACATATTTTACACACGCAAACCCTAGCCAATCGCTCTCACTGGGAACTCGCCAAAGGAACACGAAACGGGCAGCCGATTCTCGGCACACGAAACACGTGGTCGTCAAAAGGACGACCCACGTAAAAACCGATACAAAATCACGAACGCTGCTCGAGCCACTTTACAAGATCGCGAATCAATAATATCGATTTTAAGAGAATCTGGTAGGCACTTACCAACGGCAGCAGGATCGACGCAGCTGAACGGCAGCTTTTTACAATACAGTAAGCGCACACGCGATTATAAGAAAACGGCAGCAAGTTGACTAATTGCTCGGAGAGCCTACGCAGCAGTGACGCGAATTTTCGGTGGCTCGAGGATGCGGAAGTAAGGCGTCCCCTACTCGCTTCGGTTTTTCGCCCACCAATCACTGTCGCTCGCGGTGTCGTACGCGCTGAGGGCCGGCACTCGACAAGAAGGGCCCCGGACCTTGCCGATTTCTCGATTTTCCTTAACGGCGGACGCGCTTCCACCGGGAATGTCTCGTGACATTCCAGAACCGCTCGAGCCGCTCCTGCAGGGACCGATTCTGTTGCGGGACGAGACGTCGACGGGACGATTCTTCTAAGTTCTTCTCGTGGTCCCTTAGTCCCTCGTCGGCGTCTCCAGGTTGTTCAGCCTGGGCTCGAGGTTCCTTTAAATTCCTCTGCAGAGGATGTTGTGTTGGTCCGGCGTTCCGAGTGGGCTTGCGAGTCGCAGCTTGGAATTTCCCTTTTTCCGGCGATTCGTTACGTTGGGGCTCCCTGAGCCCACGCTACGTTCCTGAAATCTTTCCGTCGCGCCAATTGGCACGACGTTCACAAATCTAGAGTATCGGAACTTAGTTTATGTAACGTCCCAGAGAGAGCGCTTTCTGTTTGCGATTTCCTAATTGTCCTGCTAGAGGGTGGTCCGGTCCTCGCGATATTCTTTCGGGTTTTCTTTACTACTTTGTTATCGTGACGTGGTTATTTTGCCACGTCACAACTCCTCCCCCCCCAGGGAGGACCGGACTACCCCGATGGCAGTTACCCACCAGATTCCTGTGGTCTCGGCAGCTAAGCGTTCTCTTTAGGCGTTTCCTATCAGTGATTGGACAAAAACATTCTATATATATATACACCAACTTAAATACATTACAATCACAAAAGTACACTTACCCCCTATCACCAAGTTTCGGTTGCGCTCGCCACTGTGACCTGGTTCCTACTTCGGACGAGACGTTTCCTATTCTTTCCTATGTTTTGGACGGTTCGCTATCCCTGACCGCCTAATGTCGCACGCGTTTAATTCAGGTAGGGGAATTGGGATTTTCGTGTATTTTGAAAAAAAATTAATGCTTACTGGTTTCCGTATACTGTTTTTAATTCCGACTGATTATTTATTTTCCCATTATTACTAAGGTAGATGTTTTCGCCGTTTCCTTACGGCATCAACTAAATATACTTTATTTTACTCGCGACGGCAACAATTTAACATTTTTATTTTATTAGCGACGGCAACAACTTAACATTTTTATTTTATTAGCGACGGCAACAACTTAATATTTTTCCCTTTTAGATTGGGCTTGACGTCCACGGCAACAACTAAATATCCTTATTCTATTCTCTAGGGTCCGTTTGGCGTTCACGGCAGCAATACGAATTAACACCAAAAAACAAAAGAAAAGAAAACGGCTTATTAATGTCTTTTAGTATTCCACGTAGTTTCTGGGATCGGCAGCGTAGTAGTAGTAGTAGTAGTAGTAATTACATTGCCGGGGAGGAGTAGCGGATCGTCCGCCCCTCACTTCCTTAAGGCACACCGGTATACACCAGTATCATAATCGGCGCTGCCGGCAGCTCGGCCCACTAAGGGGTTGCAGTTTTCCCATCGTTCCGCCGTTCCTCCGTTTTATTCGGCCCGGGCCATTTTCGGAGTCTGCGACTTACTATGATGGGTCCGGTCGTCATCGATGAGAAGGGCCATGCTACCTAGTTTTTGGATTTTTGAGCGGTTTTAAGGCTCGGAGTGAACGTCGGGCCCTCTCACCTTCGGACCTGCAGGGTGCCTCGCCTGCCCGTGTTTTGGCTCCCCCCACCTTCGCCATATTCCTTGGTTGAATGTGTCAAGTTCGAATCCCGTCCCTACTCTGTCGCTGCTATCCAGCGACTTACCCACTCCCTCCCCAAGGTTAGGATAGGCTAAGCTGTGACTCTACGGGCTTTGCAAAGAACAATGGACGCGATCGCGAGAGTTTCGTGGGGGTGATTCTAGTATATGTCTATACATATATTGCAAACTTGGGATCCGATCCGACTTCGGCGAAATTCCCGCTCGCGCGGGAACATCACCTCCATTCGGTCATCACTTGCCGTCCTACTAAACGCGATGGGGTGACGGAGGTCGGTCGCTCCAACTTCGCCGAAATCTTTCTCCTTCGGAGCATAGATATCAGTTCCATCGTGCTCCCGCCTCATTGGGTGGGCTTGACACATTCTCGGAATAATGACTGATTGTTTGGATGTGACCATCATCCCCGGGTCCGGTCGATGTTCAGCAAAATAGCTCCGTCCATCTGACCTTTCCCTTAGAGGTTTGTTGTTCCGTTTTTTTTTTTTTTTTTTTTTTTTTTTTTTTTTTTTACGTCGCATCGCAACGGGACCTACAGTTTTTATAAAGGTGGGTTCCGAACCACCTGGGGGCACCACAGTTTATAGAGCACATGGAGTATTTCCAGAGGTGCCGCGTCGGGGATCGAACCCGCGACCACGGGGTCCGTAGGCGCGCGCTCTACCCACTGAGCCACTGCGCCCCTCTGATCGGCAGCGTAACCCCACGGGTGGTGTGGTCCTCCTTGTTTCCATTCCTGGCCACATTTTGGGCAAGACTGGACTGTATAGCCCAGTCTTCCGCATCGGAAACAATAGGTTGTTGCTGGCTGGGTACACCATCGGTGCTGGTGGTCCCTCACTCCGCATCTCCAGCAGCCGTTTTGTCTGTCCACCAATGTTACTTCCCCCGGTCTTGCTAGTGCCTGTTGGCTACTTCTGTTCCCATATGATATGAGCCTTGACCGTCCACGAGGTTGTGCTACCTTTAGTTCCGGCAGCTTGACCGTTATTGGTCCTAACAGTGCCCATTCCTTTTTCTTTTGCTCTTCCTCTCTTTCCTTTTGGAGGATTTCTATACCTATTCTATGGATCTTGCCAAACTCTTCGATTTTTTCTTCTTTGCTGGGCTTCTTTTTCGTTCCTTGCAGCCAAAATTGAGCTTCTAACTCTTTTGCCTCCCTTATCGTTATAATACCGGCAGCGTCAGTCTCAATCGTCTCTGTTATTTCTTCTTCGTGGACTGCGGCCGCTTCCTCCGTGTCAGTTGCTTCACTTGTATCGGCAGCTTCTTCGTGGATTACGACCCCTTCTTTATAGACCGTGGCCGCCTCTTCTTGTATTGCTGCCTCTTCTTTATGAACCCCGGCAGCTTCTATGAATCGGTTCTCCAATTCCGTTAGGTCCTCTCCCAACGAAAAACCAGATAAGTTTAGGGTATCTTCCCCCTTCTCCGACTCCGGCAGCTCTTCTGCGGACTCGTACTGTGACAGTTCTTCGTCATTCTCTTCGTTCTCCACCGTGACTTCTTCGAGGTTGACTTTTGAGCCGCTTCTCGGCAACATTAAACATTTCCGCCCAGTCTGGGTGGCTACGGTCCTTACAGTTGGGCTGTCTACTTGGGCCATAAATGTCTTTAGTCTTTGTAAGACTTCCTTACGGTCCTCAGAGAACTGGACTTTCTCCAGCATGACGGATACTTCGTCCACTAGTTTCGGCATCTTCTCTTTATTGTTTTTAAGCTGAAATACATATTTTTGGATATAGATGTGGTTGTTCTTTATACTTTTTAACTTGTCATGGTGGTGGAAGATACGCTTTCATATCGGAGATGTGAGATTTCCCTACGTTTTCGCCGCCTAATGTCGCTAAGGTATATATATATATATATATGGTGATAATTTTGCCTTTATTTTGAATGGACCGGCATACTTCGGTACTAATTTAGCCGCAATTTTATTTGCCGCCGACGACAAAATTCGTTGCCTTTTCAATACCAATTCCCCCACTTTGAATTGTATGTCCCTACGTCTAAGATTATAATAATGTGCCTGCCTCTCGTATGCTTGTTCTAAATTTTCGCTCACCCAGCTGCGTAACGTCGCTAACTGGGTGACCCTCTCTTTCCATCCGTCGACCGGTGCGGTTTCCGGCTCGACTGGAGGTTCGACAGCGTTTCGCAAACATTTGATAGCTTTAGGTTCTCGTCCGAAGTTCAAGAATGCTGGTGATGTTCGTAAAATTGAGTGGTATGCCGTGTTATACGCGAATCTGAATTTATCTAAGTTTTTATCCCACTCCCGGTGGTCTTTTCCTATAAATGATACCATCATTGTTTTTAAGATTCGGTTCACCCTTTCCACCGGATTTGCTTGCGGGTGGTATGCGGGTGTTGTCGTTAGTTTTATACCGTATATCGCGGCTACATCTTTAATTGCCTTGTTCACAAATTCCGTGCCGTTATCCGTTAATAATACGTCTGGTGTGCCCCAACACGAGAGAATTAGTTCTTCGAGCGCTTTTGCGATATTTTCCCCGGTCGCCCGGCGGAGCGCTATGCATTCTACCCATTTTGTAAATAGATCCTGGATCACCAGGAGGTAGGAGTGTCCGTTTTTGCTTCGAGGGAATGGGCCCATAATGTCGGCAGCAATTACTGACCATGGGATCTCTATACGGCGCCTCCCCATCAACCCTGAAGGGAGTGTTTGCTCCACTTTCGTACGTTGGCATACGGGACAGCGTCTTACGTATTCTACTATAGTTCGATACATCCCAGGCCAGTAATACTTCGACGCTATTCTATGATATGTTTTCTCTATACCTAAATGTCCCGATTGTTCATTATCATGTCCCTCTTGCAAAATTTCGGTTCTCCCATCCTCCGGGATTACCAATTTCCATTCGACATGATCCGTTCCTAATAGTTCCGCTATTAGGGGGTCTGTACGGCGATAGTATAATTTCCCTTCGCGAATGGACCAGTCCCTATTATTTTCCGGATTTTTCTCTACTGATGTCATTTTCTTTGTAAACCAGTTTATTTTAACGGCAGCGGCTAACGGTATATTGTCTTCGGCATCATTTTCATTCTCAAACATTCGCGATAATGCGTCTGGCACCTTGTTCAATGCACCCTGTCGATATACGATGTTAAAATCGTATTCGAGAAGTTGCAATGCCCAACGTGCTAACCTTCCGGCCGGGTTTCTCAAATTTCTTGGCCATGTCAGACTATTATGGTCTGTAATTACGGTAAAACGGTATCCCTCTAAATAGGGTCTGAACTTTTGTACAGCCCATACAATAGCTAAGCACTCCAACTCTGTTGCGGAATACTTCCTCTCTGGATTTGTGAGGGAACGGCTCGCGAATGCAATTACTTTTTCTAATCCATCGACCTCTTGCGCTAAAACTGCTCCCAGTCCTACTGTGCTCGCATCGGTTTGAAGTACGAACGGCAGCTCAAAATTCGGGCAGGCTAAGGTGGGGGCGGTCGAAATCATTTCCCGTAGAAGTGTGAAGGCAGCTTTTTGGCTGTCTCCCCATTCCCATTTCTTCGTTTTTCGTAATAATCCGTTTAACGGTTCGGCAGCGGTGGCGAATCCCGGTATGAACCTCCTGTACCAGGATGCCATCCCTAGGAATCGCCTCAGCTGCTTCTCGTTTCTCGGTGGTGGATACTCTACAATCGGTTTGATTTTCTCCGGGTCCACCTTTAGCCCTTCCTGACTGACTATAAATCCCAAATACTTTACTTTTTCGCGGCAAAACTCACATTTCTCTGGGTTAACTTTAAGCCCGGCCGTTTTTATTTTCCGTAGTACACGATCCAACCATTCTAGATGTTCTTCGAATGTTTTCGTTACTATTATAATATCATCTAAATAGGCAAACGCATACGGTTCCATTTCTGGGCCGATGAGTCTGTCTAATAATCGTTGGAACGTGGCTGGGGCTCCTGTTAGCCCATACGGCATACGGCGGAAATGAAAAAGTCCCTTGCCCGGTACTGTAAAAGCAGTTATTTCTCGGCTTTTCTCCTCTAATGGTATTTGGAAGTAGGCCTGACTGAGGTCGATGGTCGATAATTATTTTGCGGAACGAAGTTTATCCAAAATATTTGTCATTAACGGCAGCGGATATGCATCTTTCTTTGAGACTTCGTTGACTTTTCGAAAATCTAAACAGAATCGATATTTTCCGTTTGGCTTTTTGACCATTACAATAGGACTCGACCAGCTACTATTCGATGGTTCTATTATGCCGTCGGCCAACAAGGTATCTACCTCCTTGTAAATGGCCTCTTGCACTTTAGGGGACACCGAATAATACCTTTGTTTTATTGGCGGATGGTCGCCCACGTCTATTTTATGACTGGTCAGGTCCGTTACACCATTCATTTTCTCAAATTCTGCCAACGAAATCTCTAGAAACCTCTCTAACCGTTTTCTTTCGTCCGTATTCAGTAATTGCAGTCCGCAACAGAGTGGCTGTCCCGATTTATCGCTAAATGGAAACCTTTCTTCCGGACGCGATGCAAAGTACCACTCTGCATTATGAAATTCCGCGATAATCCCGAATAACGCGATGGTATCAATTCCTAATAGTAACGGCGTCACCAAATTGTCCAAAATTCTCGCGACAATTTCCTTTTCTATATTGCGTAAGCGGAGACGAAATTTTGCTTGTTCTTTTGACCGGTCTAATGCTCCTGTTGCTAGGAGGAAATAGCACGGTTGTTCGGCCTGTTTTATAAAAACGGCAGCGTGTTTAATTTTCTTCACTAAATCCCTACTCGCGAACGTTATCGTTGAACCCGAGTCTACTAGTGCGTTTACCCTGCAATTTCCTATGTGCGCGTCTATTGTTAATAATTTTGTTTCACGCGAATTTATTTTGACGCGGGCCGATACTATTTCTTCCGGGGTCCCTCTGGTCCGCTCGAGTGACTCCCCCTCCCATTTCCCGATGGTCTATTGCATTTTCGACATTGTCTTAGCGTTATCCCCGGGGCCCCACATCGGAAACAATGGATTTTCGGTTCGGCACGACAGTCTTTCGATCTGTGTCCCTTCTTTCGGCAATTCCAACATTCGAGGTCATTGTCGTTACGTTGGTTGGCGTTCGTCTCAATGCCTCGAGGTTGGTTTCGCGTATACCGTTCCGGTTGGTGCGGCGGCGGGTAACGCTGGTTGTAAAATCTACCTGATGTTCCGGCGGCATTCGAAATATTCGCACATTGCTCTGTGCGTCCCTGATAATTATCTTTATTTTTTCTATTTAAACGCGAATGGGAGTGAGGGTGTCTCGGCAGCTCTCCAGAACTATCGCTATCGGTATCGATCGCGTTCATATGTCTTACTTTCCCGTACTTTTTAGGATCGTACGCGAAGTCGGCATTAACCATTTCCGATGGTTTTAAATTGTGCCTTTTCGGCCCCTCTATATATCTTTCGGCTTCTAATAATTGGTCTTCTAATTCTCGTAACGATGTTATTGATCTATAATTTACGACTTTTTGCAATTTCGGTTTCGCGCCCCAGTAGACCGTTTTAATTTTCTTTGACTCCGACCACGGATTCTTAAATCGTTTGAATATCGCCTGCATCGTTACTATGTATGCGCGTATCGGTTCGTCTTCCCCTTGTATTCTATCTTTCGCGTTTCTTTCTAAATTCTCGTAATAGTCGGGATCCCCAAAAAATCTACGGCATTCCTTTTTGAAGCCTTCCCAATTCGACCAGGTACTTTCATTTGTTTCGTACCAACGCGCTGCTATCCCTTCGAGGCAAACCGGCAAACACCTTAGGATATCCGCTTCGGAAATGTTCGTGAATCGACGTTGTTCCGCGATACGTTCGAGGAAGGTTTCATGATCTTCCCCGGTTTTTCCGGCAAATTTTATTCGCCATTTTCTCATAATTTCCGAAACGGTTGTCCCTCGGCAGCGCAATGATCCGCTCGGTATGCTAATGTTCGCGGAGGTTGACTTTATTTTCGCGTCTTGATATTTGTCGCGCGTATTAGTGGGAACTTTAAGCGTTATCATATTTGGATTTAATTGATTTAAATCCGTCTTTGTTTGTATTTTATTATTAATTAAACCGCTTGTCGATTCTCCATCTGTAATTCCCTCTTCCGCTTCTTCGAATTTCTCGCTAATGGTTGACTTATTGTCCCCCTCGTCCTCAAGTGGGTTTAGCATCGTACGCGTTTACTCTATAGCCGAAGGTTGTCTCTATTTATCGCTCTTCGGTATGTTTACGTTAAGCTAGGGTACCCGGCCGCGATGACTTTAATGTAACCGGCAGCGAACAATACCGCTATTCAATATATAATCCGTCGTATATTCAAAGAAAATGTTATTAGGGAACACGGCAGCACAAGCAAAAAAAATGTTTACGCGTTTCGTCTCGCTTCGCTTGTCGGAACAATCTAATTTAATTTTAAATTCTCAAACCGGCATCTCCAGCAATTCTTGATTCTTTCGCTAGTTTAACCGTCAATTTACAACAATGTTACTATTGATTTGACACTAATTATCCGTGCACGACTAATACAACCCGGACATATGTTCCACCACCACATTTATACAATGTACATGATATATAAAAATATACAATATTCACTTTCATAAATAATCAATATTTGACTGGTCGATCCGCCGGTCCTGCCAGAATTCGAATCTCGTCAGCACTATGCCGACTCGTTTCTCCTTCTTTGGTGAGGCTAGCGAATCTCGCAATCACACACAAAATTGCAATAATTTATTTCTGGCCAATATAAAATCGAAATAAAAATATTTTAAAATGTACGGCAAAACAAAAATATAAATAAAATAAAAAAATTTCAACAACAAAATTATGTGACTAGAATATTAATATTATACCTCTAAAATGTTAACGAATAGATTCACTAAATAATTTAAATAAAGAGAATAAATAATTAAAATAAATACGGCAATTACGAAAATAAATAACTGAAACAAAAGAAATAAATAATTTAACTAAGAGAAATAAATAATTTAACTATCACGAATAAATAATTTGCATACGAAAGACAAATAATTTAAATAAGAAAATTAAATACTTTAAATATTATTGGCCAGAAATCATATTTACATAAATCACACAATTCAATAAATTTCATCATCACATAAATCACATAATAAATACATTAATTTTCATATAATTTAAATGTGCGTGGCTGCTGCGTGGCTCGGCGCTGTTCGACAAAATATTTCGCAAATTTCTCGGGGGGGTTTTTGTCCGAGCGATTAGCTAGTGCTACGCCAATGTAAAACTTCCGCGTTTGTCTATTCCTTTACAGGCAACCTTATCTAACCGATTTTCCATCTATTCGAGGGTCTTGTCCGATCTGCGTGTCTCGATGGGGAACTTTGCAATGTAATTCTTTTGCAATGAAAAATTTAACTGTTCGGGCGCCAATTTATCACGCGGCCTATTTTCCCGGGTCCCGATACCAGGTACCGAGAGGCGGAAAAACAAGCGGCTACGGGTTTTATAGGTTTGTAACCGGGCTGCGTCTAGCCGTGATGGACGCAGTCCACCCGCGATAAAAAACGCGAATTCGAACTCTCGACAAGGACGTTAATATTTCGGGCGCCAGGCGATCTGAGATGCCCACAAAATTATTCGCGCTAAGGAGAATCCGAATTCACGTTCGCGAGGACCGGAATAGCTGGTCAAGGGCCAGGATTACACGCTGGATCGGACAGGACGTTCTCCACGGCGAGAACGGACCTCGCAAATGATTCATACAACACTTGGTGTGAACAAAAGATTTATTTACGGCAGGCAAGAATAGTTTGAGAAATTGAATATGACAACAGAATCTAACGGATGCAAAATTGAGATTAGAATATACTATTGGTTACGGCAATCGGAAAGGATCGGCATGTTCGATAACAAGTCGATACGCACGCGGTTCGCGGGTACAAGATGGCCGCGTTGGAATCTGTACGACGCCGGTAACACGTGCGTATTTATCCGCGAGGAACGAAGCGTACAGATCCCCGATGTTACACGCGTTTCTCGGATTAAATAATATTACCCGCGTCGGCAGCAACCCGAGATGTTAGGCCGGCGCGGGGTCGAGATGGAATTGACGAAATTAACAATGTGACTGCGCGCGGCTATTTCACTATTGAACAATTCGCGACATATTTTACACACGCAAACCCTAGCCAATCGCTCTCACTGGGAACTCGCCAAAGGAACACGAAACGGGCAGCCGATTCTCGGCACACGAAACACGTGGTCGTCAAAAGGACGACCCACGTAAAAACCGATACAAAATCACGAACGCTGCTCGAGCCACTTTACAAGATCGCGAATCAATAATATCGATTTTAAGAGAATCTGGTAGGCACTTACCAACGGCAGCAGGATCGACGCAGCTGAACGGCAGCTTTTTACAATACAGTAAGCGCACACGCGATTATAAGAAAACGGCAGCAAGTTGACTAATTGCTCGGAGAGCCTACGCAGCAGTGACGCGAATTTTCGGTGGCTCGAGGATGCGGAAGTAAGGCGTCCCCTACTCGCTTCGGTTTTTCGCCCACCAATCACTGTCGCTCGCGGTGTCGTACGCGCTGAGGGCCGGCACTCGACAAGAAGGGCCCCGGACCTTGCCGATTTCTCGATTTTCCTTAACGGCGGACGCGCTTCCACCGGGAATGTCTCGTGACATTCCAGAACCGCTCGAGCCGCTCCTGCAGGGACCGATTCTGTTGCGGGACGAGACGTCGACGGGACGATTCTTCTAAGTTCTTCTCGTGGTCCCTTAGTCCCTCGTCGGCGTCTCCAGGTTGTTCAGCCTGGGCTCGAGGTTCCTTTAAATTCCTCTGCAGAGGATGTTGTGTTGGTCCGGCGTTCCGAGTGGGCTTGCGAGTCGCAGCTTGGAATTTCCCTTTTTCCGGCGATTCGTTACGTTGGGGCTCCCTGAGCCCACGCTACGTTCCTGAAATCTTTCCGTCGCGCCAATTGGCACGACGTTCACAAATCTAGAGTATCGGAACTTAGTTTATGTAACGTCCCAGAGAGAGCGCTTTCTGTTTGCGATTTCCTAATTGTCCTGCTAGAGGGTGGTCCGGTCCTCGCGATATTCTTTCGGGTTTTCTTTACTACTTTGTTATCGTGACGTGGTTATTTTGCCACGTCACACTGTATCTAATAATAGCTGTTTGCTGCGGAAGTCTGAAATCATTTACTTCGTCTGCAACGTTGCCCCGCGCGAGCGACTTTTTATGGCCGTCGTACAGGGTCAACCCCGAGGATTTACGGGCTCTGAGGCCGGGCCGTGCGCGGCCGCGCGGGCACGGTCCCCTCGGGACAAAGTGCTTCTCCGGGGAGGCTCAATCGAGAAGCAAAAATTCGAGTTCGGGCGCCAGGTACTCGGGAGTACCGCACAAAATGCAAAAGAGCACCGGGATCCGGGGAAACCGAATCCGAAGCGAGCCTCCGCGGAGCGCGAACGAAAGGATGTCGCGAACGGCCAGGAATTCGGACACAGGGGATAACGGGGACTACCCTCGCGACAGGGTGGATCACGCAGGTCGACAGTAAGCAAGACGGAATCGGCTCGAAGTCATTTATTGAACGTAGTCCAACGTCCGGATTTTACAGGTGAGCGGCCACGTGGCCGCGAACCGGGAGCCCGCGCTCCTTATACACTTTGGCGACTGATGTTCGTTCGCGGAGCGCGTTCGTCGTTCTATACCGTCCGCGAAATTACAGGTGGTCGGGATTCTACGCGCCTCCGCTGAGGCGAAATTTCGCGAAGCGCAGGTGGACGGCGCGACGGATTTTCGGGACTATCGCGGGAATTTCACGTCCGATCGCCGACGGGAATCGACTCGCCACGCGCGCTGAATAATCCGCGGTCGTACGAGTTGGAAGAACTCGTAGACTCCGCGCGTTCGCGTGCGAATTTCGACGCCCGGCCGCGGTTCGCGATTCGGTAATTATTTCGCGACGCTATTCAATTTCCGACGCGACTCCTGAGGAAGACTTCTTATTCGCGGAGGGAAACGATACTCTTGCTCAAAGCGTCCTCAAGACGGACGCGAGCCGAAATTCGAGGACGAGGCGAATCCGCGTCGTCCTCACACCAAAATGGACGGACCAACGCTAACGCGAGATCGGGGAATCACAGATCGACTTACCGTGGGTGACTTGCTCGTTTCGCTTCTCCGTTTAAGAACGGCTGGTCCGGATTTCGGCCCTATCGGGACTCCACGGCAGCGGGACTTCCTATTCCGCGAACCAAACCACTCGCGACTTCGGGATTCGTTTGCGGGAATCGGAAATGCGGAACTTTATTCGCACGAGTTGCGAGCACGTAGTCCAGCGCGACAGTGATTTCCCGATGTGCGCCGATCGCGAGCTTCGATTCTCGCTCTCCCCCCCACTCTATCGGCCCTACCGAATTTCCGATTGGCGCTTTCCGCATCGCGACTAGACGATCGCAGGATCGTATCCTCGGGCAGGTCCTTGGGCCCCAGACCTGTAATTCTCGCCAAATGTTCGCCTTTTTCGGCGAACGGGGAAGAGCCATTCTTCTCCCCTGGAATTCTTCCAGCCACCCCCGCCGGGATTCAGTGCGAACGGGGTGAGACGACGGCCGGACCACCCATATACGATGATTAATCTGAATCTCTTAGTCCCGGTACGCCGTCTCCGTGGATCGAGATTTCCTCCAATGGTACCAGTACTGGATTTTCGCCAATTAGTGGCCAATGGTTTTCCCGGGACGATCCTTGAGCGGGCGCCTTTCGGTATTTCCTCTCGGCCAATCGTGCCCTCGGCACGTCCCTGAAACGTCGCCGTACTCGGCACGCACGATAGGTGGCGTTAGTCGCGTGAATATTTTCGGAAGTCTTTCCTTCAGGAGCGCTCTTATGTCAACGAGTGGTTTCGTGCCCGTTTGAGGTCGGTCCGGTCCCTTATTAGCGGTTATGTAACCGTTTTTCTAAAACGGGGTGACGTCGCAAACTTGCAACGTCACAACTCCCCCCCCCTTAAAATGGACCGGACTGACCGATGATTGTCGACCCTGTGATTCCCGACTCGTCAAAGTAGAGCGTTCCCTCCGGAAGTCAACCTTTACAATGGAGCCTTCACCGCCGGACAAACACGCCTTCGCCCCTTCCTGCTCCAAGTTTTCCTAAATGCCTGAAAATATTCGAAAATACCCGAAAATACTCGTGATTGTCTGAAAATACTCTAAAATACCCGAAAATACTCGAAATTTCGGACAAGACCAACACACAATCTAACTACGGGTGGGAAGGTAACAACTAAATAACGAATTACGCAACTTTTATGCGGAAATTAACAGAAAATATGCTTTTTATTTCCCCTGTGCCGTCGGCCAACTTTCCTTAGGGGCGGGATTACAGGACGCAAAAAACGAAACTTAGCGAATACGGGATTTCTTATCATCTAGTGGCTATAATATTGTTTCCGTTATAAACTATGAAAAGAGAGAGACAAAAAAAAACCAGACTAATATAATAATTAAAAAAAATGGAGTCTTTTAATATTTGCCCCCCATTGCCGGATTCTTCCCTAAACGCGGGAGTTTCGGGAGTCCTAATGTCTGACGGTAGGCGTCGTTCATTTTCTGCCAGTCGTCTCCGCACGTCGGGCAGGTACGTACGGATACGTCCGGCCTGCCGCATTTGAAGCAGATGGCCTGCTTCTTTTCCGGGCATTTGCTGCGGCAGTGTCCCTCCTTGCCACAGTTCCAGCAGGCGTCGGGGTCCTGCGCTTTCCTTGTGGACTTCCCGGCGACCCACATCTCGTACTGTTGCCAGTTCGGGACTTTTCGCCTCTGGCGGTGATATTCCGGGACTTCTTCCGCGGCTGTTCGGATGGTATCGGGACTCGGTTTCGGCCTACTTTCCCCTACGGTTCCTGGCCCTTTCTTTCCTTCAACCGGAATTGTCTTGGGGGGGCATTTGAAGTAGTCCTCTAGCGCCTCGATATTTGACTTTATCCTTTTAATTTTTTCTTCGAAGTCGCGGAAGTGACCGTCCCCTTCCGGAGTGGCCTCGATAACCAGGTCGTCGGGGTTTGCTGCCTGTTTTCCTTCTCCTTCCGGAGTGTTCGGCGGTTCTTGTTTAGCTAATTCGGGACTCATCGGTTCCGGTAATTGCTGTTCGTCCTCTAGGCCGCCTAGAAGGTCCCCGACTTCCACCTCCTTCCCCTTGGCTTGTGGTGGTTGCAGGCAGATCCTGATTGCCTCCACATTTTCGGCCAGTAGCCTGAGGTCGTTGGCTAGGACCCGGTAGCTCGCCTCTACGTGTGGGTCCGTTGTATATTCCTGCATCTGGAAGGTGTAAATTTGCAGTGGCGGGCTGTTCCGTCGGTATTGCGTGAGGTGGAACGTACGTTTTGAGGTCCGATACGTGGACTTTTCCCGCTTTTTGCCCTTCTAACGTGACTAGATGGTAAACTACGGCTGACGGTTTGCTTTTAATTCGGAAGGGTCCGACGAACTTCGGACTGAGCTTCGCAGCGATATTCTGCGCAGCGGACGACAATACGTGATTTCGTTTCAAGACTAAATCACCTATTTCGAATCGTTTATCCCGATGACGCAAATTATAATATTTTGCCTGGGTTTCGTACGCCCTATCGAGATTTTCCCCTACCCAGTGGCGCAATGTCGCGAGATGCGTAATTCGTTCCTTCCACTCCCCGGTCGGTACTGTGTCGATCTCTATTGGCGGTTCTTCCGCCGCTCTTTTACATTTAAAAGGTCTTGGCTCTCGTCCGAAATTTAGGAAAGCCGGAGACGCTTGGAGTACTGTGTGTTGTGCGGTATTGTACGCGAATCGGAATTTCGGGATATTCACGTCCCAATCGCGATGATCTTTACCAATGTACGAAATTATCATTGTTTTTAATATCCTATTCACCCGTTCTACGGGATTTGCCTGCGGGTGGTACGGAGGCGTTGTCGATATCGTAATTCCGTATTCTTCCGCGAGACCGTGAATATCTTTATTTACAAATTCGGTGCCGTTGTCGGTCACGAGAACCTCGGGCGTTCCCCAACGCGAAAATAGTTGGTTTTCTAGCGCCTCCGCGATTTTTGCCCCGGTGGCCTTCCGGAGGGGACAGCACTCGATCCACTTTGTAAAAAGATCTTGCATAACTAATAAATATGAGAATCCTGCACGACTGCGGGGAAGCGGGCCCATTATGTCTGTTGCTACCACCATCCATGGTGCTCCGATACGACGCCTTCCCATAAGCCCGGAGGGGAGGGATTGTTCCACCTTCGATGCTTGGCAAATGGGACAGCGTCGCACGTATTCCACGGTGGTACGAAACATTCCCGGCCAAAAATATTTTTGTGCAATTCGGTGGTAGGTCTTTTCCACCCCTAAATGGGCCGCTTGCACCTCGTCGTGCGATTCTTTTAATATTTCTGTTCTCTCATCTGTCGGAACTACTAATTTCCATTCGTCCAGATCTTTACCGAGAATTTCCGCGATCAGTGGATCGGTGCGACGATGGTAAAGTTTCCCCTCCCGGATGGACCAGTCGGGAAATCGCTCCGGATTCGCTTCTATTTGACGGAATTTTTCTTCATACCAATCTGTTCGCGTCGCGGCCGCTATCGGTAATCCATCCCTCTCGGATTCGGTTCCCTCGAACATTCGCGAAAGCGCGTCAGGCACGTGATTTAATTTGCCTTTTCGATATTGTATTTCGAAATCATATTCGAGCAGTTGTAATGCCCATCGCGCGAGTCTCCCCGACGGATTCGTTAGTTGTCGAATCCAACGAAGACTACTATGATCCGTAATAACCGTGAATCGATATCCTTCTAAATACGGTCGGAATTTCTGCACGGCCCACACGACAGCGAGGCATTCAAGTTCCGTCGCGGAATATTTTCGCTCTGCGCTGTTGAGTGAGCGACTCGCGAACGCGATCACCCTTTCCTCCCCCTCGATCTCTTGCCCTAATACCGCTCCTAACCCAACCGTACTTGCGTCGGTCTGTAAGACGAACGGGATTTCAAAATGTGGACACGCGAGTGTCGGCGCGGTCGCGATCAAAGATCTTAATTTTTCGAAGGCGGATTGTTGTCCGTCCTCCCATTTCCATGTCTGCCCTTTCCGAAGCAAGATATTTAATGGTTCCGCGACAGTAGCGAATTCCGGAATGAATCTTCTATACCAAGAAGCCATTCCGAGAAATCTCCGTAACTGTTTTAAATTTTTAGGAACCGGAAAGGACCGAATTGGAGCGATTTTATCCGCGTCGACTTTTAAACCCTCGCGACTGACCACAAACCCTAGATATTTAACTTCTTCCCTACAGAATTCGCATTTTTCGGGATTTACGATCAACCCGGCCGATTTGATTTTATTAAAAACTCTCTGGAGCCACTCCATGTGCTCTTCAAATGTAGTGGTCGCGATAATTATGTCGTCTAAATATGCGAACACGTAGGGTTCCATTTCCGGCCCAATTAATCGATCCAATAAACGTTGAAACGTTGCCGGTGCTCCAGTGAGCCCGTATGGCATTCGTCGGAAATGAAACAACCCTTTTCCAGGGACCGTAAACGCGGTAATTTCTTTACTATTTTCTTCGAGTGGTATTTGAAAATAGGCTTGGCTGAGATCGAGAGTGGAAATGTAGCGCGCGGCGCGTAATTTGTCGAGAATGCTCGTCATAATAGGCAACGGATACGCGTCCTTCTTCGAAACTGCATTTACTTTGCGAAAATCTAAGCAAAATCGATATTTGCCATTTGCCTTTTTGACCATGACTATCGGGCTTGACCACTCACTCTCAGATGGTTCAATTATTCCATTTTCCAGCAGCGAATCTACCTCTTTGTAAATCGCCTGCTGTACTATCGGCGAGACCGAATAGGACCTTTGTTTAATAGGTCTATTGTCACCGACATCTATTCTGTGAGTGGTCAACGTTGTCATTCCCGGAATTTTCGCAAAGTCCGCCAGTTCCTTTTCCAGAAACACGCGTAATCGTTCCTTTTCCGTATTCGATAATGTTTGTAGGCCGCAGCAGAGTGGTTCGTTTGATTTGGGACCGAAGGGAAATTCGATTGCCGGTCGCGACGCGAAATGCCACTTTGCTCTGTGATATTCGACAACGATACCGAATTTCGCGATCGCGTCGATTCCCAATAATAACGGGTTCACCAAATTGTCAAGAACGCGTACCGTAATTTCTCGAGTTTCTTCTTTTATTGTAATACGCAACCGAGCTTGTTCCGTCGCTTTATCTATCGCGCCTGTTGCTAGTAAAAAATAGCACGTTTTATTTGTACGCGATGTTTCCGCGCGATCTCCTACTGAGCGAATCACCGCTCGACTCGCAAACGATATTGACGATCCGGAATCTATTAAAGCTCGTGCGCGATACGTGCCGATTTTCGTTTCAATGATTAATAAAGATGGTTGCGAAATTACATCTTTTTCCGAATTTAATTCCGCGATGCGGGCCGAAATTATTGTGGGCGAGCCCGTTCCGGCCCCTGCGAACGGCTCCTTCGGAAGTTTTCCGGATTTTTCCTGCAATGACGGCATTCGCGGATTGTTACTCCCTGTTCCCCGCAACCGTAGCAGTGTATTTTACGCTGTTCCGTACACTCCCTCGCCCAGTGGCCTGTTCGTTGACAGTTCCAGCATTTGCCTTTTACCGTCGGTTTGTAGTCCGACGGTCGAACGGCGCAGCTAGCAGCTGTCACTTTCGGCTTGCCGCGATTCGGTTGCGGTCGGGAATCTTCGTCTCCCGTCGCGGAGTCGTTCGCTCGGCGCGTTGCTGCGTAGCGACGTTCGGTGGCAGGGGGTTCGCGGGGACGGGAGGGTCCCGCTCGGAATCCCTCGTCGTCGCTCTCCCCCCTCTCCCGTTCGCGCACCGCGTAGGCCGATTCGTACTGCTGAAATTTGTACGCTTTTTCGCGACCTAAACTTTTTGTGCGTTTGTTGTATCGGCTCGGATCGTAGGCGAATGATTTGTTCGCTAGATACGGAGACCGATACAACTCCGCATTTCCGAACGATACGTAACTTTCCGCTTCCCGTAATTTCTCTTCCAACTCTCCGAGAGTTTTGATGTTGTCTAACCCTATCCCGTTTCGAAGTTCGTCCCGTGCGCTCCAATAGATCCGCCGAATGCATTTTTCTTCCGACCACGGATTTTCCAACCGGCTTATCATCGTTCGCATGAACGTGAGATAGTCGCGTACCGGTTCATCCGGACCTTGTTTCCGGACTCGTAGATCGTGTTCAAGTAATTCTTGATAATCCGGGTCGAAATAATTTTTCCGGAATTCTTTCACGAATTTTTCCCATGACGTTAATGTTCCACGGGACGCGTACCATAGAGCGGCGACTCCGGAAAAGCAGATCGGCAGACAGCGTAAGAGGTCGGCATCTTTTAAGTTTGTACAATTCCTCATGTCTCGGAGTCTGGTGAGGAACATTTCGGGATCCTCCTCCGGTTTTCCCGCGAAATTTAGTTGCCATTTTCTCATGACCTCGTACGCTGAGGCCGCTCCGCGTCGTTCCGTCGGGACTTCTTCCGTTTGAGAGGGTGTATCTATTACGGTCGCGGGTCGTTTCAATATCGGCAGCCTAACTCTTCCGTGCCTCGGCATTTCCGGGACTCGTAACGTCGCGGTCGCGGTCTGGGATTTTGGCGGAGGGCCGTCCGGATCCCATTTAAGCGAAGTGACATATTCCTCCTCCGCGTCCGTCTCGTACGGGCTGTAATACGACATGTCGTCGCCGGTGGTCGACATTTTCGCCACCCGGTATTTCTCGAGAATCGACTGTCTACGCGACGTTTGTTGTGCCCCTTCGATTTCGAGGACTCGCTGCCGCGCGCGTTGTTTACTTTGCGCGTCCGGACTCTACGGGTGTCGAATAACACGTCGCCGTCGCACGCTCGGAAATTGCTACAACGTATTCTCGTGCACGAAATTAGAAACTCGAGAACGCGTTATTGTCAATCGATTCTGACCTTATTTATCGAATTTATCAGTTCAAGTTCAAATTACCCGTATTTGTTCTCGTTATTCTCGTCCTTGGACGATTTCCGAATTCACACAGTACTCTTCGCGAATGGTTTTTGCCTCTCCGGACAATGCGAACGCAAACACCACGGCAGTGTTGCGGGATTGCGAAAAAAAAAATTTTCCAAGATATACGCGACAAATACAATACGAACACGAATTTTGCGTGCGGGAAAGGAAGCGTTTGCCAAACTTTACTAGGGCTCGGAAATTATTGCCCCTCACCTCAAAACGTATTTTCCCCTCACACAATCAATAATTTAACATATCAAATAATTAAGAAACATCTCTACGAAATAATTTAAATACTGGGAAACAATTAACAAAAAAAACAAAAAAATAAGAAATAAAACAAAGTGTCGCAATGGCTCTTACAAGTCTTCCTCAGCGAGCTTCTTGCTCGCGCAGAACGCAAAATTTCGCGAATTCAGGAGTGAGCGAATTTCGCAGCGGTTTGTAGCGTCGGAAATGAATAGTTCGCGGGCGCGCGATCGGTTCCGGAATTTTCCTTCCCGTACCGTCGTGACCTGCGAGAGTCGACCGTTATCCCTGCGCCTTTCTCCGTTCTCGGGAACAAACCCTTACGAGAGAAAGGTCCCTGTTCGGGCGCCAATTTGCAACGTTGCCCCGCGCGAGCGACTTTTTATGGCCGTCGTACAGGGTCAACCCCGAGGATTTACGGGCTCTGAGGCCGGGCCGTGCGCGGCCGCGCGGGCACGGTCCCCTCGGGACAAAGTGCTTCTCCGGGGAGGCTCAATCGAGAAGCAAAAATTCGAGTTCGGGCGCCAGGTACTCGGGAGTACCGCACAAAATGCAAAAGAGCACCGGGATCCGGGGAAACCGAATCCGAAGCGAGCCTCCGCGGAGCGCGAACGAAAGGATGTCGCGAACGGCCAGGAATTCGGACACAGGGGATAACGGGGACTACCCTCGCGACAGGGTGGATCACGCAGGTCGACAGTAAGCAAGACGGAATCGGCTCGAAGTCATTTATTGAACGTAGTCCAACGTCCGGATTTTACAGGTGAGCGGCCACGTGGCCGCGAACCGGGAGCCCGCGCTCCTTATACACTTTGGCGACTGATGTTCGTTCGCGGAGCGCGTTCGTCGTTCTATACCGTCCGCGAAATTACAGGTGGTCGGGATTCTACGCGCCTCCGCTGAGGCGAAATTTCGCGAAGCGCAGGTGGACGGCGCGACGGATTTTCGGGACTATCGCGGGAATTTCACGTCCGATCGCCGACGGGAATCGACTCGCCACGCGCGCTGAATAATCCGCGGTCGTACGAGTTGGAAGAACTCGTAGACTCCGCGCGTTCGCGTGCGAATTTCGACGCCCGGCCGCGGTTCGCGATTCGGTAATTATTTCGCGACGCTATTCAATTTCCGACGCGACTCCTGAGGAAGACTTCTTATTCGCGGAGGGAAACGATACTCTTGCTCAAAGCGTCCTCAAGACGGACGCGAGCCGAAATTCGAGGACGAGGCGAATCCGCGTCGTCCTCACACCAAAATGGACGGACCAACGCTAACGCGAGATCGGGGAATCACAGATCGACTTACCGTGGGTGACTTGCTCGTTTCGCTTCTCCGTTTAAGAACGGCTGGTCCGGATTTCGGCCCTATCGGGACTCCACGGCAGCGGGACTTCCTATTCCGCGAACCAAACCACTCGCGACTTCGGGATTCGTTTGCGGGAATCGGAAATGCGGAACTTTATTCGCACGAGTTGCGAGCACGTAGTCCAGCGCGACAGTGATTTCCCGATGTGCGCCGATCGCGAGCTTCGATTCTCGCTCTCCCCCCCACTCTATCGGCCCTACCGAATTTCCGATTGGCGCTTTCCGCATCGCGACTAGACGATCGCAGGATCGTATCCTCGGGCAGGTCCTTGGGCCCCAGACCTGTAATTCTCGCCAAATGTTCGCCTTTTTCGGCGAACGGGGAAGAGCCATTCTTCTCCCCTGGAATTCTTCCAGCCACCCCCGCCGGGATTCAGTGCGAACGGGGTGAGACGACGGCCGGACCACCCATATACGATGATTAATCTGAATCTCTTAGTCCCGGTACGCCGTCTCCGTGGATCGAGATTTCCTCCAATGGTACCAGTACTGGATTTTCGCCAATTAGTGGCCAATGGTTTTCCCGGGACGATCCTTGAGCGGGCGCCTTTCGGTATTTCCTCTCGGCCAATCGTGCCCTCGGCACGTCCCTGAAACGTCGCCGTACTCGGCACGCACGATAGGTGGCGTTAGTCGCGTGAATATTTTCGGAAGTCTTTCCTTCAGGAGCGCTCTTATGTCAACGAGTGGTTTCGTGCCCGTTTGAGGTCGGTCCGGTCCCTTATTAGCGGTTATGTAACCGTTTTTCTAAAACGGGGTGACGTCGCAAACTTGCAACGTCACACGTCATTTTCCTCATTATTGTCAGCATTACTTTCCTCTTGTTCCATTTTTCATGATCTTTTGGTAATTCGTTGCAAACTAAGCGAGACACATATCGTGTAAATCAATATCTCTTCTACCATAATTATCAAATATATTATCCCTATAAATTTCGGTGGAGTCTTCATTTAATTTTTTAAAGCATTGGTAATACTTCGAAATTTTTCTGTAACAGTCTTATTGTTTATTACCACAATCACTAACAGCTTCCCTTAATAATTTTGATAAACTTCCATCAATTTTACTAATGTAATTGGTTACATAACTCACCGCCGAATATTCGTCAAGTACATACTGCAAATCCATATTCGATTCGAATAATTGTAAAATATCTGCATTATAACCATTAATATTTACTTCAAGGCTGGATCGTTTTTAAGAATACCCGTTTTTTCGTTTAAACTACTTCGAATAGCTGATAGCTATTCTTCATCAGTTATATTCAGTTTCTCTAGAATTTCATCATAGCTCATAACTATTTTTTCTTATAAAATTCATTTATTAATTCATCAATAAGTTTATAGGATTTAGGCGTTATTTCATTTTTATTTAATGGTTCCAGAATCATGGTTCTTCTCATTACTGGATAATGGATATGAAATCGACACCGCTTATTTCTTTGTCCTTTGTAACAACTATGATTCTGTTTGTGCATTTGAAATTTAATGTATGCATTATTTTCGTCATATCTACATGTGATAAATTGGTCAATTAAATCAATCAATTCTTTGTTAGCAACATGATCATGTCTTGTACATAGGTGCTCATTTCAACCACAGAAAAATATATTCATGTGGACTTCCACGTTGCTGAATTTTCGCTCGTTCATAACTATCCACAACCTCATATTTTCCGAAATTACCTGGTTTTTTGCTTTAATAACCACATAAACTTATGTGCCTCTATGATCGAAATATCGGGCGCATGTAACGGGATCATTTCTAATTAGATCAGTTTTTGGTATTGTAATCCAAATTGAATGCGTCTTGTACAGATAATGTTTTACCACCATCGCGATATTTCATCAATGTTTGCAACAACTCAAGCCAGTAACTTTCTGCAGCCGACATGGTCATAAAGAACGTGGGTTTACTCAATTGACTCAATTTCTTCACTATTGTCAGCATCACCTTCCTCTTGTTCCTTTTTTCATGATCTTTTGGTAATTCGTCGCAAATTCACATATCATGTACACTAATATCTCTTCTACTATAATTATCAAATATGTCATCCATATTAATTTGGGTGGAGTCTTCATTTAATTTTTTAAAGCATTCTCAGATTTTGACATGAATACACGTTCTGATATCGGATTGATATTAATGTATACTGTCTTTCTACTTTGCTTTGATAAAGGTAATGATAAAACACGATAGGCTGCTTCTTGTGTAGACATTAAATTACTATTTAAACAGTATTGGTAATATTTCGAAATTTTTCCCTAACAGTCTTATTGTTTATTATCACAATCAATAGCAGCTTCTCTTAATAATTTTGATAAACCTCCTTCAATTTTACTAATGTAATTGGTTACATAACTCACCGCCGAATATTTGTAAATCCATATTCGATTCGAATAATTGTAAAATATCTGCATTTTGACCATTAATATTAATTATTTTTTAATAAAAATCTTATAGTAATTATTTCACATTTTAGTTTTTCATTTTTAAATTTATTTGATTACGATCGAACGATGATTCTTTCGCGATTCCACAGGTATTCATACCACGAGGGGTTTGGCGGGATTGTATCCCCATAGGTAAGAAACACGTTCGGAATAGCATATTCACGAAACACGTTCGGACACGTTCAAGGTCAAGTTTTCCTAAAAAATGCTGTCTCTGCAGTTTTGCACGTGCGATGGGGTATCATATTACATACCACCGAATACCGCGATGGTGAGTCATGACTCATGACTCATCACGCATGACTCATCACACTTTCGAACACGTTCAAGGTTACCCAAAAACCTGACGCTGCAGTTTTGCACGTGCGAGATACTCAAAAAGCTGACGCTGCAGTTTGATACCCCCTCCCCCTCAAAAATATGCTCGCGCTATAAGGTAATTCCCCCTCCCCCTCCCCCGCAAAATTTGGTTCTGTTATAAGCTAATCCCCCCTCCCACACAAAGTCGCGCTGTAAGGTAAAATGCCGAAAAGCTGACGTTCAAGGTTACCCCCAAAAAGCTGACGCTGCAGTTTGATACCCCCTCCCCCTTAAAAAATAAAGCTGACGTTCAAGGTTACCCAAAAACCTGACGCTGCAGTTTTGCACGTGCGAGATACCACCTCCCCCGCAAAAATATCAAAAAGCTGACGTTCAAGGTAACCCCCAAAAAGCTGACGCTGCAGTTTGATACCCCCCTCCCCCTCAAAAATATGCTCGTGCTATAAGGTAATTTCCCCACCCCTCCCCCCCCGCAAAATTTGGTTCTGTTATAAGCTAATCCCCCTCCCCCCTTCCACACAAAAGTCGCGCTGTAAGGTAAACTGCCGGTAAGGTAGGAATCTACCTACAATGATAAGTGGTGTGCTAGAACCCGCCTAGACATACTACTATCAAGTTCACCGGTACGGTGCGAATCGTTAGTTCGAAGGAGATCGTCCGGGATAAGGTACCTGAGGTCCGTCAACCCGCGAGTTCTCCGCCGTGGAAACTAGTGCCTATCACATTCACGCCGAGCTACCCTCCGCCAGAAGGGATCGACACCGAAGATCCACGATACGAGCGGTACGCTCAAATCGCGGAAAACGGAACGTCCGAGGTTCGTCCCGCCGCGAATCCTCCCCCGTGGAGACTCGTGCCTTTCATTTACGTCCCGAACTTCCCTTCGCTGGAAGATATTAGTATCGACGACCCGCGTTACGAACGCTACGCCCTCCGCCGATCTCTCATCTTGAGGTGGTACTACTAAAACCCCATTTTCTACCGCCTATCTGCTCCCTCCCCCTGTCGTCCGACGACAGGGCAGCGAGACCCAAGTAAACCATCTCGACACGGACCAGAGGAACACAAGTGCAAGTGAGTGCGCGCGATACGACGTCGGCGCCGATCCAACTACTGACAATTGTGGTCAGGAAAAATCCGGTGTTCCGCCTCGTACGTCTGAGCCCACCAGGGCCCGGTACAATCGGAGGAACACGGATTATCGCGTCATAATCCGTCCTCCCAAGAATTCGATTCGCACGCCGTGCCACGATCACTGTGACGTCAGGGACCGCCCGGAACCTTCGCGATTGTATAAGAGTACCGTACGTGTCGTAAATCGCGGTTCCCATTCTAGCAGCAACGCGACTTCGTTAATTCCCCGTTCCGTTTATTATCCCCCTCGGACAACCGAAAAATCGGGCCTGGTCAGACGTGGACGTGCGTGCCACGTGGACCGAAGATCGTCAAAGTCCATAAACACGTTACGACCCCCATCCGGGACGTAACACTTGTATTTGAATTGTATTCTTATTACTACAGTAATGTCGCGGTCGTTGCCGCAGGAGCTGTTCTCTGGGGCGACAACTTCCAAGACAACTTTTCGTCTTTTGATTTATGACTGGCCTCTACAGTCTACCGCGCCGAGACATCAATCGAAAGCCGAACGTAGAGAAGGACAGAATGATCGCGTGGCCGAGCGTGTCGCCGTCGCCGGCACAGTTCAAAGGCCCGCGTGTTCTCACAATGTAATGCCAATTAAAAATGCTTTATTCTCTATTTTTTTTAAATAAGATTTTACTGGCATATTCCTGGCATTTTTCTGATTATAACAAGACCAAACACGGTATAATTTGGCCCATCGGTAATGTCTTGAAAGTTGTCGGAGGGCTGTACGCGAAAGTTGCCGTAGTGCCTACTAGTCAATTTTCTACTCAATATTAATTATTTTTTAATGAGAAAAATTGTATTGTTTACTCATGAGTAAAATCTCATTAAAAAATAATGAATATTGAGTAGAAAATTGACTTGTAGGCACTACGGCAACTTTCGCGTACAGCCCTCCGACAACTTTCAAGACATTACCGATGGGTCTCATCGTCGATTACACCACTAAATAAAATTGAAATTATATCGTGTTTGGTCTTGTTGTAATCAGAAAAATGCCAGGAATAAGCCAGTAAAATCTCATTAAAAAATAATGAAAATTAAGCAATTTGAAAATTCGATTCATGGTGTCAATGTAGTGGTGTTCACACCGATATACCCGAGCCGACATCAAACATCGCCGCCCTGTGGCCCAGCGCAGCATTGACAGGTGGTGGAATGGGTAGGCACTGCGGCAACCATCGTGTACAGCTCCTGCGGCAACGACTGCGACATTACTGTAATTTATTATTGAGCTACCTGACTAGCACGAGATCGCGAGAGTAGGTTTTAACCGAGCGCGGTCTCGAGAACGATCGAAATTATCGTACCGAGCACGGTGACGTGTTGATGCGAACAGAGCGAGAGCGAAGCATCAGTAGATGGCCTACCAAGTACCTCTACGGCGACAAGCCCTCACGCGTCCCGCCGCTGTCCATCGGGCGTCGCCGACTCGCTCACCCAAACCTGAACACACTGATTCTCGAATTGCGAGCACGTAGCCGTAGGAAGTCCCGAAATTCGATCTATTTTCATAGAAAAAGTACAGGTCGTGAGTGGTTTGCGTGCGCGATCAAATTCCGTGGCTTTGACACGACGGCAGTATCGGAGTCCGGACATGACCCCGATTATTGAGAGGCGGAAAATACAAGCCAACCACGGTAAGTCAACTTTGTGATTCCCCGATTTCGTATTAGCGTTGGCTTGTCAGGCTTTGGTGTGAGGACGGCGCGGATTCGCATCGTCCTCGTAATTTGGCTCGCGTTCGTTGTAAGAACGCTTTGAGTGAGAGCATCGTTTCCCTCCTCGTGTAGGAAGTCTTCCTCAGGAGTCGCGTCAGAAATCGAATAGCGTCGCGAAACCATTATCGAATCGCGAACAGCGGCCGGGCGTCAGAATTCGCTCGCGAACGCGCGGAAGCTACGAGTCCTTCAGACTCCTACGATCGCGGATTATTCAGCGCGCGTAGCGAATCGATTTCGCAAATCCATCGCAACGTCCACCTGCGCCCCGTGAATTTCCGCCTGGGCGAAGGCGAACCTAGTACCGACGAACTGTAATTTCGTGAACGACGAACGCGCTTCGCGAACGATCATCATTCGCACAAGTGTATGAGGAGCGCGGGCTCCCGATTCGCGGCTACGTGGCCGCCTCTTGTAATCGACGTTGAAGCAATTCAATAAGTGACATAGAGCCCACTTCCGTTTGTTAATTTCGATCTGCGTGATCCGCCCTTTTTTTTAACATGTGGAAAATCCCAACCAGAGATAACTCCCCTCATCACTGGGAGACGAGAGAGGCCAATGCCGGACTCCCGACTAAAAACCACATGACCTTCCCAAAGCATTATTGCGGGCAGTACGGGATCACCGAAGTACACAACCGCACCGCCCGCTGCCTTTCCATTAGACCACCCCGAGGGGGAGAGAAGCTCCCCCACGCCTATGACTCGAATTTTGGGAACCATGACGAAGGTAGCCATGTTTCCCCCCTTCCCTGGTCACCCGATGGGTGCCGAGTAAACCAGCTCGACACCCGATAACCCGGTGACCCCGTCGTCCGCCCGCTGCCGGAGCGTGATCGCCTGTCACTCTCTCTGGCCGGCGGGCGAGGGGGTCTCCGCTCCCGGTTAGGGCCCGCCCCTCGAAGGGGTGCATTTCGCACACCCCCGGGACTAGCCCCCCATCCCGTGAGCGTGATTCGCCCTGCCGCGAGGGTAGTCCCCGTCATTTCTTGTGTCCGAATTCCTGGTCGTTCACGTCAATCCTTCCGTTCGCGTTCCGCGGAGGCTCAGTTCGGACTCGGATTCTTCGAATCCCGGTTTTTCTTCGTGTTTCGCGTGGTACTTTCAAGTACCTGGCGCACGAACAAGAGTTTTGCGTGTCGATTGAGCCTCTTCGGAAAAGCGCTTTGTCACAAGAATTTGTTTCAGTGCCTGTAAAACCTCGGGGTTGACCCTGTCCGACGGCCCTAAAAAGTCGCTCGAACGTGGACAACGTTGCATAGTATAAGTTCGAACGTTGTCCAATTTAAACTTCTATGAATTTTCTAAATTTCTAAATGATTAAAAAACATTTTGGTGCCCCGGGTGAGGAAAAATGTTCGAGCTTATCGGGATTGAATGGTTACATTCACTAGATGCTTTCAATCAATTGTGAAGTCGAGTGTGTTTGAGGAGTTATTGCAAGAGCCGTTAATCATATACGGTATTAATTGGCTGTCTTCATTTCGATGAATCAATGTTCACGTTGCGATACATATTCAACTGAGATTTCTTGTTGTTTTTCGATCGGCGATATGTTTTCAGTTTTCGTGTTTTGTTCAAATTGATAATTGATGATACATATTTCATTTGGTCGAGGTTATTTTTTGCTTAGTCGTGTTAAGAGAGGACAAGGTTAGTGTTTGAGAAGGGAAGGATAGTTTAAGACCGATGTAACTATAATAGGTCACTTTATTTATTCCGAATGGGAATTCGTCTTTTAATAACAAAATACACTTATTGAACCACTACGCGAGCGCGCTTGTTTTCTTTTCCCGAATAGATTTATGTGACTCAACTTCCTTTTCCCTTGGAGAGCTCCTGGGAAGTAGAAGACTAAGTTAATTTTAGGTGACCGGTCAAAAAGACGCTGATACACTTTGTTTTAAATCGCTGCTGAACGCTTTGGGAGATCGATGAGAACTGGAGATCGATCGATTAGAGAGCAGTCAACCGACCCCGTCGCACGCTTGATTGGCGGGTCGCTGCAGGCCAACGACTCTGCGAGCTGTCAATCGATTCCAGATCTCTCTGCTCCCAGACAATTAGCCAATAGCGCGTGGCCAAGTGTTGGATTGACTTTGACGCTGTCGACACACTCAGCCAATCCCGAACAGTTAGTTTATATTATTATATTTAAGCTTTCTTGAGAAGTATGTTAACTGTTGTCACGTCGCCTATATTTCGGGACCGAAAAATTAGACGACTTCGGGTCTTTGATAGGCTTTTCAGCCATGCCACGCGTGGCCGCGCGACACATGGTCAGCCCGCGACAAACAGTGCGTCGTAGTTTCGAAACCCACTCGGTGTTCCTCGAAATAAAGAAAATTTCGGGCACCAGGCACGCAAGCGTGCCACGCGAAAGCCGCGAAAACGACACGAACCGCGAGAGCGTCTTCCAAAACCACGATAACTGCGCGAACACCTGAAATAGCTCGCGAACAGATCGAGGGTACTACGAGAGGAAAAGACGGGACGCTCCCCGCGGCGGGAACTTTTCTCACGGAGAAATAAGCACAGAGATTTCGGCAAAACGATCTTTATTGACTAACGCTGTCGTGTACTGTCGGCAGGAGCCGGCAGCGGTCACAATTTGCCACGCGCGGCTTACAATATTCGCGGCAGGTGGTCGGTCGCGGGCATGTGTTCCTCGCTTCGAAATTCTCGTTTTCGCGTCGAGCTCGGCAGGTACAGGATTCCGCGAGGATTTTACAAGACGGTATGGCACGAGTCTACCGAGCTCCGGTAGTATACGCGTCAATATGAGTCGACTGGCCAAAGGACGCGGCAAAGTTAGACGAAAGAAACGGTCAGGCACGTCGCGTCGACACACCGTGGGCAGCACCGAGGATGAACGTTATTTTGACGAGTTCGGCACGTTCCGTATTCCTCCGGATGGAATATCCGCGGCAACGTGGCGACCTGCGGCCGCCTCGACGAGCCACGTGCACTTTGCACGACTTTCGGCAACGCAGGCGGACGCGCGGTTACGACCCGAAATTCGGTTCCCGCAAAAACGCCCCGAGCCAACACGAGTGGTTCACAATTTAACACCAAAAACCTGTCCGGCACGTACCAATTCAGCAGTTACTGGACCCCTCAAGTTTCGGCAGTGCAAAATACTTTCTTTTAAGCAGTGATTAAGTCGTCTAAACACGGCAACGTCCTGCGGCACAGTGACCTACTTCGTGTCGGCTCGGGAACGCGGAAGTGGGGCGTCCCCCTACTCCCTCATCTAATTCCGACGGTGCCCCCTTGTCTATGTCAATTTTATCCAAACTAATATCAGGATCTCGAAAGGTATTTCATACGTCTACGTTGTTTTCAGCAGACGGTAAATTTAAATGTCTTTTTTTTTACATGTGGAAAATCCCAACCAGGGATAATCCCCCTCATCGCTGGGAGATGAGAGAGGCCAATGTCGGACTCCCGACTAAAAACCACATGACCTTCTCAAAGCATTATTGCGGGCAGTACGGGATCACCGGAGTAGACAACCGCACCGCCCGCTGCCTTTCCATTAGACCACCCCGAGGGGGAGAGAATCTCCCCCACGCCTATGACTCGAATTTTGGGAACCATGGCGAAGGTAGTTTCCCTGGTCACCCGATGGGTGCCGAGTAAACCAGCTCGACACCCGGTGAACCCAGTGACCCCGTCGTCCGTCCGCTGCCAGAGGGTGATCGCCTGTCACTCTCTCTGGCCGGCACGGACGAGGGGGTCTCCGCTCGCGGTAAGGCCCGCCCCTCGAAGGGGTGCATTTCGCACACCCCCGGGACTAGCCCCCCATCCCGTGAAAAATTTAAATGTCTGATATGTTGTGGACCCCATCGAATTCATACCTGCTATAAATTCAAAGCAAAGAATGTTTCTGAACGTCGCGCTGAAATACTTCGTTTGCGGTTTTGATTTAATTGTTTCGGTGTTCATAGAGTTGCCAATTGCTCTTTTACTACTAGATGTTCGGCCTGTAAAGGAAGGCATCATTCTTTGCTTCATTCTGACAAAGTTTCCACTAGCTTTACTAAGAATTTAATTCCGGAAGCGAAATCAAGCAATTCGAACGAGTCTAAGACTGGAGTTTCAGCAAAGGTCTCGAGTGTACATGTGCATACGGCGAATGTGATATCTCGTAAACGTTCTGTTTTATTAGCGACGACTTTTATAGCACAGATAATGTTGATAGGACCACATGGTTCACGGACACGTGTGCGAGCTTTACTTGACCAAGGTTCGGAGGCTTCGTTTGTTTCTAATTTTATCACGAATCTTTTAGGATTGGAGAAATGTATCAATATGTCGTTGTTTGGTCTCGGAGCCAGTTCAACAGGAACAGCTACAGCCGCAACGCAGCTAATATTTCAGTCTGTTGTCCATCCGTAAAATAAGTTTGAAGTCAATGCCTTTGTTTTACCAAAATGAACGTCGCAGCTTCCAACACGTAAGTTAATGGAGATTGTTTGAGATTGGAACGATGATCTGAGAATCGTAGCGGGGAGAATGATGTATGAACACGATTGAATAAACACGTATATTTTACAAAGAGTGGTTTGCACAATTATTCACACACAAACAATGATAGACCGATGCACACGGCGCGGTGAACGAATAGTTCGACAGGCTACTGTAACACGGAAAGCGGTTAATCCAAGCGGTGCGTAAAAACACTGTATAGCGGTATTCGAGATATAGACAAACACTGTCGTCACACGTTACGTCGTCTCGTGCCCGAAATCACCTGTTTCGCGAACGCAAGGTGGGGGGCACCGAGACGACGGTATCCGACGCCTGACGAACATCCAGCTGGTCGGATTGCCTCGGTGATGGCTGCCGGAACAGAGATCGATATTGGAATGTTTGCTGGTCTGTCTTTGGCGGATCCATTGTTTTAATTTCCTGATTCTGTACATATTATTCTAGGCACGGATGTTTACGGACAGCTATGAAAGCTGGGATTGAAAGGATTCTCTGATTCGTCTTTAGTTGCACAAGATACAGCGTTAGTTAGGCTGGGTAATTTCCGGTCTAGTGTCTGTGCATTTTTCACGGCGGACGGAAACTTCTGAGCATCTTCAGGCGTATCACAGTGTTGGGGAAGACAGTTTAGATATATCGCTACAACGTTTTTGGATCCTCGAAGATTTACCACCAATAATTACGACTCTTGATTCTAAAGATGATGGTTATTATTGGAAATTATCCATATGATTAAACAGCAAAGTGTACATCTTAGGTATGAAATACCTAAGATCCATGACTATTATGTGACATTACTGAACCAGTAATGTTCACTTATGAGGATATCTCCAATAATTAATCATTTTCTTTTTCATTTTAGATTCTAACCAGTACGTTTTTTCATTTTTCGTTTTTTCGCGAAACATTAATTTTTTCTTTTTGCCTATTGTCGAAAACGTTATATTATTTTCAAATTCTACACATAATAATATATTTAATTCTTAAATAAATGGATATAATTTCACAATTTCAATATCGTAAATTGACGTTCATGTATAAATTTGAATGTGTTTCAGTTAAAACTGTTTTCAAATTTGCCGCTCTACATTGTACACACCACCATTAATCGATATCGATCTACCAATCGTAGCAAGTCACATAGATATATGTCTTAGCCTTTGTGACTTTGAAACAGCACATGTGTTGAATACTTGAGTCGACTGAGACGAGAATCGTCTGAAGGCAGGTAGCGTGAGGTAGGAATTAATGGTTGGAGAGCAGGCAGATCCAATAAGTATGGAATGTTAAATATAACTAGATTTATTTTAAACGGAACAGAAAGTACACTATCAAGTAAATTATACTGAGGGTTGTATTCGGCGAGAAAGGAGATGGACGAGTTGAGCCCAGATGGGAAAGACAGAAAATATCACGTCGTGATGGACTAAAACGAAGTTGAATTGGAATTTACGTAATAGATCGATAAGTGACAAGATCGAGACAGTCCCTCGATCGCGTAACGAGGCTCTATTTATACCGCGGTGAGCCATCGATTTAGGATAGAACAAGGAGTAGGGATTTCGAATTTGAAGGAAGAGCCGACACCAACGTTTGTTGGGGCAACGACCTGATGAGAGAACTGACGACGAAGACAAATGAAAAAGATAGTAAATTTTGACAACGGAACATATGAGAGGATGGCCCGTGCGGTAATAAACAGCGGGGGAACGTAACGTTGGCGCAGCGAGGTTTACATATTAGATCGTTCACCCGGTCTGTTGTCGTCGTCTGCAAACAGCTGAGTTCGTCGGTACGGCAAAAACTGTCGCGACGCGCTTACTGTTATGGTTCGATAATCCGACCAAATCCGAGGTTATTGCCCGGGAACGGATTCGTGCTAAGGCAATAATCGGATTTGATCGGTTTTTTGAACATTATGCTTCAGTTATATATCTACCACCATGGTATAAATACCATCCACATGTAACTCGCTAATTTTTGTTTAAAATGTTATTGTCCACTTTTCACACAAGTATGTATATGAAATTTAATTTTCTTTTTCTTTATAATTGTTGTCATACCAAAAATAATTTTTCTTTTTTGTTTTCTCTTCATATTTTTCAGACGCAAAAGTGTCTCTTTGAAAAAGATCCACATCGGGATCGAAAAATTGTTCAGGGATACACACTTTCAAGATAATAATGGACGTTACGTTGTACGGCTACCTTTCAATTCAGATCCTCCAGAAGTCAGAGTCGAGACTCGATTTATGGCTTTGAAATGTTTAGTTCAATTCATCGACGTTTTGAGCGTGATCCTGACTTAGCAATCGCTTATCGGAAGTTCATGAGTGTTTATGAGGAGCTTGGTCACATGGAACGCGTCCCGTTTGACGAAGTTAAGAACCCGAAGGCGTGGTATTTTCCGCACCATGCGGTGGTGCGATCAAAGATCCGGGTTGTCTTTGACGACAATTATTTCAGAAGAATAAAGAAGGAAGTTGTCCAAATGATTTCCTTATGAAAGGGCCAGCTCTTCAACGCGATTTGTGTTTAGTTTTATTGAATTGGCGTCGATATCGGTTCGTATTCACAACAGATGTTGTTAAGATGTTTCGACAGATTTATGTTGCGTCGGAACATCGAGACTTTCAACGTATTGTATTGTAGGGGTGTGAATGTTTAGAGTGACTGTGGATGCGACATCGTGGCGCCAACGTCTTCCGAGTCCGGTATGAAAGGATGTTTGCTTGTACCGATTAGGCCGATGTGTGAAAGAAGAGTGTTTTAGTTTTAGTGACACGCGTCAAGTGGCTAGGGGTGCCAAACGCAGGGCGTACGCGAGCGAATGACTTTTTCGAATGGATGTGAGACTGATAGAGAGAGAAGAATGGAAATGTATAAAGGCGACGAATGCAAGAGCCGAAGCGTCCGAAATGTGAGAGTCGAAAGCGGGTAGAGTTGAGAGTTTGGAGTTGCGAAGCATTAATAAAGAGACAGTATCGATAGTGTGGTAGTTGCTCTTAGGAGAAAAATGAAATTCCCCAATATACGTAACAACAATATAGTTTATTAAACGAAAACTCAACAACGTACCCACAAAAACAAACAATGAATAACAATAACAAAAACGCCTAAATGAAAACAAAACGGCGATACGGCGGCGTGGACGATTCGTGAGTTGAAATACAACGACTGCCTTGCGTCCGTAAAAATACGCACTTATATACACCCCCGGTGTCCCCCAGAAATTTCCTTCAAACAAGGAAATCTCTGGAGTGGGGTTGTCGCTTTCCTAGACGTACCCCTTGGAGAAAGTTCGTGCCCTTGGACCGACCACCCGTATCCAGGCGAAAGTCGAAGGTTGGCGGCCCAAATGTGCACGCCAAGGAAAACCCGGACCTGGTCGCCAAATGTGCACCCCAGGTAGGAACGGAAATCCGGCGATCAAATGTACGCTCGGGAAAGCCTGGGCCTGGCGACCAAATGTACGTAAGGTCCCAGCCCGTATGTAGTAAGCCTACCTGGGTCCGACTAACTTTCCTCCAAGAGGTCCGCCACATCACCCCCCTACCAGTGCCAACGATCCTAATAAACGAAATATGTACATACCTATCCTACGCTATTACTTCTATTCTCTATGCATATAAATGGAAATGCTAACCCTAACCTATAATAACATAATAACCGCTAATGTTAGCTAACTGAATGTGAACGTAGAATAGTGAATAGAATATGTACGGAAACTCTTATTTCTAAAAACCGGCCTGATACCTATCCGGAAATCGAACGCGTCTACCGCTGCGAGTTGTATATCGCCCATCCGTTGGCGCTTGATCTCGATCGTTGACTCTACTTCCGATATCGGTATAGACAATAATCTCACTTTGAGGTATCTCGCTATCGGGGTTTTGCTCCACGTTGTTATTATTGTCATCGTCAGCCAATACAAATGCAGGTTTAATCCTGTCAATGGAAACTGTTACTCGTTTACCCCCGATATCTATTACAAAAGTCTTGTCGCCTCGTTGTAATACTTTATATGGACCATCATATACTGGGTGCAATGAGCTTTTTGATGCATCGTGCCGCAGGAACACATATGGAACAGTATCTAATTCTTTAAAAATGAATATTTTCCGAGTGCCGTGTCGAATCACCGGGGAAGGTTTCACCTTTGCCATTCGTTTCCGAAACTCTTCTACCCACACTGACGATGCCTCAACTCTGGACGTAACGAAAAATTCGCCAGGTAACCTGACACCTGTTCCATAAACCATTTCTGCGGCCGTTGCTCCCAAATCCTCTTTAAAACTTGACCGTACACCGAGCAGGACTATTGGTAGCGTCTCTACCCAGTCATCGGTCGCGTGGCACTTTATTGCTGTCTTAAGCTGACGATGAAACCTTTCCACCATACCATTTGCTTGCGGATGGTAGGCGGTCGTTCTAATGTGGTCTGTCCCCATTACCTGTGCGAGCTCTTTAAACAGGTGCGACTCGAATTGGCGTCCCTGATCTGTCGTGATTCTCAAAGGTATTGTCCGCGCGGCGAGAGTTGGCACAGAATGGCGTCAGTGGGGTGCAGGGGGAACGGCGAGTCCCACTCTTAACGCACTGGGAGCACCACGTGGTACCTACAAGTTCTCGTGCCAACTCTCGCCGTGCGGACTATACCCCAAAGCGCGCAACCCACGTATTAATAAAAACACTCGCAACGGTTTTCGCGTCGATTTCTGCGATCGGTACAGCTTCAGGCCACCGCGAAAATCGATCGATCATCGTAAAAATATATCTAAAACCGCGACAATAAGGTAATGGACCAACTAAGTCTATATGTATGTGTTCGAATCTGCTGCCGGTGGTGTCGAAATTTCCAACCGGAGCAAACACATGCCTCGATACTTTCGCGCGTTGGCACTGTATGCAGTAACGCGCCCATTTTCTACAATCGACGTTAATCGATGGCCAAACAAACCGTCGCGAAACCAATTTCTGCGTCGTCCTAATCCCGGGATGCGACATCCCGTGTAGCGCATCAAAAATACCACGTCTTAAACAATTAGGGACGTACGGTCTGACCCATCCGTTAGCTACGTCGCACATCAAATGCACGTTCTGGTCCGGAAAATATATCTTATTGAGCTGAAGGGATGTTGAATTTTTATTTAATATTTCTATTAACTCCGGATCGTTCTCTTGCTCTTTTGCTAATACTGTATGATCGGGAATTGCTGTAATTGCCTCTATCCTCGACAATGCGTCTGCCACGGTGTTGTCTATTCCTTTAATGTGTAAAATTCGCGTGGTGAATTGTCCGATGAAGTCTAGATATCGGAATTGTCGAGGTGAGCATTTATCCAGATTCTGTTGAAAGGCAAACGTAAGTGGCTTATGATCAGTAAATAGAGTGAAATTTCGACCTTCTATGAAATGTTTGAATCATTTTACAGCTGTATATGCCGCCAACAATTCTCAATCATATGCGCTGTACTTTTTCTGTGCTTCCGAAAGGGATTTTGCGCTAAATGCTAATGGCTGCCAAATTTGTCCAACCTTCTGTTGAATCACCGCTCCAACGGCAACATCCGATGCATCTACCACGATGCTAATCGGTGCCCCTGGGGCGGGATGCACCAGCAAAGTTGCATCAGCAAGAGCTGTCTTAGCTGATTTGAATGTACTTTCAATTTCTTCCGACCAAACTATAACTTCTGAACTTTTCTTCGATCCCTTCAGCAAGTTATTCAATGGGTGTAAAATGTTCGCTACATTCGGTATGAAACGGCGGTAAAAATTAATCATACCTAAGAATCTACGTAGTTCCCTTATTGTTTTCGGACGCGGGAATTCGTTAATGATATCGACTCGTTCAGCCATCGGTTTGACGCCTTCCTTACTAACCGAATAACCCAGGAACGAAATTTCCTTGACCCCGAAAGTACATTTTCCCGGGTTGATAACGACACCGTATTGTAGAAACCGGTCAAATAAAATTCTCAAGTGAGTTTCGTGTTCCTGTTCGTTATTCGATGCGATAAGGAAATCGTCTATATACGCGTAGACAAAATCTAAATCGCGTATAATTTCATCTACAAAACGCTGACACGTTTGTGCCGCGTTCCTCAACCCGAATGGCGTGACCAAAAATTCAAATAACCCGAACGGCGTCGCAATTGCCGTTTTCTCTATATCCTGCGTCGCGACGGGAATCTGGTGATACGCCCGAACCAGATCAATTTTTGAAAAAACTGACTTCCCGTGAAGTCTCTGCCCGAAATCCTCGATATGCGGAGGCGTATATCTGTCCGGTACGGTTCTTGCATTTAATGCGCGGTAATCGCCGCACGGACGTAATGTCCCGTCTTTCTTTAAAACAACGTGCAACGGCGAGGCCCATGGACTTTTAGAGGGACGAATAATGCCTTGCCGAAGCATGAGATCAAATTCCGCCCTCACTTCTTTTAAACGGTCCAGTGCTAATCGCCGTGGCTTACAATAAACCGGTGGTCCTGACGTCGTCTCGATGTAATGTAACACCTTGTGTCTTACCGCTTTACTTCTGAAGACCGGCGGGCGCGTCAAATCTGGATATTCCTTAAGAAGACCGTGGTACACCGAATCCCCGGTGATGGTCCGAATCGTCGGCTCGCTCCCTGGTGCTGGTGCCCCTGCCACGAACAGTGACGTTGTCGCGTCGATCAAACGTTGATGCCGTGGATCCACCAGTAGGTTATAATGGGCCAAGAAATCCATTCCGATGATAGGGGTTTCCACATCCGCTATCACGAAATTCCATAGGAACTCCCGACGTAACGAGAAACTCAATCGTATGGCCATGGTACCATATGTTTTGATTCTCGTTCCATTTGCGGCACAAAGTTCGTATGTGTCTTCTTTCACGCGTCGGTCCACACCAGAACGCGGGAAAACACATAAGTCCGCGCCCGTGTCTATCAAAAACCTTGTTTTTGTATTCGAGTCCTTTACGAATATCCGGCCGCTCTTAGGACCGCCGCACGCAGCCGCCTCTAATGGCGCCGGCCCCGTTAGTTTTCCTGCCAGTTGCAGGGTTTAATGCAACGGTGTGCGTCCTTTCCAAATTTAAAATGATATCTGCACAACCACTTGTCCGTCTTCATTTTCTCGCGTACGGAAGATCGTGAGGAACTCCTTTTCCTTGGGAAGAAATTTTTCCGCTGCCTGTCTCGTCCACGGGACAATGCATTGATCTGCAGCTGCATTTCTTCCATTTTCGCCAGGATCATTTTCATGTCCGAGTTGTTCTCAACCTCGGACATTGCTGCTACTTTGTGTTTCTCTGGTCGAATCTCGTGAACCTTATCGGCTATGGTGGCCAACGCTTCACCTGACGTCTCCTTAGTCACCGCCAGTACTTGCTGGGTCGAGACAGGAAGACGGTTCTTCCATATTTCGATTAAAAAATCGTCGTTGACAGAGGTGCCCGCCAATTTCTTTACATGCCTCCAAAATTGTGTTGGAGTCCTATCTCCAATTTCTTCGGCCTCCAATAGCTTCCGGACTCGTATTCCATCCGAGTCAGACAACCTCTTAATCAGTTCCTTTTTGATTAGTTCATACCGATTTTCCGTGGGAGGTTTGCAGATGATGTCTTCAACCTCTTCGGCATGTTTCAGACCCAATTGCGAGACTACGTAGCCAAACTTCACTTCGTCCTTGACTATTCCCCCGATCAAGAACTGGGATTCCAGATGGTTAAACCATAGCGCGACTTTTTCCGGCCAAAACGGCGGAATTCGCATCGTTGTGACGATAGCGGACGTCGTCGATTCACGACCCGTAATTGCTGAAGAGCTGCCCGGGTCCGTCATTGTTCACTTATTACGAACCGTATTCGCGCAAGAAATAAGAAAAATAATATACGTGCACAAACACGGGGTCACCAATGTGGTAGTTGCTCTTAGGAGAAAAATGAAATTCCCCAATATACGTAACAACAATATAGTTTATTAAACGAAAACTCAACAACGTACCCACAAAAACAAACAATGAACAACAATAACAAAAACGACTAAATGAAAACAAAACGGCGATACGGCGGCGTGGACGATTCGTGAGTTGAAATACAACGACTGCCTTGCGTCCGTAAAAATACGCACTTATATACACCCCCGGTGTCCCCCAGAAATTTCCTTCAAACAAGGAAATCTCTGGAGTGGGGAGGCAGTGGCTCGGTGGGTAGAGCGCGCGACTGCTAATCGGTGGTCCCGGGTTCGAGTCCCGCTACCGGCTGCACTGCCTCCCTAGGTGGTTCGGAGCCCACCTTATAAACTGTAGGTCCCGTCGCGAAATAACCTTAGCTTAAGAGTTCAGAGCGACGTTAAATAAGGAAAAAAAAATCTCTGGAGTGGGGTTGTCGCTTTCCTAGACGTACCCCTTGGAGAAAGTTCGTGCCCTTGGACCGACCACCCGTATCCAGGCGAAAGTCGAAGGTTGGCGGCCCAAATGTGCACGCCAAGGAAAACCCGGACGTGGTCGCCAAATGTGCACCCCAGGTAGGAACGGAAATCCGGCGACCAAATGTACGCTCGGGAAAGCCTGGGCCTGGCGACCAAATGTGCGTAAGGTCCCAGCCCGTATGTAGTAAGCCTACCTGGGTCCGACTAACTTTCCTCCAAGAGGTCCGCCACAATAGAGTGGATTATTTATTTGGGTTGGACTGAGTTGGATTATTTAACCCGATATGCCACACTCAAGACGTAGGAGTTCCTATAAAATATTCCTACAAAATTGGGGGCCGGTCCGTGTTTTGTTTTTAAAACAAGTGAATAGAGCAAAGTATGCGTATAACCGGGTGCAAGTGAAGAAACAAGTTAGAAGATCGGATGGCGAGCCATGCGACCATGGACATGACAATGTTCACAGTGGTCGAGTTGAAGGACAAGCTGAAAGACCTGGGTTTGCTAACAACTGGCAATAAACCGAAACTGATTGAACGGCTGACGACTGCGGGCCCGACCGAGTCATGGGCGCAAGACTTTTTTTTGTTTTTTTTTTAGCGTGAGGGAAATGCTTTTACGCATACCATGTACCACTGGGAGGGATACGGGGTCATGTAGGGCTACGTGGCCAGAAGGGCACACAGTACCCACTAAAAACCTCATAATGACCTTTCTTAAGCTAATCGGGGGCGGCTGGGATCTCCAATGGAACACAACCAGCCATCCCCCTTCGCCTTTGGTCCCGATGGGGCCCCGTCCCTTGGGGGAGAGAAGCTCCCCTCAGCAATACCTAATCTATCAGGGCGCAAGTAGGTTACCCACTTGCACCCCCTTCCATGGTCCGTTCGGTGGGCTTCGCTAGTCTCCAGCTCGCTCCGCCCAACGACCCCTGTGTGACCCCGTTCCTCGCTCGAGGAACCGTTAAAGGTGCTCTTGGCCGAGAGACGAGGTTTCCGCGCGCGACAAGGAGGGACGAAGGCGGGCACCCCGCCCGCGTTCGCCCCTCCCCCACTCCCACCCCCCGTCCCAACGATCTATATGTCCCCCACGGGGGACAGAGGCAAGGAGGGCGGGAATAGTCCCCCCCGCGGAAAGAAACTACCCGACTTGGGTGCCCATTTTCTGGGGGAGGTGGGTAGGTCTTATCTAGTTCCGCCTCCCCTTAACCGTCGCCTGCCCCGTAGCGTGGGGCGGGTAGCCCGGCGGTGACGTGCCGCCAGAGCGACGTTCCTGGCGGAGAGGGGGTAGGCCTCCCTCTCCCTTTCCGCGACCTCCTTCCGCTGCATCACCTCCTCGCAGAAGGAGGTCACAGCCTTGTACGACCTCTCGTCGCCAAGCATGTGGTCGACCACGGCCGACAACGAGAGGTCGCCTCCAATCTCGCTTCTCAGGACACGGCGCTGCGCCGACCACGCCGGACACTCTTCCAGCGTGTGCTGCTCCGTGTCCAAAGCCTCCGCACAGTGGTGGCACCGTTCAGTGGGTTCCTTCTTGATCCACGCCAGGTACCGGCCAAATCATCCATGGCCGGTTAGTCGAAGGGCCGATCCTGCGACTCTTCCAGTCGCGTTGCGGAATTAGGCAATCCTGGAAATTCGGCAATACGGAAGAGTGGGGAGAACTAGGATTGATGCGTTCCGTCGATACAGATCGAAGAGTCACTGTCGAGCTGGTAGCGTTCCACAACGGGCCTTACCGAATTCACGTGTGAGAAATCAGAGGCAGAGGACGAGGTCTTCTCGTCCTCGAGATTCCGAAGCTCGCGTCGCATTCGGCGGCGGTTTGAGCGGACCATCGGGTAGCTTCCCGTCGCGGACAAGAATTCGGAAGTCTTCCTCCGGAGTTGCGTCGAAGGGATCGCGCGTAGGGAAATTTCGTAGCACGGCCGCCGGAATTCGTCGGCGGGATCCGATTGCCCGCGAACGCGCGGAGTCTACGCGACCGTTCCACGTGTACGACCGCGGATTGTTTATCGCGCGTAGTTAATCGCATCTCGTCATCGGCTACCGCGACAGTCCGACAAGATTTACGCCGACTATCTGTGTCTCGCGAAATCCGCGTCTCGATGCGGACTTTATTGTACCGCCGTACCGTACTCTCGCAAGTCATTTTCGACTAACGCGCTCGGCGAGTGTCCATCCTCTCGTGAAATTGTATGAGGAGCGCGGGCTCCCGGTTGGCGGTCACGTGGCCGCGCCTCTGTACAGGGTGGTGCAAAATTATTGGTCATCCTTTTGGGAGGTGATAGACCTCTTCGAGATTGCCAACATTGCATTATAGACATGGCCCCGCAATATTAATTTTCAAGGTAATTTTCAAGGTCAAAAATTTTTATTCGCTTAATCGATTCTACTCGTCGAGCTGAACAAAAGTCTCAAAGGGACCACATGCCGGAAATGAATATTTCATAGAGAAATCTTCGTTTGAAGTTTTTTTTTGCCTGAAATTTCAGAAAATAAATCTAATGCTTATGAAGTTTTTAAAATCATGTTGTGAATATCCTGATCACGATTAGCGAAAATCAGCCCCCAAAACTGACCCTGAAAAATTTGTTTTCGCGGTATAAAATCTGCTTAATCTTCTACTCTTAGCGCTACCCAGGAACAACGACGTGGACGTGGTAGATTTCTGTTCCCTTCGGGGTGACTTGATTATAGTGAGTTCCCCTCGCCTCTCACTTCGGAGTGACTTGATTAACAGTGAGTTCCCCTGGCCTCTCACTTCGGGGTGACTTGACTGCAGTGAGTTCCCCTTGCCTCTCACTTTATCGTCGTCGACGCTGCCTAGGGACAAACAGAACTGACCCATTGGCCCCAATAGCTCTGAGCAGTTGTGCCTGTTTGCCAGCTTCAACGTGATGACCACCGTTACGAACGCAAGCTTGGAGTCTCTCCACAAAATTATTTCGCACTCTACGGAGCACAGCTCGATTTTGTGCTAAAGTAGCAACCGCCTCTTCAATTCGATCTCGTAAATCCTGAGCCGTTCTTAAAGTCCTGCCTGACCCATAAACAATGGCTTTCAGAGCACCCCAGAAAAAAAGTCCAAAGGGTTCAGGTCAGGTGAACGGGGGGGCCATAAGTGTGGCGCAGGATTACGACCGATCCATCGAGTTCCAAAAACTTCTTGTAAAAAAGCGCGGACTGACCTGCCGAAATGCGGTGGAGCACCGTCATGCATAAAAAAAATGCGATTACGGGTATGCCTCGGAACCATACGTCGCAGTCTATTCAGGAGCGTATGACGTAGAAACCGCAAATACTCAACGCTTGATAATCGGTTTGAGAGAAACACAGGAGCCATATAATCATTCCCGAGTATCCCTGCCCAAACATTAACAGAAACACGACCCTGCTGAACTCTTTGGACCATTGCGTGTGGATTGCGTCTGCACCAGATGCGAACATTTTGTCGGTTCAAAATCGAAGTGGTGGAAAAACTCGATTCATCAGTGAACACTATATGTTTAACAAAGTGCCTATTTCTTCGGATCTTGCGAAGCATCCACCGACAAAAACGAAGACGAGCTGCGCAATCACCAGGTCGTAACTCATGCACTATCTGCACTATCTTGTAAGGTCGTAGGCCTTCTTCACGGAGAATGCGCAAGACTGTTGTATGATGGACCCCTACTCGCGCGCCTATTCGTCGTGATCCCATGACAGGATAAGTTCGAGCTAGGGCGATCACACGTTCCTCAATTCTCCAAGACACACGAGGGCGACCTGCCCTACGGTGGCCAGAACCGGCAAAATTTATTTGCTCCTGATCATGAAATCGTTCATCGAGTCGTTGAAATTCTCGACGATCAGGCACGAGCCCTGGACGTATCGGTCTGCCATTAGCTTGGCGTCGCAACCAACTAGCATAAAGAGCTCGTGCTCGTGTGTAATTACTATGAGCACGATCAATTGCTCGAAGCATCAGACGTTGGTCATGCCCATCCCGAAGCGCTCGATCACGACCACCACGGCCACCACGTTGAGGCATGCTACAGCAATGTTATTCTACGCAAAATTTGGTTGAGAATTAAAACGGAAAAGGTCTGGATATGAATGGAAAGCTTCTTTAGCACAAATGACGAATGTCTTGTGGAACGATATGTTATTCCTCTTCGACACAAATGACTGTTGCTTCGAAGCACCGCTCGGGTTTGTTTACACGCGGCAGCCGAGAATAGAAGGCTAAGTCTCCTCGACCTGGTCGCGCGTCTCGCTCCTCGTAACGATCCTAGTGCTCAGAGCTGCTCATACGCCGCATAACATAACAAGGCTTGATTATATGGCTCCTGTGTTTCTCTCAAACCGATTATCAAGCGTTGAGTATTTGCGGTTTCTACGTCATACGCTCCTGAATAGACTGCGACGTATGGTTCCGAGGCATACCCGTAATCGCATTTTTTTATGCATGACGGTGCTCCACCGCATTTCGGCAGGGCTGTCCGCAAATTTTTACAAAAAGTTTTTGGAACTCGATGGATCGGTCGTAATCCTGCGCCACCCTTATGGTCCGCCCGTTCACTTGACGCGTACCCTATGGACTTTGTCACCCCGAAGTGAGAGGCGAGGGGAACTCACTATAATCAAGTCACCCCGAAGGGAACTGAAATCTACCACGTCCACGTCGTTGTTCCTGGGTAGCGCTAAGAGTAGAAGATTAAGCAGATTTTATACCGCGAAAACAAATTTTTCAGGGTCAGTTTTGGGGGCTGATTTTCGTTAATCGTGATCAGGATATTCACAACATGATTTTAAAAACTTCATAAGCATCAGATTTATTTTCTGAAATTTCAGGCAAAAAAAAAACTTCAAACGAAGATTTCTCTATGAAATATTCATTTCCGGCATATGGTCCCTTTGAGACTTTTGTTCAGCTCGACGAGCAGAATCGATTAAGCGAATAAAAATTTTTGACCTTGAAAATTACCTTGAAAATTAATTTTGCGGGGCCATGTTTATAATGCAATGTTGGCAATCTCGACGAGGTCTATCACCTCCCAAAAGGATGACCAATAATTTTGCACCACCCTGTACACTGACGACGACCAGCAATAAATGACTTGAGCCTATATCGTCGTTTCGTGAGAACCAGCGAGATCCGTCCTGCCGCGAAGGCTGTCCCAGTTATTCCCCGCGTTCGAACCTCTGGCCGATCGCGTCCTTCGTCACCGTCCGCGTGCAAAGGAGGCTCGATTTTCGATCGAGTTTCGCGTGGCACCTCCAGGTACCTGGCGCCCGAACGAATTTCCGTTACGTCCCGATCGAGCCTCCCCGTCGTCCCGCTTTGTCCAGGGTGGACCGTGACCGCGCGGCTACGCACGGCCCGGCTTCAGCGCCCATAAAAATCCGGGATTGTTCGTTTCCGCAGCCCTTCAAACCGCGTGGAAGCGGACAACGCAACAATATCTACATATATGACGAGATTATCGTCTTCCTTCACGGTGTAACAGACCTGTTCTCGGTACAGGCCTGTTACTAGTAAACGCTCGCCGTCACCCGAAACACCCCGACCGTTACCGAAGCCTACCGAACCGCGCCGCGCCAACCATGCACGACGAACCGACCGCGCCGCGCGTACCCGCGTCTACGAGCCATATTTGGCGCCAAACGGAAGCCAAATATGGGCAACACGGAAACGCGACGTCACCGGAACTTCCGTCAAGTTCCACACCGCACCGCCCCGCAACATCACGAAGCGATTGCTATAAGAGTCGCTGCAGAGATCACGCGCGCTCTCGTTCCTCGCCGACCTCCGATCCGACCGGGCCACTCCAGTAAGTAGCCCCTTATCTCGTGTTCAAGCCCGTGTCCCACGGACATCGACGCGTCCCGGTCTGCCCCACGGTCGAGCCCGTGTCCCACGGCTCCTCGGCACCCGAAATTCCCACGCGTACGGATCCGTGTCCCACGGACATCGACGCGTCCCGGTTTTCTCACGTGTTCGAATCCGTGTCCCACGGACCCTCGGCGCGACCCGCGACTCTCTCGCGTACGACTCCGTGTCCCACGGACCATTGGCGCGTCCCGCTATTTCCCCGCGTTCGAATCCGTGTCCCACGGACCATCGGCGCGGTCCGCCCGAACCCCCGCGTTCGAACCCGTGTCCCACGGACGCTCGGCGCGTACCGTATAGCCCACGCGTTTGATTCCGTGTCCCACGGACAATTAGCGCGTCCCGTACGAACCCACGCGTTCGAACCCGTGTCCCACGGAGATTCGCGGCGTTCCCCGGCGAGCAGCATCGAGGACGGCTATCACCAGGTCTCCGAGATTCCCCGCGTCGCGACCGCGACCGCACGCCGCCCGCGAGCCGGCGATAACGGGCCGACAACCGCCGCGAATACACCGCGTTACCCCGGAAGCGCGGTACCCCGGGAGCGAGCGATCCGCGAGCATAAAAATATATCGGAGAGTGGTTATTTCGTGCCCGCATCTTCCCGCAACCTCTGAGCCGGTACGTTCCACGTCGAAACGCGAACCCCGGCACGGCGAGCATCCACAGGCACGAGGACCCGTTGTAACGAGCCGGCGGTAAAAACGGACTCGTCACAACGGTGATACTTTCGATATTCCAAATCGCCGCGAACATGTATGAAGTAAATTATAAGGTACTTTGCACAGATTTTACTTCAGCATAAATTTTAAATATAGATTTTATATCCTAAAAATATTTATATAAGTAATTTTTAATAGGATTAACATTTTTTACGATTTTTATTCAAGTTTCAATTTTATTCTATTTGGAGGTAGCAAGAAAAAAAATCGAGAAATAGGTAAGTAGGAAGATTCATATTTCTAACAAGAACATATATTTTTTTATACAAATTACGTTTAACAAAAGTGCAGAATTATAAAATTCTCATCAATGATATTGATAATTCTAACATCTAAAAATAAACTTTAGTAATTAAATAACAAACAAACTTACAATGAAGTTGTTATGTTTCCGAAGTAGACAAATATAGATTGTACATGTTTTGAATTTTATTCCTGTTCATCAACATTATTACTAATTGTATAGACTCATCCACAAGTGAAAACAACACGCATTTACGAAACCTTCGATTAAACTATAAATGTCTTCTGTGCAGCATGGAGTATTAATTGCTTCTTTCGATTTGCAGTATACTGCATACAAAGCCTGCAAAGGAAAAGTAAATTATAGAACTATGTAATTAAAATGAGATGAATGTTTTTGTGATTCGATGATAAAATGCGATATGTGTATTTATCGTAGTTTTGGAACCCAACAATTTACAGAGTGTTCCAAAATTAAATGTCAAAACTTCGGGAGTATGTAGAGGATCGATAAACTAATAAAGAATGTACTTTAGATTTTAGAGGGCAAGTCTTTAGTCTATCACTAAGTTCGTCTATCCGCACATCTAACGCTCCCGCAGCTTCACTGTTTAGGCTTTGATATCACACGCTACATATTATGCAAGATGTGTAAAAATATTGATGTTCCTTTAAATGGGCAGTTCTTGAGGTCATTTGAAGCGACATCTTCCTTTGCAAAAATATCCGCTGTGGCTTTGCTAAGGAGTTATTAACGAAAAACATGGACCAATCAGAGCGCACCTTGGACTGCCGTACCGCGTCGAGCCGGCAGCAGAGCGTTGGTAGTACATCGTGACATCGCAACGAACAAGAGTTTCTCGATTATGTAAATTCTCCCCGATTTCAATGAGCTTTGGATATGTTGTTAAGATCATTATTCTGAATAACATTTCTCTGTAAAAGTTTTGGCTGTGAGTTTTAGTTTACGAGATAATCGTGAGAAACTTTACTTGTAAATCCATGGGGTCGGTGTACTACTAATTTCTGTCCATTTCAATGAGCTTTCGATATGTGGTCAAGACCATTATTCTGAAGAACATTTCTCTTTAAGATCTGAACAGTGGTTCTATATGCAAAATGAAAGCCGGCTACTCCTATTACAAGGGACAGAAGCCAGACAATTATTTGAGTCTTACTGTAATCATTTTAATAAGTTGAAAATAATACATTGGTGTTTCTAAATTATTTTAATCTTTCTACTGTCTTAAAATGCACCTACTCTTTTTTTGCTACAAATGCATGAAATCTGCAGGCTAGTGATCACATTACCGGATCGTTGTGATTTGTTCTGCACTACAAGGAACACCTCAATTGTTATTAGTACATAACTATGCGTTGACAAATGTGGACAGTGATCGTGAGTGTGGAAAAATTTCAAGGCATCTGTGTGAAATTAACATACGATTTATTTATCGATCCGGTGATGAAAGTGAAAAGTCTGGATTCTTTGACTTGACCGCGCATCCCTTAGATTTTAGGCTGTAGTATACCAAGTATCTACCACCAGATATGCAGTTCGTCAACCTGACCGTACGTCCGTTGGCTTTCGGTACTGCCGTATACCTGAATACATCTGTGCAGTTCGTCACCAAGTGACCCAGTGACACACATTTCGAAGCAGCAAACAGATTTATGGCTGAATAAGTAAGTTTTTAAAACTATCAGTTTCTGCCTCTTCTCTCATTGGGATAAAGTTGCTGCAAGTCGGGTGAAGTCGCTATCATGAATACCCATAATGAATTGACAAGTGAAGTTTTTCACGATTATCTCATAAACTAAAACCGACAGCCAAAAATTTTACAGAGAAATGTTATTCAGAATAATGATCCTAACCACATATCACAACTTGATCTTAACAACTCAGGGCGCGCTCTGATTCGTCCATGATTTTCGTGAATAACTCCTAAACAAAGTGGCGAACGCCATTTTTGTAAAGGAAAATGTCGCTTCAAATTACCCAAGGATGCTCCCATTTCCCGCTCCTACACTAGTTTTGGGACACCCTGTATGTATAATAATGAATTTATTATTAAAATAAACATACGAACCCCTTTTGAAGCATGTAGATCTATCGTCAGCATCATAAAAACTTGAAAGAAGCTTGGATGTAATATAAGAAGATGTGTAATATTTCCATCGAGCGTACTAAACTGCTTATGATGATCTTGGTACTTGTTTTGTAAAACTTTCGACAAAGTTTGATACCATGAAACTGGTTGATTTATAAGTGGTCTGAGTCTTGGATCCAAATTTGATAATGGTTCCACGTGGGCTAAAGAGCATAATTCAGTAAATTCCATATAATTCATGGTAGATTTACTTTCCAACAATTTATTCCATAGTAGATGTGTTTTGCATTGTAACGCTCCTCTACTTATCATATTTAATATATGAATACGAGCTTCGTCTGCTTCTAACATTATCGTCTGTTGCATTAGCTGCTCGTGCGAAGAGTAATAACCCAAGTAATTGATAGATTCTTGTCGTATTTGAATCAAACGTGGTGACGATGAGTTTATTGAGACATTCGAGGGATTTGTGTTTTGCGTTAACGGAGAATTTGGCACAGGTGGTGGCGTTGGTGCGCTTGTACTATTATTAATAGCACTAATATTAATATTTGATAGCCTAGTATCACCTTTTTTATCATTTACACTTTGAATTACATCTTGGTCACGTTCGGAACAGTCCGAAGAGAATTCTTTTAAAATCTCTTTTTTGAAAGTGTTTGTATCAGACTTTGATTCCGTAGAAGTACATGTTACAGGTTTTTCAATATTGTACACAGTTCGAAATTTTCCGAGTTTATTGTTTTCTACTTCTCTCTTTGGATATAATTCACTCTTACTTGTTAACATTAAATAATATTTCAATGTAATTCCTGTTTTTTCTATTTGCACAGGTTGCTCTGAATATGATACGATTAATGCAGCATCGAAGTCATCGGTATACTTTGTGTCTTGCGCATCACAGTAGCTGATGGAAGATGTGCTTTTTAAGTTTACTAAAACGTATTCACTTTCTTGTGAATCTTGATGATCACATTTCATTTCAAATACGCGCATATTGTAATTTTTCTCATGGGATAGCAAATAAGAGTACAATGTGCGACCAGGTATTGTTAAATTACGAATATGGATTACATCTGAAACACGCATATTATATTATTAGAAAAAGAGGTACATATTTGGGTTAACTGTTTCATGCATAACCAGAAATTTTTGCCTGTTTCCTATCTTCTCCAGTAAATTTGCCTTTTACTACAATACTACCCAATACTATGCTGCACGGACAGTCACGTCCCGACATCGACAAGACCGACAGTTGACGGTAAAGTGTCAGTTGACATAAAACAGTCAAAATGAGCAGATCAGACAGCAACGAGGAACTGGCACTTCTCGCCATACTTTTAGACGAAGAGAAAGCTGAAGTGAGAAAAGTCAAAAAACGAGGTTGCATTGGTTGCAGAGGTGCAAAAGGTTGATTTTGAAGAAGAGAAAAGTCATTTGAGAATATTGGACTATATTCAAGGAGTTACTTAAATACGACAATAAATGCTTCCAATATTTCAGAATGCCGCAGTAAAAATTCTTGGAATTATCAAAGCGGATTGAACATGAGCCGCAAAAAAAAAAGCTTTCACTGATTCACTTTGCTAGACGAGCGCAGCATTGACACGTCTCGGCACCAATGGAACCGTCAAAACGTTCTTTGCGAAAATGTTAGTCGGTGCCGATTCGGTCCGTTGACGGAATTCAGAAGTAGCGTGGCTCTTGTATTCGACTTTTAATAATATAACATATTTTTCAACGCAGGAAATAGTTTAGGTTTAAAAGATATTCGAAAAAAATGATTGTATAAGCATTAAATAAATTATTTTAATATTTCCATTCATTTGGGTCACGTTTTCCCGTTATCTGATCGTGCTCAGACTGTGCACAAATTTTTATTTTAATTACACTATCCAACAGCCAAAAAACGTTTCGATTCTCACTACGAGATTATTGTAAGAGTTTTTCGCGCCCATTCTGAATCTACCCTTAATTTTTCTCCTAGACGCACAGATTTTGAGAATTTTGAGTTTGAAAAAGACATATATTTCGGAATCAGCGCGAAAAACTCTATACCATAAGAATCGCGTAGTGAGAATTGAAACGTCAAATAAAAGCTGAAATTTGTTGGACTGTGTTATTTGAAATAATTCTGGGGAAGCCATAAAAGAAATTTTGACAAAAATGTTTGTAAATAGTAAATAAGAGACATCGAAGTATAGTATGAACAGTTTCATTTAAAACATGTTTCAATATTTTGTCGCGTCGGTGTTGGTTTCTGTCGTTGTCGATACGTATCGCCGTTGCAGTATAGTGTAAATAGATCTTTGATCTGGCGACTCTGCGTCGGCTCAGTGTTGGGATATAGCGCGGGTTTCACGCGCATGCGCAACGATTTTAGCTTTTAATCAGTAAGGTACAAAGTTGAGTTAAAATGGGGTACTTTCGTTACCCCGCCTATTTCGTAAAATTTGTTATGCTTTAATTTTGAAATATGAAGATATAACATGTGTGTTGCATTAAAATTTAATATGTATACACGTACAACATATAATATACGAAGTTCTGAATACTTTCGGTACCTTTGTGCCAGTAATAGTTGTAATAGTTCGTCACTACTTTTCCCACAAACTTAGGATGTACATACGTCCCTGCATTTGGTCGCGCATGCGCGCGAAACCCGTGCAATATACTAACACTGCTATATACCTCCGAGAGTCGGCCGAAAAGAGTTCGGTCGGCCGAGAATATAAAGAATACCAAAATTGCAGTCCTTAATTTTATTCACAATGTTTTCAAGCTATTAAGCAACCTTACTATGTAACTTCATGTGGCTTTTACAAAAATGTGGGTACCTATTTGAATACCTAATGTTAGTAATTCAGAATGAACTAATTATTTTACAACGCCCAAGTTAGATGATGGACACGCGAGCAGTGAGACGGAAGGAAATATAGTTTTGTTCTTGGACCTCAAACTTTTTAAAAGAACATATACGTAAACTGTTAAATGACATCTAAATATACTACCTATTAAATATCGCAGATACTTTATCATTAGACGTTTTATAAAAAACGCAGTTTCGAGGCGAACGTCAATCCAACTTCGCATGTCACAATATCAAAAAATTTTAGTTTATGCATTAATTAAGCTGTAGAGTATAGGATTTTAGGAATGAAATTTAACCGATGTCCTAGCATCGTGGTCCTATGTTTAGAATTAATGATTAAAACTTTAAACGACAATATCTCGGAAATGAAAATATGTGACATGCGGCGTTCGTCCTTATAACCACAGATATATATATATATATATATATATATATATATATATATACGGGGTGTCCCAAAACTACCCTAGGAGCCGAAAATGGGAGGTTCCTTGGATCATTTGAAGCGACATTTTCCTTTACAAAAATGACGTCCGCGGCTTTGTTTAGGAGTTATTAACGAAAAACACGGACCAATCAGAGCGCGTCTACAACGGATTGATTCTGGTTCGGCCAATAGCGACACCACGTTGAGCGGGACCTGTCGCTGAGTCGGACTCTGTTCGCTATTGCCGCGCTCTGATTGGTCCGTGTTTTTCGTTAATAACTTCTAAACAAAGCCGCGGACGCCATTTTTGTAAAGGAAAATGTCGCTTCAAATGACCCAAGGAACCTCCCATTTTCGGCTCCTAGGGTAGTTTTGGGACACCCTGTATGTATGTATATATATATATATATATATATATATATGTGTGTGTGTGTGTGTGTGTGTGTGTGTGTGTGTGTGTGTTCGACTACAGGTGGGAGAAAATTTAAGGGTTGGTTTTTAACGATGATAGAAGACGAAAATAAAAAATAAAAATATTGCGATTTCGGCTTCGTTATTTAGCTATTAACAACGCGACAGTCACGTATCAAGTGACAGATGCATGCATAACTTAGTTCTCATTTGGGGCCCCAGCGAGGTGAAAATGTTTAACAAATCGTTGGACATCATTGAACTCTTTGACGTACACAACGTACACTTTTATTAGACGCGTTGTTGATTTTTAATTGTTACTGCTAAATAACGAAGCCGAAATCGCAATTTTTTTATTCTTCATTTTCGTCTTATATCGTTGTTAAAAACCAACCCTTAAATTTTCTCCCACCTGTAGTCGAACACCCTGTATATGATACATTTTGTACACGTGGTGATATGTCATTGTTACGTAATTATTTGAAAATGAAATCAGAACTGCAATATTATGGTTGAATTCGCATATATAACTTTATGACGGACGAATTACATATTCGAAGTTGTTTTCGAACGCAACATGTTTTTAAACATATAACTTACCACTGTATATAAGATTTCTTGCATAATTAGGCGCTTTGCTGTAATATTTATTAAAATCGCCAAGAAAATGAATAAGATGGTAACCTTGTTGCAATGACCAAGATCCATTTCCAGCAATGTACGAATGAATGCAACGTAAGTGAAAATCGTATGTAAACGAATGTAAATGCATATTGATCTTGATGTTGTCACAAGCATCCACGAAGCTTAATAGGAACTGCAATACAATAATATATAATATATAATAATAATGAACATCACAACAAGTAATATTTAGTCCGGTGATGAAATTTTCAGCATATGTATAACTAACGTAGATTTACAAAACGTTATATAATTCCTAGTTATATTATCAATGGTACTTCTTCAACGGATATACAGTGTCTCGCGAAAGTGTTCGTATGCCCTTTACAACAGTATAACTTTTTCAAAAGCAGACCAAACAACCTAACTTGTTTTCAGCAATTAGAAGAATTGGTTTATCACATGACGTGCAAAAAGATTTTAAAAAACTGCAATTGCTTCGAACTGACGAGCAAGTATCGGTACCCAGAGGGGGGAATTGATAGGTAATAAATAGAACGTGGTACCGCTGCTAGCGCGTACGGCCCTTATGATAGAGGGGGACGCCACGCGGTGGCGTCGCGTTGCGAAGTGAGGCGCAAGGGAACATTCGAGATAGAGAGTGATTCAAACATGGAGAGTGAACATGTAATAGAGAGTACAAAGTATTGATGTTATATACATTGATACTTATGTTAATAAACAAATAGTTATTGGGAAAGAAACACGTTTAATGGATCAATCCACGGAATATCCCAACACGAACTACATGAGAAAATAAAAAAGGCGCTTTACACATACTGAAAATTCCATCGAAATCGGTTGACGCAGATAAAAACGGCACGCATCAATGGATGTAAGAATCTATGGATTTTAAGCAGTAACTAATTAAAAGTCGTAACCAACTACAATTTGCACCACTTTTAACTACTTACAATTCGTATGTATGTGAGAAGAATTCATGTGTGCGTGTAGTTAGGGAAGAAGGGCGAGCCGTTAGACGCAAGAGCAGGATATGTTGTGCGTAGCGAGCGTTGCCCCATACACAACCTTCGCGGTATCGTGCAAGTCAGCTGCGCGTATGACAAAAACAGCGCACAACAAGCGTAATGTTGCTCCGATCTCAGCGAAAATCGTGAGGACAATGCGCGCCTACGGCAAGCGGGAGTGGCTCGATTGAACACGGTACGATTGCCCACTTAGCTATTGGATACATATCTTTTGGAAACAGCATCATTGGACATATGAAGGATTGGATACATCTCTATTGGACACAAGTAGGATAGAGTAAGGATAGGGTTAGGATAGGGTAGTTCATCGGTTTGACGAGATCCCCAACATGTGAGGTTCGATCGAACAGATGCTCTGGGTAAACTTTAGATACTTCTGGTCACATAGTCCCACATAACCCCGTATCCCTCCCATGGGGTACGTAGTATGCGTAAAAGCATTTTCCTCACGCTAAAAAAAAGAATAGGGTAGTTATATCACGGACTAGATATAGGATAGACCTATCATCTTATGGAACTTGGTGTGCATGTTGTGAATTACCGACTATTCAAAAAATCAGAGGTTTTGGTATGCCCTCTACGAATTAAAGTGACGAGTTTAGGAATTATATCGAATTTAAAGAAAGCTGTCAACACAAACGAGGTATAGGAATCCTATGCCTATATCTTGTTTGTGCTGTCAGCTTATTTTAGAGCCAGCACCACCGACAAGACCCTGTTCGTGGCCCTAAAACCAGTTGGTAATACAGGAAATGACAAGAAAAACGGGCTAAGTGGTCCTGGCAAAAATTGCCACCGAAATACATTGGATGATAGGTCTATCCTATATCTAGTCGGTGGTTATATCTCTATAATATAACTAATCTCTATATATAGACAGCTACTTGTGCCCAATAGAGATGTGTCCAATGATGCTGTTTCCAAAAGATATGTGCCCAATATCTAATTGGGCAATCGTACTGTGTCCAATCGAAGGTCTCTCAGGGCAAGCGATCGTTGGCCCGCGAGAGCAGATAAAGAAGTCGCCCCATATAAAGCAGGGCAAGCGGGCGACGAGAGAGACAATCGGAAAGTCGAGTCGAATTACAAACAGGAGAGATAGTCGTTGTAAGATAGGCGGTAATTATTAAATTATCAGTCGATAATCGTTATATAACAGTCGTCATAGTAGTTACTTACTGTTATTCAATAATTACTTTTATACAATAGTATACAGGGTCTCCTAAAATAAGTGTAACTCCCGGAAATGGCAGGTTCCTTGGGTGATTTGAAGCAACATTTTCCTTTACCAAAATGGTGTCCGCAACTTTCTTTAGGAGTTATTATCGAAAAACACGGACTAATCAGAGCCCGGCTATAGCGAACGCAGTCCGACTCGGCGGCAGATCCCGCTTAAAGGCCGTTGCCCATTATTCCACCGCATCCCCTGACTTGTGCCGCACCGCCTACGCCGAGTCGACGGTGGGCTGGTGTTTGCCGCCCACTAGAACGCCCCAGCACCAGCACCGCACCAGCACTTTCTGTGGCCAAAAACTTTCTATTGCACCGTTATTTCAAGGTTCGATGTTATGTAGTCATAGGTCGTTGAATTCGTCTCGATATCTATTCGAATATTATGAAATAAAAGGTATACGTTAATATTTAAAAAATTGAGGTGACCCTCAGTTTTTTAATCAAAAACAATGCACTTTTAATTTTTTATATCGAAATTTGTAGGAAAGTGAATACTGATCAACTTTTGTTGGAAACATGTTTTTGTCAGATCATCGGATGTACTCGAAAAATCGCATAAAATATTTTTAAAACAAATTTTACGCCGACGTGTAATATGATGTGTCACAAGTTTTTCATTAAATTACAACAACAAAACAATGAAAATGAGTTTTGGGTGCTCATAGTGATACTATAAGAGTATTTAAGAAAAAGTATTTCAGTTTGAAAAATATTTGTTTTCATAATTTATTTTGCAATTGTTTTTTTAAAGAGATGTATTGCTATCATAGCACCAGAAAACTCTTTGCGGAACCATTTTTAAAAAATACGGTTACTTCAAAATTGACAACATGAAAATTGTTTGAAGTAAACGCTGCACCGAAATATGTATATCGCCCGAGGGCCGTCCTGTCGGTCGCCATCGGACAAAACTAGAATGGTCTCATAGACGGGTCTACCCACATATTTGAAATGTCGGACCGATGCCTCTGACGTCACCAGATCGGTCGGACGTAGGATGCATACTGCACACACCCCAACGTGGTGTCGCTGTTGGCCAAACCAGAATCAATCCGCAGTAGCCGCGCTCTGATTGGTCCGTGTTTTTCGTTAATAACTCCTAAACAAAGCCGTGAGCGCCATTTTTGTAAAGGAAAATGTCGCTTCAAATGACCCAAGAAACCTCCCATTTCCGGGAGTTACACTTATTTTGGGCCACCCTGTATACTTTTATACAATATCTGTGAATAAACCTGTGTATATAACTATCCACATTTATTTCTCACATGTATGTCAATCGATTTCGATGAAATTTCTAGCATATGTATAATTAACATAATTCTACAAAATACATATTTTCACTTTTCACTATGGGCGTAAATAAAGAAGCTTTAAAAATTGCCTTTTTTGAAATTCGTCACTCAAGTGTATCTGTAGAGAGTTGCTACACCTTCACTGCGTCGAGTCGCCCGTTTCGGATCGTTTCCCCGGTCCGTTCACCAACTTCTACCAGATCCGCGAACCACACTTTATTTCGCGCCGTTGCGAGATCCGCAATGTTTGATGTAAATAGTAGTTTAAGGAATTAGACGTAAGCCGCCGACCGGAAAAATTGATCTGATTGTCAGATTTTTGGTTGCTTCAGCACAATCCTGAACCGGCTGCTGACGCCACACTGCCGCGCACTTGACCGTCTCGCGGGTTTAGATTTAAATAAATACTAGTTTTCACCCGATTTCGAGTACATTTACTTTTCTCTACCTACCATGAACCCTGCTTCTCTTGAGCATTGCGAAATCTAACCGTTACATATCGAACAATGAAGTAATTCTATTAATCTTATCAATTTAAGTGAGACGTACCTGATTAACTAATGCACTAGTTGTTTTTGTTTGAAGTCGGTTGCACTCAATAATATGCAACTTAACTATAAAGAATGGCTGTGACAAATATATTTCAAATAGCAGTACTCCTCCCAACATTGATTTTTTGAGATAATATGATTGTTGCTGTGTTTGGCCTTCATTACTGAAAATTATCAAGAGTTATTAAACTACATACATTTATGTAACCTATACACTGAACATTAGGGTGGCCCTAGGATTGTGACCCGACCGCAAGAGCTTGAAAATTTTTTATTTTTGAAATTTGGTTTTCTCTATTATCCTACATTATAAATATACATTTTCATAAATCGTTGAACTTGCCTTTCCATGCTCAATAAATATATATATAAATCGAATACAAGGTCATCGTAAAAAAATTCGCAACTTTGAAATTTCAAAGATTGGATATCAAGTGGCATATTCTTCATATTTTTTAACAAAGATTTCTAAATTTTAATGGAGTGAAGTAAATGTTATTACTAGTTCCTACGTGCAAAATAATTTAAACGAATATTAGAAGAATGGGAATAATCCGACAAAGAATGTACAAGCTCTTTGGTGTTATACCACCCTAATAAAAGTGTGGGAATGAGCACAAAACTAGAAGTGGAGGAGGCACTGAATATAAAGAAAGGTGAACTTTACAAAAGATGTAAAATTACACCATATAATGTAACAGTAACAGAAATATTGATTGTTTCATTTCCCAACATACAACCAAATTCTTGGAAAGATGTTTAATTCCCACAACATTAAAAAAAGATCTCGATTTATGGAAAGATGAAAACAGTTTTAAATGTAGATTAAGCACCGACCATGATATAAAAGTTTTAAACGACATAGCTGAACGTGGTCTCAAACTTATACAAAAATTATATTATTGTAATATAATCAAATATTAACAAAAGATGAGGAAGAATAGCAATATATATATATATATATATATATATATATATATATATATATATATATATATATATATATATTAAAAATTGTCACCGAAAATAACTATTATCAAAAACTTATAAAATATTTTAACGAAACTTTTGAAAGGATATTTTTAAATCCTAAAGACATTATTCTTTCTCTAACTATTTCTTTTCGATTCTAAGACAGAATTGTTTGACAAATAGTATATTTTATTGGTAACCAACTGTAAATATCTTTGTACATTCTGAAAACACCATTGTTCTTAATAACTACATAAAAACATATGATAAACAGAAGTAGTATTGTTTGACGAAGTAAAAATAATGCTAAAGAACAATTTTTTTGGAAATCCAATTTTCGACATTTTAAAGTTGCGAATTTTTTTGCGATGATCTTACATTTTATTTTGATATATTAGGTTGTTGCAATTTAAATGACCGTTTTTCACATTTGAAACTTCACGCCTTTGTAGTTTAGTTTTGCCACGACAGATGGCGTTCAAGTTATACAATTTGAAAAGTAAATATCTCGTACATGAATTGCGAGTATAAGATTATTGATATTGTACAGTGTACATGATTCATAATCGATTTTCGTTCACCATGGAAAAATGGAAATTCGAATTATTTACTTGTACTAGTTCAAACTTCGACATACTGCGTCTAAAGCAGCATAAAACATAAATGCTGCTTTTGGTGAAAGTGCAAAAGCAAGTGATCGGACGTCATAAGGCGTTGGTTTGAAAAATTTCGTACCGGAGATACAACTCTGGAAAATGTGCCTCGTGGTCATGAACCAACAGCTATTAAAAATTCATATTTAAAAGATATAGTTGAAAGGGATTCACGTCTAACTGTTCGGGAAATCGCGGAGAGAACCTATAAACACTGTGCAACTGTGTTTACGACAACTGAAGGCTTTGGGAAAAGTAAAAAAGTTAGATAAATGAGTCCCATATGAGCTCACTAAAAGAAACAAATGTGCCGTCTAGAGATCAGTTCTTCATTACTTTTCCGACAGAATAATGAAGACATATTAAACAGGATAATTATCTGTGATTCAAAATGGATTCTCTATGACAATCGACGACGTTCTGCACAGTGACTAGACGCAGAAGAAACTCTGAAACATATGCCGAAACCGAACCTTCATTCGCGTAAAATATTGGTGTCTGTATGGTGGTCAGTAAGGGTATTGTAGATAATTCATTTTAAAAAAAAGATGAAACCATAAATGCTGATAAATACTGTCAGGAAATTAATATAATGTACGGAAAACTGCATGTTCAACGGCTGGCATTAGTCAATACACGTGGTATAGTTTTTCTCCACGATAATGCTCGACCACATATTACGAAAAAACAGTAAAAAAATTAACAGAGTTCAAATGTGAGGTTCTCCTTCACCCCCCTTATTCGCCTAATCTGTCACCTACTGATTACCATTTTTTCAAGCACCTAGATAGCTTTTTGAATGGAAAAATATTCACAGAAGAACGTGCTGTAAAAACTGCATTTGATAACTTTATTGCCTCACGTTTATTAGATTTCTACCAGAAAGGCATGCAGGCACTTGTATCACGATGGAAGAAGGGTATTGATGTCGATGGAAATTATTTCGAATAATAGAATATGAATAAGGCTTGTAAAATTAAAGTTTATGTTAAACATTAAAAACGGCCATTCCATTTGCAACAACCTAATACTAGTTGTAGAGCATAGAAAGATAAATTCTACGATATGTGGAAATATATAATTTACAATGTAGAATAATGGCGAAAACCAAATTTCAAATTCAATAAAATTTTCAAGCTCGATGCAACACATTTTTGCATTGTTTGGTCAATCTAAAATTTTGCATATATTATTTTTTAACCAGTGTCACAAACCTAGGGGGTGTCCTGGAAAAATTTGAAAATCTCTTTTCACCAAGAGTAAATAAGGTCCACCCTATGGTACATGCCCATTAAGCAATCTGCTTAAAATCAACTTGATTTTTAACAGCAGACTTTCGGCAAAATACCATAAATCTACCACCGAATAAATTTTGGTTTAAGGTTTGTTCAAACTGAGATGCGAGCAACGGCAAGCCGCTCTAAAATAGACATCTCCCCTCCACTACAAGTGCTCCATTCTAGACCCCTCTACACTGCCGGAAATGCCTATACTAGAGTGGCTTGCTGTGGATCGCTGTTGCTCGCTGTTGCTCGCTTCTCAGTTTAAACTAACCTTTATGCTGGCACGGTGTACCAGCTCAAACTGAGGGCAAATGGAAGGCACTCTGTGCCGTCGTTATGGAGGGCTGCTCTGTCGCACTAATGTGGCGGATGTTGATTATGTAGATTAATCTGTCCGTAATGTAAATTTGAAAAACAATACAACGAAAAAAAATACACTTGCGGAAGATACGAGGGGGGCCCACAGATTCTCAGCCGGAGACCTTACCACCTACGTCAACCAAAACTGTTGAAACCTATGCTTATATATTGAAATATACCGTAAATAAAATATTATACATACATATATTGCACTTTTCAGTGTGTACGTTACATTACTGAATATGAAAATGTTTATTGTTACATAGCAAACCTATAAAAAGTCTAGAAGCATCGAAAAAATTGATTTATATATTTTTTTTAATTACGATATACTGTATAAAAGATTCTTCAAAAACTAAGGACAATGGTTTCAACAATACCTCATTACAGAATTTTTATAAAATTACTATCTCTCAAACTTTAATACGAGATACGTATTTTTTCGATTTTTTGGAGGTTTGCAATTTTTTAAAACTCGCTCTCCAGGTGTAGTTCTTTTGGCCACGGATCGAATCCTGCGTCGCGCGCAAGTGTTTTTTCGTTAAGACGGTGTGGAAACGACTCGAGCGAGAGTGCGGTGGCACATTCACACTCCACTAAATACTGGTATACGTACACGAGGATCACAAGGGTTCGGGCAGGTTGAATACCGTCTCGCTGATGCAAAGTTGGGGCTTCTCCGTAGACACAACCGCTAGATAAAAGATCAATCTAGCGCCAAAGTATCTCAAGCTGGCCTATTTTTGTGTTTTCGAGGCGTAATTTGCATTATTCGATAGCATGTTGTTGTCGTAGTTTTATGAAAATGTATCACTCGACAGCTACAATAGGCAGCAGAACTATTGCACCGCCACTTTGCTTCTCCCATGTCTGCTACATGTAGCCGAATAATGCAAATTACGCCCAAAAACGCAAATGTAGGCCACCTTGAGATATTTTGGCTCTAGATTGATCTTTTATCTAACGATAGAGACTACGGAGAAGTCCCAGCAGTGAGTGTGGCACCGCACTCTCGCTCGACCCGTTTCCACACCCTTAAACAATTTTATAAATTCACATTACCGTCAGATAATCTACAGGGTGTCCCACTGTATCGAGAACGGCAGGATATCTCGGAAGACGGTGTCGTTATCAAAAAAGTGTTCCTACAAAAGTTGTTTGGTATGACATTTCAATGTGGAGGACATTTCAAGGTCAACTTGATTTTTTAAAATGGAATAGTATATTTTTTTCTTTAGAAAATAATAGCGGGTAGTGAGACGAATCCAAAGATGTGCTACATGATATTATTCTGATTTTTATGAAGGTAAATTGTTAGCTTGTGTTTACATACTGCATCGGTCGATGCCACTTAGCAGTGGCTGCTGGCTGTTGGCCGTCGACCGATGCAGTATGTAAACACAAGCTAACAATTTACCTTCATAAAAATCAGAATAATATCATGTAGCACATCTTTGGATTCGTCTCACTACCCGCTATTATTTTCTAAAGAAAAAAATATACTATTCCATTTTAAAAAATCAAGTTGACCTTGAAATGTCCTCCACCACTCCACCTACAAAAAAACAATTAATACCACGTAACTTAGCCCGACATACCAAACAACTTTTGTAGGAACACTTTTTTGATAACGACACCGTCTTCCGAGATATCCTGCCGTTCTCGATACAGTGGGACACCCTGTACATTCAGGGCTCGGAATTTTTTACTTGCGGCGGCCGAGAATCGCAGGCTACGTTTCCTAGACCCAGCCGCGCGTCTCGCTCCCCGTAGCGACCATAGTACTCAGAGCTGCTCAGGTGCGTACCATATAAAGCCGCCATTCATGACGCATCAGGGTAACACTCGTGTCAATAGGTTTCAACATTACTATTGAGGTATTATTGCTAATGCGTTTTGTTTTGTTAGTAGTATCCTCTGTAGGACTATTCCACTATGTCGCACGATAATTTCGGACAACAGCTGTAGAAAATTAATTAGAAAAATAAATTCGTGAGATAAATTTAAAAAATAGTTATTAATTTTATTGTTCAAATTTTAATACTATCCGGAATATCATGATTTTCGCGCACATTTAGACGCGCTTTGCAAGTTCGCAAGTTAAGTTTATCTAAACTTCCAGTAGATCTTACAAATTTGCAAAGCGTATCTAAATGTGCGCGAGAATCATGATATTCTGAATAGTATTAAAATTTGAACAATAGAATTAATAATTATTTTGTAAATTTATCTTACGAATTGATTCTTCAATTAGTTTTCTACAGCTGTTGTTCGAAATTGTCGTGCGACATAGTGGAATAGTCTTACAGGGGATACCACTAACAAAACAAAACGCATTAGTAATAATACCTCAAGGTAATGTGGAAACCTATTTTCACGAGTGTCGCTTTGATGCGTCACGAATAGCGCCTATATTATGGTACGCACCTGAGCAGCTCTGAGCACTGTGGTCGCTACGGGGAGCGAGACGCACGGCTGGGTCGAGGAGGCGTAGCCTTCGATTCTCGGCTGCCGCGAGTAAAAAATTCCGAGCCCTGATGTACATAATTGACATCCGCCACATTTGTGCGATCGACCTGTCCTCTATAATGACATCCACCACATTAGTGCGACCGACCTGCCCTCTACAACGACATCACAGTATACCTTCCATCTGTTCTTTCTCTGCTCTCAAGTTGTGCCGGCACACCGCGGAGGCAGAATACCACACATCTATTTCCGAATAAGGCTCGATATGTGCTGGCACGGACAATTCAATTCTGCACATAATGCCTGCCTTCTGCTTGCAGGAATCGATAACGACTGGAATCAGATCTGGCTGATTGGGTATGTATGTATTAACTTTAAAATCTTGTACTGGACACTTGTTATAATATCGGTTGATATATTTTTATAATATTACCTTAGCTCAATTTTTAACTTACAAGGAGAGGTCGTAAACGGGAACTGGATTTTTCTGAAACTTGCAGAATTTGAAGATGACGTATCTAAATGTAATTTAAGAAAGCAGTAGTGCGCACTCAAGATTTTCCGAGAAAATTGTAGTGACCGAGGGCGTTGTAAGAAAGACTGGTAGAAAGTAGGTCGCTAGTTCGAGTCTTGCTGTCATTTTCCTTTCCTTTTTTCAACTTTAATCCTAAAATTTATGAAATCTGCCTATGAACAATTATATTTTATATAGAAAATGCATGTTTTTTATTTCTGAACATAGAAAAATAATTGAATTTAAAAATAATATAGAGTGTTATATTCACTTTATCATTGCATATTCTTTATTAATAAAAAAAATTATGTGTTAGTATAACATGATTCAGAGTGATACTCATCGTGAAACTATGGGAAATAATAATTTTTTCGGCATCTAGCACACACTATAAATTCAGCGTTTGAACAAGAGCTTGCCTTTTTCAGGACTTCTAGCGAAAAACACACTTCATTAACATTCATAAATATTTCGCTAGGATCACTGAGTTTCGACGCATACCATGCATACTGTAACATTTAAAAATATAGGGGAGGATAGTTGATGGTGAAAAATGTATTGTATTTCTATACACATAAGATATGCATGTTCTACTAAAAAAATTGAAAAAAAAAGAAAAAAAATCTTAACAGCATGATTCGAATCAGTGCACAGTGGTCGGAATCGCCAAAATGTGGCCAAAACACATTACGCATCCGCCATTTTTTTGTAATTTGGACATCAGATTCATATTTGCCGGCACGAAAAATATGGGAATACTAATTTTCAAGAGAGTCCAATAATTTTTTGGGTTACGCATACGCTACATTGAATCCGCCATTTTTTTGTAATTTTGACATCAGATTTATAATCAGCGACACGTAAAAAGTATAAGTATCAATTTTGAGCTAAATTAGAGTACTCCTTCCCATTGTGGCCACGTTGTAGCGATCTACTGATTACCAGTCTTTCTCACAGCGCCCTCGGTCATTGCGATTCTTGTTCACAGCTTAAGGGGGTAGAGTACCCACGTGACATTACTAGAATCTAACCAGAATATTACTAGAAAACAAGTGAAAACAGGGGTTTACGGGAACACACCTCACGTCGTCATATGATTATATTTTGAGCTGAGTGAGGGCTCATTCTAAAGGGGAAGGTTAAATGAAGCGCGCGTGGGTCCAACTTCAGTTACATTATGTTTATATCCAGTAATGTGACTGTCCAAAGTAGGGAAAACAAATGAAGAAAAATTCCGGATATTCTAATGTATTTTTCGATCACAAAAAGATTTTTCCTGCTAATTTAGGGACCCACGCGCGCTTCATTTAACCTTCCTCTTCCAAATGAGCCCTCACTCAGCTCAATATATAATCGTATGAGGATGTGAGGTGTGTTCCCGTGATCGCATTCAATTGTTTCCCAGATTCCCTTCATGAAGGGTGAGTAGAAGCAATTTTAGTTCAGCTACTTGGACGAGATGGCGCTTAGTCAGGAGAATTATCAGCGTAGTTTCTTAACAACAAAAGTGTGAAGGGCATGAAGCCACTCGGATGCATTAATAGCAATAAAGATAATGATTAAAAGAAAAAAACCTGTAATTATAGCGAAATTGAAGCGTTAGATTCATACAGATGTATGTTCATCACTGTTGCCAAATTGGTTTTCCGCGCGGGGGTTGGTCACAATGAAAAATACCATGGTCACGTGGGGCCTCTACCCCCTTAATGCGAACTCTTTATGGCTGAGCATAGAGATTTTTAAATGCAATTTTCTCAAAAGATCTTGAGAAGCGCGCGCTACTGCATTACTAAATTACATTTGGATACGTCATCTTCAAATACTGCAAGTTTCAGAAAAATCCGATTTCCGTCTACTGCAACCTTGTTAGTTCTATCTGTTTATTGAAACTATAAAATTTCATATGAACTTACCTTTTATTAAGTGATTCTATTTGAACTGGATTAAATCCCATTATTTGCAGATACTGTTTGTATTCGGATAACATCAAACTACACAATTCTTGATGCCATTTTGCCATATCTGTTCGTCTACTGTGACTTGTTTGGACTTGTTGTTGGAGCTGTTGATGGACAGTGGTGTTTGCATTTAATGGTGACTGTGTTGCTAATGAATGATCTCTTGTTGCTGCAGATTGCAAACGCCATGAAGGTAAAAATAACAATGGCGTGTGACAAAAATGTATTAAACGAGAATGCTGCTTGGATGTATTCAAAGCATTGGTTGAAATTGGAATATTTGGTGCAGCGCTACGATTCTGCCACATTACGTATAATTTATTTAAATCCTCTGAAAAATGGAAGAAAAATTTATATACAGATTATTATTTTCTCAACAGGTGTTTCATATGATATTATTTGTATAATATTGAAGTGAGAATTTCCTTTCTTACTGAAAATAACACGTATTTTGGGTTGCATTAAACTAAAGTTGTTGTAAATAATGCATCTCCGAAACGTACATATAAAATTATTCTATTCACGCGATAAAAATTCCTTGTTTGCTTCTGTTATCGTTTTCACTCTACGTACACAATATTCTTCAAGGAGTATCGTGAAGCAGTAGAATACTAATCAAATCTTATGTTAGACGGACTGATTAGAACTTTTCTATACATATACATATGTAAACAGTAATACTTCGAAGAATGTAAAAGAGTTATTTAAACTCACTTTATGACAGTAAACTTTTGCAGTTCCTACACTGTCTTACTTTACATCTTACAATGGATATTACATAATGTTGTTCATGAAGTACCCACGCAGCACGGCCTGCGACCTAGCCCAGCGTGACGAGCCCGTGACCTGCACGTTACGGACCGAACACCGCTTCGATTAAAAAAAGGCATATTGCACACTAGGACACCTCTCTGCCAACACAGCACGGCGCCGCACAGTGGGGTATTTGGCCAGTTTAGCGCGCCAAAACTATTATGGCATTATTAATAATGTGAAGGTCATAATATTATATATCGTTGAATTCGTCTTAATACCAGCTACAACATTATCAAATCAAAAATACAGTTTAATGTTTAAAAAATCGAAGCGATCTTGTATTTTTCTTTTAAACAAATTTTTAAAAATGTTGTTTGTATTGCAATTTATACGTTTATTAATACTGTTGAACTTTTATCTGAAACATTTTTTTGTCAGATTTAGAGAAATTGCTATTACAAACAAATTTCACGCGTAGCCGTGATAAAAATTTAAACATAAAGTCTAAATATCAAATTATAATTTATTGAAAACGAAACACAACTATACAATATACAATATTACAACTATACAATATACAATATTACAACAACTTTACAATATACGTAAGCCGTAGGCTTGAACACAGACCCAAGCGAGAACCTGGAAAAGCCAATAGCGAGGATTAGGACTGCGTGAACCGGCACTGACCAAACCCGCGCAGAACGAAGGACAATAGGAAAGGAATATAAAATAAGGCACTGATACATAAATCTTACCCTTGATTAATTTACTAGCAAGGATGCTTGCTCATGCTCTCCACAATATTCAAAGAAAGACTGACACTCGATTGTTTAACCGACATTACATTTTTCCAATAATATAAACTAAATATTCTAGCAATAGTAACATTCATTCTCCTTCATTTACCTCCAAGTATCTACATCCTACAGGTCAATTATTTCATCATTATCAGTCATATGCTAGACGGTCGATTCATGCCATGCTGATATGTATCGCACAGAAAGTTAAATTTTTCCATGTTGTGGCACTATGATGCACCTAAACTCTTCAGAATTCTATAAAGCAATGTCTACTGAATAACGTCAAAAAAAATTAGAGGGGTGTTTTGCGGAGAAAAAAAGTTATTACATAATACATTTTAATTTTTGTAAAAAAAATTGTACCATTTTCCATTGTTTATTCTATCAAAACCACCGAAGCGTTTACAACAAAAAGCTATAAAATTACTTTATATACCTTCCTTTACATCCTAGGTATGTTTTTATCCCGATTCCATACACTAAACTTGTGAAAAAATCATTTCTTTAACACATGTTTTTCGACGCTTCTCTTGGTCACGAGAATATGTCACTTTCAAGTGTCTATATGTTACTAAATAGTACTGTTTATAGAAAAATATTATTGTATATTACTCGCATATATATTTAGGTACATGAGAAGAAAGTTTCAGTCATTTTGAACAAACTAAAAATTTTGACTTTTGGCGCGCTAAACTGGCCAAATACCCCACTGTGCGCCGCCTTACCGAGGTGACGCCGAGCTGGTGGTCGTTGCGCACATTAGACGCACCACGCCGCCACCACCGCACCAACACTTTCTATGGCCAAAAGCTTTCTATTGCACCGTTATTGCAAGATTTAATGTTATATTGTTAAAGGTCGTTGAATTCGTCTCGATACCAGTTAGAATATTATGAAATAAAACATATATGTCAAATTTTGAAAAATTAAGAAGACCTTCAGTTTTTAATAAAACAAACTTTACTTTTAATTTTTTATATCCAGATTTGCAGAAAAGTGAATACTGCTCAACTTTTGTTGCAAACATGTTTTTTTCAGATCGTCGGATGTAATTGAAAAATCGCGGGAAGGTAGCTGTATGGTGACAAATCGAAAAATCTGCTTTTCGGGTAGTAATCATTGTCGAGGACAGAAATTTTTTTTGAGTGTTTATGGATATATCCGCAATAGCTCATTGGGTAGACAACAAAAACACTGACTCGCGAGCTTCGGAAGTTCTTATCCAGTCAATCTAGAAAAGTCATACTCGTTACAATAAAATAATAAGCGATTGTAGGCAGTGCCAGCGCCCGCCACTCAAAACGGCTCACGAGTTTCGAAAATTTTCTTTTCGTCCCTGAAGTAAAGCCATAGTCGCTACAGTAAATTGTTTATATTCTAATACACTGTCCCGTACGAGCGGTAGCGGAACAGCAGAGTAGGTTAAGATATCAAAAAAATGTTGCATGGTTCCTAGGGGGGGGGGGTGCGTACAGTGCTCCAATCTGATTTTTGCTACTCATCAATCTTCTATATCAAAAACTTCAACTACCAATTTACAGAAACAAAATAAAGATTGTGAATAAATGTTTTTACTGTTTTCAGATGTCAAGAAAAGTCAAATTAATATTTCGAGAAAAGTAGATTTTCCGAATAATTGCTGTGAAATTCAACGATTTCTGCCTTCCTTGCGATAAAATATAAACTTTTAACACACACAAATGATTTTGTCTTAAATAAATGAAAAACAACTATTGTTTATGGTGTCCGGATAACAACTATCGCAAAATTAGCAGTATAAGTTGTGTGAATAAAATTTGTATTGTATAAATATTTGAAATTTGAAAATTCATATAACTAAAATTGTCATTAATTGACAAATGTACGAAATCGACGAACCTATTCCTTTGTTTGCTTAATTTTAGTGGTTTTTACGAATAGTTAAGATCGTCTCTCGTATGCCGTACGAAAAGCATATCCAGCGTGAAACTCATAGAAGGAAGCGCAAACGGCGCGGCGGCGCTGTGCTGGGGCAGCCGTCTAATGTGCGCACTTTTTTGCGTGCTGACACTGTGCCGCTGCAAGTACAGTGTACGCGTTCTTATGGAAACTCATAGAAGGAAGTGCAAACGGCGAGGCGGTGCTGTGCTGTGTTGGCGGAGACGCGTCCTAGTGTGCAAAGGCCTTTACTCGTAGGCCCAGTCGGCTCGGTTTGGGCCGGACTAGTGCGCGCGCCAGTGCGAGCACATTAGTTGCACATTCCCGAGGCCAGGGCCTGCCCGCCGGGTCGGTTTTGGGCCGATTTGTAAGGGTGCGGGATTCGCGTTCTCATTTCTCGATAATACAAAAATTTGATTTTTCAATAGTCAATAACGATAGATAAAAGATTGATCTAGGCTGTGATCGACCTCGAAAGTCCTATTTTTACTTTTACGAGTCGTAATTTGTATCATTTGGAAGCATACAACTGCGCATGTAGCTATTTTCATAACATACATATATGCTGCTGAATAATGCAAATTACACCTAGTATACAAAAAATAAGACTTTTGAGGACGATTGCTGCCTAGATTCATCTTTTATCTGACGTTATTGACTACTGAAAAATCCAATTTTTGTATTATCGAGAAATGAGAACGCGAATCCCGCACCCTTGCAAATCGGCTCAAAACCAGCCCGGCGGGCAAGCCCTGACCTCGGGAATGTGCAACTGATGTGCTCGCACTGGCGCCCACTGGTCCGGCCCAAACCGAGCCCGTGTGCTGACTGGGTAAGGATAAAATACTTGGGTCATTATTCAGAATAGGGGATTTTCACCTATTTCAATGACCTTGAAATATGTTGAGGGACATAATATTTAACAACTTTTTCATATACATGTTACTAGCTGATAATCTTTGTTTGCGAGGTATTTGAAAAAAAAACTGTTGCTACTGCACACAGTCCGTTTTCTATCCTAAAATACGACATGCTGCTTGTCGATGTACTTCATATTATTCTCGTTCCTGACATCGCGAATCATGTAAGTGTGATCCCAAAAGTAGTGTTCATACACAAACTACAGAACGCATTTCAAGAAAGAGACAAGAAGAAACAAAATTCCATCGGATATCTAGCAGAATTTTGGTTCACTATTGGATAAAGTTGTCGATGATGTCGGTCCTTGTAGACTTGAATGACCTTTAGATATGTTGTCAAGACCATCATTCTGGACAATAAGCCTTTGGCGGTCTGCTTTAAATTACGAGATATTCGCAAGAACTTTACTTGTAAATTGATATGGGCAATTCCATTCAGAGCAAATAAGGATCAAATCCAAGGGTGGTTTGGAACCACAACGAGTGCCTTTTGCTTGCAACGTACAATTGCAAACATTATATAATAATTTGCTCGAGATAGATTTTGCTGACTGGATAAAATGAATAAATTTGATGGTCATAAATTTTAATTGTTACAGTATCGATTCGTGACACAAAAGGTAGGTTTTTCTATTTAAAGAAATCAAGGTGACCTTGGAACGTCCGAAACACCTATGCGCTTATAAAAAGCGTTTAAATTACAATATTTTTCCCTCTATACTATGTAACTTTTGTATACATATATCATTTTATCATAGTATGACAAATAACGGACATATTCAAGATGAATAAAATTATTACCTCACCTTCTATATTACTAAATTCTACATGTACGTATGGATTTATGAAACTGTATTCTGTAATCAAAGTTGCCACTTGGGGCAAAAGACCTTTTTTCCGAGGGGGGAACATACATAAATGAGAGTTCGGCTGACATATACTCTCGCTAAACCCCCCGTCTATATCTCTACCGAATTAGTCTAAAACAAAACCACGGCCGCCTGTTCAGCATTTCTTCATGGTTGTTTAAACTTAAAAAAGAAAACTAATAGTATCTTCTCGGTCTTAAAGCAAAAATTCTCAGTCTAGAAGCAGTAATCTCAGTCAACTCATATGAATAACATTTATATTTGAACGAATATGTAATATATAAAATGTAGATAACATAACACAGGGTAAGTGTATAGTGTAAGAATACATGTAATACAGTAACAAGGGAAACAGGTAAGTGTACTGTATGTCATTTATAGCAAGAATTTTATTATTGTACTTTTTTTTCAAGTATATGACTAAAATGAACTATAACTGTATCTATGAATATATATATATATATATATATATATATATATATATATATATATATCCAGACATATGTGCATCAGTTTTCCTTAAATTTTGTCTTCTTTTTACTTTTATATTTAGGTTTATTGGGACTAATAGATTTACTTAAAAATGCTTCCACCTGGTCAAGAGACCTGACCCAGACCTAATCAAGGTACCTTTCAAATAGCTATAAAAATCGAACCTTCCCTGGTCTTTAGCAACTCCGACAAAAATTAAAATACTTAAGCTAACTAAGGATTGTACAGTTATTTCGATCGAAATTTGGTTAAGTCTGGTTTACGTTTATGGGGAATTTCCCCTAATGGCAAAGGCTATAGCCGGGTTTTGTGATGAAAATCGCACCAGGCGGGATTTTAATCGCGCTTGAACCATTCGATAGCCTATCCAAAAAGACCCATCTCTGCCAAGTTTCAGCCCCCTATCTCATCTGTACGGGTAGTAATTGAGAAAAATCGAAAAACCAGTTTTCGACCCATTTTCCCTATTTATCGACATTTAAAAATTCTGAAAAAATCTGACATTTCGGATGCCAAGCCTCATAATCACTATCATTTTCAGATTTTTTAATTGCAAATTATGGTTGTAATAAACGAAATACACGAAAAAAATCGAAAAAATGGAGATTTCATATAAAAGTTGTTCCCGCACCGCTTCAGGATTAATTTAACAATGAGATATTTTGAAAAGTATTATGCTCAATTTTTTCAGATATTTTTGAGGGGTGGTATAATGTTCAAAAAAATAAAAACCACTCTTTTCGACGTTTTTCCCATGTTACACTTATTTTTCCTGAATCCAAAAAATATATTATATAATATTAAACATTTTAATGTTCAGAGAGACATCTTCCAGCCGTTAAAACTTGCGTAATACAAAAAAGTGTCGAGGCCGCTTTTGTCTTTCCTGGGTGCTTTGAACAGTTATTATTAGTAGTAAAATGATTTAGTACAGTTACTAGTAGGTAAAACCCTCGTTAATAGTCGCCCTAAACGTTTTTTAAACCAGTGGTTTATGACCTACCTAGACCCTAATAAAACATTAGATTTTTATAACTGCCCAGATAGCAAAAAATCCTATGTCGGCCGGTATTCTATGCGCGTAGTTAGATCTATTTCTGATGTCCAATGGAACAGGGATTTGAACCTGGGCAGAAAGTCGGCCGCCGACCGTCCATTTCGTCCGATTTTGCTCTTATTTAAGAGGGCAGCACGGTCGCACGGATTTGGCGAATGCCGCATTATACAGGACTGCAGGTCCAAATTTCTGGTCCATCGGACGGCAGAAAGAGGGCCAACTGCACGCACAGAATACCGGCCGAAATTGAGCTAAGTCGGCCTTGAGCCGCTCCAAGCGTAGCTTCTCCTCTATTCTGCCCATTTTCAGCCGCGGACCGACTTGGCCCTGGAAACGCCTGGCTATCTGGGTGTTTAAAGCACCCAGGAAATACAAAAGACGTGACAGTAAAGACCATGCACAATTAAATGTAAACAATTTTTAAGAGTAGTAATACAGCCCGTAAATGATTAAAAGTCGAATGTACTCCAAAAATATTTTTCTGGAAAATTATTTAGAAATAGTTTAAACATAGTTAAAAAATGTTCTTATAAATGATGACGAAGCAAAAAAAAACACATGACTAATTAAAAGAAAAAACTTAAGCCGAGTGGGATTTTATCCTAGTCCAAAAATTCTCCAGCGGTTACGCAGTCTGAGACTGCTGCACCAACCGGTGCTATTGAAAATATTCCGATATAATCTGCATAGTATTGTTTCTTTGTATTATGCAAGTTTAAGGGCTGGTAGATGTTTCTCTGAACATTAGAATGTTTAATATTATATAATATATTTTTTGGATTCAGAAAAAATAAGTGTAACTTAAGAAAAACGTCGAAAAAAGTGGTTTTTAATTTTTGAACATCATGCCACCCCTCAAAAATATCTGAAAAAATTGAGCATAATACTTTTCAAAATATCTCATTGTTAAATTAATCCTGAAGTGGTGCAGGATCAACTTTTATATGAAATCTACATTTTTTCGATTTTTTTCGTGTTTTTCGTTGATTGCAACCATAGTTTGCAACTAAAAAATCAGAATCGTATACAACAATGTATTGTAAACAATGGTCAACATTTCGAACATTTATTGAAATAAAATAGTTCAACCAAACCAATTAGTCTCGTAAATTAATCACTGATAATACCTGTAATGATTTTTGGATTATTCATACCCAAGGACACACGAAGGACATCGTATAGTATGTCACTGAAGAAGTCTTCACCCCTACTATTACATCGCGATAAAAAATATATATAGTTCCTTTAAAAAAACAATTGATAATCTTGATATCTAGAAAAAAATTACCTTGAAAAACTATTTTCCCTAATCATTTGCTTGCCCCTTCGGTTAGATTAAAATTGTCCTATAATGTTTTTCTACTACTAACACTAAGCGAGATATTCAAGGTGTTCAAGTTAGCTGGGACACCCTATATATCTCGCAAACCAACGCCGTCCGGCGGTATTAACAACATGTGTAGGAAAAAGTTATTGCTAAAAATAGTTTAACCCTTAGCACTCTAATGGTGACTCTGAGGCACCATTAAAAATGGCTGTACCATTATTCAAAATATTGTAAAAAATGTTTAATTTTTTAGTTAAAGTAGCTCAGAGTGCAAAGGGTTAATTATATCATTTGTGCCTATTATGCATATCGCGATTCGTTAGCAATAAGCAACAAGCCACAAGTATTGGATTGTACAAGTTCATATCAATATTCCTTGACAAATGACAGTTGTATTGTTATTTAAAATAAATAAATGGAATAATTTATTTTATTTTTTAATTATTTACCTTTTACTTTTTTCTCCCTAGATCGTAATTCTTGCAGATCGTGAACTGCTTTTGCAACTGGATCAATATTATTATGTAAACAAGTATTTGATTTCACGTCGCGCATTGTTTGTCCAAGTACTTCGTTCCACGAAAACTGACCGTGTTTTATGTTTTGTACTCTGTTATTTGACCTTGTCCATTCTTTGTCATCGTTGTGTGTCATAGAAGAAAACTTTGTTAGACTATCCATATCCATAATCTGGAAATAGTGCGAATTTGTTTCCCTTGCTAAACTTGGTCGATGATGAAATATTCCTAATTTCTGCATTAATATGTTTCTAAAAAAATTCGATCTTGAAGAAAGCCATGTTCCCAAACTGTTAGTCTGTTTCATTAGTTTTTCAGATTTTTCTTTGGACCAGTTGTACATGTAAAGCGTTATCTGCAACAGCATAATGATTTATTAAGCTTACCATATGAATACAATCCATATACGATCTGGAGAAAATACTGTAGAGATTTGGAATTTATATTGAACAGCTGACTCTCGCTACTTCTCACCAACATACTGTAAACATTTTGTGACGGTTACTCGGACCGTGGAAGGGAGGTCGGCAGTTGATCGGGTCCGTTCGGATACCGGTGAGGGGTGTTTCTCGGATTTGTTTCCCACTCGGCGTTTCGCCACCGGGGACGGAAGGGATTCCCGTAGGTATCTCACCACTTGGACCTGGTCGGTTTCTGCCAGTCTTGCCAGGCGGGGCGCTTTTTTCGCGCATGCGCGAGTGTCGGCAGGAACGTATCTACGTCCGAAGTTTGTGGGGAACTATTGGGGGGAAAGTAGTGGGAGACTATTATTAGCGGGAACGTCTAGCGGAGTTCGTTACAGCAGTTACGACACGAGTCGCGAAAGAATAGCGGGCTGTGAGAATTTCAGATAAGTTATTGTTAATATTTAATCAAATAATAAATTTTGCGAAATTAGCGGGGCGACCAAAGTACCCAAATTTTCGTACTTGACTGAGGCCGTATGACGTCAAAATCGTCACGCATGCCCGAAAAAAACGCCCCGTTTGGCAAGACTGGTTCCTGCTCGTCGTTTCGCCACTGAGGACGGAAGGGATTCCCGTAGGTATTTCACCTGATCGGGGCGGCGGGGTCGCTCGAAGGATCGGAAGTACGATCGGAGGATAGGTGGTACGGTCAGCCGGACGGTCGCACAGTGGTCCCAAATCCCGAAAAAGCGGCCAAAACCTCTAAACGTACTTTAATGCTCTCACAAATTCGTACTCGGGGGTTTTCGGGGTCGCTGACTACGAATATGAAATTGAAATTCCAAAAAACAAAATGGCGGATCCAATATGGCGGAGATGTGCATTAAAAAATGATTGGGCCTGCTTAGAAAATTATCTTTTTGGGGTTTTCGGGGTTGCTGATTACGAATACAGTAATGTCGCGGTCGTTGCCGCAGGAGCTGTTCTCTGGGGCGACAACTTCCAAGACAACTTTTCGTCTTTTGATTTATGACTGGCCTCTACAGTCTACCGCGCCGAGACATCAATCGAAAGCCGAACGTAGAGAAGGACAGAATGATCGCGTGGCCGAGCGTGTCGCCGTCGCCGGCACAGTTCAAAGGCCCGCGTGTTCTCACAATGTAATGCCAATTAAAAATGCTTTATTCTCTATTTTTTTTAAATAAGATTTTACTGGCATATTCCTGGCATTTTTCTGATTATAACAAGACCAAACACGGTATAATTTGGCCCATCGGTAATGTCTTGAAAGTTGTCGGAGGGCTGTACGCGAAAGTTGCCGTAGTGCCTACTAGTCAATTTTCTACTCAATATTAATTATTTTTTAATGAGAAAAATTGTATTGTTTACTCATGAGTAAAATCTCATTAAAAAATAATGAATATTGAGTAGAAAATTGACTTGTAGGCACTACGGCAACTTTCGCGTACAGCCCTCCGACAACTTTCAAGACATTACCGATGGGTCTCATCGTCGATTACACCACTAAATAAAATTGAAATTATATCGTGTTTGGTCTTGTTGTAATCAGAAAAATGCCAGGAATAAGCCAGTAAAATCTCATTAAAAAATAATGAAAATTAAGCAATTTGAAAATTCGATTCATGGTGTCAATGTAGTGGTGTTCACACCGATATACCCGAGCCGACATCAAACATCGCCGCCCTGTGGCCCAGCGCAGCATTGACAGGTGGTGGAATGGGTAGGCACTGCGGCAACCATCGTGTACAGCTCCTGCGGCAACGACCGCGACATTACTGTATGAAGTTGAAAATTTGAAAAACAATATGGCCGATTAAAATTTAGACAACAGTCCGCATTAAATGTATTTTGAGTGGTTAATATGTAAATATGTATAAATGACAAACAAAATTGCACTTTGTATATCAACAATGAATATAATTGTAAATTATTTACATAATAGTTATTCGTCCGAATCGTCTTCGATATGCGATCCTTCTTCGGAACCATCTTCTTCTTGTGAAAAAGTTTACAAAGTTTACCCTCGTATGAGCAAACGGGCAGCTACGGGCAGCTGAGCTTTATAAATTTTAAAGATAAATGTATTAGCAACACGTCCGAAAAGGAATTAGGGTGGCACGACGTGGAACTTTTAATTTATGTCTACGTTTCTACAATACGCGCATCAAGTTTTACCTTCTACGTTCTCCAAAGAATATTGCCATCGTGTAACGTAATGACTAAAAATTTTGGAGATACAAAAACAGATAAACATTCTACTTACTTCCAGGAACAGCATTCATTTCGCAGAATTGAAATTGATGCACTATTTTAAAAGTTATGCACTTTAGAAGGGGGCGTTCAATTTCCTACTAATGCGCGCGACAATTGCTCATCAAACGAAGGCTAACTTTGAACTGACTACAGAACCGTACCATAAACTTTTTACCTTTTTCCTTGCTGGCATTGAGTGGTCATATTGTCACTGTATCCAACCCTAAACTTACAAACCCCTAGGAGGAAGTTCATTTTTTAGGTTTTGGCCGCTTTTTCGGGATTTGGGACCACTGTGGGTCGGTCGTTCGTCTCGAAACACTTGCTCACTCACTCGCTCGCTTGCTCATTCACACAGTTCTCCAAAAAAAGATTCGCCTTCCGGTTTGGATGTTTCACCACTAGGGGTACTCGTCTCTACGGGTTCAGCTCGTCTTGTCTCTCCGGTGTTTGGCCGCGGTAATTATATCCGCGACTGCGCATCCTTAGCCGCGAGAAACCGGTTTGGCCCGGTGGCCCTCCCGGGATCGCGAGTCGGAACGTCGCGTCGCGGTACCGCGGCGCGTTCGCTGGCGCGGCGGCCGCGGGGCGCCGTCGGTACCTGGTGGTGGTGGTGATAGTTTCGCGCCTTGAAGGATGTAACCGTCACAATTTCTACACTTTCGTGAACAATTTTATAAGATTGTCATCAAGCAATTAGCAAAACATACAATGGCATTATTCAAATAACTATGACTGTGATTGTTTCATGGATTTGATAACACTCCTCATAAATTAGAATTATGCAAATATGATTTGGCGGATAAAGAAACAAAAATACCGTGATAGCGCAGAACGATATCAATTGAGACCAAAACGCTCAGGCCTGTCGTATACACTAGTGAGATAAATGAAAAAATATGTAGAAAGAGTTCCTATAACGCCTAGCCGGACTTAACAATATCTTTAATATTTATATCTTTCACGAGTGAGTGAATCGGGTTAGTCATCGCTCAGATTTTCTAACTCGCGACGGCCGAGTTTCCAAGGCTACGCCCTAGGGTGGACTTAAGGTATACAACGAATGTCTACATATACGAGCTCGTGGGCCGTATCCAGCTCTGACTGGACGAAGCTTTAAACAGCTTATGGCGGTCGATGTTAATTAAGCGCTTGGCGCCACTGCGAATGGAAGAAGTCCGTAGATGGAATGGACTGGGCTTGGAAAAACCCCTTCTTCACCGCTTAAGGATCACCAGAAGGGTAACATAAGGTATACAGTAAATTCTTGAATGCCTTTAGAGGTGGTCTACGTAAAAGTTGTCAAGTGCCGAATCACTCCACTGCCGGCCAACGCCGTGCCGCGCCGCAGGGTGGCGATGTGATCCCTCTTGCCCATCCTGGAGGAATGGTGCGAGAGGCGAGTAAAGCTCACCTACGGATCCACCCAGGTGTTAACCGGCCATGGATGTTTCGGCCGGTACCTGGCGTGGATCAAGAGGGAACCCACCGAACGGTGCCACCACTGTGCGGAGGCTTTGGACACGGAGCGGCACACGCTGGAAGAATGTCCGGCGTGGTCGGCGCAGCGCCGTGTCCTAAGAAGCGAGATTGGAGGCGACCTCTCGCTGTCGGCCGTGGTCGACCACATGGTTGGCGGCGAGAGGTCGCACAAGGCCGTGACCTCCTTCTGCGAGGAGGTGATTCAGCGGAAGGAGGTGGCGGAAAGGGAGAAGGAGGCCGACCCCCTCTCCGAGAGAAGGATTGCTCTGGCGAGGCGTCCTCGCCGAGTGGCCCGCCCCACGCTACGGGGCAGGCGACGGAGCGGGGGAGGCTTGACTCTTTAAGTCCTTCCCGCCTCCCCCGAAGAGGCATCCCAGACGGGTTGCTCTTTTATGGGGGCCATCCCCACCCCCTTTCCTCTGTCCCCCCAGGGGGACGTAAAGATCGTTGGGTCGGGGGAGGGGCGAACGCGGGCGGGGCGCGCGCCTTCGTCCCTCCTTGTCGCGCGCGGAGACTTCGTCCTTCGGCCGGGAGCCCTTTGAAGGGCTCCTCGAGCGAGGAACGGAGTCACCGAGGGTCTTTGGGCGGAGCGAGCTGGAGACTCGCGAAGCCCACCGAACGGCCCAGGGAAGGGGGGTGTAAGTGGGCAACCTGCTTACACCCTGATAGCGTAGGTATTGCTGGGGGGAGCTTCTCTCCCCCCGGGACGAGGCCCCACACAGGGCCAAGGGCGAAGGGCGATGGCTGGTTGTGTTCTTTGGAGATCCCAGCCGCCCCCGAATAGCTTAAGGAAGGTTGTCGTGATGTTTTTAGTGGGTATTGTGAGCCCTTCTGGCCACGTATCCCCACATAACCTCGTATCTCTCCCAGGGGGTACGGGATATGCGTAAAAGCATTTCCCTCACGCTAAAAAAAAGGGTCCGTACACCAGGAAGGCCATACTTAAGGGTTGTAAACGATGATCGCAATTACAAGATCAACGGGAACAACAGTTATTTCTATATCGCATATGCTGATACTTTAGAGATGAACAATTTCTTCTGAACTAAAGAAAAAAAGGATGACCAGGATCGATGATTGGAGGAGATCGAGTTCTTTACGCAAAAGAACAGAGACAAGCGCTTCGTCAAGCAAAAGAAGAATCACGTCGAAATCGAGCGCAAGCTTAACAATCTAGGCAAATTTTGCAGATATTTGTGGTATTTTTCACCAGACAATGCTGTAATATCGTTTTTCGATAATGACATTTCAATAGAAACAAAGAAACGAATGGTGCAGGCGTTAAATAACACTAATAATGGCGGCGATTATTATAAAAGTTTCTCATTGTTCAGGATTCAAGCTGTGGAATTTGGCCTCTATTGTCGAAACTAGTGATCTAGTTGTCATCCTTTTTTTCTGTGTATGTCAACACTCAAATAGATCGCTGGACGCCGTCGTTCGACGCCGCTTAGCAACAGGCGTAGCTCTAATTGGCCAAGTTCCACCGCTTGAATCTTCAAATTCACGGCAAACTGAAATCACGCGATCCAGGGGTACCAATCATGGCTTGGAAACTCAGCCGTCGCGAGTAAGTAAATCCGAGCGCTGGTATAAGTTGTAGATTCAGTGTCGCGAGAATAGACCAAAAACGGTCGATTTTACCACTTCGCCTTCTCCCCTTCCACTATTCCACTTCACAACCACGAGCACACTCCATGTGTTCAATATTCCCCGCTGAGGCGACGCATAGTGGGACAAACCGATGTATTCTATGCCAAAATCAAAGAACTTTTGATAGAAATGAGATGCAGCGATGAAATTTTAAAAAATTAAAGCTGAAACTTTGCAGAATGTAAGAAAAATAGGGCGATTATGGTACTTTCTTTTCAAAAATTTACTTGCATAATTTCAAGAAAATTGTGGTTTTTCCAATACCACGTACGGAAAAAATTTATTTTTGACATGCTTATACATCATTTCTAGTAGATCTTTCCTCGCTGATTTCAAATCTGGTCTCAAAATTTATCTATGGCCTCAGGATTTTGTAAAAAGTCGATTTTTGTGAACATAACTAATGTAATCATTTTTTAGTTGAAATGATGGTAAATACATATATCGTTGAGGGGATTCAACTCGGACGACCTTGACCTTTACATATGTTGTCAAGGACAACAGTCTGAACAACTTTTGTCAATATAACTATCCGTCGCTCAGACTTGGTTTCCGAGAAAATTACGAAAAAGCTTTGTTAATTACTACATACTCCTGGATTTTCGTACAGGTGGTCGGGCCGGTCTAACGGCCGGCCCTCTCCGATCTCTCTCCAAACCTAACCACAACTCATTCTATTCGCATAATTTTTGCATTGTAACTATCATCCAGAATATGATCTAATAATGGAAAAATTATGCGAATAGAATGAGTTGTGGTGTGGTTAGAATTGGGTTAGATTAGGAAAATTCAATACAGTACTAGCCTCTCGCGAACTCGCAAAGCGAGCTACAACGCCCCCGCTCGCGAAGCGAGCGAGCAACAATAACCAGCTAGTTATATTTTCATTTACACAAAAAGTCAGGTAGGTATTTAATCTTTTTAATTTAGTTTTCCTCAACGAATTTTTTAACTCCTGGTGATAAAAATGTAAAATTAGGTAAGTGTCACCTCGTGCTTTCATTTCCCGTAGTAGCCGACTACGAAGGCGCGATGCATCGCTGCGCAGCAAAGATGCCGCGCTGCACGAAAGAGACGGTAGAGGAAGCTTCTGACTGCGGCAGGCAAACGTGTCCACCGCTGTTTATTCATTATTGTTAATTTATAAATAACACAGAATAAAAAAATGGAAATATTGTATCTTTTCATTTATTTAAGAAAAGAAAAACCTTAAGTATCTGGCGCTAGGGAAGCTCTTCATAAATTAAATTGATGCAAATCGTATTATGTACAGCAAATATAATACTTTTTACTATACACGGTGCCCCGAATTTAAATGGCAAAACTTCAGGACCGTGTAGGGGACCGAAAAACTAAAACAAAAAGTCTTTTAGAGATTTGCTCGTTTTTGCTTCGTTTTGGAGAAAATTGCAAAAAAGAAACAAAACAAGATTTCATTTTTGTACTTGTTTATTTACATTTTGTTTACGTTATTATCTATTTAATGTAGATATTGTTCAAAAAGTTACCCTCTTGCAGGCACTGACTTGATAAATTGTAGCTAAACATTGTTCTGGTGATATTTGGGGCACTGCATCTATGATTCGATCTCTTAATTGCTCTCTTGAATTGATTGGCACCGAATAAACTTTCTGCTTCAAGGTTCCTCATACGAAGGAATCCATGGGTGTCATATTAGGTGATCGGGGTGGCAAACGTACTATTCCTCCACGTCCAATCCATTGTTGTGGATAATTTATATTCAGCCAAGCTCGAACAGTCATTTTGCGATTTTTTCCAAAACGAAGCAAACACGAGCAAATCTCTAACAGACTTTTTGCTCCTGAAATTTTACCATTTAAATTCGGAACACCCTGTATATACAGTTTATAGCAAATATCAGAATTCGAATAAATTTTTAAAATAGGTTCTTTTTTGACTAAAATGACGACTGCCAGAAGGATTTTTGGCGCATCGAAAATTTTTTTTATCATTTCAATGTCGTGTTCTACCTTACCGACTTACCGACTTTCTATTTTATATAGAATATCTTCAATTAGTTGTAACAAGGGATCATCACCAGCCTAGTTCACCTCACAGCGCCATAAAAATTCACACATATCATCTATAAAGGAATCCTCTTTAGTTTAAAGTAATATATGTAAGGTAAACTTGAAATTTTTAAAGACTACTCCTAGATTGTCGTGTGCGTGGTCGGACCGGCCTGACGGCCGGTCCTCTCCGGCCCCACCCCGGCCTAACCACAACTCATTATAATCACATAAATAATAAATAAACTTTTCGGGTTAACCTAATCCAAATTAATTCTTATCGCATAATATTCCCATTGTAGATATTGGTTCACTTGGTTTAACAATTGAAATTTTCTATACATTTTACATTAATTTCCAGAATACATATATATATATGATGCATGCGCACAGCACGAACATAAAGTACAAAGTCGGTAAGTCAGTAGTCGCTAAGGTAGAGCGCAATATTGAAATGATAAACAAATTTTTTTCGGCGCGCCAAAAATCCGTCTGGCAATCGTCATTTTAGTAAAAAAAGAACCTATTTTCAAAATTTCATCGAATTCTGATTTTTGCCATAAACGGAAGAACAGCCCCCTTTTCCTTTGTACGACTTACATTATTAAATTTGAGTGAACTTTCGCTTGCGTAACCAGAAATGTGTGTGTCTTTCTCCTATAAATTTTTGTCTTTTTCCTATGTTATCCAGTAGATTTGGACTAGAACATTGAGAAATTCAAGTTTCGAACCTGGAGGACCAATGGTTCAAAAGTTATTTGTGTTTAAATTTGAGAGATTTACAGTGCTTTTGACATATAAGAGTGGCGCCATGTTGCTATGTAATAAACATCGTGTGATAATGTAGAGCTGTTACTTTTGAGATGTACACTTTGCACTGGGACAAGCTGTCATAGAACAGTAATTAAAATATACAGAATTTCAAACAGAAGGTATGTGAGTATGTCGGGTAATGGGATGCGGAGAGGGCTGAGCTGTATGCTGTCCCGACCAGTGATGCCAGAATCGAAGATCAGATCCAGATAGCACGGACGGTCCAATGGACGTCTGTTTTACGTCCAATTTACGTCCAAATGTAAACCTTGGGATATCTGATGGACTTGAATTCCGGAGTCCTATGGACATCCGTTTTTCACGTCTTAAGGACGTCCGTAGGACCTAAATTTCGGATGTCCTAGGGACGTCCATTTTCTTCGTCCCAGGTACTTCCGTTGGACTTGAATTTCGGACGCCTTGTGGACGTCCGACTTTTTCGTCAAACGGACGACGGTGGGTCCTGAATCGCGGATGTCCCAAGTACTTGTATTTTTTAAGTCTTATAGCCGTGCTGATGAGTTTCGTAAATATGTACTAGAATGCTCACTTCTCACGCATAAAAGACAGATTTATATTTTTTATATATATATATATATATATATTGGGCACCACCATACAAGTAAGCTTACGTAACACGTGAGCAGAGTGACAGAGTCAGAGTCAGAGTTAACTCGACCGTCGCACAGTGGGGTATCTGGCCGAAAAACGAGAATAAAATATTATAGCGTTATTTATCGGTTCAGGGTCATAACAGGTTAGGTTGTTGGATTCGTCTTGATACCAGCTATAACATTATGACATAAAAAGTATATTTTAACATTTAAAAAATCAAAGTGATTTTTATTTTTTGTCGAAAAATTACTTTTTTCGAAATTTAAAATATAGTATAATATATAAATTCGAACTCTTGAAAAGTAGTGATAATGGAATGCTCTTGGGGTAAGTATACCTGAACTCTGTCCATCGTACTCAAAGCATTCCATTATCACTACTTTTCAAGAGTTCGGATAATCTGAGGACAAAATATTACGAATAAATGTTGAGCAGTACTTAAACATGTACATAATTCTATATTTCAAATTTCGATAAAAATTTGTTTCGACAGAAAGTCAAATTCATTCTGATTTTTTAAATGTTAGAAAACATTTTTTATCTCATAATGTTATAGCTGGTAATAGGATGAATCCAACGACCTACCGTTTTATGACCCTGAGTTCATAAATAATGCTATATCTACAACATTTTAGTCCCGTTTTTCGGCCAAATACTCTACTGTGGCGTCGCGTCGCATCACTGTGCGTTTACGTGAAGTGAGATTAGTTTAGCACTTGTTCCTTGTGCACGTGTCTCTAGTATTCCAATTAATAAAAAGCGTGTGTGAGTGATTTGATAACTCCAATCACTTGTCAGGATTATGTTGGTGAAACTTGTTACTTGTTATATTTATATATTTTCAGTCATTGGAACATTACTGGCAAAAGGAAAATACACAATGATAATTAGGTTGGAGGGAATATTCTACAATATTTTAAAACTAAACCTATCAACACTGGTTAAAATGACTGGTTCCAGGTTTTTTATTCTGCAATTACAAAAGTAATGCAACTGATTTCATAAGAATCAACTGTATAGCTATTTTTAGTAGTGTACGTATTATAATAGCAACCGCACAAAGTCTAATTTACAAACAAAATTATCTGCTTATTTAAGATACGACATAGCTTTCCCTCCAACGTAATATATTCATACTAAAAAATCTTCCCGTTTATTGAACAATGCTTTTCACCAAGAAATTCCAATTTTTAGATGCAGCGAAGATATCCAAGACATCAATTCATCAGAAAGAAACAAGTCTTTCCATACGGATTACATTAGTTTACATTAACGGAGGACCGTGGAAGGAAACACAACAATTTGTAAAGATTTTTTTAGATATAAATAAATAGATTGTTATAAATTGTTATGTATTACTATTCTATATACTATTACTGTAATATTAGTTGTACTATTGTATTGTTCATTGAATAAAAATTAAAATGAAATTTGAATGTTTTATAAACGTTCTGAATATGTCCAGCCATATGTCCCAGGAACTTCCAAATAACGTCCCAGATAGGTCCCAGATACATGCCAGATAGGTCCGAACGAGACGTCCTATGTACGCTACACTTTATAAATGGGACCTCTTTCGGACATTCCTGGGACGTATCTCGGACATATATGGGACGTATTTTAGACATACGGACCTTATTCGTACATTCATGGGACGTACAGAGGTCCGATACGGACGTACATTGAACATCCATCAGACGTCCCGGTGCTATCTGGGGAGGAACTTGCCCAAACTTGCCCCTTCGACGGCTCGGCCAGCTGGAACCCCCCCCCCCCCACTCTTATGTCTACTGCGCTAGCGTTACACACGAACGTACCTCTACTGTTACTTGTCAAAAGCGCTGAAAATCGCTCAGATTTCTCAGAACTCTCATAACTTTTGAACCATTAATCTCCCAGGATTGCAACGTTATTTTTGGCATTTTCTCGTCCAAATTTACTGGATTAAATAGAAGAAAGGTGAAAATTTCTGATTACCCAAATTACAGTGTAACCATATCGTTAATGCTGGAATAGATTGTTTAATCATAATCTGTAGTTACTTACGTTATCATTTCGAATCTCGGCAAGTAATATTCGTTGTCTTGATACAAAACTTGATTCCAGTATCAACGGATTAAACTTTTGCAGTACCTTTTGATCTACGACAAACAAGATAACATTTATCAAATGTGCTGAACTTCCGAATACGTCCACGCCCAGAATTAAATTAAATTTTGGAAATAAGTTTCTTTTTGACTACAATGATGATTGTCAGAAGAATTTTTGGCGATATAGAAAACAATTTTTATAATTTTAATGTCAATCTCTACCTTACCGACAAAGTCGTAAGCGGTCCACATGGTTTCATACCTCTATAAGTAATTCAAGTAATTTGTTTCACACACAAATTTCTAGCCAGACCTAACCTTAACCCAACCCTAACATTTATCTGGATTAGGTATAGACGATACCGCATACACCCACCCAATATTTCTAAGAAGAAACGACTGTGGATACAGTTACGTCTGTCGAGGCTTTCGGGTGTAAGCCGTGTCCTAAAGGAAGAACTTTTCCAATGTTTCGCAATCATTGCAGCTAGCTTCATCAGGGGGTCGGATAAACACACTGATACTGGTATGTCTTGGGTTTGTGCTCCACTTATATGGTGGAGATGGCTGATATTCCGGTTCGGTGAGCACCAATCAAAAGTAGACTTTAATTGGGCGGCCAATAGAGGCCGGCGAAGGACCGGGAGTGGTGAATAGAGAAGACTATCTCCACCACCCCCAAAAGAGGCAGCTGTCTGGTCCTTCCGGGGACCGCCCTACCCACGTTTCCGTTACCCCCCTTTTTTGGGTGACGGTCGTGTGGCCAGGTGGGGATGGGGATGGGAGCGGGGGAGAGGTCGGACGCCGGCGGGATCTCGAGCGAGGAACGAGGTCACCGGGGGTCGTCATGTGGAGCAAGCTGGAGACTCGTGAAGCCCAACGGACGGCCCAGGGAAGGGGGGTAGAAGTGCTGCCCCCCTCCCCCCGGGGCGTGGCCCTGCGGTCCAAGGGCGGGGGTGGTAGGTAGCGTTCCTTTGGAGAGCCCAACCCGATTAGCTCAGGGTAGGTTGCCGTGTGGTTTTTAGTGGGTAGGGGTGAGTCGTTTTGACCGCCCAGTCCCACAGAACCCCGCCTCCATCCCAGGGGACGCGGGGTATATGTAAAGCATTTTTCACACGAAAAAGAAGGTTAGGGTATCAGTTAGGCCTGGATTAGGTCTGGTTAGGATGTGTGTGCGAAACGAATTAATTGAATTGATAATAGAGGTATGTCGGCCGTCTACAACTAAGTCGGTAAATAGATAGTAAAAACTTTTTTTATGAATCGCCAAAAATCCTTTCGACGATCATCACTTTAATTAGAAAGGAACCTATTCTCAAAATTTTATTCAATTTTGAGAATCGACATATTCGGAAGTTGAGCCAACAATTGTAAATACTTATACATATTTATAATATATACCGGGTGTCACAAAATTCCTTCAACATCCGGAAAAGGGAAGTTCCTGAGATCATTTGAAGCAACACTTTCCTTTGCAAAAATGGCGTCCGCTGCTTTGTTAAAGAGTTATTGACGAACAACACGGACCAATCAATGCGCGACCTAGACGCGCATTGGCACAGTCGGCCAGTTGACAGTTGGCGTGTCGCACAGTGCGGTACCTTGATAGGAATTTGGGACAAAAATCAAAAAATTCGCATGGCGTAGCAATAATTAAAATTGTTTTGTTTGGAATTGTTTTAAATGCACTAATTGAACATTGGGAATAGTATTTTAGAATTTTTCAGTCTTTTACACTACATAAATTTGAAAGAAACAATAGGAGGCATAATTTATGTATAAAAGGTGAATTCTTCTCGATCGAAAATTTTCGAACAAAAACAAATGTGCAATTAATACATGTTTCTAACGTTTCGATCCCGATGTGGATCTTTTTCAAAGAATCATTATTGCGTATGTTGTGTAAAAAATGGACAATACATTATAATAAATATTGAAGGTTGTATGAAAACTATTTAAACCTCATGGTGGCAGATATGTAACTTTAAATACTTTATATATAATGTAAAAATGTAATATGGATATATAGTACATATATTACGTCTAGGAAACAGATAAATAACGTTAAATAAAAGATAAATCACGTTAATGATAGTTCGTATAAGAATTCGTTCCCTAACTCTGAATTAAAAAAATCAAAATTTTGCGGGATATCTTCCGTTGTTTACTAGATATCAATACTCTGTCTTATATCCACAAGTTCTCTGTTTTGAAGCAGTTTACATATAGCTTGATATGAAGGGATCCGATGAAAGTGTTGAAGTCTTTTCATCAAATCTTCATTACTAAATTTGCTACTTGTTTCGCGAGTATGATTTAATCGGGTTTTTATAATTTTTTTATGAGTCGTTTCTAATACTTCTTCCGAAAGAAGCCCTATGTGTAAATCGAAACTTTCAATTACTATTTTCTTGAATACTAATTTTTGCATACACATTTCTTATTTACCAACTGATGATTTTATCGGATAATTAGATTACAATCGAACTATGATTATTTTGGTTCATGTCCATTGCATTGCACACGGTGTCGGACGTAGCATTCGCCGAGGGTTAACGTTGGATAACTTTGAGTGTAGCAGTTTGTAGCAGGAACAACTTGTGGGAAATTGAAGTATAATGTCTACTAATTACGAAAAAACAAAAACTACAGGATTTTTTAAACCCTTCTTGAAATACGTCTATTTAAAGGAGGAAAAGGTGACAAAAATGATTTCGACTGTATTATTTACTAGTATAAAGCATATAAGAGACTTACAAATTTTGAAATTTCAGTCACATTAGTTGTACTTTAAGCTATATCCCATAAGACGTAATTCATAAAATTCTTTTTCCTGATACCATGAAACTAAGTGACTCTTCGGATTTATAAACTGCTTGATATAGCATTTTCTTGAGAAGAGAAACGTTTGCAACTAATTCCCTACTAAATTATTTGAATGTTCTATTGATAAACATGATAATTTAGATGTTAAAACATAGTATCAACATAGAATCCTGTGGATATTAGATAATGAATTTTTAGATTTTTGTCCACAGGGTACCGCACTGTGCGTCGGACCGACTGTTTTAACACGCATCTAGGTCGCGCTCTGATTCGTCCGTGTTTTTCGTGCATAACTCCTTAACAAAGTCGTGGACAAATGATCTCAGGAACCTCCCATTTCCGAATGTTGAAGAAATTTTAAGACACCCTGTCTATCCAATGACTTCGAAGTGAATAACATCGCATGAAAATAATATTGAAATATTAATTTACAGGAGTAAAATACAATTGCGTATGTACGTATGTAGAATCACATATGTAATCATGATGTTACGTGTATGGAAGTTGAACAAGATTTTCATTTCCTTTAAAGATTCGTTATTTATCGATTCTGGAAAAATTCAATAATCTATACAGATTAGCGATTATACTTTACCTTTCGGGACAAACACTTCTGACTGAACTTTTTCGTCAAAGGAAGCTTTCCACTGACAAAAATTTCTAGCTATTAAAATACATTTTGTATAGGTTCCTTGTTCTTCTTTGTTAAAATCACACGGCACGTATAGAGGTAAGTCCGAATTATCTTCATGTTTTAAAGAAGCGCAGTCATGCTCTTTAATTTTCATTCCATCATTTAAAATGAATTTCTCAGTAAAAGGTTGTTTATCTTTCAAAACAAAAGCTCGACTTGACGTATCCGGCGCTTGACTTTGGGTAAGAATTTCTAATTCTCTAACAATAGTAGCTATAGGATGTCTATTGTAAATATTTACTTCATGCTTCTTCACCGACGGTACTCCAATTTCTAAAGCAAAGCGAAACCACTTGGATAATGTCACACAATAAGTAGAATGTAATTTTCCATCTTCACCAGTTTCAAAACGATTAATCGATAAATCTGGACCTATCCTTTGAGATACGTCTGCTTTAGTTGTCGTCTGAGCGTTTGTGTTTTTCATGTGCATTTCCGATATATTAATTGGTATCGGTTCTGTCAAAGGTGTTGGTAAAAATTTGTATTCTGTCACCAAGTCCCAAATCGCATGTTTCACTGTGGAACACAATTTTTGTAGCAAAGCTTCGATATTAACTCTACCTTGTTTCCAAATTTTGAATTCGATTAAAGGTGACGAAATCGGTGTTTTTTTATCAAAAACTGATGTTGCGACAATATTTTCAAAGTCGTTCTCCTGAATATTTTCTGGAAAACCATTTTGTGCTAATTTACCGTCGATTAACTCAATCGATTCTTCAGCATCGTCAGTAATTGCTAGTGCTATACAAGCGATTCCTTTGCTACCACTGGAGTGACTTTGATTGTATAAGAAAATATCAGATTCGGCAACCCGTTTTATCGATCCTTCGATCTGCGAATAATCTTGAAAATGGCAATCTGCTTTGTTATCGGTATACTTTGGTATATACAGAAACTGAAGAATATTTTGTCGTAAATAAAATTCTAGAGCGCCAATGTATGGTACACAATGCTTTTCTATGCACAGTTTTATTATGCATTCTGGTGACTTTGGCGGTTGAATGAAATGAACATCGTCAGGTGTCAGTTTACACATTGGATTTCTTGCCAACATAACGGATAAAACTTCTAATACTGCATCGTCTAAACGATTTTGCAAAACTTGAACCAAATCGCGTTTAACTTCTGGTCCTGCTTCCGATATTCCGTGTACCATTAAAACAATCGAATCTTCAGTTTTGTTTAAGATGTTCGATTCTTTTTCGCTAAAAGACCGAACTCTAGGCCGTGTATCATTTGCCACGGAATTATCATTTAACTTTGTCTGCGACAATGAAATTACACTATTACTTCGAGAAACAACAAGTTTTTCGTCACTTTCCGACAGCTTATTTTGCAACATTTTTCCGTCGCTTATTTGTTCGTGGAGTCTTAGATAAAATACGTTTTTATTATTTTCTTGGTAGACGAACATATTATTACGATTAGTTACAGCAAATCTATTCAATACTCCGTGTAATGCTTTTATACCCCGTGAAAGTCCAGACCTACCAGGACCGGTTTTCAGTCGAGGATGTAGTCGAAAAGTAAATTCCCAGACTACCCGACATCGGAACATACCAGGTGTAAAATTTTGTACCGAATCTCTACTTTGTATAGCGTTGATGAACTCGTTTGCTGCTTCCGATTTCCAGTTGAAGTCTTCGCTTGTTTCAGTTTCTAATAGCTCCGAACATTTGCTAGTCTTGTGAAGATTTTGTAAGAGTAAGTATTGATTTACTTGGCGGCAGCTACTTTTTATTTGATTAATTAAAGTCTTCTGAGTATGCCAGTAACTGCTTACTTCGGCTGATGTAATTTCTAAGAACCTGTTAATCGTTACAAATATGAAATCATTTAAAAAGCTCAGTATACTCCAAAATATTAAAGGATTACTAAAGTACATGTGGATTAGGGTGGCTCTTATTTTCGACTTCTGAATTGACTTAAACAGTAAAATAATTAATTAATTGATCATAAAATTGTTTTTCTCGAATATCTTATAAATCATTTACCGCATCGAAAAATATGTTTGATAAAACCTGTAAATCTGACGTCTTTTTTAAAATGCATATTGTTTCGCAGGAAATTGCGTATATTTTTTTATAAAAAGTCAAAAGAATTTTTTGGTTTTACTATATCAAGGGTCAAGGTGTTACAAAGAGAACTGCATGTCAAAAAACTCCGTAAAATGAACCGTTAAATAAATAAGATCAAATCTATGGGACGCTGCTCGGACGAAGCAAGCAGAATGATAATGCTTTAGTCAGCCGAATAAGGATCCCCTTATATTCGCCAGAACAAGCCATCTGACAGAACGTACTAACCTGGTTTTGTATCCAGCATTCTCCAAATTTCTTCAATTTCCTAATATTTCTTTTCGAGACTGTCGCTCCATCTAGCTCGAGCGTGTTGACGGTTCCCTGCTGTGTGAGGTATAAAAGGACTATATAAAGAGTCCTTAAAGGACTCTTAATATTACACCAGGGAACCGTCAACACGGAAAATTTAAGTAATTTGGAAAATACTGGATACAAAACCAGGGTAGTAAGGTTCTGTCCGATGGCTTGTTAAAACGCGAAAACGCGGACAAAAATAATTTTTCTGTTGGTAGATTTAACTTGTTTGAAATTATTAAGAGTGATTTCACTTGTTGGTGGATAAATGAGACATCATTTTCATTTCACTTTCCAAACTTCCATTTCTGTACCCCACAATTAAATACTGAAGTTTAATTAAAAGTTTAGCATTTCCCGAATTTTTTAAAATATCGGTTCATTTAGTACGTTATAACTTAATATATGTATGAATGAGGATTTTTTGCATGTACTCAACTGAAAGCGTGTTTCAAGACAAAAATACAAGAATGACTAAAATGTAAACGGTAATTTTGGTAGCGTACTCAGCAAACAGTTCCAAGCTGGATGTTTTGAGTGATTTTTTACATTTTTTATACAAAGTTAGTTCAATATCATACTTTGTAAAACGATTAGTGCAAGACCGAAGCTGCTTAACACTTTTAAGATTTGATTCCATAAATAAATTATGAGTGCAACGAAAAGAGGCTTCGTAGTGATCCATATTAGTTAATGTTAAACAACTTTACTGAATAATTATTTTTGCCAGTTAATAGTTTAAGACATGTGCAATAACCCATATAAATTGTAAACACCTAAGTCTTTAATTTCACTGTCCAAAACCAAAAATGTTTCCATATATCTGTTGATCATAGTTGGGTGGATCTTATAGTCTCTTGCGCTGATTCTGAATCTGCCCTTAATTTTTCTCCTACACGCACAGTTTTTGAGAAACACGACTTTGAAAAAAATTGTATTTGAATGTTTAAACATTCCTAATATATTAATATTGGATATCACTGGATTCGGGAGGGTCTACAGAATCTTTTGCTGTACAGAACAATTCAATATTATTTATAATAACATCATAGTATTTGTTTAATGTTGAAAAATACGTTTTTTTCAGAGTCATGCTTTCCAAAAACTGTGCGTGTAGGAGAAAAATTAAGGGCAGATTCGGAATCAGCGCAAAAAGCTCTATAAGATCCACCCAACAGCTATATGGAAACATTTTTGGTGTTGTATAGTGTTATCAATGATTATTAGGACATTAATTCTTAATGATTTCATCGTACCTGTAATTAATATAATACATATACATGGATGATCTCATCGTACCATTGACTGATTTAGAAAGCGGAATGCAAAAACTCGAGCACGCCTTAGCGGTAGCCAAAGATCACAGTTTGGAAATAAATTGAAAAAGATGTTCGTGGCTGCACGATAAAATCGAATTTCTCGGGCACATCCTATTGTATACCTACACTATAGAACAGCTCTGTTCTGTTGCCTGAGTCTAAAACAGCACCCGTGGCGAGGATTCGGTAATCGAAGAATGTCAAGCAAGTTGAAAGGTTTCTGAGTCTAACCGGATTCTACCGAAATTTTTATTGATGGTTATTCAACAATCACGATATAAAAATCTAACGGAAAATGGAGGACCAGAGACGTTAGCAAATAATGCAACGGTAAACCCGAAAAATAATATAACTTTTAAGTAGAAACAGAATACAAGGTGCTCTATAAAGTTCGATGAATGATCTCAGAAAATAAAGGAAATAAGAGTTACAAACAAAATACCTTTACTGGCCTTCAAAGTAATCACCATTAGCTACAACACACTTCTGACATCGTTTGTAAAGCTGTTGGAAACTGTCTGCAAACGCATCTTGTGGAATTGCTCGAAGCACCGGAATTTCTTTCACGACAACGCCCGTCCGCATATTGCGATCAGCGTGCTCAACTTTCTCGCTTAACGCAAGGTGACTGTTCTTCAACATCCTCCTTAAGGTCTATTTAGTTTAGCCAGAGCGTCACAGTTCAGAATTTCGGATGTCTGTCACTGTCCGCTCAGAAATTGAGGCGCTTCGAGAGGCTCCCACAAAGGCCTAGCGCTGAAGATCGTGTCAAACCCAGGGGTTCTCAGGCTGGTACGGAGTCATGCGGAGGGTAAGCATGCACGGAGGGGTCCAGCAGGGGTCGGTGTTAGGGCCGCTCCTGTGGGACATAACCTATGACTCGGTGCTGCGGGCGACTCTCCCTCGCGACGCCAGTGTCATCTGCTATGCCGATGACACATTGGTGGTCGTGAAGGGGGAGACGTGGGGAGGGACTATAGTCCTGGCAACTGTAGTGGTGGACGCTGTGGTGGGTAGGATCCAGGGGTTGGGGCTTAAAATAGCCGCCGACAAAACGGAGGCGATGTGGCTGCATGCCTTGCCTCCCCGTCGGCGGCCGCTCCAACTCGGAATCCACGTGGGTGATGCCACTGTCGAGGTCGGTCAGGAGATGAAATATCTGGGCCTGACGCTCGACAGTCGCTGGCGCTTCGAAGTGCACTTCAATCGGGTGGCCCCCCAGGCACAAGGGGTGGCGGTCTCGCTTGCGAGGCTGCTGCCCAACATTGGGGGGCCCGATGGACATATCCGCCGCCTCTATACGTGAGTGGTGCACAGTAAGCTCCTATATGGGGCACCCGTGTGGTCCGACGCTATGTCGGTCAGCCGGCGCAGTCAAGCACTCTGCAATAAAGTGCAGCACCGGATGGCCTTGCGGTCCATAAAGGGCTATCGCACCGTCTCCACCGAGGCGGCGTGCCTCCTCACGGGTCTAGCTTCCCTGCATCACGTAGCAAGGGAGCGGGCGGCCTTGTATTTGGCCGTCCGCTCGTTTCGCAGGGGAGAAGTGGACCCAGATGTCGAGGACAGGATCGAGGAGCTGAAGCGCCAGGCCCGACAAGAAACGCTGGCCCAATGCCGGACGGATATTCTGGCTGCCGACACGGGGCGGCCAATAGTCCGGGCCCTCTTGCCCATTCTAGAGGAGTAGTGCGAGAGGCGAGTTAGGCTCACCTACAGGTCCACTCAGGTGCTATCCGGCCACGGTTGTTTTAGTCGGTACCTGCGGTGGATCCAGAGGGAACCCACCGAGCAGTGCCACCACTGCGATGAGGCTTTGGACACGGAGCGGTATACGCTGGAGGAGTTTCCGGCGTGGTCGGCACCGCGCCGTGTCCTGAGAAGCGTTATAGGGGGGGACCTTTCGCTGCCGGCTGTGGTCGACCACATGGCCGGTGGCGGAAGGTCGTATAAGGCTGTAGTATCCTTCTGCGAGGAGGTTATGGAGCGGAAGGAGACTGCGGAGAGGGAGAGGGAGGCCGACCCCCTCTCCGCTAGGCGTGTAGCGCTGGCGGCGCGCCGTCGCCGGAACGCCCGCTCCTCGTTATGGCGTAGGCGACGGTTAAGGGGAGGCGGGACTAGATAAGTCCTTCCCGCCTCGCCCAGAAAAGGCACCCCAATCCGGTGAGGTCTTTATACGGGGGGGACCAGTCCCACCCCCCTGCTTCCTGTCCTCCCGCGGGGGACGTAAAGATCGTTGGGTCGAGGGAAGGGGGGTGGGAGTAGGGGAGGAGGCGGATGCGGGCGGGGTGCCTGCCTCCGTCTCCTCCTTGTCGCGCGCGGGAACCCCTTTCCTCGGCCGAGAGCCCTTTGAAGGGCTCCTCGAGCGAGGAACGGGGTCACCGGGGGTCGTAGGTGGAACGAGCTGGAGACTCGCGAAGCCCACCGAACAGCCCAGGGAAGGGGGGTGAAGTGGGCAACCTGTTTGCACCCTGATAGATTAGGTATTGCTGGGGGGAGCTTCTCTCCCCCCGGAATGGGGCCCCGCACGGGGCCAAGGGCAAGGGGGTGGCTTGTTGTGTTCCATTGGAGATCCCAGCCGCCCCTGAATAGCTTAGGTCAGGTTGTCGTGAGGATTTTAGTGGGTATTGTGTGCCCTTCTGGCCACGTAGCCCCACATAACCCCGTATTCCTCCCAGGGGGTACGGGGTATCCGTAAAAACATTTCCCTCACGCTAAAGAAAAGCAAGAGGTTCTCAGGCTAAGCCCATGTGTCCCTAGAACTTTTTACTCCCCTTTACATCCCGGAGATGCCTGTGGTAGAGCTGGCTCTGACATCTAGCCAGCATCCGCAGAATATAAAATGCTGTATTTATTTAAAAAGCTATTAACTGGAACTTTTCAGAATTCGTCATGCCAATAGGTTGCGAATACGTTGTTAAGGAATTTAAACGCTATAAAAAATAACAATTGATTCATTACTATAGTCACAAAGAAAAGAATATTATATGACAAATTGTATGAGGAAATAAGTCGTTAAACACTCGTAGATACGTAGAAACATATAAAAATAATATTATTTAATAGCAATAATAAGTAATAATATAGTTATTTAGTGAACAGCTACGTGATCTAAATATTTAGTATTACATGTGACGTGGCAAAATAACCACGTCCCGATTATGCAACAGAAAGAAAACCCCTTGAATAAAATCGATAGGACCGGACCACCAGATTAATTAAGAAACTGCTAGCAGTAAGCGCTCTCTCTGGGACGTCGTAAGCATTAAGTTCCGATACTGTAAGATTTGGGAACGTCGTACCAATTGGTGCGACGAAAAGATTACAGGGACGTAGCGTGGGCTCAGGGGCCCCGACGGAACACTCGCCGCAAAAAGGAAATCCAACTCTGCCGTCTCAAAGGCTCACTCGGAACGCCGGACAAAACAACACCCTCTGCAGAGAAAATCTAAAGGAACGTCGAGCCCAGGCCAAGCAACCTGGAGACGCCGACGAGGGACTAAGGGACCACGAAGAGAACACCGAAGAATCGTCCCGTCGAGGTCTCGTCCCGCAACGTCGGACCGAACTACCGATGTCGGACTCCCTATCCTTATGGCCGAAACATACTAGCCCGGCCCGGCCCACAGTGGGCCAGATCGCCGCGCTAGCTGTTCATGAGCTAAAAAATTAAAGTCGTCATATCGATTTTTAACCAATGCACAGTGATTCTTAAATGTCCATTACATTCGAAAACGATAATATTAATTAAAGTCATTAAAAACTCTTGTTACAATAATCGTTCAAAGATCAAACTTTTTCAGATACGATTTATCATCGAAAAAATTCCGTTTCTTCATAACGATGTCCTAGAAAACCTACTGAAGATTAAGTGTCCAAATTTTTTTTATGTGAAGAATGTATATCTATGTTGAGAACGCACCAGGAACTAAACATCATTGTTCATAATTTATTATAAAAAAAATATTTAGTCTACTAAGGAAAATCGTCAAAGTTTTTCACCTTTGACAAGGGATAAAGTTGACATTGGCAGCGATTGACACGGTCTAACAAAGTGGAACATATTCGGCAAGATCTTCTCTAAAAGATCGCTCAAAATTCACATCCAGCCGTATCCAGCTGTCGAAGTTATCATAGTTTAAAGGATCGCGTGTCACGCGCACAGTGGTGAGTTCGATCGAAATTGTGACCAAAATAGGAAGGAGTACGACAATTTAGTCCAAAAGTGATACTATGAGGTTTTTCGGGTCGCTGATTACAAATTTGATGTCAAAAGTACAAAAACAAAATCGCGGATACCGTATGCCTTATTTTCTGTTCAGTTTTTTACCTGCAATATTAATGTATTTACTTGAACATTTAAACGTAGTCTTCGTCAACCAGGTTTATGAAAAGGCCTTTAGGCATGTAAAGGTGTGAATCACCTAATGTCATGAACAAGAAGAATCGAGTAATGAAGGGTACCGTTACCTTTGCACCGTACTAAATGGTCGCGGGTAGATACCCTTCGGCCAAGCTTAACGACCGCGAGGGTTTTTTGGGACCGTATTTTTAATCCTTAAAAAGGTCTCCTAGTCACGAAGTCATTAAAAAAGCAGGTACGAGGGCATATCCTTCGTGCTGCTATTCTTTTCGCGCGGACATACGGACCTTTGTGGAGGAATACGGTTCTTGCGACGCGACGGAACAACTAGACCACAAAACCTTCCTGGTATTTGCAAGGCCCAAGAAATGAGTGTATTTTTAATGGTTTTAAAGCGCGAGAAGCGCTTGATTGCCATGAACCGTTATGGGACTTCCAGACTGAGGGAGTCTTCTTCCTCCGCCAAACAGAGGGTTGTTTTTGAGGTAAACAAAACATCACTCGGAGGCCTACAAAGGAACAGACTCCACCCCCGCGTCTTCGGAAAAGGCGTTACCTTTTCCAAAAAAGAGTATAAATACGAACTAAGACAAGTGAGGTGGCAGTTACTCATTACAGTGAACGTTACAATATCGACAAGATATCGGCAACCAAGAAAAAAAGCGTGTTCGTGAAACAGTATAACTTGGTCACAGTGTGAATATATTTAAGTGAAATCTACTTGTAGATTATACACATACTCATTTTTCATCTCATATTTGGTAAGTACACAACATTTAAACATTTATTACATCAGTAAATTTGCATTTAACGTCTTACGTTAAAGATACAAGTACAAGAGTGGTACAGAGAATGTGTCCGTATTCGTTGGTCCGTAATTCGTAATCGTCGTCCGTGTGTCGTAGCCGTAAATCGTGATCGCGTTTATCGTGGTTCGTATCGTCGCGTTTTTAGCAAAAGCCGTCTTGCGTCTTTCGCGGTCTGCCTTTATTGATGTCCACACCGGTGCGTTTTGGCACACCTATGTGGTCTTTTCGTGAGCTAGTCGAGGTACGGGCGATGGCACTGGCTTGTTTGCTTGTCAGTTCATTCCCCCGGTCCTCGACTGTTTACAGTGTCTAAAAACGTGTGATTAGGTGTGCTTGGCACACGACGTTTGTTGATGCTACGAGGGCAACGACTCGGTCGATTGGTGGCCTTCTCGATATGCTGATTCCCACATTAAAGACAGCAGGAAAACATATGGATGATTACCAGTTTCTAATAGACGAAATAGGAAAGAAAATAAATCTCACCCCTGAAAATGCCAAGCAACTAAAAGTAAAGTTGCAAGAATTTACCTATGCTTTAAAAAAATGGTTAAACTCACTTTCTATATCCAAATTCAATATTTGAAAATATTACACATTCGAGTTCGGCTAACATGAGTCCAGGTTGTTCATCGAATACACCATTTCAAAATCTTTCGCAAAGTTCTAAACGGAGAAGAGTCGCACCACTTATTCAAAATTTTTCATCAGACGAACTAACTTATGCAGCTTGTTCTTCATTATATAAAAGTGGTAAGCGAAGTATTGCAAAAGTTGTGCAGAAAGCAGATGAATATGTTAATAGCAGTGGGAACAAAATATTGAAGCCAGTGAAACTTAGTTCAGAGGAAGCTTTGTCATTGTTTATTGATAGTGATTACACTAAGGTATCGTATAATGTTATGCAATCTTGTCTTAAAAAAAAACATGCCGATGTTTTCCTACTTATAACGTAATTCGTGAAGCCAAAAAAGATTGTTATCCAACATGTATTAAAGTAACCGAGATTTCTGCAGAAGTAAGCGTACAAAATCTTGTTGATCACACAACCCATAGATTATTTAAGTTTTTAGAAAATTCTGTAGACTCCGGAAATGTACGACAATCACTTACCTTTTTATTCAAATGGGCTGCGATGGGAGTTCCGGTCACTCCACATACAATCAAGCATTTTCAGACAGTAACCATACCGATGAATATTTGTTTGCAATATCTATAGTTCCCTTAGTTTTAAAATCAAATGGATATACTTTGTGGATAAATCCGAGGCCTTCTTCTACTAGGTTTTGCCGACCAATTAAAATTATGTTCAAGCACGAAACAAACGAGTTAATTAAAAATGAAACTAAAAATATACAGCACCAAATTTCAAACATTCTCCCATATACCGTTATATTACATAATAGAGACATAACAATTAATTATCAATTTAAATTAACAATGATATATGGAAAAACTTTTAGCGCTATCACTGACTCATCCAATCAATCGTGTGTAATTTGCACAACAACACCGCGAATGATGAACAACCTAGATTTATTAAAAACACTACCAATAAACAGATTTTTATAAGTATGGTATCAGTATTCTCCATGCTTGGATCAAAAGTATGGAATGTATATTACACATTTCGTACCGTTTAGAATTAAAGAAGTAGCAAATGCGAAAGAAAGATGAAAAAACAGTATGAGGAAAGAAAAAAGATGGTGCAGACAAAATTCAAAGAGGAAATACATATCTTGGTGGACACTGTGAAGCAAGGTCATGGCACAACCAATACCGGAAATGTCACAAGGAGATTTTTTAGCAATTATTCGACAGTAGCCAACATTACAAGTATTTTATTATTTCCTATACATTAAATACTAAATAATAGATGATAAAATAATTAAGTAAATAATACTGATTATAATATTACAGGTGTGAAGGAGGAATTGATACGTAGACTTGGCGTTATTTTAGTTGCTTTATCAAGTAGCAAACAAATTAATCCTGATCTATTCCACGAGTACGCAATGGAAACATTTAATATATACGTAACAGAATACGATTGGTACTACATGCCCTCAAGTCTGCACAAAATTCTATTTCATGGCTCAGACATTATTAAAAGTGCTGCTTTACCAATTGGAATGTTCTCAGAAGAGGCAGGAGAATCGCGAAACAAAGATTACCGAAATATTAGAAAAGATCGTACGAGAAAAATTTCGCGAATAGACTTAATGACCGATCTCTTCCACACTACACTGTATACATCCGACATTTTCAGATCCTCAATTTGTAACCTAAATCACAGAATAGGTAAACAGGGTGACCGATTTAAAATGTTTGAGGACGATATAAAAAAATTAATGTTAAGGGAAGACGTCGAAGACGATTCTTAATTAGATTACATTTTTTTACAAAAATATATGATATATATTATATGTATTATATGTATTATATGTTTTATATGCATTATATGTATTATATGTATTATATTTTTTATATGTTTTATATGTATTATATGTATTATATGTATTATATGTATTATATGTATTATATGTATTATATGTAATATATTTCTTATAAAAATGTTATTATCTTTGTTAATAAGATTATTGTATAGATTTTTATTTACTAATAGATAAATGTAATTATAAGTCGAAAATCCGTATGCTCAATTGATTATAGTCAGTAACTCTGTAAAATATAATACTTAATCTTGTTTGAATATTTGTAATTCTTTAAATAAGACAGTAATAACATAGTTTTGTTTTTTCATTAAACGTAATAAACTTAATTCATTGAAAAATTATGGATTACTCGTGTTTGAACACCTGAACAGCCAGTTTTCAATTATTATTTATTATTCACACGATTTTTCAGACATTTCCGGTGGTGTGACAAAAAAATGTTTCCTACAAAAAATAATCAGTAATATGTACTCTACAAATCTCAATACAAAAAATTTAAAGAATTATTTTTTTGAATAAAAAATTGAGGTCATGTTGATTATTTATTCATCACTATATATTTTTTATTTAATAACATTATAACTGACGTCAAGACGAATCCAACGACCTATTTATTGTGGCCTTTAGGTTTTGAAATAATGGTGAAATAGGCGTGAACAACTACCGAGCCGTTCTGGCCCACTGTGCGGCCCGGCGACTAATGTGTTAGGAATAGGGGGACTCCATATACAGGGTGTTCACGCTATTACTAGCCAGCATTTTTTGTGTAAATAGTAAATATTAGAAAACAATGATAGAGGAAAAAATAGTACTGTTTTTTATGCGCAGCACAATGACATATGCATTTTTGTTTTATTTACATTATTTGGATAGAAATGAAGGTGACCTTCAATTTTTTAAATGGAATGCTATACATTTTTTTATGTCGTATGAAAGCGTGTGTCAAGACGAATTCATCCATGTACTATACAATGACCTTCAAGGTCATGCAAGGTCAGAAATGGAAGAAATGGAAGAAACAATTTGAATATTGCGTACCAATGTGTTTACAAGTATTTTTTATTGATGAGGCTACAACAAATGTTCAAAATGGCTTCCTTATGCATGAATACACATTTCGGCTCTATTAATTACGTTTTTGGTAGCTTCTTCTAGTGTGGTTCGAATTATTAACCCACATGCTTGTGTTATTTTGGTTTTCAAGTCGTTTATATCGCTGGGCGGCGTCTCGTAAACTAGTTCAAATTGTTTCTTCCATTTTTTCCATTTCTGACCTTGCATGACCTTGAAGGTCATTGTGTAGTAGACGGATGAATTCGTCTTGACACACGCTTTCATACAACATAAAAAAATGTATAGCATTCCATTAAAAAAATTGAAGGTCACCTTCATTTCTATCAAAATAATGTAAGTAAAACAAAAATGCATATGTCATTATGTTGCGCATAAAAAACAGTACTACTTTTTCCTCTATCATTTTTTTCTAATATTTACTATTTACAAAAAAATGCTGGCTAGTAATAGCGTGAACACCCTGTATATATTAAAGCATTACTTCGCCGGCCCGGGCCGGGCCGGGCTAAACTAAATAGACCTTTAGGGTGCGCTCATACGGGTGCCAACTCCAGTGGACAGTGTCAAAAATCATAAATCTCGAGTACTGGTTGACGGCCTGGAGACCTTTTCTTTCGATACGCACCGCAGCAAGCCGTCAACCAGTGTTCGAGATTTATGATTTTTGGCACCGTCCCCTAGAGTCGGCACCCGTATGAGCGCACCTTTATTCTCCAGATTTGGCGCCGGCAAACTTCTTCGTGTTTTCCCGCCTTAAATTAGCCCTGAAAGGCTTACGTTTCGCAGAAGTTGCGAATATTCAACAAGGCGTAACCACGGAGCTGCCTGCGATTCCACAAGAAGCGTTTGCTGACAGTTTCCAACAGCTTTACAATCGATGTCAGAAATGCGTTATATCTAATGGTGATTACTTTGAAGGCCAATAAAGGTATTTTGTTTGTAACTCTTGTTTCCGTTATTTTCTCAGACCATACACTGAACTTTCGAATCTCATCACCAGAGTCGCCAAATGAGGGAAAGGAGCACGAACTAAGAGAAAAAATTATTCTCCCCCTCCCTCTCCTCCTCTAATCCTTTTCCGTTCCGCCACCACCTCCCCTCCCCCCTCTCTGTGCCAATACCGCACACATACACAACAGAATAGCGTCGTATAGAAGAAAAGTAGAATGGAAACAGAAGTCTTAATCTGACGACTCGCTGAAAAATACGAGCTTGCCGTAATGTAAGTTAAGTAAAATGAACTCGTATTTTCCCCTTGCACTGCCTGGCTGGGTGGGAGTAACCTATTATACTGGAGCACCAGGCGTGCTCTAGGAGGTAGTACGTAAATAAATACAGTATTGTCTTAATAGTTGTCAAAATACTGTTCTCTGGGCCGACAACTTTCGAGACAACTGGCTCGACTTGTAATTTATGACTGCCTGGACAGTCTACCGCGCCGAGACATCAATAGAAAGCCGAACGTAGAGAAGGACAGAATGATACAAGTACTGATCGCGTGGCCGAAGCGTGTCGCCGTCGCCGGAACAGTTTAAAGGCCCGCGTGTTCTCATAACGTAATACCAATGAAAAATGCCTTATTTTCCATTATTTTTTATGGGACTTTCACTGGCTCATTTCTGGCATTTTTCTGGCAATATTCTGATTAAAACAAGACAAAACACGATATAATTTGGCCCATCAGAAATTTCTTGAAAGTTGTCGGAGTACGCAAAAGTTGCCGTAGTTCCTACTAGTGAATTTTCTACTTAATTGTCATTATTTTTATTAGATTTTACTGGCTTATTATGGTTATATATATAACCCTATCCTGGAATTTTTCTGATTAAGACAAGACCAAACACGATATAATTTGGCCCATCAGTAATGTCTTGAAAGTTGTCGGAGGGCATATTTACTCTACTTGTGAAGCATAATTTATAATTTAACATACAATTAATATATTTGATAGCATATAATAGCAAGTAAATTAAATGGAACTTGGAAATGGAATGGAAACTTGACAGCTGTGTTGATCATTTGAAGCGTTTAAAAAAATAACTTCCACTTCCGGCACGATATCTTATAGAAGCACTAAAAGGGTATAGCCGGATAAGATGGTCAAAAATGCCCTTGAACCGAATTGTATCGACGAAGTGTCATTCGATAGGACACCAAAAAAAAGCATACTGTGCAAAATCTCAACCCTGTATCTCGATCGGGAGGGTAGTTATGGGGTAAAATCGAAAAATCAGTTTTTGGACTATTTTCCCTAGTTAATTATGTTTAAAAATTCTGAGAAAAATGTGACATATGTAAAGTATCCAAATGCATACTTCGCAATTGATTTCAGATTTTTAAATTGAAAATTCTGCTTGTAAAAAATCAAAAACCTCAAAAAAATCGAAAAAATGCAGATTTCACATGGAAGTTCTAGAGTGACAACTTTTATATTTTTACAGTAGCGATATATTGTTATTGGCATGGTTCATGAATTTTTTCAGATTTTTTGGTTTACTGCGCCGTTGTCAAAAAAAATAAAAACCGATTTTTTCGACGTTTTTTCCAGGAAGAACTAAGTTAACCTTAAAATTATAACGTTCTATTTATTTTTTAAGACTATAAGGCTCTGATAAACCTTGAACATTTCTAAAAAATAATTAAACAATGAAATCGGCTTGATTAGTATTTTTACTGTCAGCCTATTAGACCTGAAAGTATTAAACAGATTCCCAACAGATCGGTTGGCTCAGCGCGTTGAGCGTTCGACTGTTAACCTGCTTATACTAGGTTCAAGCCCGGCATACGTATACTTTTTTTTTTACTTGATTATTTCTTTTTTTTACGTCTAACTGTATAATAATCAATGGTATTTTTGTAGATTTCTTTTAGAAGCAATATTTAAAACATATTTTAATTCGGTTGTTGCTTGCACGTGGCAGCAATTATTTATTACCTCTCACATGCTCGATGCCTCTAAAAAATGATAAGACCTGTTGAAATATCGAGGAAGATTTTTTTCTCATTCAATCAATTCAACCAAGAAGAAGTGATACCGGTCATTAATGAAGATAGTGACGAAGACTGAGGACATCACATGATGAAATATTGAAACATGCTTTTACACAACGGTATGGTTCATACACAATAATTGCTGTTCCGCACTAAAGACGAGGTACCATAAACGAATAATTCAAAAGAATAGTATTACAATGGATTTAGTCTATAACGGAGTATTTAAAACTCGAAGACACGTATAGATTTACTACAGAAAATATTTAATACTACCAGAATTAAGAAGATGCATAAATAAAAATTATTGATAATAACAATTGCTCCAAAATTTTTTTTCCGAATTTGACCTTAAAATATTGTTTAAATATTTAAATATTGCTTTTAAAAGAAATCTACAAAAATACCATTGATTATTATACAGTTAGACATAAAAAAAAGAAATAATCAAGTAAAAAAAAAGTATACGTATGCCGGGCTTGAACCTAGTATAAGCAGGTTAACAGTCGAACGCTCAACGCGCTGAGCCAACCGATCTGTTGGGAATCTGTTTAATACTTTCAGGTCTAATAGGCTGACAGTAAAAATACTAATCAAGCCGATTTCATTGTTTAATTATTTTTTAGAAATGTTCAAGGTTTATCAGAGCCTTATAGTCTTAAAAAATAAATAGAACGTTATAATTTTAAGGTTAACTTAGTTCTTCCTGGAAAAAACGTCGAAAAAATCGGTTTTTATTTTTTTTGACAACGGCGCAGTAAACCAAAAAATCTGAAAAAATTCATGAACCATGCCAATAACAATATATCGCTACTGTAAAAATATAAAAGTTGTCACTCTAGAACTTCCATGTGAAATCTGCATTTTTTCGATTTTTTTGAGGTTTTTGATTTTTTACAAGCAGAATTTTCAATTTAAAAATCTGAAATCAATTGCGAAGTATGCATTTGGATACTTTACATATGTCACATTTTTCTCAGAATTTTTAAACATAATTAACTAGGGAAAATAGTCCAAAAACTGATTTTTCGATTTTACCCCATAACTACCCTCCCGATCGAGATACAGGGTTGAGATTTTGCACAGTATGCTTTTTTTTGGTGTCCTATCGAATGACACTTCGTCGATACAATTCGGTTCAAGGGCATTTTTGACCATCTTATCCGACTATACCCTTTACAGTCTTAGGTAAGACAATTGAAGTAGTTAAGTAATAAGTAATACGTCATACTATTTTAAGCATAACACAACGTTTTTTTAGGCTATCCAACGTCAAGGAAAAGGAAACGCACGTAGCAAATATTTAAACGACTTATTTTATACAATCGGAAAAATAATCACCAATAAGTTATTAATAAAAGTGTTACCATCGCATTGGTATTTTAAACAATAGAGTAAATAATACAATTTTTCTTTCTTTTCATTCACTATCCTCTTCCGTGTTCTTCACCTACTCCATAATGTCGATAAAACCAAAAAATAATGCAAAAGAAGGCATTTTTAATTGGCATTTCATTGTGAGAACACGCGGGCCTTTGATCTGTGCCGATGACGACGACTATGCACATCTCTCTCATTCCCATGCGCTGTTATTCCTTGCAAATGAAACTTTCATCGTCGATTACACCACTAAATAAACTTGAAATCATATCGTGTTTGGTCTTATTTTAAACAGAAAAATGCCAGGAATAAGCCAGTAAAATCTCAATAAAAAATAATGAAAATTAAGTAGTTTAAAAATTTGGTTCATGTGTCGATGTAGTGGTGTTCACACCGATATACCCGAGCCGACATAATTAATCGCTGCCCTGCGGCCCGGCGCAGCGTTGACAGGCAGTGGAATGGGTAGGCACTGCGGCAACTATCGCGTACAGCCCTCCGACAACTATCAAGACATTACTGTATATAATTTTATTTAGAAAAGCGGATTTGATACTCGTATATCATTTTTTATAAACACTGTTAACATCGATTTATGTGCCTTTAAATATCACACAACTATAGTGGAATACATTTTTTCTGTCAACAATAACAACCAAGATATTTAAGTGGCTTGCCTTAGATTAGGGATCGGCACATTTCTTTTGGGAGGGGCCACAACGTAAAACTTTTAGACTACGGAGCCGGGTAGCAAGCTCGAAGATATTTACATGGATAGATAATTCTACTCATAGAGCAACGAAAACAGAACAGGTTCAAAATTTCTTTAGTAGCAAGTGATATTATTAGATAATTTTTTCTATATTACGTAATTTGATTTATTTTTTCGTGTTCATTAACCTCACGGGCCTGATTAAAAACAGGCGGCGGGCCTTATTTGGTCCGCGGGCCATAATTTGCCGACCGCTGCTTTAGATGACTCGCCTTGCATATGACTGGTATTATAAACATATAAATCTGTGATTCATTTGTTTAACGAGAGAAATTATAGCTCACTAAATTTTCTTCTTCTTTTGTTTGGTATGAAGTTTCCGTACCAATTTTAGATACTCTTATTACTCGATCAACATAAATTTTGTCTTATCAAAACTATACATACAGAGTGTCTCAAAATTCCTTCAACATTCGGAAATGGGAGGTTCCTAAGATCGTTTGAGGCGGCATTTCCCTTTGCAAAAATGACGTCCGTGGTTTTGTTTAGGAGTTCTTTACGAAAAACACGGACCAATGAGAGCGCGATTACAGCGAACGGAGTCCGATTCGGAGTCGCCGTAGGCCGAGCCAGAATCAATCCGCTGTACCCGCGCTCTGATTGGTCTGTGTTTTTCGTTAATAACTCCTAAACAAAACCGCGGACGTTATTTTTACAAAGGAAACTGTCGCTTCAAATGATCTTAGGAAACTCCCATTTCCGAATGTTGAAGGAATTTTGAGGAACCCTGTATATTGATCTTCTACTTCTATATCAAATTTCGTCAAAATCAGCAATTGGGATTTTTAGATGACCTCTTGTCTACGGAAGAAAGGAGTTTACACGTTCAAAGTGAGCTAATGTATAGTTAGATGTATCTAAACAGTAGTGTATTAAGCATATAATTAAACCTTGCAAAAATTACTTACCTACAATGAAAATAAACGTTGACGTAATCACTTTCTACATTCAAAATTAACCAGAAGTTTGGTAAAAAATTTTCACGATTATCAAGATCTCTTAGCCACTGGAAACCTTGTTTTGAATTATATTGTCCTTTACGTATACCACTTAACTCGGATCTCCTTCCTGCTGTATTCAAATCTTCAACGTCATAGGTTTCTCCTTTACTATCGATTCTAGGATTGTGTTCAGCCGTGTTCTCAATTACATTACTCATTTGTAATTTGTTCTTCTCTACACTATCTACAGTATTACCTTAAATAAATAACATTGAACTTATTACGACTTAAAAACGCATTTTGTATTACAATTCTCTATTCACTCAATTGCTCAAAGCTAAAGTATAAAAAACTCAACACTATGACAGTAAAACGTACCATGCGTAACTTTTGATTCTTCTCTGTCGTTTCTGGAATCCTTTTGCGTTATTATAGTTGGTACGTGTTCCATGTTCTTTACGAAATAAAACAACTTTGCTTCTTCCTGAATACGATAGTTGTCAATTTCAAGAGTCTTTAATTCATTTAGAAACTTTGGCTTGCTATCCTCGGAGGGGAAAACAAAATGTAAAGGAACTTTCTCCAGTTTACAACTAAATCTGTCTGAAGATTCTGAAACATGATTTGCCACAAATTTTAAAATTTCTTCATTGACAGAAGGTCGATCTAACAGGGCGGTTGCCGTTTCGTCTTGTAGAAGCCATTCAATTTCATCTTTTAAATTATTTATTGCAGTATGCTGATTTAAAGGAAGATGAGCCATTTTTTCTTGAAAAAATTCACTTCTAGTATTATTTTCGGAACTACTCCCACTTTCGGTTCGTAAACTACCGATAGGAGAACCGCTACAAAATGACGTTGTACGTAAACCAGAGTAGCGCTCCAAATTTATTTCTATAACTTCCCTCGGAAGATTTAAGCAGATGATATCCAAAGTGATTTTCAGATCAGATGGACTTACACCTGTTACACTCTTGTTCTTATAATCTTCCATTTTCTGTAAAATTTCCATGAAGCAGGTTGGCAGAGTTTTGACCGGAACAGTACTAAGGCCGGATCTCGATTGGAATCGAATAGAACAACTTAATTGCAAAAAAAGAGGTTGTTCTTTCTCGCAAAGGTTTTCTTCATGCAAACTGTTTGACAAATATTCCCCAGAGTCATGACTTGACAGTCTGTGTGTAGTTCTGGCAGGCCACACTAAATTTTCCGATTGAACTGTTAACAAAAAATTCAATATCGATAGTTGATATTGGTAATTTCATGCGAAATGATCATATTTTATACGTTTGTAGAACAAAACACTGGTTTACTACTACAGTTTTCAGGTCTACATTTTGAATAAAAGTATTGGATAAATTATAACTATGTAAGTAGGTACAGTATATTTTCTATAGACGCGACAGCCTCGGGGAGATTTGGTCGCATCTATCGTACAGGGAAGTTATTTTACCACGTTTTTATTAGCTTGCTTGTCTGTCTCTTGTCTGTTCGGTACAAATCTTGCAATTGATTTTAAACTAACTTCCCGATGAGCTAGAGACTTGAAACTTTAAACATAGCTCTTAACTGGATGACAATGCAATATTAAAAAGAAATTTTTTTCTAAATTGTGCGTTTAGGAGATAAAAAATATTTAAATATTCCCCTTCATCGCTGGCCGCGCGACGCATGGTAGTACGTCATCACTTAGTGTGGTGTTTATAAAGTATTATAATAATGTTTGTTTACGCAAGATAATAGTAAGGAGTGTATCATATCATTTGCAGTGCAATAATATTTTTAGTGATTTAGGGGAACTATTCATGCATCAATTATCTATTGCATGCGCTTCACGTTTTTTGTTTCAAATCTTGCAACTGTTTTCATACCTTTTAAAAATTCACAATCACAAATTTTCAGGACTGTCTGTATGGGGTTAGGAATTTGTGTGGGACTAGGAAAAATTATTTTATACTATTCAGTCCGTCTTTAAGAACGTGGTATTTAAAAAAAAAAGACCGAGCCGAACGTAGAGAAGGACAGCGTGTGTAAAGAGAGACCACGCGCGCGCCTTTGACCTGTGTCAGCGACGACAACATTTAAACCACTATAAATTGGTGGATCACACCAATATACCGAGTCGAGATCAGATTACTAAGTTGGGGGGGGGGGAATATTCTTGGTCGCATCTATTGTATAGACCTTGTCGCGTCTATAGAAAATATACTGTATGTATAATATCATGTTACTCTACGGAACGGCAAAAATAAGAAAAACTTCATTTATTATGTCGTAGAATGTCTAATAGGAAATGTCCAATTTCGTATCAATCGTATTTCGATTATTGAAACAACTGTTTTCTTATTGATAAGATGTGTGTTCTTTCGTGCCATTTTTAAGCTTTTAAATAGATAAGTCCTTCAACCATTATCATTATTGTTTTTCTAACATTTGGATATTTGAAATTTTGCGACCGTTGAAGAAAATTTCAATAGATTATTAAAATTTAATTATTTAAAGAATTATTTTAACAATAAATTATTATTGAAATAATAATTCAAATAATGAATATAGAAACAAATTATAAAAATTTTTTTATTTCAAAGTTGTTTAAATTTTAAATAACAAAAAATAACTACGTAAATAATAAATATACAGGGTGGACGATTTGTCTAAAGACAGTGAAATATCTCAAGAATTATGCATCGGATCAAAACAAGTGGGTAATGAAAGTTGTTCGTCGCGAAAGGGGACATCCAATGATGTCAAACTTAACCCCCTAAGGGAAGATAAAAAACTTAAATGAAAACCCCCATTTTTCATTGCAAATTTGGATTCGCCAGAAAAAAATACACAAATTTGACCTAGGAGTTTTTGCATTTTGGTTCACAGATGGCGCTGTAATGAACAAAAATCAAAATGGGTACAAAATCGTTGAAAATTGGGGATATCTCGAGAAATACACATCAGATCAGAAAAATAAAAGTAGACGTATTTGATGTTTTTAAAAATGCTATTCAATAACACCAAATTTACCCCCCCCCCACCAAATATGGAATCAAATATCGAAATTTTCTGGAACAGAAACTACCACCACTATTTGAAGATGTTGCCTTGGACGTTCGAGAAAGTATGTGGTTTCAAGTCAACGAAAAGTTGTAGAGCGAAAGGGAAGAAACACAATTTTTGACTTTGGGACTTTGTTCAGACTACTAACGAAGTAAACATACCAAAAGACCCCTCTCCTAGGGGTGAGCGGGCTGCAGGGGGCACTTTGAAGGTTCCTTGTTACGGTTTTTCGCTTATGTCTCGGAAACTATGCGTGCTAGCAATACATAAGTCCATTCTATACAACATTAAAGCTGACAAAATGTGCCACAGCTTTTCGTTATGTCACATAGTTTCCAAGATATCCGCGCTCAAAATGATCTGATTTTGAAAACAAATTTTGCCTTCTTAATATCCGGTATTATATTTTGCACCGGGGATAGAAATTTGTTGGTGGTGAGCTCCCACCTATACATCTGAGGAGGCAGCTCATGTCCTAACTAGAGCTCGAACTTTTACCCGGGTATATGAGATACCCGGGTACCCGAGTACCCATGAGATACCCGGGTAGAGCAAAACTACCCGGGTATCTTATAAGACAGCCGTGTCCTCGGATACCCGAGTATCTCATGAGGTCTCATAACTGGTTACAAGAGCTATTATTACCTGTGCCACAGCGCCATATGCTTTACTTGATTATTAAATTAGTTTATATTTTACAAAAATGATATATACGACTAAGTATTTTCAAGAATTGTCTTTATTAATTTGGTTCATCCATTAATTTAATATGAATATTTTGCATGAAGATCCGCAGTCTATTCATGAGATACCCGGGTACTCGGGTAATTTTTGTTTACCCGAATACCCGGGTATCCGGGTAATGCTTTTTACCCGAGTACCCGGGTACCCGAGTAATTTTTGTTTACCCGGGTATCTCACGGGTAACCCGGGTACCCGGGTATCTCATAAGTCACAGCTCTAGTCCTAACCACATCTGGACTTGGTGATATGTCCTCAGAGAATGTTGTTTCGCTGCCCCTTCAGTTGGTGGGAGGCATGAGATGTCCCGTTTGATATTGTTCATCGATTTAACAAAGGATTGGTAACGGTAACCGTCTACAATGAAGACGGTGGGCATACTCCAACATCCCCCACGATGTCTGTAGACTAGTCACGTATTAATCTGGTTATCAGAGAGGGGTTAAACCGTATAGTCCAGTCAATGAATGCTTAAAAGGGGGTGTAGAGGGAAATGGAAGGAACACAATTTTTGACTTTGGGACTTTGTTTGGGCTAGTTAGGAGGTAAACATACTAAAAGTCCCCACTCCTAGGAGGTGAGCGGGGTGCAGGGGGGCACGTAGAAGGTCCCTCTTTTTGGTTTTTCGCTTATATCTCGGAAACTATGCGTCCTAGCGATAAAACTATTCTATACAAAATTAATGCTGACAAAATATCCCACAAGATTGTTTCTATTCAATTTTTCGGTATCTCGCACAATATTCGAGATATCCGCGCTCATAGTTCACTAATTTTGAAAAAGATCATTTTTACCTCATGTTTTCTGCCTTCCTTGACTAGCTAACTCTTCGGCCTTTCGTCCTACGAAAAAGTGATGAGAAAGGAAGTTGTTGAGCATTAAATATTCTTCAAGAAGATATCATTTTTCTTATTTTATCTTCAACCGTTTAAAAGTTAGACCAATTGTAACTTTATGTGTAAATTCCGAGATTTTGAAGCAAAACTTAATTTTCGAATTTTTCGTTATTCCACTGCTCTAGCTCTATATGTATAATAAGCCAATATATATATATATATAAGTGGCACATAAAGAAATTATATGTATATATGTATTATGTAATACATTTTCAGGTACATATGTAGTTCTTCAAAAGTAAAATCGTTTGGTATCGTTGAATACTATTTTCGACACTCCGAATCTAATGGAATCTAATGAATTTACACCGTATAGTACAATAATACAGTACTAATTGTTACCAAATCCTGGCTCTCTTGGGGCGGGAGGGTCCTGGCTCGTCATGTAAACTTGGTCCTGGTGTGGATTCTGCTTCGTTTTCTTCTCCATCCGTTGAGAAAGGAGATAAATCTTCGAGGATGACTGGTAGAGGATCGATGTTGAGTTCTTCATCCTCATTGTCCGAAAGGGGGCCTCCATTGAGACAGTTCCCCTGGCAATTTTGGCAGGCAGGGGAACACTTGAGAGATGCCTTTCTACATCCGCATTTGGTGGTGGCACAATCCTTTGTGCACCGACAAAAAATCATTTTTAAGCTGCGGTGAGCTCCCACCCATACATCTGAGGCGGCAGCTCATTTCCCAACCACATTTGAACTTGGTGATATGTCCTCAGAGAATGTTGTTTCGCTGCCCCCTCAGTTGGTGGGAGGCATGAAATGTCCGGTTTGATATTGGCTACCGATTTAACGAAGGATTGGTAACGGTAAGCGTTTAGAGATTTCTCTTTAGGTGGGGCCCCGTACCACTTCAAAATACACTTCTTGTCAAGTGTATTTTATTCCAAAACTGCCAGGGGAACTGTCTCAATGGAGGCCCCCTTTTGGACAATGAGGATGAAGAACTCAAAATCGATCCTCTACCAGTCATCCTCGAAGATTTATCCCCTTTCTCAACGGATGGAGAAAAAAACGAAGCAGAACCCACACCAGGACCAAGTTTGCATGACGAGCCAGGACCCTCCCGCCCCAAGAGAGCCAGGATTTGGTAACAATTAGTACTGTATTATTGTACTATACGGTGTAAATTCATTAGATTCCATTAGATTCGGAGTGTCGAAAATAGTATTCAACGATACCAAACGATTTTACTTTTGAAGAACTACATATGTACCTGAAAATGTATTACATAATACATATATACATATAATTTCTTTATGTGCCACTTATATATATATATATTGGCTTATTATACATATAGAGCTAGAGCAGTGGAATAACGAAAAATTCGAAAATTAAGTTTTGCTTCAAAATCTCGGAATTTACACATAAAGTTACAATTGGTCTAACTTTTAAACGGTTGAAGATAAAATAAGAAAAATGATATCTTCTTGAAGAATATTTAATGCTCAACAACTTCCTTTCTCATCACTTTTTCGTAGGACGAAAGGCCGAAGAGTTAGCTAGTCAAGGAAGGCAGAAAACATGAGGTAAAAATGATCTTTTTCAAAATTAGTGAACTATGAGCGCGGATATCTCGAATATTGTGCGAGATACCGAAAAATTGAATAGAAACAATCTTGTGGGATATTTTGTCAGCATTAATTTTGTATAGAATAGTTTTATCGCTAGGACGCATAGTTTCCGAGATATAAGCGAAAAACCAAAAAGAGGGACCTTCTACGTGCCCCCCTGCACCCCGCTCACCTCCTAGGAGTGGGGACTTTTAGTATGTTTACCTCCTAACTAGCCCAAACAAAGTCCCAAAGTCAAAAATTGTGTTCCTTCCATTTCCCTCTACAAGTTTTCGTTGACTGGACTAGTATTCCCCTCGATTTCCTCGATCTGGCGACACTAGTCGTCTATGATCATCCATAAGAAGATGGTAAAATGCCTCCTCCGCACTACACGAATTTAGCTATTGGCCGATCACTTGACGAAGACAACAGAGTCGTTACTACAGATGCCAAGCAATTGGGCACGTCTCAAAACACTGTAAGGCCAAGATAGACACGTGCGGCCATTGCGGCAAGGACGGGCACACATATAAGGAATGCCCAAACAAAAAGGAAAAGACAACTTGCATAAATTGCAAGCACGCTGGCAGGCCAGCGAATCGTAGCATGAGGGAACAAAGCTGTCCAGCATACAAATATGCTGTAGAAAAATGCCTCAGTCAAACTGACTTTGGATAGAGACACACTACAAATAACTCACCCTGACGATCCTCGCAGACGATACCTGAACATCTTGGTATCGTGATCGTAGGGTGTAACCGGCGAAACGACCTGAAAACCGCGCCTAACCTGCAAGAGACCGAGCGCTAAGCTGGTAACTCCGCCTCCTCGTGGCCCCCGCTGGAAACGTCCTTGCATCTGGTTACTATGCCGACCTGGGGACGGCCAAGCGAGTTACTTCCCGCAAGGGACGGTCTACCCTCCTGATGATCCTTAAATGGTGAAAAAGGGGTTTTTCCAAGTTCAGTCTATAACATCTCTGACTACCCTTCACAGTTGTGCCAAGCGCTTAACTAACATCGACCGACATAAGCTGAATAATGCTTCGTCCAGTCAGAGCTGGCTACGGCCCACGAGCTCGTATACGTAGACATTCGTTGACGAAGACAACAAATGCGAGTATTCTTGTGACTGGAACAATTTTCGCCAGAAACTAAGCGTAAGAGTGGGATCCGTAGTCTGACGTGAAGTAGTGGGTTTCACAGATCCCCCTATGGCCCACTGTCGAAATCACTGCCATCTCCAGTTTGGATAAGGTACATCTATCGCTGTTCCTTACAATCGACACCATTCACGTGCGGATGCCATGAAAATCCCCGACATAGGGTTCACCGACACAGTTTTCACCGACAATATTTTACCGTCTCCAGATTTCACCGTCAATGACTTTAGTCGACGTCAGTATTAACCGATATTAACATCATTTGACAACAACGTTAACCGACTACATCTAAATTCGTATAGTGTAGCAATTATATTTTTATACAAAAGTAAAAGTGTCAGTGCATAATAGTTAAAAAATAAAATGCCAGCACCACCTTTACAAACGATATTACTATCAGATAATACTGTCGTCAACTAAAATCGTTGTCGGTTAAATTCGTCGACGGTCAAAATCGTTATCGGTTAAAGAAGTCGGCGAAAGTTATTGTGCGTCAAAATATTGTCGGTGAAAACTGTATCGGTGATTTTCATGAAACCCCCTTAAACAGCCTAGAAATCTGACCTAGAGGATGTGAATATCGTGGCAAAGAGTGTGTAAGGTATAGTTTTGTTTCCCATAGTGTGACTTTCGTCTCTACGGATATTGTTACTTTTTAATCCCCACTATTAAGGGATCCGAGGCTGGAAAAGCGGTGAAGCAATACTAATGTAATGATGAAACGTTATTACTATTAGTTGCTTCACTATGAAACTTTTATGAACTTATTGGTGAAATTTTTCTGATTAAAACGAGATCAAACACGATAGAATTGTGAATGAAATTTTCAAACGTAAAGAAAAACAGCATGTGAACAGAGTTCCCATATATGATCCCTTATATTTTAATTACTGTATGGTGACAGATTCTCCTTGAATAAAGTGTACTTGTAATCTAAGATTAACTGCAGTTTTTTGCGAATTTCTCGTAAAATAAGATCGAACAACGCGACGGTTGTGTCTGTAGGGAAGCAAATTGTTCAAAATATCGACCTAGACAGTATACAGGGATGGGCACGGGTGAACCCCCTCAAACGCTTGCTTCTCTCACCAACCTCTCTTTCATGCAACGCGCACCTCCGTCGTGAACGCGCATGTCTCGCTTCCTCGCGGCCCAGTGCGTGGATCCGGGGCACCAATTCGCACGCGACGGCCACCAGATGGAGTAAAAACAGTGCCGTGTCTAGAATAAGGTAGCAGAGCGGCAAGAGCCCTGAGGCAATTAAATTGCCGGAGGTGTACTGGTATTATTGGCGGGACGAGAGTTTCATCCAGAAACTGAATTGCTAACGTTTTAAGGGTAGCTTAACCCCTTGCCTTTTCATACGTATATACTAATAATTTTGTAAAATTCTGCGGGGTACTTAAGGTACCCCATTTTTCTGTTACTGAAGCTGAAGACGCCGTCATCTGGTGGCCATCGCGTGCGAATTGGTGCCCCGGATCCACGCACTGTCGCGGCCACAATGAGCGAAAACTTCGTGAGACATGCGCACTGCTCGCTACGGGTGAAGCGCGTTCTTTCTCCATGGTAACGGTGGATGCTGGTGGGAGGCAGTGGACACTGTGGTATGGGCAGCCTTGCCTCAATTGAGGCAAAAATGCCCATCCCTGGTATACAGAGTGTCTCAAAATTCCTTCAATATCCGAAAATGGGAGGTTCCTGAGATCATTCGAAGTGACATTTTCCTTTGCAAAAGCGGCGTCCGCAGCTTTGTTAAGGAGTTATTAACGACAAACACGGACCAATTAGAATTCGGCTACAGCAGACTCAGCGACAGGTCCCGCTTAGCGTCGCATCGCCGTTGGCCTAACCAGAATCAATCCGCTATAGTCGCACTCTGATTGGTCCGTGTTTTTGCGCAAAGAACTCCTAACCAATGCCGTAAACGCCTTTTTTGCACAGGAAAATGTCGCTTACAAATGATTTCAGGAACTTCCCATTTCCGGATGTTGAAGGAATTTTGAGATACCATGTATATCTAACGTAATACGAACTGTATTATTAAACGTAACATTAATAAACATAATATTTACCGTTCCAGCAGTTTTATTAAACCTTATTTTACTACATACCTCTTTTATGGTGACCATGCGACGAGGAATCAATATTTGTGGGACGAAAAATAACACTTTCTATTTCATCATCGCTATCTGATTTTTGAAGTTCAAGAAGATCCTGTAAATTTCGATGATTTATTCGTATTAATGTATTAATAATCGTAAGTAACTATTTATATCATTTGTAAAGCTTCATCAAGAACGTACCAGTTTATTTCTCATCCAAGTTGGAAAACAGTAGTAGAATTCGGGATGTGCAGGAACGGGCCTAAACGCAACTGTCATTATTCTTTCAAATTTGTCACGAATTAGATCATGTAATGGTTCAACATCTTCACATGCAGAATGTGTCAGTTGATCTAACATATCTTTCTCTGATAATTTATTTAAATGTCTGCATACGCATCGTAAATAATTTGTTATGTCAATTTCAATTAGTGTTTCCTCACATTGTTCTACAGCAGCTTCCATATCTTCATAACTAAGAGGTTGATGCAATACTAATGATTTATACACAGCAACAACGTAACAATGACAGTGCGCCAAACTCACTCGTTTACAATGTTCGGTGAGACTTCGCTGATCTATAACAAAGAAAAATATTAAGTGTAGAAAACAATAAAAATCATTAATTATAGCACTGGCATATAAAATCAAACTAACTGCTATGACCGATTGAATAAAAATTCTATCAGCTAGGAGAAGAATGTGAAAAGACATGGAAAAAACAAAAGGGCCTAATTGCGTGAGAGAGTTGTTCAATTGTCGGAAACCGTATGAAAGCAAATGGACAATAGAAAAATGTTGTTGAACAGACAGTTTGTATTGTTTAAGAAGGATGTACTGCGAAAATAGATGACGTAGAGCCAAGGTTAAAGAAAATGTAATTAGCGGAAGTAAAGCAGATATAGTAAATTTTCAAGAAACGCTTGGGTCCGTGCTCTCCTTTAGATCGTGATCATTAAAGATGGAGAGGCACCAGTTTTGCTCGAACTTTTAATGATATTTATCAGTTTATCTTAAAAAATAAAGGTCAAGCATACAATCGAAATACAGGTTGTCACAAAATTCATGTGAAGCGATCATATGAAGCAACATTTTTCTTTACAAAAATAGTGTCCGCGGCTTTGTTTAGGAGTTATTAACGAAAAACACGGACCAATCAGAGCGCAATTACAGCGGATTGATTCTGGTTCGGCTAATAGCGATACCACGTTAAGCGGGACCTGTCGCCGAGTCGGACTCCATTCGCTATAGCCAGATTGTGATTGATCCGTGTTTTTCGATAATAACTTCCAAACAAAGCCGCGGACACCATTTTTGTGAAGGAAAATGTCGCTTCAAATGACCCAAGGAACCTCCCATTTTCGGGTGTCAGAGGAATTTTGGGACACCCTGTATATTGTAAACCCTTTAGCAAATAAAAACTTAAAAAAAAATTATGTTCTGTCTCATCGACACGGACGTGTGGACTGTAGTAGGCTTTTGTCTATACGTATAATTCCACACAAACAAATTTTGCAAAAACTTTAAGTTTAAGTAGTTGGAATAAAATATTCTGCTGTTCGCCATGAAAGCTTTTCTAGCTTTTTCCATTTGGATTGTTATATGTTCATTAAGCATTAATCGATTATCTAAATACACTCCGAAGTTTCTTACTAAGTTATTGTGCGGCACAGTGTATCTATTTTTATTTAGAATGTTTTGTAGGAGTTTGTAAATGTGAGGCCCTGTTTATCTATTTTTTGCCTGAATAAAATGGTTTCGCGTTTCGTAGGGTTTATTTTTAATTTCCATGTTTTGTAGTATTCGTTTATTTTGATAACTATTGTTTGCATTTTGGTTTGGAGGTTTTTGAGGTTTTTTCCTGTGATATATACGATTAGGTTGTCTGCAAAAAATATGATTTTAGTGTCTATTAAGACCTGTAGATCAAATAGGTTAGGAATCTCTGCGTTGAAAAAATTGAAAAGAATCGGTGCTGTGACTGTTCCTTGTTGGAGGCCGTCTTCTACTTTGAATAGTGTCTTGGTGATTGTTAGTGTACATAGAATTTTTTGTTTAGTAGCATGCTTGTTAGTATTTTTAATAGATGCGGTTCGCATCCTTTTTTCCCAATTTGTATAAAAGACCTTTGATCCACACTGTATCAATGGCCTTTTCTAAAAGTCATACGGTAAGCTGCAACATTCTCTTTATTAAAAATAGCTGCGTGGATATCGGAGGTTAGTTTGTGAAATGTGTGTGTTGTGCTTAGTTAATGATTAAATCCGAATTGTGTGTCCGGGATTAAATTGTTTTTGTCATAGAATTTTTCTAGAGCTCCTTTTAATAGAACTTCGAATATTTTGGAGATGTTGGGGAGAAGGTTGTTTGGTCTGTAGCTGAGTGGAGAGGAGGGGTCTTTACCTTTCTTGCCAATTGGTATTACTTTAGCTTTTTTCCAGTTTATTGGGAAATAACAGTGGTTCAGGCAGTTATTGAAGATGGTGTTGTAACCGTATATGACGCAAAGTGGAAGATTTTTCAGTATTATATTTGGTCCTCCTCCCATGTTAGGTCTCTCGCCTGATTGTTGTCATCGATTTGTATCAGACATTTACTGTTGCCCAGATCATCTTCGATATTTTGAATGAGGTTTTTGTGGTGCCTGTCGATGAGTTCTGATAATCTACTTTTTCCAAGAATTTTGTTTTGGGTGTAAACTCTTGCGAAGTTAGCTCCTATTAGGTTTAATTTGTCCCTACTGTTTGATATTGTGTATTTTCCCGCGCTGTTTGTTTGTAATGAATTTAAATCACTTTTCGCCTCTTTTAAAATATCGTGGTTGTTATCGGTTACTAGGTTTCGTATTACTTCGATTGTTTTTTTCTGAAGATTGAGTTTAGTGTAGGAAACATTTTGGTTGAGTTCCTGGGTATATTTTTTATTTTACTCTCCCAATAGTTATTGACCGATTTTTTGAATTCTTTCCTTATTTTTGACTTCCATAATTTGATCAGTTCTTTGGATTCGGTTATTATAATATTTGCTTGCAGAGAGGGGTGTCTGTACTCGTTATTTAGGATGTTTATCAGTTTTCTTTTTTGTGCGAGCAAGTTTTTAATTGTTTTGTTTATTTATTTATCGGAGGAATTTTGATCTGCATGACTAGGCACATGTTTGTTTATTGCGTCTAGTATGGATTCATTTATTTCGACTAAATAGGTATTTACTTCGTGGTTTTTTAAGTATCTATTGTATTTTGTGGAATATGGGTTGAGTATTATTCAGATAGATATTTTTTAATTCGTCCCATTTTGTTTTTTTTGTATAGTAACGGGAATATATGATTTTTAAAAACAATTATGTCGTCTTTTTCTGGTAGGGAGAGTTAGTCGAACGCTCAACGCGCTGAGCCAACCGAGCTGTTGAGAATGTGGTTAATATTTTCAGATGCAATACACTGACACAGTAAAAATACTAATCAAGCCGATTTCATTGTTTAATTACTTTTGAGAAATGTTCAAGGTTTATCAGAACCTGATAGACTTAAAAAATAAATAGAACGTTATAATTTTAAGGTTAACTTAGTTCTTCGCGGAAAAAACGTCGAAAAAATCGATTTTGTTTTTTTTTAACAACGGCACAGTAAACCACAACCAAAAAATCTGAAAAATTCCTGAACCATACCAATAACAATATATCGCTACTGTACAAATATAAAAGTGGTCACTCTAGAACTTACATGTGAAATCAGCATTTTTTCGATTTTTTTGATTTTTTACAAGCAGAATTTTCAATTTAAAAATCTGAAACCAATTGCGAAGTATGCATTTGAATACTTGACATATGTCAGATTTTTCTCATTTTTAAACATAATTAACTAGGGAAAATAGGCCAAAAACTGATTTTTCGATTTTGCCCCATAATACCTTCTCGATCGAGATACAGGGTTGAAAATTTGCACAGTATGCTTTTTTGGGGGCCCTATCGAATAACACTTCGTCGATACAATTCGGTACAAGGGCATTTTTTACCAATTTATCCGGCTGTACCCTTTTGCACGTATCATTTTCTCACCAAGTATCATATTTTAGGAGGGTAAGGCCAAAAAAATTTTGAAAAAATGTTCGGTTCTTATAGCTAAAGATCACCCTAATCCACATCTGATCTGGGTGGGCGAAGTAGATGTATTACTCCAATTGAATCATGTCGTTTTCACCGGTATTACGCTTCGCGAAAAGGTACTTGAAACAGGAAGGTGGCGACAAAAATTAGAGAGGCCAATTAATGTGAATTAATCTTAATTTGTATAAAGTAAACTTATGCTTGAATGCATGTAAGATATAATATTTTTAGAAGTACAAAATATTTAACTTCAATTTTCAGCGTAGTTTTCACATTTAGCGTGTAGTTATTTCGATTTCAAAACATCACATTCGATGTTGCCACGTCTTCCCTAGGTCCGATTAATTTAACATTTTCGATGTATCATGTACACGCGCACACATATTCTTTATCTAAATTATTTAAAAGTTTTACAAATATTCCTGTCCGGGATTCAACGTGAGGAATTTGCCGGTTGGTGCGAGACACGGACAAACACCGCGCGATGTGTTTTTGTCATCAAACTGTTATTGCTTCGAAATCGCGCTTGCACCGTCTCGCGATCGTAACACATAAATCACCTCGCTTTGAATCCCGAAACAATTGATTTAGTGAGCGATCTACGCCAATCGCGTAACACCGCGTTCGCCGAATCGATCTCTATTAGGGAGCCAATGATGCCAGATTCGTGGGTCTTGGGATTTTTCCCCTCCGCTCGCTCAGTCGGGTTGATCCCTCACTCTGACGCACCGTCGTCGACATAGTAGAGGTACGCTAGTGGGTGTAGCGCGCGTGCAATTGAACAGGCACTTATACGGACAGAGTAGAGGTACGTTCGTGTATAGCGCGTGCGCAATAGAAGCAACGTAGCGATGACGCGACGGTGCGCAGTCTTGCCAGACATGGCGCTTTTTTCGCGCATGCGCGAGTTTCGGCAGGAACGTATCTACGTCCGAAGTTTGTGGGGAACTATTGGGGGAAAGTAGTAGGAGACTATTATTAATGGGAACGTCTAGCGGAGTCCGTTACGACCGTTAGGACAACGAGGCGCGAAAGAACAGCGGGCTGCGAGAATTTCAGATAAGTTATTCTTAATATTTAATCAAATAATAAATTTTGCAAAATTAGCGGGGCGACCAAGGTACCCGATTTTTGTACTTGACTGAGGCCGTATGACGTCAAAATCGTCGCGCATGCGCGAAAAAAGCGCCCCGTCTGGCAAGACTGACGGTGCGTCAGAGTGGGCGGCCGAGCCGGCTGAGCGAGCGGAGAGCAAAAATCCCAAGACCCACAAATCTGGCATCACTGCCTCCTTCATCGGAGCGAGCTCTCTCATCGTTCTTATTCTCGCGCTCATCGCTGTTTGATTACATCTGTATCTCAAAGGGTTTCTCCTTCGCCTTTCTTGTACTTGTACAACTCAGTCCACTGCAATCTCAAATTCTAAATATATTCAATAAAGTGATGTGTGTATTCAAGCTAAATCACGCAGTTCTCCGCGAGTTTCATTTACTTTCCGTTCCGTGAACTTCATATTTCTTCGCGCGTCTAAATTCAGGCACTCCGACCGTTGGTCGAAGCCGAAACGATTCCCATAAAGTCTGTTAGTTCCTAAATGTATCATGCTAATAATGTTATCCGCAAATATAGGTTTTATATTGTAATGGAATAAAGGCGTATCAAACATTTGTAACAAATGCGAAACTATTATAAGCTATATCAGTGTTTTTTGAAAGTTTTTTTTCGAAACGATTGATGCTAGCATTCATGCGGATTTTCGGGTTACCATGGGTTTTGTCGACAACTCATTTCACCAACACGATTTGACCGACAGTAACTTTCGTCGACACTACGTTTTTATTAACACGATCAAATTGTCGACATATGTTTACATCGACAGTTCGTGTTTTGCGACAGGGATGAGTTCATTCGTTTCCACGAACTGATAGCTACATAAAAAATTGTTGTTATATTATACACCCCGATTTGTGATGTTGCTATGTGTCAGTACGGTTCCTGCTTTGGCATGTGATTGTTGTGTTAAAATGTTCGTAAAACAAATGCAATGAGTTCGACACAGATTAATTTTGAAGGACGGGCAGAAGTTATTTCGTCTATTCGTGTAAAACAGAGAATTGTAATTGATAGTTTTATATTTAAAAAATAATAAAAATAGAGATAACTTATATTATTGGGTATGTGAAAAACTTTGACAATTTGACCGTGTCGATGAAAACATAGTGTCGGTCAAATTATTTGTCGACGATTTCACCATGTCGATGAAAACATCTTGTCAACGAAAGTTACTGTCGCTCAAATCGTGTCAATGAAAACAGTGTCGGTGAAATGAGTTGTCGACCAACCCATGGTAACCCAGTTTCTCACTCTACTCGGTGAGTATCATCTTTCTGAAGAAACCTTTATGAATTTAAATCGATATCTAGCGTTCGAAAATTAAACAGAACGGGGATACTAACATCTACAATGCCATAAATATTACCTGTTACCTTCTACGCCTGCTATACTATTGCCTTCAGTATATAGATAAAATATAAGAAAAGATCTACACTTACCACTTGAGGTATTGTCAGAATCTTCACTTTTTGATTCTGGAGACGAAGGTTTCGAGTTACAACCAAATTTTAATTCAACGAAATCTTTGCCGTCCTGTTGACCAAGCTGGAATGTATGATCTTGATATACATCCTTATTATGGGATACTTGTAATTTATCGGTCAGTGTGTCAATTAACAAGGCCAGTGAGCAATCATAAATGTAAACAGGAATAACAAGGTTTTCTTCATAATCTTCAAAGTTTCCATCTTCACCTGTTTCGATAGAATGCTATTTTGATGATAACAATACAGTATTTTATCGGTACATATCCCAAATGTCTAGCACGTAAATGTCCCGGAGATATCCCCACTACTGCGGGGTGTTCTCCTTGAGGGGCCAAGAAGCTCGAGAGGCCTCGGTCGCCGAGAAGCTGTCCTGTCTTCCCTCTCGCCAGAAACTTTAATTGTCTATTACACAAGTAAATATCATCGGAATTATATCATATTTGGTATGATTTCTATTAGAAAAAAGCCACAAATATGGTCATCAAAATCCCATAAAAAATAATGAAAAATAAAGAAGTTTAACATTCTGATTAATTATGTTTACACTTCTCGGCGATCGAGGACTTGAGCTCGCTTGTCCTTCTGTAGGTTCGGAAAAACTCAAAGAATAGTTTCCCTGGCGTATAAATGACCCAGCGCAGACCCGTGTTGGGGACTTATATCGATAAAATACTGTAATCCCACATATATTAGATCTACAATATACAGGGTGGCCCAAAATAAGTGTAACTCCCGGAAATGGGAGATTCCTTGGGCCATTTGAAGCAACATTTTCCTTTACAACAATGGCGTCCGCGGCTTTGTTTAGGAGTTATTAACGAAAACACGGACCAATCAGAGCGCGGCTACAGCGGATTGATTCTGGTTCGGCCAATAGCGACGCCATGTTAAACGGGACCTGTCGCCGAGTCGGACTCCGTTCGCTATAGCCGGGCTCTGATTGGTCCGTGTTTTGCAATAATAACTTCTACAAAAAGCCGCCGACATCATTTTTATAAAAGAAAATGTCGCTTCAAATGACCCATGGAAACTCCCATTTCCGTGAGTTACACTTATTTTGGGACACCCTGCAAAGTGATCACACAGTGGTTACTAAAATTCAATTCCGAGTTAGTTGATATTGTTTAAACTATTCTCAAGTGTCAAAAGTTTAAAATCACGTTTTTCTAAAAGAATTGTAATTCACACCGTACGAGACGCTAAAGCAAAACAAAGTGCATTTTACACCTACAATTTTTAATTGAAAAAATACTATTCGTCCTAATACAACTTTTAAATTTCTATAAATTAAATGATTTTATTTTCAAAATCGAAATATATTTGAGCTGGAAATTTCATTTGTAGTAGCCTTTTTAATTCGCCGTAACTATCACGTTGAAATATAAAGGGTGTCCCAAAACTACTGTAGGAGCGGGAAATAGGAGGTTCCTTGGGTCATTTGAAACGACATTTTCCTTTACAAAAATGGCGTCCGCGGCTTTGTTTAGGAGTTATTAACGAAAAACACGGACCAATCAGAGCGCGATCTAGACATGCGATGACACGTCCGGCCAATTGACAGTTGGCGCGTCGGGCCCACTGTGCTACCTCGCGTCTAGATCGCGCTCTGATTGGTCCGTGTTTTTCGTTAATAACTCCTAAACAAAGCCGCGGCCGCCATTTTTGTAAAGGAAAATGTTGCTTCAAATGACCCAAGCAACCTCCCATTTTCCGCTCCTACACTAGTTTTGGAACACCCTGTATATAATTATCAATGTTACAAATTTTTTTACAGGCAGTATACCCTCCCCTTTCCCACTCGCCAGAATTTTAAATGCCATTAGGAAAAGTCAGACGATTCGTGGCTACTGTATTAAAAAGAGTCAACCTACGACGAATTTTAGATTGTCGATATCAACGTGCTTATTTGATGATCTTCTTTCCTATAATCTTGAAATTCCTGTTCGCGTTACAACGAAAACCCGGTATATTCAGCAATGTTGTGGTTAGTGCTACTTCGGTTCTTCATTTCATGACAGAAAATTAATTTTTCCTGTCACTGCGTTAAATTGAGTGATTCAATAAGTGTCGAAGTGATAGGAAATATTATTCAATCCATGAGAAGAAGATTGCATTAATATCAACGGCGGCACGATTACGATTTCCGTGGCCCCTCGTTTTGAGGTTATATTTGTGTTCTTGGGGTTACTTCAAGAAAAAAAGTACATATAACATAATGTCAGATCGGCCTGGTTTAGCCGGTAAAGTAGATTTCCTGTTTTTATAAATCTGTAAATATCTTGAAAACTATGCGACATATGGCAAAATATATACAGACCTTTTCTGTAGGAATTGGAATTTCCTATAAAAAACACTTTGAACCACTTTTTCCTTTTCACAGATGAGCGGATCTTTTTTGGTTTTCGAGATATTCGAGACTACTCCTGGATTTTCGTATGCACAGTTGGACCGGCCTGGCAGCTGGCCCTCTCCGACCCCTCCAATGACCTAACCACAACTCACTCTGTCCGCATAATCTTCCCATTGTAGATGTCATATAGAATTTGGTCTTTTCAGAACGAAGCCTTTACGTTCCGCCGACCATTATTTCGGGGAGTGGCAGTTGTAACTTCACCGAAATACGAATATACTCGAAAACTGCGCAGCTGATAAAAAAATGTCATACGACATAAATTGTTGGAAATTTCATGTTCTATAAAAAAGGTCTCTTAATATTTTGCCATATTTCGCATAGTTACCGGGATATTTGCAAATTTATAAAAATCAGGAAACCTACTTTACCCGCTAAACCAAGCCGATTTGACTCCATGTTACATGTACATTTTTTTCTTCAAATAACCCCAAGAACACAAATATAACCTCAAAACGAGGGGCCACGGAAATCGTAATCTCCCAATGGCAATCACCTTGGACACTTTCTGTAAATTCAAGTTTATTTCGATGTTTTGTCATAAATGACCTTTGCTGACCTTCAAAGACCTTAATGTTGCACCTCGTTGGAGTCGTCCTAATAGCCGATATCATGACATTCTATTTTAAAAAAAAACAAAGGTCACTTCCACATCTTTGAAGCAACTCTTACCTAGCAATAAAAGATTAACGCTACACTACGGCCCTTGTTGTCCGATGCAACTGTTATTTCGAAAACTTGTGCCCACCCCTTCTGTGTATGTATAAGGTGACACTAACCAATTTTTTAAGATGCCGGCGGTAGTAGTATTCTTCAGATAATGCTATTGCGATTATGTATGATTTTGGGACGAATACCACGCAATAATGAAACAGTGAATCACACAATAAAAATATGTTTGTAGGCTCTTAGCAAAAAAATTATTTTGTACATGAAAATTGTTGTGGAATAAAATTGTTTGATTCATTGATATCTAATATGCATGTTTGATAAGCTTTTTTCGATTGAACATTTTTAACAACTAAGAATCATATTTTCTCTTCTGCCGAACGAAATGTGTTCCGAATGTTTACAGTAGTATAATAGCAAACGTGTTATTTAGATAATTAATTTAATTTATAATATATCCCTGTGTAGAGAACTTCTTTGGAACCGACTATAATGCCTTCTTTCTTTTATTGGACATATCTCACAATCAGTACTCATTACTGCAATTGCTAATTTTAAACTAGCTGAAGCCTATCGCGGTATCTCGAAAATGATCTGAAAGTCATAAAAGAGCTTAAGCGCCTGATACCCAATCAATATAAATAAATTTTAAAAATATACTTTTGAATTTGCGACCTAATGATTTGTAGCTGATCAGCTTCTGACCTAATACAGAACCGTTTGACTTTTCTTAATCTCTGTACGTGTGTGGTCTGGTCCGAAGAGGGCGGAGAAGGAGATCCTGATCCTACATGTGTACGATTTGTACTAATAATAATAATAGAAGTACACGTACTTTGAAGTGCTACAATAAGTATTGGTAGTACTACGCGTATAATTCCATACACTTATGATAATAAACATGAAATTTACCAGACTTAAATGTACCAAATTTACCAGATTCATAATTCTTTTCAGAAGTATTGCTCATGGTGACATCCTCAGAGTAAGAACATGAATTGAATAGACGTACGTCCTTTTCTGACGAAGGTAACACTGTAATAATAACGTGTGTTGTACTAACTCCTTTGATGAAACACTTCCAACACGGATAACAGATTTGATCGTTGTAAGACATATGTCTTTCTGAAAGTAGTTTTCAAATAGTTAAACAAACTATACCAATGCAATATTACATTTTCTAAGTGTATATATTGATATGATGAACGCATGGATACGTGATTAATTGTGAATATAAATCGATACCTTTTAGAGAAAAGAATGGTAAACGTGGACCACCATCTCGAGGTCTATTAAGGAGCATTGTGGTAAATTTCTGCGACTCTGCAGACGTTAGTAGAAGCTCTTTATTATGTAATTGTTTTATATGTTCCAGAAAATTATCCATTAAGATCTTATTTGCGCGTCCTTGATCTTCGTGCTTGACAGTTGAATCTTAAAATAATTACACATATTGATATAACTGTATGATGTTACACATTAGGTTGTTGCATACGAAATATCCGGTTCTTTACAGTAACGTTAAACAAACATCATCTTTTTCTAAATACACTCATGGATCGATTTTTAAAGGGATAGACTCTCGTTTCCAGGTTTGCGAGGGTGCGAGATGCGCCATTTCATTTCTCGATAATGCAAAAATGGCAGTTTTCAGTAGTCAAAAGCGTTAAATAAAAGATCAATCTAGACCGCGATCGTCCATAAAAGTCTTACAGTAAAGTCGCGATATTTCTTAGCGACCTTCTACCCAGGATTTGTCAAATGCCTACCCGCTCCACTGCCGACCAACGCCGCGGGGCGGCGATGATTGATATCGGCTCGCGTATATCGGTGTGAACCACTGCTAATCCAATTACAAAACTTCTTTATTTTTTGTGGAACTTGCACCAACTTATTTGTGGCATTTTTCTGATTAAAATGACACCAAATATATAAAAATATATTGTGCTTGCGCGTTATTTCTTCAAGCAGAACACAGCCGTTTGCAAAATATTTCGACATTACTAAATTTTTACGTTTACAAGGTGTAATTTGCATTATTCGGCAGCTTAATTTACATTATTCGAAAGCATAAAGGTGCGCATGTAGCTATTTTCATAAAGCTGCCAGATTGATCTTTTATCTAGCGCTTTTTACTACTGACGAACCTCATAATTATATTTTCGGGAAACAAGATGGCGCATCCCGCACTATTACAATCCTAGAAACGAGTTTAGCCCCTTAAGTAGTATATATAATGAAGATATTATTCCAGTGAATTATAAGTTCCTCGATCGTATTGCGGTAGATTTATAGGGTTTAGCGGAATAAGCATGGTCCCGCATTCCCACGACATTGTTTATTCGCACCGTATATAAAACAATGCTTTTAGGTTGAAAGATAATGCCCCAATCTTTTAAATTGATAACCCCTCAGTTAAGTGTAATATGAGGTAAAACACCCTAAACTTTATCATTTTTTTCTCGGTGACAATTCAGATATTAAGATGAGAAAAAACGAACTTACCTCTCACATATCATATATTTTTTTCACCATTGTGAGCATATTATGAACGGTAAAAGAAATATTTATTTTTTAGGGGTGGGAGTTGCAAACAACTCTTTGAGTGACACCTACCAGAAAATTCAAGAACAATATTACCTATCTAATATATTTGAAAGTTTGAATATGATTATATTGGTGGAACATAGTTAATGAATTTAAAATCAGATGATAATATGTCATTATAATATTATAATATATAATGCAGCGTTTCTTACAACCCTAATTAACATTAAACCCATCACCACCGGTCAAAATAACCGGTTCCAGATTTTTAGTTTACAATTACTGAAATTATAAAAATGATTTTATAGGAAATAATTGTATTGATCTCTAGTTAAAACGTTTCGTTGTAATTTTGCGAGTTTATTTTGTATTATACAGGCTGTCCCAAAAATCGATTTCCTTGAAATTCATTATTCGTAATACGAGTGAAACAATATGGTGACGAGTATATTGAAGATTTTTTGACTATACTGATTGTGATTCTGACAACACTTATTACGTTGAGTACTCCTCAAAATCGAGCTGGAATATTCTTATGCATTTCGTTTATAAGCTAGGGAACATAACACTAAACTGTAATACGATGCATTGCGTTTAAAAAGTCATTATTGGTTAAGAAAAGACTTAATTTCCTGATAAATAAACAGCGGATTTTATGCAATTATGACAAAAATGGGTAGGTGCAATTTAGAATAGTAAAAACGTTAGAGGAATTTAAAAATTCTTTTTCTTTATTTTCAAACTGTTAAGCGTATTAAGAAAGAAAATGCATGTCTAGACTCTAGTTTGTTGCAATTCAGGAAGCAAATTTCGATTTTGTATAGAGATCCACTGTCTACTGACAAGAATCATTAATTAGGGTCGTAAGAAATACTGCACTGTATATTGTTATACAGGGTGTTCGACTACAGGTGGGAGAAATTTAAGCGGTTGGTTCTTGACGATAATATAAGACGAAAATGAAGAATAAAAAAATTGCGATTCCGGCTTCGTTATCAACAATTAAAAATCCTAAAATGCGGCAACGTTTTCGACTTTTCAACTCGTTGGGGCCCCAAATGAGAACCAAGGTATGCATGCATCTATCACTTGATACGTGACTGTCGCGCGCTTCTATGACGTACGCAACGTACACCTCTGTTCATCGCATAGTCGCATTTTAGGCGGATTTTTAATTGTTAATTTCTAATTAACGAAGCCGGAATCGCAAATTTTTTATTCTTCATTTTCGTCTTATATTATCGTCAAGAACCACCCCCTAAAATTTCTCCCACCTGTAGTCGAACACCCTGTATAATGCCGTAATTTCATTTGTTTTACAATTCTTTAACTATGTTCCACCGATCCAATCATCTTGACACTTTGAAATATATTAGATGAGTACTACCACTCCTAAAAAACTAAATATTTTTTCTACCCATCATAATATGCTTACAATTGAAAATATGAAATGCAAAAGGTAAATTCGAATATTTACGTTTCTTTTCATCGTAATATCTTAATTAACATCCGAGAAAGAAAATTATAAAATTTTGATGTGTTACCTCATATTACCCTTAAATGAGGAATTAGCAACTTATAAAGTTCGAGGCTTTATCTTTCAACCTAAAAGCATTGTTTTGCACGCGGTTTCAATAAAAAATATCGTAGAGTCCGCTGGACCATGCTTATTCTGCTAGACCATTTCGTATTGTTAGTCGCTTACATTCTTCATTTACAAGATTGACATCTCTATTTTGTAATCTTATTACCATCGACAAATAGTGTGCTAATTAAATGATACATTTTGACCGAAGAACGCACAATGTTATCGTCGATATTTTATTTTTCCACTCATACAAAAGGAATATTCGATAATCGGATTGATTGACATTGAAATAAACTTTATTTTAGAGTAAAATTGGATATCTAAATAAATATTGAAGGTTAGACCTTAAAGATCAGTTTTGTACTTGAAAATGATGTATAATGTATAATATACCTGTAGATTATAATAGTACTTCTTGATCGACACGCTTCATAACATTTGTATTCTATAATCAGACATTGAATATACAACAACCTAACGGCTGGACGCAGCGTTTTGCGATGCATACTCCATTCGTCGTAACACACCTGCTGTGCAACCAGACGCACAAGTTTGCGTTCGTAACAAATGTAGTATAAGAGGCTCAAGGATCGCAAAAAGCAACGTCCAAATGAGCTTAGTAAAATATCTAAAAGAAGACTGCAAAAACGATAAATATTCGCAGAATACGTGTATTTGAAATTGATATTCGAAGTTGAAATTGATAAAGTGTTAATGAATAAGAAGTGTTATAAGTAGACTGCGGATTTTATGCATTCATGATAAAAACGAGTAGGCGTAATTCAACACATTAAACAGATTAAAAGAGTTTAACAGTGTCGAGATACTATTTTCGCCATATCGAAATTATTAATGAACAAAATAAATTTTTACTTAGCTCCTGTAGATCGCAATTGATGTACAAAAATTTTATTTTGCAGTAAGATCCGCAGTCTAGTTATAAATAAAGAGAATTTATCATTGGATAATGAGGAATAATGTAAATGTTCTGTGAAATGTAATAATGTCAAAGAATATTTTCTAACGACAAACTAAGGTAGCAAAGCTAGACTTCTACCGCTCCTGCGGTTAAACACAATAGGGTGGAGCCTGAGGTTTCGAGATGTGATGTTAAACCAAGTAGGCAAAATATTGACTTACTCTACTTCTGTATTATACGGATTTTATGTGTTCTGTAGTATAATGAATGTATCCATAATAATCTTACCGTTAGCAAACATGGAGAATAGAAGTTCAGCCTGCTGACATTTTGGTAGGATATTTAATGCATCGAAAAAGAAATGCATCGGATGTATCTTTTCATCAATGATTGGTAGACCTTGATACAACTCCTCAGCACTGCACTCATTATTTTTGATACTTCTAACATTTCTCTTTGTTAATTTGATATCTTGATGCATTTGTCCAAATATAATTTCACTACCTTTCTCATTCGGTACTATTTGACTCAATAAACTTAAATACTCCAATGTCAATAATGCATTGATGCATCCTTCATCTACTCGGGCGATCTAGTACAACAAAAATCCGATAATTTATGATAAAGAGTATTCTCAAAGATCTAACATTTTATCATATTGATGTAGGTTAAAATATTATTTCTAAATATTACTTTTCTACTTTCTAAACATTAATTTTTGTACAGCATATTTTAAGACTATAACTTTTTCATTTTACTCTCACTGTATTATAAAAATAAAAATAATAACGCTATCGTTCCCTACCATGAAAAACTTGCTAAAATAAAAAACCAAAATTGCTTGTTTCAACAGTCAGAAGAAGGTAAAAGTGAAAGTTCGTTGATGTTTTCCAAATATTCATCAATATGTTTTATAATGCTTTACCTATGAAAAATTACAAGCGCAGATCAATAAAGGATTATAAAATAGAATCGTTATATTTAGATTTGATTAAGATTTACATTAATAAGTTCTATGATAGAACACGCGGGCTTTGTGTTTTTTTTACAGCTAGTGGTTTCTTGAAGTAAGAAATAACATGAATAGCAAGCAGTACATTTTTAAATAGTTACTAACATAGTTTCAAATTAATTGTTTGTTAAAATGATATGAATCTCACACGATAGATAATTTATTCATGGAGAAATACAACTCTCGTTTCATAGAAACATCTCAAACGTAAAAAAATACATAAAATGTGATTATACTTAAAGTGAAACATTGCATAGATGAACCTAACATTACAGTACAGCAAAGTTCCGATTCGTGTTTAGGGGGTGGTTCTTGGAGCAAACAGGAATCGTAAGCTAGACTTGCTTTTTTGATTTACTGCTGGGTCTACTACTCCGATCGCGCCGAGCGAGACTACAATAGAGCAACGGTGTCGGCAACGGCTACCCTCAGCGTGCGGCCGTAGCGTGTGGTCGTCGCCGACACAGTTTAAGGGTGTAGATCCGCTCTCTAGTGTGCATGACTCACACAGCGTAGACCCATATACATGCACGAGGATTGCAAGGGTCCGGCAAATTACAAAGTATGACTTTTTACTGCATATTTGCGACCCGTACGACGTCACAATCGTTAGATGAAAGATGAGTCTAGCGCGCTATGAAGCTACAATTTTGAAATTATGCGCTATAGAGGCGTAATCGACTTTATTAGACAGCAAACAGCTGAGCATCGAGTTGAGAGGTAGGCAATATGGCGGTACTACGACTCCCGACGAACGCTTATGTCTATTTCAGCTAAGTCAGTCCCCAACGAGCCGAGTTGTTGGGGATGTATCGGTAAAACAGAGGGAGGCTCTGCGAACAGGCCCGACTAGCCGTCCCACGATGCGCTCGCACGGGGCGAATGAGAGGTTCGGTATTTGCGAAAACATAGCTCTGCAATACACATTTCGGTGCTCTGCGTAGTCGCGATCGCTAGATGAAAGATCAATCTAGTGCGCTATGTCCCTACAATTTCGATATTATGCTTTACAGAACGGCAATCGACGATATTCGAAAGGATTTTCGGGATTTGCGCGTCTGTGTGCCTCAAGACGGTCAGTCGAGCCTGCTTGCGGAGCCTCCCGAAAATGCTGTCGAATATCGTCGATTGCCGTTCTGTAAAGCATAATATCGAAATTGTAGGGACATAGCGCACTAGATTGATCTTTCATCTAGCGATCGCGACTACGCAGAGCACCGAAATGTGTATTGCAGAGCTATGTTTTCGCAAATACCGAACCTCCCTCGCACGCTCAAGCACACGGACGCTCCGACCGAGGTTACTGGTGTGCGAGAGCGCCCCGAAACGGCTAGTCGAACCTGCTTGCGGAGCCTCCCGAAAGTGCTGTCGAATAAAGTCGATTACGCCTCGATAACGCATAATTTCGAAATTGTAGGGACATAGCGCGCTAGACTGATCTCTCATCTAGCGATAGCGACTACGCAGAGCACCGAAATGTGTATTGCAGAGCTATGTTTTCGCAAATACCGAACCTCTCATTCGCCCCGTGCGAGCGCATCGTGGGACGGCTAGTCGGGCCTGTTCGCAGAGCCTCCCTCTGTTTTACCGATACATCCCCGACAACTCGGCTCGTTGGGGACTGACTTAGCTGAAATAGACATAAGCGTTCGTCGGGAGTCGTAGTACCGCCATATTGCCTACCTCTCAACTCGATGCTCAGCTGTTTGCTGTCGAATAAAGTCGATTACGCCTCTATAGCGCATAATTTCAAAATTGTAGCTTCATAGCGCGCTAGGCTCATCTTTTATCTAACGATTGTGACGTCGTACGGGTCGCAAATATGCAGTAAAAGGGCATAGTTTGTAATTTGCCGGACCCTTGCAATCCTCGTGCATGTATATGGATCTACGCTGTGTGAGTCATGCACACTAGAGAGCGGATCTACACCCTTAAAGGCCCACGTGTTCTCACAATGTAATGCCAATTCAAAATGCTTTATTTTCCATTATTTTTTATGTGACTTTCACTGACTTGTTTCTGGTATTATTCTGATTAAAACCAGACCAAACACGATATAATTTGGCCCATATTTATTCTACATGTGAGAAGCATAATTTATAATTTATTATTTTTTTTTCCTTATTTAACGTCGCTCTGAACTCTTAGCTAAGGTTATTTCGCGACGGGACCTACAGTTTATAAGGTGGGCTCCGAACCACCTAGGGAGGCAGTGCAGCCGGCAGCGGGACTCGAACCCGGGACCGCCGATTAGCAGTCACGCGCTCTACCCACCGAGCCACTGCCTCCCCAATTTATAATTTATCATACATTCAACTTATGAAATAGCATATGTTTAAATAAACAACGGAGGAACGCGACTCTTTCTTTTCTATACAAAACGTTCACAGTCGATTAAACCAATAAATACAATTGAAATTATATCGTGTTTGGTCTTGTTTTAATCAGAAAAATGCCAGAAATACGGTTTTAAATGTCCCATGAAAAAATAATGATTATTAAGAAGTTTGAACATTCGATTCATTGAGTCAATGTAGTGGTGGTCACACCGATATACCCGAGCCGACGACAATAGTCGCCGTCCTGCGGCGCGGGACTGCGTTGACAGGCAGTGGAGTGAGTAGGCCTGAACAAGAATCGGGACCTCCCAAACTGATCAAGAATCGGAACTTTGCTGTAGTTCATTTGAAAGCGTCGTTTTACAGAAATATGGACAATACATACGTACGCATTGATGCAAACAAAGAAGAATTTTAAATGTATTTTAACAAAATTACCAACATATAAAGAATTTAACAATATATATACGAATTAATTATAAATCATCGTTTACAATATTTCGGAGAATGACAGCCTCGTTGGCAGTGTTTTACGAATGCTATTTTAAAATATTATTTTACACTTCTGACACATAGTAATAACAAGCAAAACATTTTTAACATTTTTGTGGATATTATACAATGTATACATAGAAATAACCCAAGAAGATTATATAAAAGTTTATGTTCTTCGCAATTTAACCCTTAGCACTCGAGAGGCGCCTCTGAGGCGTCACTAAAAATAGCCGTACTACTATTTTTTTTATGTATTGTTTACATTATTAGATACGCCGGTGTCTAACTAATTACTAAACATTTAAATATTGTATGAGGTATTATATCAATTTCACAGTTACCAAATTTAAAAAATTATAGAGGATGGCAATATTCTAGGTCAGAAGAAACGTTTTATTTTCGAATTAAAATAGCTCCGAGTGCAAAGAATTAACACATTATTATGATCTAACTTAATAAAAACGCGTATTATGTAGTATGCAGTATTGTAGGGTGGCTTTCTTATTTATTCTTGAAGACAATTTTTCCATGGTCCAGGACAGTTCCAATTTAATAAACCAAATCTGTACAATGTTTGAACCTCGTTCGGATAACGGGAAAATGTGCCCGGAGCCCTTAAGCATTAAAGAACTTAATTAAATGCTGATGAAATTGTTTTGCATCTTTTACGTCCTAGTAAAATGTTTATCCTATAATTTGAAAATTGAATTGTGTTTTCATTATCTATTATCAATAACCATTAACAAGAAAGTGTATTTTCCTTTTGAACTAATGAAACTTACTATTCATTTCATTTTTAAGCAAATTCTGTATATTTCCTTGATTAAAAGTCAATAAATGTTCAGGTTCCACTTTATCAAAGGTAAAGATCTTATAAAGAGAAGCATGTTACGAAAAGCCTAGTAAATATAAATGAATCTGTACGACGTTGTCCGGGCGAGGCAAGCAATGCGATTATGCGTTGGTCGTCAAACGAAACGCGCGTTGCGTTCAGTGACCAACGCATAATCGCATTGCTTGCCTCGCCCGACTGATTCAGAGACAACGTTTTACGTATTCGTTTATATTTATTTAACGGTCCTTTTATAGGGCTTTTCGAAGCGTAGTTCTTGTTACAAGACCTTTTCTTTTAATAAAGTAGAACCTGAAAATTTTGTTTACTTTTGAACGAAAAAATATACACAGTTATTTCTGTTGAGGCATTCGGGTGTAAGCCATATCTTAAAGGAAGAAATTTCCCAACGTTCTTGATACTGAGTATCAGTGTGTCTTTCGATCCCCTGATGAAACTAGCTGCAATGCTTGCGAAACGTTGGGAAATTTCTTCCTTTAGGACACGGCTTACACCCAAAAGCCTCAGAGAAGTAACTGTACGATGCCGGGCCGTGAAAGCCTCAGATCTCTGAAATATACACAATTTCCTTCAACATAATATGCAATTTAAAAAAGTGAGTTTCACAAATTAAAAAAGGATACATTTTTCGTTAATGTTTATTAATAAAAGGGTAATTATTACGTTTAGGGGAGGCAGCTCCGATGACAATCCCGGGTCTCACTAAATACGATCGGTAGTGGTAGTACATCATTGGTTCAGCGATAGCCAATGCGCGCAACAGACTTCGACTGATCCCCACTCTACTGATCCAGTTCGCAACGAAGGAGCTTTGTGTGTTTTCGTACGTGGAGTTAAACGATTTCAATGTCCGCTGGCCGTTCCCGCAAACGCTCGCATTTGTTTTCGACATTTACGCGTGTGAATTAGATGAACTTTACTGGTGGTTTGAAACCGGTAATTTACAGTAAACGGAGTGAGTATACAACGTATCAACAAAGAGTGATACAAGTATTAAATATTGCCGATGATTTTACTTGGAGCGAGGTTATATTTTCTGTTAAAACATACTTGTATAACTATCTATAACTATTAAACTATGTAATTTTCAAGTAAAGAATATTAATACTTTTTTAAATAAAATGCAAACACAAATCGATTGATGTATACAAAAATTTTTTTTTGATTATTTAGAAAAAATTTTTTGTTAATTGCGATGACCTTGTTTTTTTTTAATTTTTTTATTGAATAAAAATTGGTTTACAATTTTAACAAAAATTAAACGAAAAGTACTATACTATATACATTGTTTATCTAAATCCTCACACGGAGGAATTAAAACTTAGGAGTCCTTAAGAATTCTTTTTGATTGCTTAGAAATAAATCAAATGAATAAATAAATAAATACTGTAGGAAAAGAATTTACTAATAACTTGGACGCGTTCGCGATTGACTATTTCGGCTTTGTTTTACGTCTGCTACTTCTAACCACGACTGATATCGTATAAACAATTGAAAATAAGGAACTGTATATTTAGAATAACATAATGAGTAAAAATAGTGTCTTATCGTTTCGCGCGGACTCAAGCGCGAACTCGATAGATTGTGTAGAAGGCGTGGACGGCGAACGCACGCGTCTCAACGTCAAAATGAATTTCTACTATTTTTAACATTTGGGGATATTTATACACTTAAGGTCGACCGTCATATCAAATATAATGTGCTCTAAATTAATATAGTACAAAATCTCAAAGAAACCTTTTAGTACTTTCTTTATTACTCAATTGAAAGATTGTAAATATTTAAACAATTTTAACACTAAATATATAATTTATAAGAATAAAATTGAACACGTAAGTACTTATCAAATGCCATACGTTTAAAAATAATTGAAACAAATTTCTTCGAAAGACGCAGAAAGCTGCCGAGCGCGAGCATCTGAATATGGATTTTATTTATTTTCTCCACGTGATCAAATGTGATCAGATTTAAACCAACGCGAAAGTAATGTTTAATATGCCACCAATTACTGTAAAAAATTTCACGGAGTTACTTCGATGTGCATTTTTTAAAACTTGAGTCAAAGTTGATATATGTTAAAAATAAAAAATTAGGACAAGTTGCGATTATTTAAAAGAAACGTTGTGGGAGATTGATAGTCTTATAGTACTAAACACACCCTACAAAATTCAAATTAAAAAAACAACTGGCATGCGAGAAACGCATGCTTAAAAAAATGCACGAAATTTGACAGTAAAGTTTCAGCCTCAATTTTAATAAAAAAATTGATTTATTCAGTTAAAATTGAAGGCAGTTTTAGAAACTACGTTTTGTTACGAACATTTTAGGATACATAAAATTGCAGATCTTGCACTTTCATTTTTGGACTTTTTCCATTAGACGATACACTGTGCACCGTCTGAAATTTACTACATGTCTGTTATAATCTCATCAAAATGTTTAAAATGGATTGAAAAAGTTCACACACACAAAACTAAAAAATAGAAAAAAAATTATTTACATAACAATAAATTTTAAAAAACGGACAAAAAAGTATTAAATAATTTTTCCTAGCCCCATACTGATTCCTAATCCCATAAAGATAGTTCTTTAAATTTGTGATTGTGAATATTTAATAGCTATGAAAATACTTGCAAGATTTAAAACGAAAAACGTGGGGCGCAAGATAATAGTAAGGAGTGTATCATATTATTTGCAGTACAATAAAATTGTTAGTGATTCAGGGGAACTATTCATTCATCAATTATCTATTGCATGCGCCCCACGTTTTACGTTTTAAATCTTACAAGTATTTTCATAGCTATTAAATATTCACAATCACAAATTTTGAGGACTATCTTTATGGGATTAGGAATCTGTATGGGGCTGGGAAAAATTATTTTATACTTTTTTGTCCGTTTTTAAAAACGTGGTATTCTTAAACATTTATTTTTATTTAAATAATTTTAATTTTTAAGTTTTTGGCTCAAGCTTTATACCGATTTTTGTTTATTATTTGAGGGTGTCTCAAAATTCCTTTAACATTTGGAAATGAAAGGTCCCTGAGATTATTTAAAGCGACATTTCCTTTGCAAAAATGGCGTTTGCGGGTTTGTTAAGGAGATCTTAACGAAAATGACGGACCAATCAGAACGCGGCTGCAAGAAACGGAGTCCGACTCAGCGACAGGTCTAGTTTAGCATGGCGTCGCCATTGGCCGAGCCAGAATCAATCCGATGTAGCCGCGCTCTGATTGGTCCTTGTTTTTCCTAAGTAATCCCTAACAAAGCTGCGGACACCATTTTTGCGGACTTCCATTTGTTGAAGGAATTTTGAGATACCCTGTATAGTATGTAGTATACAGTATGTAATATCTACAATGTACAAATGAGTATATAGCTAGGCCGTATTGTAGGTACAAAAACATATTAAATGTCGAATAATTCTTCTATAATGATATGACAGGAGAGAAGAGAAGATAGGTAACGAAGAACATCAGAGGTCAGGAGTAAGTTGGAGGAGTTGAATCTCACTTTAATTCAAAGCGTAGAGACCACTTCTCCACTTGGACCGTGACCTCTTCACTTAAATATCACTCATTGTCGGTTTGCTTAGTTTGTCAAATAGATGACACATTTGTTCCTGATGGAAAGGATCGATATCGATGATAATCAACAGGACCTTGAGCTGGAAGAGTTAGATCTGGCAAGTTGTCTAGAGCGGCTCTGCTCACTGCCTAGATCCTCACTTCCAACTGCAAGTCCTGCAGATAGTAGATAGTAGATAGCAGATAGCACAATGTCCATGCAGTCTGACCGAGGAGATGATTAACTTCTTGTCGGCGGTCACAAAGGAACTTCTGTCGCGAAGGTATCCACGGTGGTACATAATCGTGTGCAAAATCTCTGCTTAAATCTCAGCTTACTAGCTTGAGATCAATACGCGACTGCAATTGAAATAGTCATAATGAATTATAGAAAACACGTCGCGTTATTTTGTGTTACGTCTCAATAGAAGCAATTTACTTTATGAAAGATGAACAAGTCAAATATACAATATGTATATATGTAATTCCTAATTATTATTTTAAAATAACTAATTCGCGCAAAGTACATTATAAAGAAGAAGAATACTGTTGTTTGTTGCATGTAATACTAATTTGTTTTCCGTAAATGTACCATTGTAAGCAATAGCGATTATAAAATACGATGTACTTACGTAAATGTGATAAATTTGTTATTAGTAGAAACACGTTCTTTGATGTTTGTCTTTTTAATTTTAATACAACAAAAACTAGTAGTATAGGACTATTCAAATTGTAAAAATAATGTCTCGGTATACCTGTTTCACTAATAACAACTACAGTTTAATTCTAACATGTCACTAAGTAATTTCACCGACACTCGAAGATTTTATTATATCATAAACGAATCAACGATTACTATTGAAATAGATTAGAAGAACTTTGGTCACTTAGGTGTACTTTGAGCTCGTTAAGTCGTTAAATGTCGTGAAACTGCGTGGACATTGGGAATAAGTTTAATGCAAAACGTAATGAGAACACTAATAAACATTTAGGTGCACACTGGCCTTATATATACCTGACGCAACTGATAGAAAAACCTGGTTCTCGGTGCCTTCATCGATATCGAAGCCCCACCTCGATTACGATAACGAAACGTAGTGATAGATATATTTACACATACATACATAGAGACATACATACATACATACGTACATACATCCATAGATACATGAATACGTACATACAGTATATGCTCACCTCCTTTTTATCAAAAACTCTGTTACCTTATATCCTTTTTCAATTCACATATTTCATTAAATTCATTCAGTGGCTTTAAAAATGGTAAAATTTGGAAGGCCGAGTTTACTGTTTAAACGAGCAAAATATGATTACAAAGTTTGATCTTTCAAGTCGATTCGATTAGATTCGATACTTGTATCCGACTAAAGTGTTCATTCTAACACGAGAAACATAATTTAAAAAATTCTGTCACTTTGAAGTATCCAAGCTTAATGACTCGGCCTTGAAACAAACTACAGTATGTATAAAGTATTTCGTTCCTAATTACGAAGGAAGTGACGATTTCAACTGATTGGAAGTCCAATTGTTCATTTGAATAGTATTGTAATATTTGCATTTAGAAAATATTGTACTAAGACGTTACCGGTTACTTACTAATGTAATGTCTAGTGCCCCACCCTGTATACAATCTCGTATTGTGTCTGATATAGTGGCATAAAATATGTCAAAACAGGTATATCATTTCAACATCCCAGATATTTATTTACAAATGTTTCGCTATACATTTTATCGGGAACAAAACAAGAGGAACGCACGCAGCAACAAAACAGATCTTTCATACAATGTATTTCGAACAGTATATCAGTTGTTGCATGTTGAAGTTTGGACTTTGATGATTAGCAATCATTTTTTTCAGGTAATAAAATGCTAGATATCGTTTATCTTATGAAAGTTTATCGTTTGCTTTGTGTGTGTTTCCGAAGCACAAGAAAAACGTTACTTTTCCTATTACTATAGATAAGCTTAAATCATAAGCGACAATAACTTTCAGATAAAATAAAGAAATGTGACATATCATACTCATATGTTACGTTTATTTCGGTGCTATACTTGACATATTCTTCTAACGAATTATTCCGTTTATCAATCTAGTTTGATAGTCAAATTTCAATCCAATAACCCACATTGTTATAATTACGATTATTTGAGATCATGCGTAAATATATTTCTATGAAAAGATTACTATACGTAAAATGATAATATAATATAATATAAAAATAATATATAAATTAAACCGTAGTTTAATTGTTTTAGGAGATATACACAGATAGAAAATTCTTTACAAAAAATATAAGCAGATTATCCTAATAAGCAATCTGCTCTAGATTTGGTATAAAATTGGCACCAAATACCGACCTAACTGTTCCGCATTAGGATCGGTATTTGGCGATAGGTTATGGTCTGCATATTCAGTGCAAATAAGGGCCAAATCCTGCTCTAAACATGTCTTGGTATCAAAATAACCGCCTTTTGCTCGCAAAGTATGATTGCAGACATTTGATCTTCATCTGCTCGAACAGATTTGGCTGACTTGGATAATTGATCGAACTGAAATTGGGTTGAATTCCATAGAGGCACAATAAATACTTTTCAAAATTAAAATTGAAAACTGAATTTTGTAAAAAGTTATTCACGCTTGAATACGTACGGTAACAACATTGTGTATAAAAAAATTATTTAATAAAAAGTAAATTTCAAAGAAACTCGAGTGTTACTGTACTATTTTTACTTTAATTATAACATTAAAAATTATATTCTGTAGTGTAGACTGTAAGCAACACTAAATTGCAAAAGCGAGATGAAAATCATGCAGATTAATCGTGTTACGTCAATTGGTAGAAAATTAGAATCGAATTTTATTCTATATACTTCTAAAGAACATTATACGGCGTTGTAAGCACCAATATCGGAATCAGTGAAGAGATAAGATTGAAGATAAAACGGTATCTACTTTCAACGATGAAGTCCGCATAAGTATAACCTTCTAAAGATATAACTGAACAATGTCAGACGAAGAAGAATACTGGAAATAGTACGTGTGACCCAACTTATCCAGCGTCATTACACAGCTTATTTAAGAGCATTTTATATTTAAAAAAAATTCTTACAATTTTGACAAATTCATATATGTATGCATATGTTAAACATTTAAAACGTTTAACTATCTTTCTTTTTACTAATACTTTAAATTTTTACGATAATAACTGCTTCGTAGTTTACTTTGAGTAAATGCAAAAAAGCTTCAGTATATAAGCATGATCATTTAAAAATCATCAGCTTCAATGGAAATAATTATAGGTTCTACAAATAATATTTGACGTTAAAATTTCAATACTTCGGAAATGGAAAACTCCGCCGTCCCGACATATCAATGTCTAAAGATATAGTCATATATCATAATCAAATACAATTAATTGAACGTAGAATTCTAAATCATTAATCTTTATTAGTCACATGAATAATGTTTAAACCTTGAAATTTATTTTAATACGACATATGTACATATATGTAACTATATGAAAGTTATATTATAAACATAATAATTATGCATTTCGATAGATTTAATGATCACGTGTCTTATCATATAATTTCAACGGTATTCCGAACATTAATGAAGAATATTTTAGTTCGTCTGCATTGTAATATGAATTTTATATACTTCGTGTCAGTCATTATTATTATAATGTATAATAATATCACTTTCAGATAATAATATTAAAAAAACTCATTATAAGACTAACTTTTCGATCTATGTATAGTAGGCCAATAACCTGTCACATTTAACGCCTTACCTACTGATAACATTATGAAATAGAAAGATTATTTGACATTCTCGAGGTATCGTTAAGCATATAACGTTACGAAGATTTCAAATTCTGTATTAAATATAACATTCGATAAGTTGAATCGCGTAAACTTTATATTTATTAATGTATTGGGTTTGTTAAGTAACAAATCATTTATATGAAGCCATAAAAATATTTTTTAAAAAGTGTATCTTGTATAAAATACGTGATTCGGTAATAAATTGGCACATAGTTCGCATTAAATTGTAAATACAATATCCGAATTCAATATTGATAAAAATCAGTTAACACAGTGGAGAAACATCTTAGAACATATACTAAATGATTAAAATATATGTCTACTAAATCACATTAGAAGAAAACGCGAAAGAAATACTGAACATCGATATCTTATCTTTTTAAAAGTAACTCGAGAAATAAATACCATCGTATCGATTTCATAAGAAAGGCGTTGGAAAATATACTACGTTTAACTGATAAGGAGAGATAGGAACAGTAAAATCATTACTCTCTTGTCATGCACTGCATTTATCGAATTTAATGTATAATGATTGTTTATTCTCACAAACATAATTAGATCAGTTATTAAATAAATCCAATTAGCTAAGTTGCTTTCTATTTATGCTGAAGTGTATATACGTATGTACTACGTACACATATAAATTGCTCCTACGCAATATTTATGTATGTTTAGTACAAAGTTAGTATAAATTATAGTTATGCAAATAAACGATACGTTACCAGGTTTTTTCATATGTATCTAAAGTCCCGTATCATACTTCTATGTTGCAGAGACTCAGTGCAACTCGACGTTGAACGAATTTAGGTTCGTTAGTCAGAACCGAGAGTACTGAATATTTTGTACCTACTACGGGCGTTTAATGATTTAGAGTATAATACATGAAATATTCACTGTACGTTGTATGTACAATAATGTACATATGTGACTTCCATGACTCCTTTATTAAAATTTAAATATACATACATATGTACATATATTCTTCTAATGGATTAATAATCTATCATTTTTAATGAATAGTCAACATCATTTTTCTGGTAATAACCTAGCCTAGCCTGTATAACTATGCGTTTGTAACTAATTGTAATAATAATTTGGTTTATTTCAGTTTTACAGCTAAGAAAATGTGATTTGGTTTACATTAACTTTCACACATTCGGCCCATACCTTCTCTCATTCATTTCTATGTCTCATGCATTCCTACTCTGTCCTACTCTTTTAGTATCCTAATTATCACTAATCCACTTAATTCCATACTTATTGCTTCCCTCCCCCTTCCCTAACTTTTGCATTTTGGGTTTGGTATTCTCTTTGGTTTATTTATGCTCTCTTTTCTCTCTTTTTCCTCAACTTCTCTAACCACTCTTCAACTTTTCTATCTTTTTTCCCACTCACTACATCCTTGATCCTGATCATTTCCCCCATTATCCTGCAATCTCTTGTCAAATGTTTTAGATTTCCATACTTATCCCCACATAGGAGACGCACCCTCTTGCCTTTTCCTCCGGCCAGTATCTGTTCCAATTCTCTGAATTTCCGCATCTTACCCGCGCTATGAGCTTATGACTGTCCCATCTACCCTCCTTGCTCAGATAATCCGGTAGGATTCCTATTTTTATGTGCTTGTATATTCCGTTGTACTTGGACTGCTCTATCTTCGTGTACTGTTCTTGCTGTTGTAATTCTCTGTCTCTATCCTTTAACATCTCCGTTATCTCCATCTCTTGCATTCTCATTTCTTCCACCCATGCTTGACTCCAACCGTTTCTCTTTAGATAATCCTCTCTTTCTTTTCCACTTTCGTCATGCACAATACCTGATTCCTTTCCTTTCAGACATTCCTTGACTATCTTTCTCCCGACGTTTTTTCTTACTCCTTCCGTGTATTTCCAATCTCTCATTGCAGTCTCTATTCTGAGCATTGCTCTTTTTATTTCTTCCAGCACTAAATATCTTGGAGCAGCACGTCCAGATCTAGTGTCGACTTCAGATATTTTAGCGGTATCCTTTCCACTTCTGCTCTTTCCTTAAGGCCCCATAATTCCACCCCGTATAGTAGTACCCCCAATACTAACCTGTCGAACAAAAACATTCTCATTCCAAAATCATTCTTGAATTTTCTTTCACCGATTCCCCATACTTGGACTGTGACTACATTCGCTCTCTGTATTCTTTCCTTTCTGTGTCCTGCTACATTTCCGTTGCTTTCAAACTTTACTCCTAAATACACGAATTCTTTGACTTCCTCCACTGATTCTCCCTTCTAGTTCCATTCAACTTTTTCACTTTTCCTCTCCCCTTTTTAAAAATCATTATCTTCAACTTCTCCGTGTTTAACGTCAGTTCCTTTCTGTTCAGGTACCTTTCCAGTCTCTTCATCATACACTTCAGGTCTTCTTCCTTACCTGCTACACCGCTACTACGTCGTCTGCATAGGCTAGTGACCAAAATCTTTCCTTTCCTACTCTTATTTCTCCTACCAGTCCTCTCCTAAATTCTTCTTCCATAACTGCTAGATATACAGGGTGAGTCTGCAGAAACAGAACACCTAAATATCTCCATTACTTTTCGTTGTACAAAAAAATTTCATAGGACAATGTTACACTGTTTGAAGGGTCACATGTAACGGTGTAAGGGAAAAAATGTTCAAGGTCATTTTTTAATGAGATTTCAAGGTCATCGATGTTTTCTTTAAATGGAATGATATATATAAATAGATATATGTTCTCGGCGCACCGTTTCGATCAATAATAAACAAAACACAGCAAAATTGCAATAATTAAATTAACTCAACGTTTCGATCCGGTTTTGGATCATCTTCAAGAGCAATTGCGTAAAACCTTAAAACCTTTCTTTATACATAGCAAGTATGGTTTCTTCTTCTAAAATATTAGTTACAATTTTGTTCTTCTTGTGAAATGCCCATTACATTTGTCAATTTTTCAGACGCAATTGCTCTTGAAGATGATCCAAAACCGGATCGAAACGTTGAGTTAATTTAATTATTGCAATTTTGCTGTGTTTTGTTTATTATTGATCGAAACGGTGCACCGAGAGCATATGTCTATTTATATTAAAAATTTACGATCGAGAAATACGTAATTATTGGAATGATATATCTTCGTTAACGTAATCTCGTAGCTGACAAAATAACGAATTCATCCATGTACTCACAATATGACCTACAAATGACCTTCAACCCAGAAAAATGGAATAAATAAAATTCAACGTGTAAGATTCGTTTGCTTCATTTCTGTTACGCAAATGTTTAAAAATATTCCCTTGAGCTGCTATACATTCAAATGTATTCCAATACACTAATTGAAAGAGTAAAGGAGATTTATGAGGAAACGATGAACGTGGTCAGAACAGGGGAGGGAGAATCCGAGGAATTCTGGACGGGGGAAGGGCTTAGACAGGGTTGCTGCTCAGTCCGACTCTGTTCACTATACGTTATATGTTTGCTTTCGTCTCCTTTCTTGTATAGGGATTTATTACCACATTCTTCCACTCCTCCGGAAAGCCTTCCTCTGTCCACGCTTTCCTACATAATTATTTCCTTCACCTTCCACCTTGTACTACCTCCGCTGTACACTCAGGCCTCGTTTGGGATTCCGTCTCCTCCCGGAGCTTTTTTCTTTTTTAGTTCCCTTTGTTCGGTCTTACACCGACCGAACGTGAGATGTACAACGTACCGTACCGTACCGTCCCTTCAGGTTACAAAGAAACATACCTGAAAGGGACGCTTTTTAACCATAAAAAGCACGTGAGGATAAGCTGCAACCCAGCCGGAGAAATTCGTTTACAGCCGCAATAAGGCAATCTCGACCCCGATAGACGGACAGCAGATGCGACCGAATCGGCTAACGACTAATGGACTTTTTACCGTAAATCACGCCACTGACGAACGAAGACAATACCTGACAGTCTCCCACTTTCCTCAACACAAAACTCCTCCCTACGCACCTACGTCCAATTAGAAAACTCTACATTTTCCCACCAAAAATCCACAAACATCCAATCACGAGAAAAACTGAACCGATGATATACTAGACACGATGAGACCAGACAGAACTCAACAAGCGCTCGAACCGAAAACATTTTCTCTCGCTGAACCTTAACCATACTTGTTGTTATTTGTTGTTTAATAAGTTTTAAATATATAAAGGTGTTTTGCAAGTGTCGGACTTTCTTTCCAACTAGTCGTTGTTACCCTCAACGACGACAAAGCCCCGAACGTCGCCGCGAACAAGCGAAGCGGGATTTACGACCTCGCGAAGTCCGATAAAACGAACTTGCGATTTTCGGACGCTTCACCCTTCTTTGTTTTTCCAGCTCTCCCTTCATCTTCGTCCGCTGTCGTCTACCCTCCCCTGGCCCCTGTTAGTTTCCTATCTGACCCCCTCCCCCAGCAGTTCTTTGAAATGTTTCGTCCAAGTTACTATTTGAATCTTGTTTCCATCCCTCGTTTTTCTTTTCCTTTCCTTATTGACATATTTCCAAATTTGTTCTTCCTCCTTTGCCTTCCTAATTATTTCCTTCACTTCTTGTTTCCTGCTTGCTTCCTTTTCTTCGCATAACTTCTTAAAGTTTGCTTTTTCCGCAGGTAGAATTCCTTGTCACTTTTCCCCTTTATCCACATTCTGTAATTTCTGTCCACTTTCTTTTTCGCTCTGGTACATTCCTTGTCCCACCAATATTTTCTACCTACCTTCCATTTTGAATCTGTCACCGACGCCTTCACCTCCTCCCAGTCTTCTGTCGTACTTTCATTCTGTGTATATATCTTTTCGTCTGTATTTCTTTTCTTGTTTTATTAATATTGCGCGAGAATTGTAACCGATTATTATACCAAATATTATATTGAATATTGAATTATCGTATTTTATACCGTACTGCGAGCGATCGAATTAAGAAGAGTTATAAGATGTATTTTGTAGCGAACTACATAAGATTGTTAACTCATGTGATCTATTTCAAAACTAAACTTCTTTTTTTTAAATTAAAAGCTTCACCGAACTAATTCATAGTGAAATATGTTTTAAACAAATGAAATAATTCGAAACATAATATGCGAGCGATACGTGATAATAGACCAGTGCAAATGAATGGAATATCATACGTCCGGTCAAGAGATAGACAATGGATTAAGAAGAAAATAATTACAAAGAAATTGATGAGTATGCATCCACCATAAGAAGATTAAGCGAAGAACAATGGATTAACAAATCTATAGAGGGAGCCTCCTCATCAGGAGCAGTCAGTCGACAATCAAAATCTCCGGTGTTTTTTTCTCGTTGGCATTCGAAATCGTTCACATAGTTATTCAGTCGAAGTTGGGTTCAATTTAAATCGAGTTGTTAATAAAGTGCTAAAGTGTTCTATAATAATTTAAAAAGTGAAGTTAAAATTCAATAAAAGGCGTGTACACCCGCCGGATTACCGAAATCGTCATCAACATCATCAAAGCGGACTTCCAGCTGAAGCTGAAGCTGAAGCTGAAGTTAAAGCGAATACCCAGCGTTCCAACCCATATAATAGTTTAAGGAAACGAAGCGAGGAATATCTATCGGTAAATACTAACAATTTACAATAAGATATTAACCAATTCTATGTATTCTGAATTTGTTTCATTTATAAAATATACATTGTTCAATTGTGTAAGAATGTTTATACCACTGTGTGGTTGACTGATTGTTTTACTCATATGTTTATCTGTTATTGATTTATGCTGTTATATATAATTTTATTGATTTATACGTTGCGTCAGCGTTTTGTTAACAAATGTATGTTACCATGAGATTTCGTTAAATAAACAGTTCCTGATGAGCGAGCGACCGATAAAGAAGTGTCACACCGCGCCGTGTCGAGCCTCCTTACAAATTCAGAAGTGGGATTGATTTGTGTTTTTACATTCACGGGAACTCAGTTACGGTTTTAAGATTTAGTTACGGTTTTATGGTTCCATTTAGTTCAATTAGTTATTTGAGTGCATTGTGTTTTACGTGTGATCATGAGTTTATATACAGTCACCGAACTGAAAGAAAAATTGAAGGAGTTGAATCTCCCTACAACTGGGTCCAAAAATGAATTATTGAAGCGGCTTTTGGAAGCTGGAATTCCATCTGAAGAACTGATGGTGACTGTGACTGCTCCACTCATGGAAGATGAGTCACGCGATGCAGGTTTAGACAATCACTCGCAAGCCTCTGTCACACCTAGAGGTTGCACTCTCGCAGAGATGGAGCTTGAATTTCTTCGACGAGAAAGAGATCTAGCCACACGCGAGATTGAGCTTTTAAAAAGAGAACTTAATGTTGCGAGAACGATGCCGTCACGATTAGAAGATGAAGCGCGGACAACAAGAATAAGAATTAAAAAATGGAAAGAGCTCAAAGAACTGGTAGGTGAATTTGACGGAAACGTTTTGGAATTCCACCGATGGGAGAAGCAAATGCAAAAGTTGTTCGACGCGTACGAACTGGATGAGCACAGTTCAAAAGCTTTTGTCTGTAGCCGTCTAACCGGAAAAGCGTTACGGTGGTACCACTCCAGGGATGATTGTGTCGAGTTGTCCAGAGAAGATCTTATGCGCCAGCTTAAAAAAATGTATGGCCAACGTGTCGATCCACTGATTTTGCGACGTGAGCTAGAAGCGAGGAGCTGGAATGCAAATGAAACGTTCGCGGACTATCTTCACGAGAAAATTGCATTGGCCAGTCGTATCCCAGTTCCAGAAAACGAAACAATCAGTTATGTAATCGATGGAATTCCCTGCCAGCAATTACGTACCCAAGCACGGGTACAGTGTTTTACGTCGTTGGAAGCAATGTTGACGGCGTTCACAATTATACCGTTCCCGAAAGAAGCAAATCTGCGACAACGCCGTGAGGATCATTTTTCATTGGCGGTGAAGAGCGGACAGCAATGCAGCACGCAAGGAGGAACGAGCAGCGGAACAAGCAGTGGAACGAGCAGTGGAACGAGCAGCAGAACGAGCGAGCCACGACGAAAGCATGGAGACCCAGGTCATCCTCTAAGATGTTACAACTGCAACGAGGCAGGGCATTTTGCAGCATCTTGCCCAAAGCCGAAGAGGGAGAGAGGGTCTTGTTTTAAATGTGGCAAATTTGGACACTCATCGAATCAATGTCAGCCTGGAGCTATGAAAGTACACTGCGCCGAGGAAGAAGATGAGTTTCGACGGTCAGTTGAAGTTTGGATAGGTGGATTTAAATTAGGTTATAAAGCATTGTTAGATTCAGGAAGCCCGATATCATTTATTAAGAGACGGTTTGTTCCATCGGAATGTGTTTTGTTTGATGTGGGAACTGAACGATTTTATGGTTTGAATCAGAGTAGTTTACAATTAGTAGGATGTATAGAGGTGACGCTCATTTATGATAATGTTAAGTATAAAATTATGTTACGAGTTGTGTCAGATGAAACTATGAACATTGATTTAATTCTAGGTCGTGATTTTATGAAAATTGCTGGTTTGTACTTAGGCAAGAGGCAAGAGAGTATCGAAAGTACTGATATTTTAAACATCGAACTTGATGAAATTAATATGTTGTCAGAGGAAATTTCCGTCAACAAAGATCTTCCCTTTGAGTTAAGAATGAATGTACAGAAATTATTTCAGAAATTCTATGTCGAGCCAAAAAGACCATTAAATCCAGCGACGGAAAATGTTTTAACACTTACACTTACGGATAAAAAACCGTTTTCGTGTGCACCACGTCGACTTTCTTATAGCGAGAAAGCTGAAGTACGGAAAATTATTGATGGGTTAATTGCGAAAGGCGTTATTAGAGAAAGTACGTCAGAGTATGCCTCCCCGATTGTGTTAGTCAAAAAGAAAACTGGGGAAACGCGAATGTGTGTTGATTTTCGGAAATTAAATAAAGTAACGTTACGCGATAATTTTCCGTTACCTTTAATTGAGGACCAGCTAGATTTGTTAGAAGGAAAAAAGTATTTTACGTCTTTGGATTTAAACGATGGTTTTTTTCATATTAGAATGGATGAAGAATCGATAAAATATACATCATTTGTAACCCCGTTAGGACAATACGAATATGTACGGATGCCTTTCGGATTAAAAGGCGCTCCACTTAAATTTCAAAGATACGTAACACAAATTTTTAGGAAACACATTGATTCTGGTGAAATTTCTATTTATATGGATGATTTTCTGATTGCAACAGAAACTATAGAAGAACACTTACAAATATTAGAAAAAGTTTTCAAGTTGCTTGTTGCTAACAGATTAGAATTACGGTTAGATAAATGTAAATTCCTACAAACGAAGTTAATTTATTTAGGCTATACTGTAACCAATGAGGGTATTCATCCAACGGATAAAGGTTTAGAAGCTGTTAAAAATTCATGGATTCGCTTGCGAAGCCCGAGCTGTGGAGCATTCTGCGAGGACTCGGACTAGGTGGGGATGTTGATGGAGACGTAGCTGTCGCGTCCTTCGCCGGTCTTGAGCGCTTCATCGCAAGGGGGGAGCAGTCTTTTTTCTCTGAGACTAAGGATATAGCGAATTCAGACGTGCCATTGTTGATAGCGAGACGTCGATCTCGGACTGAAAATCTGTGGAAATCCATAAGTGAATACCATCGTGTTAAACCTGATTACCGATTACTGCTGGATATTTTGAAGTATGGAAAGAAAGTTCGTCACCATCCCGGAGATGTCTTTCTTTCCACTATCCTTATTAACCCTGATGCCTCGTATCATAAATTCTTGCTCGGCCGTGCCGCGAAGGAAACACTTACCTATGGAACAATGCCATTATATAAATGGTACAATTTCTTTTGTATGAGCTTTCAGCCTACCATTGAGTTGCGATTCTTATGTGGAATAGTTAAACATATTGAGAAGTATGCTAAACGACCTCCTTTTATTGTTAAGCAGAAAGACTATTCTCGGTTAACCGAAGTGCAGTTGTGTTATAATTTGCCGAACATATTTGAATGTCTGTTAAACATCTGCGAGCTGCGGGTATCTCAGCCTGCGCCTTATTTTTTGATTGAAAGAGAAAAATTTCAAGTGGGAGATCTATGTGATGAACTTGCGTTAAGGGTGGCAATCGACCCGAAAGTAATTATTCAGGACATTAGAAGACACATTACTTATGTAGTTAGAAGAGTGGGAACGTTCGGAGATAGAATAACGTATTTAGGTCATGAACACGGATGCCCTGTTGTCGGTTTAACAGCAGACACTTATACTATTAAGGAATTCGAAGTTGAACGCATGCGACGGTTTACTCATAATCGTAATTCGACTGACGGATATAATGATATGGTTGAAACGTTTAGTAAACATGGTTTGACCCGCCTGCTAGCTTTAGCTAAAGCGTTATTGGGTACACATATATCTTACGACGAGGATCACGGTTCGCATCCTACGGCTGTGGTGCGAGCTAGTTCTTTTATGATGAATATTATGCGAGTGGCAGGATATGGTAGAGCGCTAAAGTGTAGCGCAGCCGCGAAGTCCGCTCCCGAACTACCGGGCAATTACAATTATATGGATCAGGAAGTGAAAAAAAAAAAAAAAAAAAAACTATGGGAAATATTTTGAACAATTATTGGTTTCCAAAGATGAAAACGAAAGTTGATCAACATATTAAAAGCTGTTTGAAATGTATTGCGTACACACCGGTTACAGGGAAACAGGAAGGTTCACTACATAATATACCAAAAGGTAATGTACCATTTGATACATTACATATCGATCACTTAGCCCCGAGTTCGCATAAATTTAATAGTAGAGTAAAATACATTTTTGTAGTGGTCGATGCTTTTACAAAATATGTAAAACTATATTCGACGAAAAATACAAATAGTTCAGAGGTGATTAAATGTTTGAAATCATATTTTACTCATTATAGTCGACCACTACGAATTATTTCAGATCGGGGTAGCTGTTTCACGTCTCGAGAATTTGAAGAATTTATGAAATCTTACAATATACAACATATTAAAATTTCAACGGCGTCACCTCAGGCGAATGGTCAGGTTGAAAGAATGAATCGTACGATTTTACCTATGATTGCGAAATCAGCGGATGAGCGAAATGTTAACTGGAGTGATGTTCTAGAAGATGTAGAGTTCGCATATAACAATTCTTATTCTAAAGCAACGAACGAATGTCCCAGTGTATTGTTGTATGGTGTGCGTCAACGTGGCAAAGTAATTGATCATTTGAAAGATGCGTTAGAATTTGAAGGTAAAGTTACTGTAAATCGCGATCTAGAAAAATGTCGGAAAAATGCTGAAAATCAAATTATGAAAAATCAAGAAATCAACAAACGAATTTATGATACTAGACATAAGACCACGAGGAAATATAAAGTAGGTGATAAAGTTATGATAAGGAATTTTGATAATTCACCGGGTGTATCGCCGAAATTAATACCACGTTTTAAAGGGCCGTACGAAGTAGATCGCGTGTTGCGAAATGATCGTTACGTTATTAAAGACGTAGAAGGATTTCAACTTACACAAATACCATATTTTGGGACTTGGGAAGCGTCGAACATGAGAGCTTGGACGCCAGGATAATTTTATAATGTTACGTTTAGTTAAGTTTTTGAGGTTTAGTATCGAATTTATGTATTTAATCGAGGACGATTAACTTGTCAGAATGGCCGAGTTGTAAGAATGTTTATACCACTGTGTGGTTGACTGATTGTTTTACTCATATGTTTATCTGTTATTGATTTATGCTGTTATATATAATTTTATTGATTTATACGTTGCGTCAGCGTTTTGTTAACAAATGTATGTTACCATGAGATTTCGTTAAATAAACAGTTCCTGATGAGCGAGCGACCGATAAAGAAGTGTCACACCGCGCCGTGTCGAGCCTCCTTACAATTGTTACATTTAAAATCAATCTTCAAAATCATTATAAAATACCCAACGTCGATTTCTTCGTTCCACATCCTTATTTAAAGCCATTTTCATTTAAAAGTACCCTCAATTACCCGAACCGAAGCCGGTGAATGCAGGTAGGTTCAAAACTGCGTTATGTCTCCTATTAAAATCTTAAACTCATTAACTACTCCTTTCTTCAATAGCTGAAATCGCTATCACAAATGATGGGTGGTCATCAAGGTCACAGGATGCGTATATTTCAACTACTGCCCATTTCATAAATGAATCATGGAATTTAAAAAATTATTCATTATGCACGCAATTCATGGAAGATCGGCATTCGACAGAAAATTTGTCCATCACAATTAGTATGATTCAAGAAGATTGGAACATTACCAATAAAGTAGTTGGAGTAGTTCACGACAATGCGTCTAACATATGCGCGGCGGTAAATCTTCTGGAAAACGTACGATACAGCGTATCATGTGCCGCACACAGTATACAATTATGTATACAAGATGCGTTGGATGAAGTCGGTGTATTTAAAGAAGTCAAAAAAAAAGGAAGCAGAATCGTACAATTTTTCAATCATTCTAATTTAGCTGCAACCGCTCTAAGCGAAAAACAAGATCAACTAGGCTTAAAACAGCTAAAATTGATTCAAAGTTGTTCAACAAGATGGAGTTCCTATTATTATATGTTCGAGCGACTTCATATTAATAAAAGTGCAATTCTTTCAATTCTGGCAGACAGAAAAATTACAAAGCTCAAAGTTGCATTAAAATTGGATATGTCAGAATACTTTTGGTCAGTAATAGATGAAATTTTAACAGTATTGAAACCCTTTCAAATAGCAACTACATCATTATGTTCCGAGAAAGATGTAACTATATCTTTAGTACTACCTATTGTACGTAGTATCATAAAAAATCATTTAAAAATTAATGAAACCGATGGGGCAGAAACCGAAAAGATGAAAACAGTTTTAACAACGTCGCTAACAACAAGATTTGCGTTAAATAGCCGTACTGAATCTGTTCATCGATTCGCCTCGTTTTTAGATCCGAGAACAAAATTAATGTCATTTGAAACTAATGAGGTAACAGACCTCATTTCAACTTCCATCGGTAACGCAATAGAAAATATTTACATTGAGACACCTGAAGAAATAGAAAATATGAATAGCACAGCACTTGATTTTATATTTAAAACAGAATGCGACAGCAATAGCAATTCAGAATTAGAAACATATCGTCGTGAAAATCAAATAAACCACAACCTATGTCCTTTAGAATGGTGGAAAAGAAATGAAAAAAAGTACCCTAGGTTAGCAAAACTTGCAAGATTGTATTTATGTATTCCCGCGACTTCTGCGAGCTCAGAACGCTTATTTTCCACAGCGGGAAATATTGTTAATTGTAAACGCAGTTCATTATTGCCTGAAAATGTAAATATATTGGTATTTTTGTATTAAAATAAAAACATTTAATGTTTTATGGAATTAACCGTTTTACTCCTGTTATTTCATACAAAAATATATATTACTTAAATTATTGTAGATAACCAGATAACATGAATAGAATAGTCGAGTAAAATGATGTTACAATAACTTTTACGAGAACATTGGTTCTGTCGTTCTGTATTGCGTAATCTGTTCGTCCTTATGTATTGATTATTTAAGTAGTTATTTATTGCCATTTATAATTTTTGGTCAAAATAATTGATCAAATAAATAACTTTGTGAATGAATGAATATTTGTAGAAACGAGTTATAAAAATTTATTTGTTTAAACAATTATTATAACAACACATAATTAGTGAAATAATAATTCAAATGAACGTACAAACGAGTTATAAAAATTTATTTGTTTAAACAATTATTACAACAACACATAATTAGTGAAATAATAATTCAAATGAACGTACAAACGAGTTATAAAAATTTATTTGTTTAAACAATTATTATAACAACACATAATTAGTGAAATAATAATTCAAATGAATGTACAAACAAATTATAAAAATTTGTTTAAACTGCAAAAATCAATAAATAACTATTTGAATAATAAATGTATAAGGCCAAACACGGCATACACAATACAGAATACTAAATACAGCATGACAGAACCGAAAAATTGCAGTTATATAATCGAAATAAACCAGAATCGATATTCTATAAGTAAGTTATATTACATCATTTCGGTTCTTAATAACTGTTTAGAGAACCGGAACCATAAGGATCCATAACGGTTTTCAGTTTCTGAAACCGAGTACTCGGATAGCTGACTGTCTCATGAGATACCCGGGTAGCCAACTATCTCATAAGATACCCGGGTAGCCGACTGTCTCATGAGATTCCCGGGTAGCCGACTGTCTCATGAGATACCCGGGTAGCCGGCTATCTCATGAGATACCCGGGTATTTTTGCTCTACCCGGGTGTCTCATGTCTTACCCGAGTACCCGGTATCTCATAAGTCACAGCTCTACTTTACTTCCTCAGAATTTCAAAATCTAGTATGAAAACAGATTTCTACTTTTTACTTACGCTGCCTTCTTTACCAGCCAGTCTACCCACGCTTTCCACCCACGGTTCCCCGTGACTTAATCTCACTTCCCTTCTCCAAATTATTATCGCTCTAAATGCGCTTCCCTACTGATTACACTTGTCCCTTCTCACGGTGGCTATTTACCCTCTGAAACCTGTCCGACCTAACATCTACCTATTCAGACAAGCTCTGTCCTTACTTTACTTACAGAATTTAGGCACCATCTCACACTCATGCACGCCCTCTAACCAAGTCCTTATGCGTTTGTAACTATCAATTCCAGATATTAACTAGTGGGGCATACAGCTATTAATGGTTTTTTTAACTTCCCGATTCATAGGGAAGTTACTGTAATTACCCCGAAAATCGAAAATCGATTTTTTAGCAGATCTTCACGTTTCATGGTTATTGAAGTCATTTTAGACTATTTTTATCAAATTGTTAGTGTGTGTGTGTGTGTGTGTGTGTGCGCGCGCGCGCGTGCGTATGGCCGTTTTTATGTTATCAAATTTTTCGTTAACGTTTTCTGAAAAAGTAACAATGCGATCAGAATGATGAATGATGCAATCGATGTGCCCCGTCGTAACTTAGAGCTGATTAGATTTTGGTCCATATTGGTCCAGTAGTTTTTTAGATTTTTTAGTTTTTTTAGTTTTTTTCGAAAGAAGTTCATTCAACAATGCAATTTATACGAGTCGTAGAACGTTACGAAGTTTCTTTTTAGAATAGTATTAACTTTCGATTTGAACTTGAATTGTGAACATGAATTGTAAATTTAAATTATGAAGTCATCTGTGAACTTTTGTATGAACTTTAGTTATGTACTTTCTTACGACACTTCTTATGGACTCATCTTACGTACTGTTCTTACAAACTTTTATTACGAACTATTGTTACGAACTACTATTATGAACTTTTAGTATAAACTTTCATTATGAATTTTTAGTACGAACTTTTACTATGAAGTTTTACTATAAATTTCTCTTCTGATCGTTTCTTTTGAACGTTACTCTTGAACTCTTCTTCTGAACTTTGAACCTTAGACGTTCGAAGAGTTCACAATAATTGTGTGCTTCTTTTACGAATGTGACATACACGAATGATTGTGTGAACCAGAGCGTTAATTCCCCCCAACATACTAGTAAGTACTGTAATATTACGGAATGTTAAATTTATTTCTTTAATTTCTGCCCTTGTATGACCCTGAAGACACTAGTATCCCAATCAAAACTTTAAAAAAGTATAAAAATTATGCCAAGTAGATGAAAGTGAAAAAGGAAAAAGATAGAAGATAATAAACAATGTAAAAAATATGTGGAATCGAAATGAGCTACAAGTACATAAAGGTGCTTTCCAGCACTGTGTAACACAATGTAAGATTCGGTGAAGATAAAATGTAACATTTAGACATTTGCCTAGATATCCGTGGCTTGGAAGTCAAATACTTGGCGCGGCCAGGCAAGGTCAAGGTGTCGATGAATAAGAATTATTTAAAAACCGCGAACTAATGAAAGTGTACGTAATGTGTCAAAGCTTTATTTAAATTGATGAAGTAGCAGCACGCCTGCAAAAGGCAAGGTATTGGTGTCGATAAATAATCTTAGAATTATTTAAGAACGCAAAATAATGAAAATGTACTTGTATTGTCAGTTTTAATTAAATTGACAAATTATTTTGACCTTGCCTGGCCACGCCAAGTATTTGACTTCCAGGCCGCGGACATCTAGGCAAATATCTAAATGTTACATTTTATCTTCACCGAATCTTACATTGTGTTACACAGTGTCGCCTTTGCACATTGCTGGAAAGCACCTTTATGTACTCGCAGCTCATTTCGATTCCAGATATTTTTTATATTGTTTATTATCTTCTATCTTTTTCCTTTTTCACTTTCATGTACATGGAGTAATTTTTTTACTTTTTTGAAGTTTTGATGGGGATCTCACTTCTTTTTACAAGAATAATTTGCATAGGGAGTGACTTCAGATAACACTGTCCAACACCAAAAATGTTTTCATATAACTAAAGGGTGGATCTTATAGAGTTTTTTGCGCTGATTCCGAATCTGCCCTTAGTTTTTCTCCTACACGCACAGTTTTTGGAAAAACATTTTCAAAAACTGTGCGTGTAGGAGAAAAACTAAGGGCAGATTCGGAATCAGCGCAAAAAACTCTATAAGATCCACCCTTTAGTTATATGAAAACATAAAAAAAGTTGAAATTTGTTGGACAGTATAATTTTTAATATTACATTTGACACTTGGCAGGTTATGAATGATTAATACTATTAAGTACAGACATGACGAATTACACTTGTGTTTGTGTTAATCTATTTTTCTTTCGGTCTAACTCTGTCTATCTCAGTCTGTTTGTCTGTCTTTCTCTCTCTCTCTCTCTCTCTCTCTCTCTCTCTCTCTCTCTCTCTCTCTCCGCGCATAAAATATAGTAAAAATAATATTAAAATTTGTCGAAAACCAACAGAGTACAAGAGAATGGGTAGGTTTTGCAAATCATACCATAAGATCAATATAAGCCAGTATTGGTGCAAGAAACTCAATACATCGCGTTGTCCATCTGGCGGTGGCCGCGGTAGGTGACGCCGTCGACGAGCCCGAGCTCTGCCGAATGATTCCGAGAGTTAACGAACGAAACACGTGTGTATAGTCCATTTGGCTGAATGTGTGTGTGTGTGTAACGCGTATATACGTATTGTGTTGACGAAAATTTCCTGACGAAGGAGAAGAATCAGAAGAAAAATCCTATCATTTCTGACTGATCCATGACATGGTATTACGATATCTGTCATACGTGGACCAATTTTATTAAATATGGTCTTATTCGAAAGCTTATATGCGGTTTACATTAGCAAAAATGGCTGTCAATTTAGAAAATATTGCAGGCGTAATGAGATATTAACGAAATAAGTTTCAGGTTAGGTTAGGATGCCCGGTTTACGAATAAAAGATACGCGGTAGCGACAGTCGACAGCGATACAGTGTCTTTAGATATTATAATACATACATGGTTGAACTCGTTTTAATGCCCACTTTCATATGATGTAGAAAATATGTATCCATTTAAAAAAATAAAGGCCACTCTAGTTTCTAGAAAAATATTAAAAATAAAAAAAATTTTGGAAGTACATACTGTTATCGTTATGTGTTGGCTATCGCAGGCGCTCGATTTAAATCCACTCGAGCATATTTGGCATGACGTAGATAAGGAATTTAAATGATACAATATACGAATTTAAATAATTTATACGGAACAATCGAAGATGTATGGAATAATGTTTCAATCGATCGCTGCATTCGACTTATTGATTCTATGCCTCGTCGTTGTGCTAAAATCATTAAAAAGAAAGGCGGCCCAACAAAGTATTAGTTACTATATTATATAGTATTACTAAATATGTTATTTATGTTGATCACATTGTAAAATAAAATAGATTGTTTGGGATTGGCTGAGTGTTTCGGCAGCGTGAACGCGCCGACTTACTTATGCCAGCACCGTCGGACATCGATTACAATCGATTATCGACCCAAAATTGGGATTACTATTGGCGGATCGCTCTATCGATCCGCCAATCAATAGTTCGACGGTGACGGTAAACTGCCTTCTCACTCGTTGCTAAAGAAAACGTCGCGCGTCTCTTGACCGGTTTTCGCGAGTAAGTCGATTCGCTATCGGGATTCACGGGCACTACTCGTGAATATATCTTCGGGCAAAGTGATACTCATTTTGAAACCAACTCATCTTGTTCCAATATCATTGTTTATTCACCAATCGAGCCAAAACCAGCTTGAGTTTTGGCCACATAAAACATGTATTGTACATAGTTTCCGCTATACATTGAACGAACCCAACTTTGGGAAAATAAAGTTACGTTTAAGTGAAGTGGCTAGTTTTAACACCTCCTAATCCGTAACATAGATTTAGTACATAACTCTGTATTTCTCTATTTATATGCTTCCCAAAAATTTTCTTATTAAAAGTTTCGTATTTATTTTACTCTTAATTAAGGATTATACTCTTAATATGTGGAAAGAATAATAGGGAAATAATAACCACAACTTCAGAAGAACGTGGTCTGATGTGACGGGCCAATTTCCCTATTTGTATGCTCGCCACTGATATGATCAAGATATTCTAGTAACTTTATTAAGAAATATGAGCGGCAATTGTGTATTATGTTTTATTATAATTTTGTAGTTCATTCCAATATGGTAATAAAATAAACTTAAAAAAATGAATGTCTAGTGTCAGCTGGTTTGTTGCGACGCGGCAATAGTTTCATGAAACTGTCTGGTCTAATACCAAATTTGAGGAATGGTTCTTTAATAGTGACCTTCTGTTACTATGAAATGAACAGAGCATCCGTTTTTAGTAATGTCCAAATTTTTAATATGTTTTCTAGAACCCAAAAATTTTTATGATTTTCTTTATTACAGAAGCATATCTGCTGGAATTTCAGCGCAAGTGTTTCTTATGCGTTCTGCCATGTTTTCACGAGTTGTTGACACTTGTTGATGAACCTTATCTTTTAGGTAATCTCGTGGAAAGAAAATTTTTTCTTCTACGGTTGCAGGATTCGTTTTGTTAAAGAAATTGTTAAATATGCTTTCAGTTCTAATTTTGAAATCCCCAATTGTCAGCGATTTTTTACCCATTTTGATTGTTGTCCATTACAGCCCCAGGGGGTGACGGTGGGGGGTCCAGTTTGGTATCATTGGATACGAACAACTTTCGCGACGAACAACTTTCATTACCCACTTGTTTTGATCCGATGCATAGTTCTCGAGATATTTCAATGTCTTCAAATAAAATGACCACCCTGTATAAGTTTTGTCTAACATATTTTTTCATACAGTCAATAATATAAATGATACTTGAGAAAAGCTATTTGATGAGAATTTAATTACGGTTTTATTAATTTAATTACATGTTTCTCGTTATCCGATCAAGCTCAAACTTTGCACTGTTGTATTTAGTGAAATAGTTCTGGATTGTGGCGCAAAAAAAATTTTTTTATATATTCTGCAAGGATAAATAAGAGCCACCCTAATGTTTACTTACCTACTTAAATGTGTGCGATATGACTATATTTTATAATATGATATTTTTTGTACTCACCGCATCTGGAAGATCGTGGTATTGCAGAAGATGCATATAATTTGCTGCAGATTGTATAGGTAATTGTACTGTACCACACTGAGGTTCAATCCAAATTTCAGAAACAATTTGAAAATCGCCAAAATTTTCAAATTCGTCAATGCTTACTTCACCATCACCTGTGCCTGAAATTTCATAAAGTTCTAAGTAATGTATATATACAGGGTGAGTATGCAGAAACAGAACACCTGAATAACGCGGCTGCAATTGGTGTTAGGAAGAGATGCATCAGATGGAACTTGCATGGTTTCGAGGGGGCATTAATCTGATGTTAGCAGTTTTTTTGTATATGGACGCGTAAAGGACATATGAAGGTCAACTTCATTTTTTAAAAATGGAATGAGGTATTTTTTAATACATCAATCGATGCAACTGGACATTCGTTATAAAAAAGTACTAACCTATGTATGTCAAAAAGTTAGTAGTTCAGGAGATATTTCAATTTAAATAACTCAAAAATACCATTACTGTCGTACTAAGACATTACACTAGTAAGTAAACGCTAACGACTTAGTACGACTGTAATGGTATTTTAGAGTTATTTAATTTGAAATATCTCCTGAACTACTAACGTTTTAACATACATAGGTTAGTACTTTTAGTAAATATATCGATGAGGAGATTCAACTCGGACGACCTTAACCTTTACATATGTTGTCAAGGACAACATTCTGAACAACTTTTGTCATTATATGTATCCATCGCTCGATCATAGTTTTCGAGAAAATTCCAAAAAACTACTGCTAGTACTGTATTGAATTTTCCTAACTTAACCCAATCCTAACCACACCACAACTAATTCTATTCGCATAATTTTTCCATTATTAGATCATATTCTGGATGTCAGTTACAATGCAAAAATTATGCGAATAGAATGAGTTGTGGTTAGTTTTGCAGAGAGGGCGGAGAGCGCCGGCCGTTAGACCGGCCCGACCACCCATACGAAAATCCAGGAGTATGTAGTAGTAGTAATTGTGGTGCATAGCAAGCTCCTGTACGGGGCACCCGTGTGGTCCGACGCATTGTCGGTCAGCCGACGCAGTAAAGTACTTTGCAATAAACTGCAGCGCCGGCTGGCCTTGCGGGCCATACGGGGCTATCGCACCGTCTCCAACGAGGCGGCGTGCCTCCTCGCGGGTCTGGTTCCCCTGCACCATTTGGAAAGGGAGCGGGCGGCCTTGTATTTGGCCGTCCGCTCGTTGCACGGCGGAGACGCGGACCCAGACGTGGAGTACAGGATCGGAGTGCTGAAGCGATGGGCTCGGCAAGAGTCGCTGGCCCTGTAGCGGTTGAAAATTCTGGCCGCCAATACGGGCCGGCTAATAGCCCGGGTCCTTTTGCCCATCTTGGAGGAATGGTGCGAGAGGCGAATAAGGCTCACCTACAGATCCACCCAGGTGTTAACCGGCCATGGATGTTTCGGCCGGTACCTGGCGTGGATCAAGAGGGAACCCACCGAACGGTGCCACCACTGTGCGGAAGCTTTGGACACGGAGCGGCACACGCTGGAAGAGTGTCCGGCGTGGTCGGCGCAGCGCCGTGTCCTGAGAAGCGTGATTGGAGGCGACCTCTCGTTGTCGGCCGTGGTCGACCACATGGTTGGCGACGAGAGGTCATACAAGGCCGTGACCTCCTTCTGCGAGGAGGTGATGCAGCGGAAGGAGGTCGCGGAAAGGGAGAGGGAGGCCGACCCTCTCTCCGAAAGAAGGTTGGCTCTGGCGAGGCGCCCTCGCCGAGCGGCCCGCCTCACGCTACAGGGCAGGCGACGGACTGGGGGAGGCGGGACTCGTTAAGGGCTCCTCGAGCGAGGAACGGGGTCACCGGGGGTCATTGGGCGGAGCGAGCTGGAGACTCTCGAAACCCACCGAAGAGTCCAGGGAACGGGGGTGCAAGTCGGTAACGTGCTTGCGCCCTGATAGGATAGGTATTGCTGGGGGAGCTTCTCTCCCCCCGGGACGGGGCCCCATAGGGGCCAAGGGCGAAGGGGGGCGGCTGGTTGTGTTCTTCGGAGATCCCAGCCGCCCCCGATTAGCTTAGGGAAGGTTATCATGAGGTTTTTAGTGGGTACTGTGAGCCCTTCTGGCTACTTAAGCCCCACATAACCCTGTATCTCTCCCAGGGAATACAGGGTATGCGTAAAAGCATTTTTCTCATGTAAAAAAAAGAGTATGTAGTAATTAACAAAGCTTTTTCGTAATTTTCTGGGAAACTAAGTCTGAGCGACGGATAGTTATATTGGCTACAGTTGTTCAGAATGTTGTCCTTGACAATATATATAAAGGTCAAGGTTGTCCCAGTTGAATCCCCTCAACGATCTATTTACCGTACTTTTTTATAACGAATGTCCAGCTGCATCGATTGATGTATTAAAAAATACCTCATTCCATTTAATAAAGTCAAGGTGACCTTGATATCTTTAAAAAAATGACATAAAAACAAAATTCTTTTTGCACCGTGTCAGCCCCATTGTACTATTCAACTTTGTCCTTACCATATTTTACGTATCTTTAGAAACAAAAAAGATATTTGAGGTGCTAACGTTTGGTGACTCACCCTGGACTGCTCTAGGGATATGAAAACAGTTTCCTTTTGAACAAATTCCACCAAGGAAAATAATCATTATTTCAAGGAATTCTACGTAATCACGGCTCATGTTTACATCAATTGTCTTATAATTGTTAAGCTGTTTTAAAAATTCTAGATCTTGACGTGGAGCTATAGCTGGAATCGGAGCATTAAACCATGTTTCTGTGTATAGATTCGCCAAAAATATACATATATCTCTAATTCCTTGTATTTGTTCGCTGTTTATCGATACTTCGTCGCGGTATAAATATATTTTTAGTACATATATGGCTTTAGCCATCCATTTTGCATGATGGACAGCTCCAGGGATATGAAAACGGTTTCCTTTTGGATAAGTTCCACCAAGAAAAATAATCATTAGTTCAAGGAATTCTACGTAATCACCTCTTGGATGCTTCTGTTTTATGGTATTTAAGCATAAGTCCAATTTTGATTGTATTCGCTGGAGCTTTCCACGGACATAAGTATCTTCTAAACTTGACCAAAAATTTGTGTGGTTAATTTTCGGCCAAACTTCACGAAATTTTTTAAATATTCCTACTTCAAAATTGGACCTAACTGCATGTAGTGACTACGTTATTTAAACAAATTTGGTATTAATAAATAAATGGAAAAATGGGTGAAACAAAAGTTATATTGTTAGTCGAAGTAAATATAATACTGAAGAAAAAAATTTTTTTTAAATCCAATTTTCGAAATTTCAAAGTGACGTAATTAACTTCCCGATTCATAGGGAAGTTATGGTAATTACCCCGAAAATCGAAAATCGAATTTTTAACATATCTTCACGTTTCATGGTCATTGGATTCATTTTAGACTATTTTTATCAAAATGGCGGTGTGTGTGTGTGTGTGTGTGTGTGTGTGTGTGTGTGTGTGTGCGCGCGCGCGCGCGCGTATGTCCGTTTCTATGGTATCAAATTTTTCGTTAACGTTTTCAGAAAAAGTAATAACGCGATCAGAATAATGAATGATGCATTGGAAGTGCCCCGCTGCAACTTAGAGCTGATAAGATTTTGGTCAAGTTTGGTCAAGTAGTTTATAAATTTTTTAGTTTTTAAAAAAAAAAATTTTTTTTTTCTTGAAAAATTCAAAAGACTACATACGTCATGTGGTTGGGCATACTCTATATGCCCAATACAGTGTTATAATCACTTTCCCTGAAAACATATAATCTTCTTAAAACGTACGAATCGCAAAATAAAAACTAACTGGTTATTGTTGCTCGCTCGCTTCGCGAGCTCGCGGGTAGGACTGCTCTTGCGAGAGGGTTAGTGGTACGCATTGCTAGTGAAATTTCAAAGTGACGTAATTTTTTTTTACGATGACTTTGTACTTTATTTGCACATAGTTATAGAGCATGAAAAAACAAATTCAACGATTTATAGGAATGTATATTGTAACCTAACTATTGACTACCTTTCGTATGTCTCTCCTTTATTGAATCTTTTCATAAAGTTAATGTGAAAGTCTATGCGGGGCAGTCAAGAAACTTGCCGTCGTTGCTCACAACAGCGAGAGGTTCTCGGCAGGGCACGTAAACGTGGCCATGGCGAGGCATCCGTAGTATAAGCGTTCCGACAAGTTAATCCAAGCTACCTTTATTTTGATAAATATGTGCTTTGACTCTGAGTATCGCGGAGATTCGATCGGCACAGCTAGAAGATTCCAGGAGTGGCGATCGATCCCGGGGATGAATGAGATGTTCTCAGCCGTGTACAGACACTGATGCAGAATCGGCAGGGCACGGAAACGTGGCCGTGGCGACGTTGCAGCGGCCTGGACACAACTGTGAGCCTGATTCTAATGTTTGAATATCGATAAGATTCACTTACAACACCGGGTTGGTTACGGGACCCGATGTCCTTTATCCCGACAGGTTCGTGCCTCCAGGCACTGGATAGCGGAAAGGTTGAGGCGAGAGACAATAATTGTTTGAGACAGAAATCGGGTAAAATGAAAGTATATTCTGGAATTTAGTTTGCTTACACAAGGACCCGAGCTCTGATGATATCAGAGTAAAATAATCACGTGCGAAAGTTCGCGACGAACCGAATGTATCGAACGCCGCTTTCGATTCACGTTGCCACGTGTCTTTTGATTGCCGGATCGATCTCAATCATCGACACTTCGTGTTCATGTCGCACTCACTTTTTGGTCGTTGCGTCACGCGTTTTGGGTGTAGTTTATCATTACAAATCTGTACAGAAGTGAACCGGATCACGTAGGATTGGCCGAGGAGTCTAGGCAGGGCACGATACGTGGCCGTGGCGACTCCTCGCTCGTCTGTGTGTGCGGTCACCCTTCACAGAACTTGTTAGATTCTCGCATCAGAACTTAGAAAACTGAACGGCACTGCTGGAATGCCCAGGAGCGGCGAACGGTCTCTGTCTGCATACGAGTTTGAAGCGGAGAACAATTTGTTGAATTGGGACACGAAAATACTGAGTTATAGATGGTTAAGATCTAATCTGCACAGAAGTTAACTGTATCACGTGGGATTGGCCGAGGAGTCTAGGCAGGGCACGTTACGTGGCCGTGGCGACTCCTCACTCGTCCGAGCGTACAGTCACCCTCTACAGAATTAGATGGGTTCTTGTAACAGAATAGAAAACTTGAACGGCACTGCTGGGATGTCACAGGAGCGGCGAACAGTCTCTACCTGTACAAGTGTTCAAAACAAAAATTGGAAAGGTAAGAGCGTCTAGGCAGGGCACGTATGCGTGGCCGTGGCGACTCTCTTACCGTCCGACTATACGCGTGCTTCTAATGGAATTATTGAGTGCCTTTGTTGCAAATCAGGCTAACGAAACAGGATGACGATCGGTCTTGCCGGATGGTTCCGGGAAGGGCGACCGGCCCCTGCTCGGTAGGCAAAACTCACAACGTGGCAGAAATTTCGTGAGCGTACTAGTAGCGTACGAAAGTATGACCGTCCCAACACGTGTTAAACGCAGACCGCTTGCTGGATCCACTCTATGCGCGACAACAACGAATAATCGCGCGAAATAGAACACTGTGTATATAATCGAAAACCCAGCGAATCTATATATATATATATATATATATATATATATATATATATATATATATATCGATCGATGCGTGACCGGTCTCAATACCTTGCCAATATAAGACGCGACTTTAGAATTCGTCACATTCCAAGTAACGATAATCCCCAACAGAAAACAATACCGTCTAGACGACGCGCATATTCAATCACTTCAATATCCCGCAATTTGAATATATATATCTTTATTCGCCAAATATCATTCAAAACTCCTCGTAGGCAGAATTTAAATAATTTAACCACTAACCATGGAGAACAAATTAAATTGAATTTTCTTTAGGCTCTTAGTTTCAAATAAATGTCACATGTCTAAGTAGCACACACCATTTAATGTATGAAAATTGCAACCGTTTAAATTATAATTTCATTACATCACTTGCTAAGATAGCAACAATCACAATTTGCAAATTGAATTTCAATTGTACTTGACTAGTAGTCACTACGATTCAAAGATTCTGCCGTCGCGGCAATACACATGTTCCACGCACGAATCTCTAATTCATTCAATATAACAATTATTTCACAAAATAATTTCAATTTATATCAATTATATTCGCTAAGCGAGTTGTGACTTTCTCACAAACAAAATTCGATTACATTCTTTAATAATTGCCATCTTGGCAGTACGCAAATTAACACTCGATTATGAGAAACGAATCCCGATCAATTCGCGAGAGCACGGTGACTCATGCGTGCTTATTAGACCAAGTCTAGACGCAGAGTGCTCGATTTGCTGCTCGCATCGACCTCCTTTGATCGTAATCCAGAGGGGGTCGATGCGCGCGCATCTCATTACGTGGATCGATCCTATGATCCTTTTCTAGACGAGGATAACGATCGATATTATTGCCGTCGCGGTGGGGATCGATTCTGGTGTGTAACCAGCATGGTTACAATATTTACGATGTACTATAATGGAGAAAATCAATTTTCAAAAATAATCAAATTTCGAGCGCTTTGCGGCACGGGTTTCCATTTCCCGATCGAGCTGAAATTTTGCACATATCATTTTTTCACCAAGTGTCATACTTTAGGAGGTAAGACCAAAACATTTCCAAAGTTGAAAAATAAGGACCACTCTAATGTACATATTGTGACGTTACATGTTTTGCGACGTCACTTTGGTGCATGAAAACGGTCAAACAACCCTATAAGAGTGTGGACCGGACCGACCTCTGACAATTCCGAGGCTCACCCGTACACATAAGAGCGCACCCTCAGAAAAAACTTCTGTTACCGAACGTCATAATTAACGCCACTCAGAGGGGACGACGTGGGACGATGAGATCCATCAGGATTACCAACGTGATTTTTGGTGGCCCGCCGCCGTCTTATCCCGGCGACGGTGGCGTGAACGATTGTCAGGAGAAATGCATCGTGCACGGACGCCAAAAGCGCTTATAATAGTTTTGGTGTTCAACCAAGTCTGGGGCCCGAGTAGAGATGCTATGCATGGCGCTTTTTTTCGCCCATGCGCGAGTTCGTTAGGAACGTATCTGCGTCCGAAGTTTGTGGGGGACTATTGGGGGGAAAGTAGTGGGAGACTATTATTAGCGGGAACGTCTAGCGGAGTCCGTTACGACCGTTACGGTACGAGGCATTAGGTGCGAAAAGAGAGCGGGCTGACGGTTGATGGAAATTGAGGTAAGTTATTGTTAACATTTAATTAAATAATGGCAACTAATACTGGAAAAGGAGCTACAAAGAGACCTAAGAGGGTTTGCCGAAATTCTTGGATAGAGGATGACCAGATGAAATTGTGGATAGCTCCTTCTCCAGTAAAAGATAAAGTGAACTGCGTTGCATGTAATCAGACTGTCAGATGTCATAAAAAAGATTTAGATAGGCATTCACGGACAAAGAAACATATAGTAAATATGAGAGGTGATAATACAAAGCTACCGAGCACGACAATAATTAATAGTAATAGTAATAACAATAACGACAACGGTAGTAGTAGTTCTCATTTATCACGTGATGATAAGGTAAAGCGCGCGGAAATAAAATTGTCTGCCTTTTTTGCAGAGCATAATGTAGCTTTTAGCACAGTTAACCATTTAGTTCCTGTTTTGAAAGATATTTTTAGCGAGTCAAAAGTTGCGCAGGATCTTTCACTTGCTCGGTATAAGTGCACCTAAATTGTTAAAAACCAAATAGCCAAACACGAATCAGAAAAACTTATTGAATGTTTGAAAACCATTAGATTTTCTATTTTAGTAGACGAGACTACAGACATTTCAAATATGAAAATAATGTGCATTCTCGTAAAGTACGTTTCACCATCTAATAAAAGTGTAATTACTCAATTATTAGATTTATTACTTTTAGATAGCGCCGATTGTTCCGCGGATAAAATGTTCCAAATTTTTAAAAGCTTTTTTGAAAAGATCGAAAATACCCAATTTAATATTGTTAAATTGCATATGTCACACGTCCGCGATTATATCTAGTAATGCGTGTGAAGAGTTACCGCATTCATGTGAAAGGCTAATTAGAAAAGTTGCCACTTATGTTTCGGCCAGTGCTAAGAGATGCGCAATTTTGACTGAATTTCAGGATTTTTTTGGCGTAAAACGCAATAAACTTTTAAAATTATCAAACACGAGGTGGCTTTGTCTGCACCAACGTATTATTAGATTAATTATAAATTGGGAAGTTTTTAAAAATTATTTCATTTTAGCTGTTGTCGAAGATAAGTCAAAATCTGACACAATTATTTTAGAATATTTAAATGACGACAGTATTAAAGCTTATATATTATTTTTAAAATACGCGTTAAATTCTGTTAATAGTTTCAATGCTATCTTTCAATCGCGAGATATATTAATTAATAAATTGTTTGAGAACAGTCGGCAGCTAGTTCATGAAATAGGGAATAATTTTATCAAGCCTGAAACTTAAAAAGATTTTCCCAAATTAAATAAGAATGTTCAAGATAAATTAATTGATGTAGAAAATATATATGTTGGTCCAGAATGTGAATGCTTATTGGGAACTTTAGATGTAAACTATTCACGTAATATTCGGTTTAATTGCATGAATTTTTATACCACTGCAGTTCGAGAAATGCTTGCACGTCTACCTTTAAACGACCAATTGTTTCAGCAATTAACTTTCTTAGACCCTCAAGTAGCATTGCATGATGAAGGTAGACAAAAAATTACAGATTTAACTTATATTGCCAACCGGATAGGAAATTTAGATATACATCTTCTGAATGGCAAATTTTGCCATCTTGTTACGATGACGAGCAGAAAAAAGAATTAGCTTCCTTAGAAATTGTTGAAATGTGGCATAGAATTTTTAAATTTACGGATATAGATGGGGAAAGAATGTTTCCAAATTTAGAATTATTAGTTGAACTAGTTTTTTCTTTGCCCCACTCAAATGCCGAGGCCGAGCGGATATTTTCAATAGTCACCGATGTGAAAAATAAAAATAGGAACCAATTATCTAACGATACGGTTTCCGATATTTGTATACTTCGGTCCATGCTTCAATCACTTAATATGAATTGTAAGAATTTTGACATTGATTCGCAGCATCTCGAACTGCATAGGACACAAAATTTATATAAATAAAAATGCACATCTGATAGTCTGATACATATATAAAATCTAATTTTTATTTTATTTTATGTGCAATAATTATTTATTTTCGTTGTTTTAGGTTCCGATATGGCTGTATTATTATTTATTTTCATTATTTTATGTGCAATAATTATTTATTTTCGTTATTTTAGGTTCCGATATGGCAGTACTATTTGTTTTCATTATTTTAGTATAGACAAGTATAGACAATGCATTTTTGTTATATTTTTAAATTTTATTATTATTAAAAATGTTCATATATTTTATTTTTCATAAAACAACATATTTACTTGAAGACTAATTTTATATATCAAATGTTTTTTTGTGAATACTGATAAGGTTTTGACAGTTTTCCTTATCTTAACAGCAAATGCTGGTATTCTTTTATTGTTTCTGCCAAATAAAATACTTAATTTTGTTGTTATATATTTTGTTTAAGTTATTTTAGTACCCTTCCCTTCCTTATTCCCAAAATAACGAAATAGACTAAGTTAAATTATATTGTGCATACACACATAAATTTTATATATTTATATATTGCATATTGTGTACGTATGTATATATCAAATTTTAATATATATGTATATACAGGGTGTCCCAAAATTCCTCCGACACCCGAAAATGGGAGCTTCCTTGGGTCATTTGAAGCCACATTTTCCTTTACAAAAATGGCGTCCGCGGCTTTGTTTAAAAGTTATTAACGAAAAACACGGACCAATCAGAGCGCGATCTAGACATGCGATGACACGTTCGGCCAACTGACAGTTGGCGCGTCGAGCCGATTGTGCTAACTCGCGTCTAGGTCGCGCTCTGATTGGTCCGTGTTTTTCGTTAATAACTCCTAAACAAAGCCGCAGGAGCCATTTTTGTAAAGGAAAATGTCGCTTCAAATGACCCAAGGAACCTCCTATTTTCGGGTGTCGGAGGAATTTTGGGACACCCTGTATATACATGTACACAAACTACATTCATTTTTTAAATTGAAATCATAATACATTTTTCGAAATTAGCAGGGCGACCAAGGTACCCGATTTTCGTACTCGACTGAGGCCGTCTACGTCAGAATATTCGCGCATGCGCGAAAAAAAGCGCCACGCATAGCATCTCTGCTTCCGACAGTCACTACAATTAACGCGTATTCCATCAGAGCTCGGCAGATTTGTGCCGTCTCACGGCTTGTAAATTCACGCGAAGTCCTGTGACTGCTGAGCTCGACGCAAAAATCCCGAGAATTGTACTCGCGAGCGACCGTCAATCTGCCACATCTATTATTCGCGCGTGGCAATCAAAATTGGCAATCAAAATTGACCATCCGTCAAATACATTACATTTCTGCCGAATTCTCCTTGTTGATTAACCTGTGAGAAATGTTCCCGCCTCAGGGAGTGCCTCTTTCTTTCCCCATGTAGAATCCTGTGTCTGTTCGAGCTGTTTGAGGTTATTACGCAGTTTCCGCGATTCGCTGCTTTTCGAAGTTTTCCGTATAACACGGGAACGTGTCTGGCGCCCGAATTATTAGCATTTGAGACCGACCACTGAGAGTCGGAAAAAGAGACGGCGTAACATGGTACATCGATCGATTTTCAATTACAAGTTTTTACAATATTTCGTAAACTAAAGCCGGCAGACAAAAACTGTAAAGGGAAATGATATTCAGAATCGTGTTCTTGACAACGTGTCCAAAGCTCATCGATATCGGAGAAGACTTCCATCATCGAGAAACTCTTGTCCGTTGCGTCATCACGACGTGCCACCAACGCTCGACTGCCGGCACCCTCACGCCGCGGTGAACGTGGCAAAACGCGTCTAGTTTGTGTTCTGATTGGTCCGTGTTTTTCGTTAATAACTCCTTAACGAAGCCTCGGACGTCATTTTCGTAAAGGAAAATGTCGTTTAAAATGATCTCAGAATCTCCCATTTCCGGATGTTGGGGGAATTTTGAGATACCCTGTATTATTGTACGTATTATTATATTTATTACTGTATGTGTTATTATATATTATTATATACATATTGTTAAATTGTATTTGTATGTGCCGCCGCACAGTGAGACGACTTATGTAAAATTCCCGACATGGACGAAAAAATTCAAACTTTTTTTCCCAGTTAGAAAGCTTATAGGATCGTTTTCTAGGTTTTTTGGAAGTAAAATGTGGTGACATTCCAGGACATGTCAGTGATAACGCCATATTTCCGGCATGTGTATCTAAAATGGACAGCTCGAAACTTGAATTTTCATGAAACCCTATCTTTCTATTTAATTGTTCCTAATAGTTTCCATCTTTTGGTAATGTTGTTGTATAATTTTGTCCTACTTATGAGGTGTATTTGAGTTGAGAAAAATATGAATGAAATAAAAAATGGCTGTATTAATATTTAACACCTGACGTTTAGTAACGTTGTGAGCATTTTGCGTACATTTTGTCGCTTTATAAAAAAGTTCCCATTTGTTCCTAAGAACGGACTCTACAGGTGTTTACTGTTGGTATCTAGCGAGAGAAATACGCAAAAATCATACCCGACTTCGTCTGATTCTTCCCGGAAATCATGTTTGAAAGTCCAGTAAAACGCAGAGTTTGTTGACTATGTATTCTTAATGCTGCTCTTATCGTTCAGTATCAGTCCTCAGCCTTCCGTATCCGTTTACAGCGAACAGTTTTTGAAACTGTTGGAATTGTGAATAAACGAACAGTTTGACCCGAAATCTGTGACTCCGGCAGAGTACACGGGGGATTCAGCATTCGGACAGCAGCTCATAAGTAGCCACAGGTACCGCGGTGACTGGCACTAATTACTGAATCCTCCGACTTAAGTCAGGGTTTGAGATTTGAAATTGTTGGAGTGACGTAGAGTCACATACACTCCGTGCGTTTGTTGCGATATTGTTTTTATTTCATGTGATCCTATCCTGTTTTTTTTTCTTCCGATGTTAAACTCGCCTTATTGCTAAACAATAAAAACATGTGTTTATGAAGGATCTGGCCACGTGGTGGGAAAGGCAATGCCTTTTGGTAAGAGGACTGTGAGGAACTGCATGGCACTTACCCCAGAGAAATCTGACATTTCATTCTCAAGTGAGAATACACTTGCCCTAAATACATCTCTCAACCTGTCCAAGTCAAAGTACTTCATTTTGAGAAATGCTACATTGAAAGCAGGATCAACAATACTTCCCTCATATTACCAGCTCAACAAAGCCAAGAAGGAATGTAATCCAGAAGAACGTGAGGTAACTGAGTTGGGAGCAAAGATACCTCTTCAAGCTCTTCTAAACCACACAACCTCGATAATTTTATCTATCACCCCCATGGATAAGATCTTAACAAACGGGAAATGCCTGAAACTTATTTCAAAATGGGGATGTAACGAGTCAAGTAGCCACAATGTGTACAAACAGCTTTATTCTTCGAACAGTGGCACATCTGCGGATGACTCAGCGTTGTATTTTACAACATTCGTTCCAAACAGGTTACTCGACACACACGACTCATTAATTGTTTGGGAAAACCTGAGACCCTCGTCGATTCACTTCTGCAGACCTGTAAAATTCGTGTTTTGCAAAGAAACTCCAGAAACAATCCTACTAGAGAATGAACGAATAGAATCAGAAATTGCGTCGCTAATCCCTGCACGGATTAATGAAGTCAAAATAGACCACGAACTTCATATGACAATGATTGATGGAAAAACAACAAATGTGGTGACTGACACAAGTTCATCCATGCGTTGTTATGTGTGCGGTGCATCACCATTAGTGATGAATGATTTGAAAGAAACCGACGCAAGAACTCCTAATGCAGAGCACTACAGGTTTGGCACTTCTCCTCTTCATGCCAAAATTCGATTTTTTCAGTGCCTGCTGCATATTTGTTATAACCTTGACTTTAAAAAGTGGTCAGCAAACACAGATTCGTACAAAGAGCAACAGTGAGGAAGAAAAATAAAAATACAAAATGAATTTAAAGATAAGCTGGGTCTTCAAGTTATCGGGTAAAGCAAGGTGCTGGACCATATAACCATGGCAATATGGCACGAATTGACTTAATGAAAATGTAATTAGAAGATTTGAAATAATTTTACAAGCGATTTCTTCAGGTAAACCAATTTGCCCCAAAAAATTTGGATTATTTGCCCGAGAAACCGCAGAGATGTACGTTAAATACTATAGGTGGTATTACATGCCACCAACTGTACATAAAGTGCTGATCCATGGGGAGAAAATACTCGAAAGTTTTATTTTTCCAATAGGAAAATTCTCGGAAGAGGCGCAAGAAGCTCTCCATAAAGTATGTCGCCACTGCAGAAAGTTTAGAGCAGGAAAAATTTTGCGCAAATCAACAAATGAGGAGATCCTGAATAATCTTCTCGTCAGCACTAATCCCAGGACACGCGGTCTTTTTAAAAATTCAATGACAAAGAAATTAATCTCAGAAACCTAAACGTTGCTTCTTGTTGCTAATGATGTCCCCGAAGAAGATGACATAGGTTCAGATTTTTTGGACGCTTCGCTAAGATTTGATTTTATTCGATTTATCATTTCCATATTTCACATGTATATACTAATAATTTTTTAAAACTCTGCGAGGTGCTCAAGGTATCTCATTTTATCGAAAAGATTACGTTATTGAGGCTGAAATTGCTGCGTATGTGCGAAAAGTTGTGGTTGTAATCGGAATACTGCTTCGCATATAAATAAAGTGTTCTTGTTCTGGATGAAGCATATAAAAGCGAGATTCAATTAACCTGACGAGCGGTTCATATACGTATAGAGCAGGCTATAGATAAAAGCAGTTTTCTGCAATCCTGAGAACTATCGTTCCTACACATGGTGTGACGACAACACGTCGACATTTTCAATCCCGTGGGATTGATGTAGGATTTATTTTTACCAAGGATTTAGTTGTTCAATCTAATATACAGGGTGTCCCAAAATTCCTCCGACACCCGAAAATGGGAGGTTCCTTGGGACATTTGAAGCGATATTTTCCTTTACAAAAATGGCGTCCGCGGCTTTGTTTAGGAGTTATGAACGAAAAACAAGGACCAATCAGAGCGCGCCCTGGGCCTCCGCGCCGCGCCACGCCAGCAGCAGAGCGTTGGTGAAACGCCGTGACATCGCAACGAACAAGAGTTTTTCGATTATGTCAATGCTCTCCGATTTCAATGAGCTTTGGGTATGTGTCAAGACCATTATTCTGAACAACATTTCTCTTTACAATTTTTGGCTGTAGGCTTTAGTTTACGAGATAGTCGCGAAAAACTTTACTTGTAAATCCAGGGATCGATGTACTACTAACTTCTACCCGATTTCAATGAGCTTTGGATATGTGGTCAAGACCATTATTCTGAACAACATTTCTCTTTGAATCACCAGGGATTGGACGAAACCCGGTTTAGTCAGAAAGCGCTAGCGATGATAATGTTCAGCGTAACACGTGGTCAACTAAACCATATCAAAGGAGCTGAAAGCGCCCATGCGCAAAGCGACGTCGTACAAACAGTTGTACAGGATGGAAATGGGTCCGGAGACATCGATGGCCAGATACATCAACGACTTCACGAGCAAAACCGAACAACTGGTAGAAGCAGGAATAAACATCCCAGAGGATCTGCCATCAATAATGCTACTCAGATCATTAACCGAAGATTTCGAAAATTTCACGGTGGCAATCGAATCTGGCGACGAGAAATCCAGCATAAATAGCCTAAAAAAGAAGCTTCTCGAAGAAGACGCTCGACAAACGGGCCAGTTCAAGAAGAAAAACGACACGAGCAGTGAAGCGTTCTACACGAAAACAACAAATTCAGTGAATCCACGAGTGAATAAAAATAAATACGTTTCGAAAAATCAAACAAAGTTCAGTGGTAAGTGCTAAGAATGTGGAAAGATCAGTCACCGCGGCGCGGATTGTAACGTACGAAAGAAACGCGAACCAAAAAAAAATCAACAAGGTCATGACAGCCGTCGTGTGCGAAGTGATAGTGAAAAAATCGAACATTTGGTACTTAGACAGTGCGGCTACGAGACACATGACGAACAATAAACGAATATTTTGCGAACTCGAACAAAACATAGTGTCGACCGTGTATACAACATCTGATCAATGGATAAAATTGCACGGCGTGGGCGAAGTTGTAATAAATGTAAGGTTAGATAATATGACAACAAATAAAATAAAGTTAACGAACATGCTATTTGTACCTCAGCTGAAAAGTAATTTAATATCGGTTCCGCAAATTTCGATAAACGGTTTCAGGGTAAGTTTTGATAGAAACCACGCTTCGACTCCAAGGGCGAAAAATATATTCTCGGAGAATACTTTCCTCAAAAGAATGCAAGAAAAATGGCAGAAATGCAACCACACTATCGCCCGCTTTTTTAACGAAAATAAGAATTGGTTAAATGAAACTCTTAATTTGTACGAACTACGTGATTCTATTAATAATGAACCATTGCTTGGCACGTAAAGGTCGTCCTGTAAAAATTATCTCTAAATCAAGTAGGAAAACCAAAAAGAGAAAAGTGCACGGGTTGTTAAAATAGCCTTTGACAGAACTAATCGAAGCAGACCGTATTAACTTTATTCAGCAGGACATAGCGATGCCGCGTTTTTAGTTTAGCAAATGAGTAATTACCCACAAGAAGCGAATTATATTAAAATAGCATGTAAATCGAAGGTTAAGTTGCCCATAAAAGTTTCTATCGAAGATGCACTAGCACTTTTTGTTTATACAAAATTATCAAGGAGTATGCATAGCTCTTCTAATGACTTCTGTTTCGAATTTTTTTGTACAAAACGTCAAAAATAGCAAGTTGTATACAATGTGCATAACAGAGTTGTTGATGGCAAGGTATAAGTCTACCAACTATTACCATCAAATTCATTCCATTTGTTGTTATGCCAATAATGTCGTCTTTTATATTTAATTCGAAGTTTTTTAAAAGTTTCTCGACCATCTTTACGCAATGCTCTGTCGTATATGAACCATGGATTCGAACCAAACCGAGATTCAAATATTTATTTTGATAATGTACTTTTATGTTTAAGTATCTCCTATTTTTTCGAGATGTCCATTCATCAAATATTAAAGAAAACTTTTGGTTTAATCATGCAGTTTAGTAAATTTTTTTATCATATCCGTTTTTACGGAATCTGCAAATGTCAGAACCATGGATCTTATTGTATTAGGAGATGTTGGAAGTTTAAAACCATATTTCATAAACTTTCTTAAGTCTACAGATTTGCAGAAAACGTTAAATGTTAAACGATCTTTAGCAACAACTCGTGATATCATTTTCCATAGAATTTTCTTTAACGAAAAACCTGTCAATTGTTTTGGCTCTTCATGTTGATAGAACATTTTCGTAATAATGGACAACTTGTTAGTTTATTTGAAATAGTATAATCGATAAAACAAAAATTAATTTGTTGAATACATTTGAACACTACTTTATAAGTTACTTTTGTTTCACTTTCTTTCTTGCATTCACCGTGTAACTACGTGTTTTCTTGAGCATAAAAATAAATGACAGTTCATTCGTTCAAAACCATATTCAGTTTATTTGTCCCATATTTCTAATAGGTTATGGACCCAGAAACGTTTTTCTTTATTATATGGTTATTGTAATATAATAGTGAGATAGTGTTTAAGAAAGTACTCTGATTAAATTTGTTTTATCATTGAATTACATATACAGTGTACATTATTCAGTTGTATTCATTATTAAATATTATAAAGGACGAACTATGAAGAATCCAAATGCCATAAGAAATATTGAACCTTTTGATGGTGAACGATATAGTATCTGGAAACTAAGAGTGCGTGGTTTAATGAGTGAACTCGATGTAATAAATGTGATCGTTGAAATAGCTCTAGAACTGTTAACTACAGAATGGATGAGAGCGGAAAGAATTGCGAAAACACAATAGTAGAATATTTATCTGATTCTCTCCTTGGGTTTACGAGTACAGTGTTACGTATGCGTCCGTGATCGTTGGTAACCTTTGGCCCGTGTGGAGATATGCATCAAAACATTCGGCCTATTAAAAAAACACGGTACTGATTAAGATTAGGGCACTTGAAGACGATGCATCAAACTCCCACGTTTCCGGGAACCCAGTTTTATCAGTAGTCCCCACCCTCGTCTAGGCAGATTTTGGGGACTATATAAGGCCACTGAATCCCTTCATATTCGGACATTGATCTCGGGAGTTTCACGCTGTACGCGCCGAAACACATAATTTACTGTCAGAGCAAGACCGGGCTGAAGTTACGTTTACATACGGAATCCGAAGATAGATTACCCCCTCACTTTCGTCGTTGCGCAACCACAGAGAGATTAGTCCGCGACACCGCGCCCATTTACACTTTACCATTTGTAACAAACTAATACCATCTTGGATCTTGTGTCACACTCAACGCGAATTCGCCTCGTCCTCGTAATTTCACTCGCGTCCGTTTTTGAGGACGCTTTGAGAAATAAGTAGCGTTTTCCCTCCTCGCGTCGGAAGTCTTCCTCAAGAGTCGCGTCGGAAATCGAATAGCGTCGCGAAATAATTACCGAATCGCGAACAGCGGCCGGACATCCGAATTCGCACGTGAATGCGCGTAGGCTGCGGGCCCTCCAAACTCGTACGATTATCCAGCGCAAGTTGCGAAACGATTCCCGTATCGGCAATCGGACGCGAGAATCCCGTGCCAGTAGAAAATCCGTCGCGCCGTCCAACTGCGCTTCGCGAATTTTCGTCTCTACGGAGGCGAATATAGTACCGGCGATTCGTACTTTCGTGAGTATTATACAACGACGAACGCGCTTCGCGAACGAACAGCTTTCATAGAATTGTACAAGGAGCGCGGGCTCCCGGGTCTCGGCCACGCGGCAGTCTCATTGTAAAATCGACGTTGAGGCAACTCAATAAATGACAGAGCCAATTTCCGTTTCATTAATTTCGACCTGCCCGATCCACCCTGTCGCGAGGGTAGTCCCCGTTATTTCCTGTGTCCGAATTCCTGGCCGTTCGCGTTTCGCGGAGGCTCACTTCGAACTCGGTTTCTCCAAAGTCCCGGATTTGTATCGCGTTTGGCGTGGTACTTTCGAGTACCTGGTGCCCGACTACAGTTTTGCGTTTTGATTGAGCCTCCTCGGAAAAGCGTTTTGTCCCAAAGGGGCAGTGCTCGCGCGGCTGTGCACGGCCCGGTATCTCAGTGCCCGTAAATCCTCGGGGTTGACCCTGCCCGACGGCCATAAAAAGTCGCTCGGACGGGGGCAACGTCGCAACATACCTTGCAAAAATTTCAACAAAAACATTACTGAAGTACAAAAAGCATCCAAGAGTAATCATGGCAAATGGAAATCGAAGAAACTGCCCCGAAATAACAATCAACAAAGTTTGAAATGGCATCAGTGCGGTAGAAGAGGCCACAAAACAAAAGATTGTTATTATAATAAAAGAAATATTCAACGCAAGGACGAAAGAAACAGGACAGTACAAATGACGGAGCAAACGCATAACAACGCTTCAGGTTTTGCGTTTATGGCCGGTGACCATCAGCTGGAAGTCGGAAAAGGAGCGACTTTTCTATTGAACTCATGAGCCTACGATCATCTTGTTAATCAAGAAGATTTTTTTGGTACGAAGAATGCAGGAGGCTGGTTTGGGTATTATATTCGACAGCGAAGGAGTACAGATTTTCAAGGACGGCAATATCATAATGTCTGTCCTTAATACTTAAATAATTTAATAGCCGTCGATTTTAATGTAAATATTAAAAGGACATTGTGACATTGCAAGTTTTGCGGCGTCATCCCATTTTAAGAAAACGTTCAAACAGCCGTACACAGTATGGACCGGACCGACCTTTACTGGGCAAGAGAATCACTTGCGATAAAGAGAGCGCTTCTGAAGGAAAACTCCTGAATAAGAACCAAGTAATTAACGTCATCTATTGCACGTGCCGAGTACGGCGACGTTTCAGGGGCGCGCCTAGGCACCGTTAAAGTGCCAGGGCCCTGTAATGACGCCTAGCACAAAGGGATCGTTTCGGCGAAAAATATGAACAGAATATTGGCGAAAATCCGGTACCAGGATCATAAAAAGGGACCAACACCCACAGAGGTGACCAACACCCACAGAGGTGACCAACAACCACAGAGGTGACCAACAACCACAGAGGTGACCAACACACACAGAGGTGACCAAAACACACAGAGGTGACGACTCGGAACAAAGAGATCTATCAATAACATCTTGAATTGGGCGTCTGGCCGTCGTCTCGCCCCGCATGTGATGGATCTCAGCGAGGGTGTCATGGAGAACCCCGAAGGGAAGAAAGACTTCCCCTGAACGGCAACAACGAGCGGTATGATTGGCGATCTAGTAATCTAGAATCTCTTAGCGAAAAACACAGGTCTGAACTAGCTGGTTATTGTTGCTCGCTCGCTTCGCGAGCTCGCGGGTAGGACTGCTCTTGCGAAAGGGTTAGTGGTACGCATTGCTAGTGGGGCATACAGCTCTTAATGGTTTTTTTATTTATTTTGTGTGTGACTCCCCACGAGCCACACAAAGAACTTCCCGATTCGTTAGTTGTAAGCGGTAACATTAGCATTAGTTGCATAATTAAAAAAAATTTTTTTTTTAAATTAAAAAAAATTTTTTTTTAAATAACAATGAAATATATATAATTACGTTTGTTTATTCGGTGGAAAATTTCCATCCTCTCGTATAAATTGCATTCTTGAATGAACTTCTTTCGAAAAAAAACTAAAAAATCTAAAAAACTACTTGACCAATATGGACCAAAATCTAATCAGCTCTAAGTTCATCTGGATTCAGTAAAGCGAGTAGTTTCTTTGTTGTATGATCCAAAAGAGATATGAAGTTTACACTAGCTCCTGAGTCAGAAACGTCTATATTCTCTGGGTAACAGTTTCGTTTTGCATGTATGAGTGCATCGTAAGGAGGATATTTATTTTCCGGATGAATTAATGCACTATGTTATCTTAATTTCTCATATCTTCTTTTACTTAGTCTTAAGTCCACATACATTGCCAGGACATTATTAATAAGGCTTCCGATATCATCATCCACATCAATATTCGGAGGATCGACAAAAGAGTTTCTTTCTTTCACATGCAGAGCTTTTGATAATTCTTCATACGTGCAACTAACAGCGAGCTCTCCTATGCGTCTTCTTTTGGTCCTTATCGATGCTTCAGCATATGACAGTCGTGGACGACCTATACTTACAGAACCATTTTATCCGTGGTCTTCTGGATTATCACTAAATGAGTCTTCACAGATCAAATTGAAGTCAACTTCAAAATCTTTTTCTGCAAAGTCCGCACAGTACTTTATAAAATGATTTTTTTGCCGATACATTTTTTGCCACAACCTATTGTACTGAGGGAGAAAGCAGTTACTCAATCGGCGTCTTATAGCTTCTAATTGTATTTCGGAGAAGGAATAGTTACTGGCCTTTATATCATTTATTATGATATCTATCTTATCGTTATTCGTCGTATTGGGTTTCTTACTCCATATTGATGTGCACAAGACCAAGTTCTTTACTTTAAAATACATCGTAAACCGTAAAGTATTTGGGCAGATTATTTTTTACAACTTTTATTCAACGATTCTGAACATTAATAGAAATTCCACCACAGTTTTCCTTCAAAAAATTGTAAAGAAAGGTGTTTTTACTCAACAATCCAGTAAATATACTAACTCTTATCAACGTGCTACTGATCTCCTGACTAATCACACGAAATTATTACGACAGAGACAAGCTCAACCCGTGAATCTGTATCACGCAAACTGCTGAAAGCGTGTTCCATCATTTGTTATTCTTTGTTTTCTGTTGTTGCTTGGAGACAGCTAAACTGTGTATCGAAAAACAATTGACATAAATGATGCAACTGTGTTGATTATTTCCTTCGTCCCACTACAACTTAGAAATGATGATTCGGTAATTTGGACGAATGAAACGCCAAACTCTCCTCATTTCTGTCGTCCAATAAGGTTTGAATTTATTAAAGAGAGTGATTCTGTTATTCATAACCAATATTGTGAGATTACTGAACTTCCGCAGAAGGTTGAGGCGTATAACTTTGAATACGCAGACATGATTTTTGAAATACGTTTTGATATCCGGTGTACAATGATCGATGGTAAAGTCTGTCATATACTTACTCAACAGAAATCGTCTAACCGTTATAATATATGCTCAGTCGGGCCCAAGTTAATTAATGATTTGGAACACGTTAACAGTCTGCCATGTAATGAAGAATATTATAAATACGGGCTCTCGACCTTACATGTTTCATACAACTTAGATTTCAAAAAAGGATGTGCGAGAACCAAAGAAGAGAAAGAATTAAAGGCGGCAAGGAAGAAAAAAGTGCAAAATTCTTTGAAAGAGCTTTCAATCACAGTTGATGTTGTCAAACAGGGAGCTGGTACATCAAATACTGGGAACGTGGCCCGAACTTTCTTTAGAAAAGCCGAATCAGTTGCTGCAGTGACTGGATTAAACGCGGTTATTATCACAAGATTACACAACATTCTTCAGATAATTACATGTGACAAGAAAGCTGATTCTGTGAAATTCAAAAAATATTGTTCGGAGACGGCTAAATTGTGCATTCAAATTTATCCATGGTATAAACTACCTCCATCAGTTCATAAGGTACTGCAACATGGAAGTGAAGTACTTGCTACATTTGAACTGCCAATTGGTTTATATTCGGAAGAGCCACAAGAGGCAAATAATAAAGTCTTCAGGAAATCACGAACTGAAAACTCCCGAATGTGCAGCCGCAAAAAGACAAATATAGACATTATGCGGCATATGTTATTATTATCCGATCCACTTATAAGCTCTCTAAGAATAAAGGATGGCAGGCCCAAGAAAGATCTTTCGGAAGAAGCGGAAAGGCTGCTGTTGGACCAATAAATTAATGGTAAGTCTCATAAGTGCTGAATGTAATTCTATTCAATTGGTAATTATCAGGGCCAGATTTACAGTTTAAAATTTTGCGTTTTAGGGTTAAGAAGCGTCGGTAACTCAGCTGGGACATGCAAATTTATGGTATCGGCGGACGAAGTATCGGAGTTATTGAGTTTTGTAGATAAGGATTCTTGATAACGATTTTTGCGCAGCACGTCATCAAAATATAGACCTTCACGAACATTTAAAAAAAAATTCCAATTGAATCGGTGGAAAACTGAGTTGTAGGCAGACTTTTGGCCACAAAGATCGCTTTCTCGCCCACTGTGCGACGGCACGACGAGCTGATCGCCAGTCGATTTATTTGAAACATGTGAAATTATGTAAAGTCTTAATCTACTGCAATGCATCTTGATACACGAAATTCTTGACGGTCCTATTGGGAGTGCAAATGAATAGGTGAGAAGGGCTGCTAACTCGAGAACACGCGACATAAAGTAGTCCGTGAGAGAAACAATCCGACCTAAGATCTATCCCGGCAATCTGCAACGTCTGTCCCTGAGCTTTATTAATGGTCATTGCGAAGCAAACGCTGATCGGAAACTGAATCCTTTTAAATTGAAAGGGGAAGTTGGTTGGGATTATTGGGATTCTAGGAATAAAAACCATTTCCCCTTTGCCACTACCTGTCAGGATCATAGCATGAATGATATGGGGGTGAAGTGCCTTGATTAAAACTCTCGTGCCGTTACAAAGCTTGGGGGGGTTCAAGTTCCTCATCAACATTACAGGGACACCAATTTTAACTTTAAGAATATGAGCGGGAAGTCCGGGAACAGCTATTGACTCTAGGAACTCTGTAGGGTATTGAACAGACTCATCCGCAGTTACTGTACTGTTCAAAGACCTGTAGTGCATTTCTTCAGCTTCGAACATATCGAGCACTGCCGAGTTGATCGAGGTGGCCTGATCATTCGTTAGTGTTAGGATGGCTCTGTTACAGAGCCACTGCTCAGACTGATTTCATATATTAGCAGCATCAGAGTACACTCGGGAGATCAGGTCTTCAGTTGTTGACACAACATTACAGAGCTGTGGTGACAGTGTCACATTGTTATCGCTGCTGATAGTGCCATCTCCTATTCTGAGTAAGAGAGAAAAGAAGCTGGCACTCTCCTCACTGCCGCCGAGTTGAACTCTCATGTTGGTGGTGAGAGTTACTTTTTCGATGACAGGCCAAAGGGTGGACCGTTTCAAACACGCGTTAACTTCGTCGGCGCGGGTACCTCGGTGAACGACTGTCAAGATTTGTCGGATATCTCCTGAAAACAAAGTGGTGATACCTCCCATGACACTATTCGCTGATCTAATGTCCCTAATAGTGCGGTCCACAGCTTCGATTGCCTTTTTGTTGGCCATGGTACACTCGTCCCAGACAATTAGATGGCAGGCTTGAATCACCTTAGCCAGGTCACTGTTTCTCGAGATATTACAGATTGGGGTCTCGGTCCTATCTAAGTCTATAGGGATTTTAAAAGTCGAGTGGGCTGTCCGACCTCCAGGAAGTAGAGTAGCTGCAATCCCAGAGGATGCTACAGCTAAAGCTATCTTTCCTGAACTCCTAACTTTAGCCAGGAGGACACGAATCAAAAATGATTTCCCAGTACCTCCTGGAGCATCCAGGAAACTTATTTTGCCGCGAGAGTTATCCACACTATCACAAACAAAATTGAATATCGTTTTCTGGTCGACAGTGAGTTGGTTTTCACAGGCCAGGTCACTTGCCAGTTCTACAGGATCGTGGTTGGCCTCTCTATAATATTGCAGATTTGGCTCGATTCTTAAATTTTGAGAAGATGGCATGGAATAATGAGAGAGAGGCTGGCCTCCATTGGAAAGGACAGCCTCTTGTAACAGTGCTAAGCCCCTATCATAGCACTGTTCCTCAATGTCATGGGAATACGTGTCTATAGACTTCCTTTGCCACTCCCTAAACACATCCTCACAAAGACTTCTTTTGAACTTATTCCAAAGTTCAAGAGGGTCTGAGGGACTACAGAAAATTAAAATCATGGCAAACAGTTCTCTCAGCTTTTTGGGGCTATCAGAGACTGCTGCCTCTGCCAGAGTTTGATGCCATTGCTGATCATCCTCTAACAGGCCTAGACTTCGACAGGCAGCCTGATAGGTTGGCTGGACCACGCCATTAAGTGTCTTTAGGCTGGCGAATGAAGTGGGGCCTCGGATATTGTACAATAGCATCCTAAGGTAGAAACACTCAGTGTTATTGGGGTGGATGGTGAAAACTCGCCCAATAACATGCTCTTTCTTTACTCCAGGATGTCCCTCCACGGGTGTGCCCTGCTTTCTACGACAGAAATCTCCTTTTTGTCGGTTGAAAGTGTAGTACGAAGGAACTTCCTCGTACAGGAGTGTACTGGCAAAGGCGTCCTTTGTACACAACTTAAAGAAGGCCAGCAATGTGGTGTTTTTATGGTTTTCCAGCCTTTCCTGAAGGTTTCCAGGCTGGAAGTAAACCCTCTGGCCATTCTCCAAGTGAATATCCAAGTGGATCACTGGAGGAAATCTCTCGTGGATGTGAAATGAGAGAATACGCCACACAGCCTCAGAGGTGCTAATGTATCTTCCGCTCTGATAAGTCGTGATCTCATCCCTATTGTTCCTAACACTAAAGGTAGCCTGGTCACTACCTTTGTTCACATATTTACAAATGTATTTTATGGATTGGACGCTGCTACAAAACTCTACATTAATATGGGCTTTTAAAGTTCTCGAAAGGACAGGGAAATAGGGAACTAACCAGGAATTGTCTACGATAATATCACGGCTGCCGCACCTAAGTGTCGCAGTAAACCCACCCTGCGCGGGAGACCTTCGCTTGTAGGTAGGGTAACCATCATCTCCAGTGATGGTTTCCCTCGCGAATGCTCTGGCCCATGAACCATGTGGTTTTTAACAACACTGTAGAGTTCTGGGTCCTGTGCAGGGTCGGGAAACTCGCCTCGGATCACGTCATCGATCTGAGCTGGTCTGATCTTTTCTCTCATAAAACTGTAAAGGGGTTAAGTCCCACGTATATGCAAAAAAATATAGAACTAGTGCAACATGAAGAGGGTGTAAATACACGACAGGAAAGAAATATGTATATTAACAGATGTAGAACTACGGAAGCACAGAGAATGTTATGGTATTCAGGACTGAAAATGTACAATGCGTTACCAAACGAGGTAAAAAGAGAAGACAGATTGCCAAATTTCAGACGTATGTTAGCGAAGCATATTCAGATAAGACAGAGGGGAATAACTATGTAATAGAATAAATATGTAATAGAATTGCTGTATATGTATCATATTGTAGTGTATAAGCAAACATTATTTTTTGTAGCTATTGCAGCTAATAAACAATTATCTATCTATCTATCAGCCACAGAAGAATGTGGGCATGGGGGAGGCCTCTCTTCTGCCACTCAACCGAGTACATGTAGCAGGAAGGAGCTCCAAATAATTTATTTTTTGTTAATAAATTAATCAGGACTTTTAGTTTCAGGTTAAAGACCCGAGATACTATATCATGTCGATCTTGGGGACCTTGACCTGACAGAAGTTCCCTTACTATTTCACCCCACCGTGGATTGGTAGTCAAAGTAATAAATAAATCAGGTCGCCCGTATTTGCGCACGTAGCCGAAGGCATCCTGGGTACGCTCGTGCATATACCTAGGGCCTCCTGTGAAGGTAGAAGGCAAGATTACCAACTGGCACATATTTTGCGGGTCCTCATCCGCGCCCAAGGCATCTCGGAGGTGAATATAACTTTCCACCCTCAGTCTTGTCTAATTAGTTCGAAGATACGTCAGTCGCTCGGTCTCTATCTTGGCATACATATCTACCCAAAACTGATTAGTCAGTTTCCTATAATAGATTAGAGGATTAAACTCATTTTGACGGACCATCATCCTATACGCATAAAATTGAAGGGCCGTTGTTTTCTTGCGGTTGTTTTCCTCGTCAGTGGTGGGGTCAACATGGAAAATCAAGAAGTTGTAGCCGTCCTCTCCTCTGGGAAACATAAGAGGGTACTGGAGAGCGTCATAGGAGCGGTGGGTCTCTGATATTCTCCTCAGCTCACCACCCCTGGTGGACTTCTCTTCGTGTAGAACTTTCCCTACTCCGTGAAACTGAATGACGCGTTCTATCAGAGGTGTAACGTAGCTCTCGCTCAGCCACTGATTCAGTAGCTCGCGATGTTGACATTCGAGCTCTATTAGAAGATAAGCGTTCGTCACGTTGAGGAACTGATTCTTCGGACCTGAGAGTAGATTGAATTTCTCTCGTAGTTCTCAGGCGTTGTTGGCGTTCGAGATCGGTCTCGTTTTCTCGAACGCACCTGATTTTGGCGGCACGATGCGATCTTCTACCAAGATTTGGTCGTTTGCGAGATTGCATAGTGGCAAACGACTAAAGAAAAAAAGGATGTAAAAAACGAAAAAATGATGAAGAAAATAAAAAACGAAAAAAGTTTAAAAAAGTAAAAAACGTAAAAAAACGAAAAAAAAGTAAAAAGGGTGAAAACGAAAAAAGGTAAAAAAGTAAAAAACGAAAAAAGTTTAAAAAACGAAAAAAAGTAAAAAGGGTAAAAAACGAAAAAAGGTAAAAAAGTACAAAGGGTAAAAAACGAAAAAAGAAAGTATAAGGAATAAGGATTAAATATTGAATGCACTCCAAAACACAGTCAATGAGCCAATCACTATTCCAAAAAGACAGACTCTTCTTCACGAAATGAACAGAAGAACATTTGATTTAATCTTCCAAGCTACCCATATTTATACCACCCAATGCAACACTTTGCTTGCGAGAAACTCGGCCATCTGGCGGTGGCCGCAGTAACTGGCGCCGCGTAGTTCTGACTGCTTGCAAAAGCCTGATTATATGTTTAAGCTGTGCATAGCTCTGTCACCTTAAGCGTAGTTAGAAAGCACAGAGTCTTACATTTCACATATTTTATTATATTTAATCTTGAAATAATGTTATCGGCGCAACGTTTTCGATCTATTTTTACAAAAATATAGCTATTTTACAATATATCCGACGTTTCGGTTCTGATTTGAACCTTTTTCAAAGGAAATTGCGTCTAAAAAGAAAAAGGATTCGAAGCCATGAGAGTTCTAAAGGAATGGTCGAACACACGAGACACCATTGCCAGGATAAGTAACAAAATATTATTTCTTTTAAAATATAGAACGAATAACATATTACCAAAATTTATCAGTAACAATGTGAAAAAGTGCAAGGTGCTCCCTGTCTCTGTTTCTGCTAACAACAAACTGTTGAAATTACAAAATAGATATACGAAACAATTACTGAATATTGCCATTAAAGATGCGCATAACACACGCAATAAATTATTCAACAAAATTTCAACATTGAATGAGGAAATTCACTTCTTCATTCCGCAAAATCTAATTGAAAAGTTTTTTATGTTTGAAAATCAAAAATACGCAAAACTGTTTAAACATTGTAAGAAAATTGGCTTACAAAAATTCAACTATTTGTTACTAGCAAAAAACAGAGAGTTGACTACTTGTGATAACAATAACAACTTGCCTGAGGATTACGTTTTTTCTAACAATTGGTTTAAAAATTTAACAAACATCGATGTACCAAAGGTAGTTGAAAATGTGATAAAATTAGGTCCAAAGTTTGCGCTGGATGTTCCAAAAAAGTTCATCACCTCCCCCAAATTCATAGCTGCAATAGAATCTGGTTTAGAAAAAATAAGTGAAAATAATAACATTTGAAATTTAACTAGAATCAAATTAATTAACAAAATTATGAACTGCAAAAATCACTTACATAGTAATACTAATACACACAACTTTAACAATTCTTTTCTTTCTGCTTCTGACATCAAACAGACAAAAGAATTTTTAAAGAACAATGATCATCTGTTAATATTAAAGTCTGATAAAGGTAACACAACTGTTCTTGTCGACAAAGAAATGTACATTTCTGAAGTTACAAACATGTTCAACGATACCAACACTTATAAAACCAGCAAATTTCAATATACCGCTACCTTTGAAAAAGAAGCAAATTCTATCGTTACCACATGGTTAAAAAAAGGAAGTATTAGTGATCAAGTAGGCAAAAGTCTAAAAACCTATAATGCATTAACACCCAGAGCATATGCGTTGCCCAAAACACATAAAGAGGTGTTGTCATGGCGTATTATAGTCTCTTCCATTGGAGGACCCACGTATAAACTTTCTAAGTTTCTATCCAACATTATTTCTAAGATCATTGAGAAATCATCGTTCCACATTGTCGATAGCTGGCAATTAGTTAAAGAAATAAGAACCATTCATGTCCCTGAAGACACACAGTTGATTTCACTAGATGTCACAGCTTTATTCACTATCGTACCAGTAGATTTAGCATTACAAGTTTTAAATTCAAGATGGGAAGAGCTAAAAGAACACACGTCAATAGAAAAGGTTGATTTTCTAAAAGCAGTCAAGTTTGTATTACAAGCAAATGTTTTCAGTTTTAACAATATATATTACAAACAAGTTTTTGGTACGGCAATGGGCTCACCCATTTCCCCCGTTATTGCAAATCTAGTAATGGAGGAATTGGAAAATGTTTCCATTGCACAATTACCTTTTGAGCTCACACTTTATAAAAGATATGTAGATGACATTCTCATTTGCTGCAAACCTAGTGAAATTAACTTCTTATTGGACACTTTTAACAAATTCCACAGCAGACTCCAATTCACTCATGAAGTCGAAGTGAATTCAAGTCTAAACTTCCTTGACGTTAGTATCATCAAAATAGGAAACCAATTAAAAACAAATTGGTTTCATAAAAATAGTTGGTCTGGCAGATACATAAATTATTTTTCTTTCCATCCGCTACAACACAAGATTGGTCTTATTAAAGGTATGATAGATCGTGCCATCCTTTTAGCAAATCCTGAATTCAGATCAAACAATCTGTCTCTCATTAGAAATGTTCTTAAACATAATGGTTACCCTCAACATCTTATTTCCAACACTATCAAAGAAAGCGTTTTTGATATATATCACCCTCTCGTCGTTGAGAAACGAAAAGAAGATAGACTCCAAACAAGAGGTCCAATTAATTGGAAAAACACTGTGGTTATCCCATATATAAATTACATTTCTAATGATATAAGGAGAATTTTCAGGAAGGTTGGATTACACACGATTTACAGTATACCTGTTTATCTAAAAAATTGATTCCCACCAATCAAGGATAAAGTGCCTCCATTAAAAAGTTGTAACATAGTATATGTAATACCATGCAAAGATTGTGACAAAGAATATATAGGACAAACAGCTAGACATCTAGACACACGTATTAGGGAACATAAACGTAATGTATTCTCTTCTCCAACACAACACACAGCTTTGACAAAACATTCAATTGAGTTTGACCATAGATTTGATTTCAACAACGCTAAAGTGATAGACAGAGAACCTAACCTACAAAAAAGGTTATTGTTGGAAACAATTCATATGTTAAAACAACATAGCGTCAACCTTAGGTATGAAACACCTATGATACACGATTATTACGTGGCATTACTAAACTAGTAATGTTTTATGATGAAGTTTCCTCTTAATGAACGATAATTGGGTTTTTACTCAATTTGAATACCACCAGGGTTTTCACATAGAATATTATATCACTTTGTTTACATGTCTTACTCCTTGAATGTCGACTTTCACATTTACCTTTGAATTACAATTAATAAGTTTTATATATAACAACATATAAAACTGTTGGACTTTCAAATTTTACCGCCAATTATTGATTTCAAAGACATCGATCATTATGTTCAGTCGATAGATCTAGATATGTCAGCTTCTTCCGTGTCTGTTTCCCCTACGATTTGTCCGTTAGATCATACGAATTTAGTACGTTACCAACCAGTATCTCAGACACTACATAATCAAGCATGCCAATGCTATATGATTATAAATAAAGTTAATAGCAAGTATGTATTAACTAATTTCAATCTACATTAATTACATACGATTCATTGTTTACAATTTTTTCTTACTTTGTTTTTTGAATTAAAAATTTTTTTCCCCCTTTTTCTTTTTAGACGCAATTTCCTTTGAAAAAGGTTCAAATCAGAACCGAAACGTCGGATATATTGTAAAATAGCTATATTTTTGTAAAAATAGATCGAAAACGTTGCGCCGATAACATTATTTCAAGATTAATTAATATTTACGATCGAGATACAATTGAATTTTTATTATATTGTTTGTATTATCTTCTATCTTTATTTTTATGATCCGCAATCAAAAATGTCGATTCCTTAAAAAGTTGTAAGCAGAAACGTGCGCAAAAGAGAGCGAAAAAGTCATATTTGGTCTGTTTGTGACGAAATAACTTGTGAACGGCAGTATGTAGAATGTTGCAGAATGAAACGTTAGACGCGGAGTATCGTCGGGAAGGTTTTAGAGTAAACCGCATTCGAAAAAGTCGATCCGATCAAAAGTTATAAGCAGAAACGGGCCCAAAAGAGGACGAAAAAGTCGTAAATGGTCTGTTTGTGATGGAATCAATTGCGAACCGTAGAATGTAGAAAGCTCGACTTTTAACTGTTTGACGCGATGGTTGTTTGGGAAGGTTTTAGAGTAAACCGCATTCGAAAAAGTCGATCCGATGAAAAGTTATAAGCAGAAACGTGCAGAAAAGCGGGGTGAAAAAGTGTCACAAATCACAAATGACGTCACAAGTTTGGAACGAATAGACGTTTTTGAATGCGGTTTTTCCTAAACCTATTCCAAGAAACGCTGCGTGTAACGGTCCAATCAGAGTGAAGTGGAAACATATACGAGACAAATTTCGAATAGAGCTTCAAAAAAAAAGTACACCCAGGTCAGGGGATGGAACGGAAGAGTACGTAGATGACACGGATGAGAATATTTAAAGAGAGCCACTATCTTCATGGAAACATTTTAATTCGTTATGTTTTCTAAAAGATCAGTTTACGGCACGTAGAAATAAAGGAAATTTAGAAGCAGTATCTACAGTGTTCAATGATGAAGATGTACTGTCACCGCCAGCAACATCATCGCTATCAACTTCATCACCATCAACTGAACCATCATCAAGTGCACCGCCATCAACTACACCGCCTTCGCCGGTTTCGACTGTTGCTGGCTGTAGCAGCAAAAGAAAATAAAAAAAAATATCCAACAATTCACAAAATGAGTTAATTACAGCACAATTGATCGAGATTGAACAAAAAATATTGCGATTAATGTCAGAGGAAAAGGAAGAAGAAGATTTATTATTTTTTCGAAGCCTCGTTCCACATGTAAAAAAGCTTGCGGAACAAAAAAAAATGTTATTAATGTTGGAAATACATAAAACTGTTTTCCATCACGTGTATGGAACGGATTCAAGAGAGAGAGAAAGCGAATCATTATTTTCTGAATGAATGTATGTGTGTGTGTATTATATTAAGTCTAAGCGAATGATTATATTGTTGTTAAGTTATTTAAGTTATTTGTATTATATTCTTCTGATATTTCAAAAAAAGTTAGGTTGTTTGGTTGATTATAAAAAAGTTATACTGTTCTAAAATGCGTTTAAATACTTTCGTGAATCACTGTATATGTATTGAAACCACGGGCACAATAAATCACATTTTCCTCATCTGTATCATTAATTTTAATTTATTATAACATATACCTATATGTATATACACAAGATAAATCATTGAAATATAGGTGATATATTCCATGAAAACGGTGGCTCAGATTTGATTCTGCCAAAGGAACATTTTAAATGCGTCCCTTTGCTTATTGACTTTTCTTGAAGCTATATTTCCTCTTCTTAAAATGGCACTTTCATTTTCTTGTACATTCTGGTTGTGTGTTTCTAGATGTTCGATTCCCTCCATATCAATAATTGTATTATGTAAAATGCATATACATTTAACAATTTTGTCGGCAAAATCAGGCGATGTTTCTATTGCCTGACAGAGAATTCTCCATTTCGATGTCATAACTCCAAATGCACATTCTACAATACGGCTCGCTCTGGAAAAGCGAAAGTTAAAATATTCTTTTTGTAGGTCTAAATTTCGTCGACTATACGGTTTTAGCAGATGCCTTAATAGTGGATAAGCTTCGTCTCCAATAAATACAAAGGGAATTGGATCTGATGTTCCTGGTAATGGTGAATCTTGAGGAATATTTAAATTTTCTTTATGCATTAAATCAAACATATGTGATGACCGAAGAGTACCACCATCACTTTGTTTTCCATATCCACCAATTTCCACAATAATGAATTTTCCATGAGCATCTACAACCGCTTGAAGTACAATTGAAAAAAAATGCTTATAATTATAATACATTGTCCCGGAGTTTGATGGACATTTCAAGCGGATATGCTTCCCATCAATTGCACCAATTACGTTCGAAAAATTCCAAATATCATAAAAATCACTTGCAGTTCTAAAAAAATCAGCCGAAGTTGGTGGTCTATAATAAATGTATCATTTTCTCTATAATATTTCTGACGGTAGTATAGCCGAGTTTAAATATCAAAGCCAGATCTCGGAAGTGTCTACCAGTTGCAAGGAATCTTATTGTAACAACTAAGCGTTCTTCTATACTTATTGGATTTTTAATGAAATTATTCCATTTGTTTCGGATTAGAAGGGGTTAAACAAAGTCACTTCACTTAGAACTAAACTTTATTTCCCCAACTAGGGTGCGTTCAAATTGTAACTGAGTTTATGTACAATGTAATGGTTTCAACCGGCCAAAACACAGGCTCGTTTTGGCTCGATTGGTGAATAAAGAATGTTTGAGAACAAGGGGAGAACAAGATGAGTTTCCCTTGAAAAATACATAGATATATTCACTGTAGAAGTAGTGAACTTTGCCCGAAGATTGAATCTACTAACTCGCGAAAACAGGTCAAATGACGAACGACGTTTTCTGAAGAAACGAGTTAATACGACTGATGTACGTTGCGATCGGAGTCGAACAGCTGGCAGTTTACCGTCACCGTCGAACTATTGATTGGCGGATCGATAGAGCGATCCGCCAATAGTAATCCCAATTTTGGGTCGATAATCGATTGTAATCGATGTCCGACGGTGCTGGCATAAGCTACTGCGAGCTGCTTATCGACTCTCGATCTCGCTGTTACGTGTGAATCCGCCAATAGCGCGGCGGCGCAGTAAGTCGGCGCGTTTACGCTGCCGAAACACTCAGCCAATCCCAAACATTCCGCCCGCCTCGTCAGTGATTGACGAAATTGAACCGAATGATTAGCCAATCAGGTGGGCGATGACGTACGTGTTGTAAGGAATTGCTGAATGGGTCGACAACGTGCTGCGTAGTACCTGAAAGAAGCTACAAGTGATAGTGGTACAAGTGAATTTCGTGAAAGTGAAATGAAGAGATGATCCGCGAGATTACAGTTTTAGTGAACGAAGTGATACCGAGGTGAGTGAATGAACACTTCGTTAGATGAATTCGAAAGAATAGTGAACCGTGTAGGTGATTCGACAAGAATAGATTAACCTAAATTACGCTTTTAGGTACGAATCGAAGAACCGCGTGTGAATCCAGCCTCAGGAGTTCCACCAGTATCCTTCTCCTCGTCTTCAGGCGACAACCGAGTGATAAACTTGGCCACTGATCGACGAAATGGAGACGCCAAGACGCGCACGGTTGCGACGAGAACCCGATGCCATTGAGGTACCCTGGATACTGGTGGCTCCTCGAGGTTGGATTCTGAAAAGGAGGTGAGATATTCTCCGATTGAGAAGTGCCCCTGTGTCAGGGCTGCAGGATCCTCAGGGTCGTCTGTCAACGTATGTATAATTTTAGAGAGAAGGCAAGCTTCGATGCCAGTCAGGAGCGTGGTCAGCTCCTCGAAGGATCGTCGCTGCTTTCTGAAGATCCTGCGTAACTGCTGCTTAGAAGAGTCCACAGCAGCTTCCCAGATTTCCTTCAAGTGTCGAGAGGAAGGTAGTTTAAATTTCCAAGAGTTGCCTTCCTTGGAGTTCCGCTGACCACGATCCTGCCTGGATCGAAGGTGCGTAGGTGCGTGATAATAGCCTCCAGATCTGGAATATGAGCCGTGATTAGAATTAATTTGAGAATTTTCACTTTTAGGTTGGGCAGTTTGCCCGTTCCAGATTATACAGACGGTGCCAAAGTCGATACAGAAGTTTACCGACTGAAGACCGCTGAGGATCCAGCGCTCATGGAGCAGCGCTGCCAAAAGAGGTTGTGTCCCCCCGTGCAGGCATCGGTTGTGGGCAGCTTCGACCCACAACTTAGCCCGAGGGTATACATACAGGAGATATGTTCCGCCGAGCGCAATGGGCTCGGGGAACCCAGCGTTCCAGCGATAAAGAGATGCGATGATCTGACAGCAGTCAGATGAAGAGAGCCCGTGGTTGTCGACGACGCAGCGAAGCATGGGCAGGTCCCATTCGTTGACTCTTTTCTGCTCCGAGGTGGATTGAAAATCCAGTAGATCCCTGGGTTCGGCTGTCCACGTGCCACGTGAAAAGCCGCCCGCCATCAGGATCCAGCATCCCAATGAACGACCGAGTAGATTTGTTCCACCGAGCACAGAGAGCTCGGGGAACCCAGAGTTCCAGCGAGAAGTAGAAGAGATGCTCTGACGGCGGTCAGATAAAGAGAGCCCGGGGTTGTCGACGACGCAGCGAAGCATGGGCAGGTCCCATTCGCCGACTCCTTTCCGCTCCGAGGGGGAGTGGAAATCCAGTTGATCTCTGAATTCGGCTGTCCACGTGCCACGTGAAAGGCCGCCCGCCATCAGGATCCAGCATCCCAATGGAGGTCCAAGTAGAGATGTTCCGCCGAGCACTGAGAGCTCGGGGAACCCAAAGTTCCAATCAGTTAGATTGGAGTCGGATTTCCACTTGCAACGTGGAAAGCCGCCAGTCTTGAAAATCCAGCACTCCGAGGGTAGCCAGAGTAGATATGTTCCGCCGAGCACTGAGAGCTCGGGGAACCCAGAGATCCGTAGAGAGGATGTCGATGTGGTCTGACAGAGTTCAGAGAGAGAAACCCCGTTGTCGTAGACACAGCGAAGATTCCGGGTGTCGAAAGTCCACGTGTCACGTGGAAAGCCGCCCGCCTTGAGGATGCAGCATCCCCATGGTAGCCCGAGAAGATATGTTCCGCCGAGCACTGATAGCCCGGGGAACCCAAAGCTCCAGAGAGAAAGAGAAGCGGTGACCTGACAACAGTAAGAAAGAGCGTACCCGTTGATGCTGAAGAAGCAGTGAGGGACGAGAGTATCCCATCCGCCGACGTCCTTCAGCTCGGAGGTGGAGTGACCATCCAGAAGATTCCTGGAGCCGGATGTCCACGTGCACCGTGGAAACTCGCTTGTCTGGTGGATCCAGCTCTCCGATGGAAGCCCGAGTAGAGATGTTCTGCCGAGCACTGACAGCTCGGGGAACCCAGAGATCCAGGGAAAATGATAAGCGATGATTTGACAGCAGTCAGTTGAAGAGATCCAGCTGTCGAAGGCGAAACGAAGATTCCGGAAGTAGGAAGTCCAAGTGCCAAGTGGGAGGCCGCTCGTCATGAGGATCCAGCACCCCCATGAATGCCCGAGTAGATATGTTCCGCCGAGCACTGAGAGCTCGGGGAACCCAGAATTCCAATCAAGTGGATTGGAGTCTGATTTCCACGTGCAACGTGGAAAGCCGCCCGCCATGAGGGTCCAGCACTCACATGGATGTCCGTGTAGATACGTTCCGCCGAGCACTGAGAGCTCGGGGAACCCGAAGTTCCAATGAAGTGGATTGGAGTTGGATGTCCACGTGCAACGTGGAAAGCCGCTCGCCATGGAGATCCAGCACCTCAATGGACGACTGAGTTGATCTGTTCCGCCGAGCACGATGAACTCGGGGAACCCAGAGTTCCAATCAAGTAGATTGGAGTCGGATTTCCACTTGCAACGTGGAAAGCCGCCCGTCATCAGGATCCAGCATCCCAATGAACGTCCATGAAGATGTATTCCGCCGAGAACTGAGAGCTCGGGGAACCCGAAGTTCCAATCAAGTGGATTGGAGATGAATGTCCACGTGCAACGTGGAAAGCCGCTCGCCATGAAGATCCAGTACCCCCATGGACGACTGAGTTGAGATGTTCCACCGAGCACAGAGAGCTCGGGGAACCCAAAGATCTGGAGAGAGAGAGAAGCGTCGACCTGACAGCAGTCCGAGAGAGAGACCCCGTTGGTGCCGAAGAAACCTTGAAGTAGGGGAGTGTCCCCTCCTCTAACTCCTTTCAGCTCGGAAGTGTAGAGGTCGTCCAGCAAATTCCTGAAGTTGGCGTTCCACGTGCGACGTGGAAAGCCGCCCGCCTTGAGGAGCTCTAGAAGTTCCTGCAACCTAGGTCCCGCCTCAGGAGGTGTGTCCACTCCGGGATGATGGTCAGGCAAGTAGCTGACCCTCCTGATGCGGAAGTCCACTGGGCGGAAGGGCTCCTCCACCTTGCCGAGGTGACATCTGGGTGCCAGGTAAGGTGAACAAACTGGACCGAAAGTGACGGTGCTCAGTTCGTTTTCACCGAATTTGCTTTCTTTCCCAGATCTACATCCGACTTGCTGCTCGTTTTTTTCCTCAGGATGACCGAGTATCGGCTGATGCATCCTGTCGGCCTGTGTCTTAGTTTGGACGTGCTCCCAAGGCAGAAGATGGACGTAGAAGTTGTCCAGTTCCTCCCAAGCGACTTGGAAGTCGGTTGTGTTTGTCACAACGTTCTTGAAGTGGTTGACAGCTTCGCCCTTCAAACTCTCCTTCAAGTAAAGAAAACGTTCTGGTGGGGACAACGATGGGTCGTTGACGACGAGAACGGTAAACAAGTCTCGAAAAAACTGCCAGTCCTTGTCATTGCCCTCGAACGTAGGCAGAGACAATGTTGGCAACAAGGCGCGTGACCTCTGAGAGTGTGTCTCGACGGCCGTTGCATTTGAAGTCGACGGTTCTGTAACGGTCGCGTCGGCTCCGTGTTCGGCGATCATGTCGAGTAAAGAACCGGCCTGCTCGCAGTAGCTCATGTGGGTCTCCTCGAATTCTTCGTCACCCACATTGTAACTCTCCATCAACTTTGAGTCCTTTCTAGCGGCGGTTCTAATGGCCGAATCGCCTTTATAGTAGGCATCCCAGAGTTGGTTGATGAAAGCGTGAGAGCTACGAAGAATTTCGAGACAGATGTTGCCCTTGAATCGAGTCTTCAGGATGTCCGCGACCCGAGAGATGCGTTGCGCGAGAAGCCGTTGTTTAACGATGAGGTCAGCCATTGTTGCCAGTATGTAATCGAAGCACTGAACGGTTCGAATAAAGTAACTGTTCACTTTTTCAAAGCGAGACGGTTGCGATGCACTAACTTTACTTTGCTTTCCAGTGAACTGCAGCACTGAATCCGGCTCGAAGGACCAATGTTTCGGATTAGAAGGGGTTAAACAAAGTCACTTCACTTAGAACTAAACTTTATTTCCCCAACTAGGGTGCGTTCAAATTGTAACTGAGTTTATGTACAATGTAATGGTTTCAACCGGCCAAAACACAGGCTCGTTTTGGCTCGATTGGTGAATAAAGAATGTTTGAGAACAAGGGGAGAACAAGATGAGTTTCCCTTGAAAAATACATAGATATATTCACTGTAGAAGTAGTGAACTTTGCCCGAAGATTGAATCTACTAACTCGCGAAAACAGGTCAAATGACGAAAGACGTTTTCTGAAGAAACGAGTTAATACGACTGATGTACGTTGCGATCGGAGTCGAACAGCTGGCAGTTTACCGTCACCGTCGAACTATTGATTGGCGGATCGATAGAGCGATCCGCCAATAGTAATCCCAATTTTGGGTCGATAATCGATTGTAATCGATGTCCGACGGTGCTGGCATAAGCTACTGCGAGCTGCTTATCGACTCTCGATCTCGCTGTTACGTGTGAATCCGCCAATAGCGCGGCGGCGCAGTAAGTCGGCGCGTTTACGCTGCCGAAACACTCAGCCAATCCCAAACACCATTGAATATTCATTTTCGGTCGTATCAATTCCAAAATATAATCGAATGTTACAATTGACATTCTAAAATACTGCTTAAATTTATCAGGATACTGCCTTAATTTTAAATATAAACGGTTAAATTCCCCACTACCTTCCCTGTCTTTGTTAATAGGATGGACTGAACACTTCCTAATTCTTTTTGTCACACAACTTAATGTAAATAAATAATGTTTTGTAAAAATGCTTTCAGCTAACATGAGCTTTCGACGCCTTCGTGACATTGCGATACATACTAAAGAAAAAGTAGTTTGTTTGTTTATCGTTAATATCCGCATTTGTTAACCGCACAGCTCACCTCGTCGCTCCACTATAAACACGCAACGCACCGCTTTGCTCAACGCACAGCTTTCCTCGACGCAACGCTCTTCTCGCTATTGGTTTCTTTTCGCCGCGATGCTCACCGCTCCACTATAATCTCACACTAACACTTCCCCCCGTCCTCCAAAAAAAAAACGAACTTTATTCAAGAAAATGACCTGTGATTTTGTAGGAGCAAAAATAATGAAACAAACACCGTGGACCCTCCAAAATCACCAATTAACCCGGCATTTGCCCGACGCCCCACAGTGGTTCGAACGGGTCATTTAGCTGGACAAAACCCAAAAAATGGAAATCCCACAGAAAATTTCCCGCTTCGGTAAATGAGAGGTAAGGTACCAGGTAAGAAGAATTGCTGCTGTTTTTTCCCATTTTGTCACCCCATAATAAAATATGCCCCCACGAACAACTTATTCTTTAACTTCGTGTTTCTTCACCGTCGTTCGACACCTCACTATTCGTTAGTACATCTCGTTGTGAATACCTAGTAGTGGAAATATTTGTGTGATTTTTCATTCTATGATGGATACCAGTATGAACCGTAAGTACAAGACACAAATAGAACTCAAATATATTGTTTATTTGCTTAAAAATGAAAATATGCTTCAAACGTATATAACACTTAAACATTGACAGTCCCGCAAAAAAAGCTTCACGATGGAATATGTTGGAACTTCTTTATAGAAGTCTAGAGTGTCCGAAGAAATCAATTTTTTTTGCTTCTACTTGCCCCTTTTAATTTGAGATAGTTTTTAGTAATCCAATGTCGATATATTACGAATCATCTCTATTATTCTCTTGTACGTAAACCATAAACAACAAAAAGATATCAAAACATGATAGAAGTAAAAGTTATATCGTACTTTTGAGCCCATAAATTTATGCAAATATTTTTGGAAAATTTATAATTTTTTTTTTAAATTTTGAAAATTTTTTTTTTAAATTTTTCTACAGATTTGTGGACCTAAAATTACAATATAATATTTACTTGAATCAGTTTTTGCTTTTTTTTGTCGTTTGTGATTTATAAGCACTTTCATAGAACGGTTGGTTTGGACAAAGAGTTGACTTCTATCTTAAAATAAAAACTGTTTCTAACCGAAATACCCCAAAATTCTTAGATAGATCCAATGAACACTTGCGCAATGTGTTCTACAATAATCTTAATTGTCTGTAGGTAATATTTTGCTGAGCAGGAGGGACATCTTTCAATTTCTTCGAGACAAAAATATGATTACTACGTCTGGAAGTGTTGGAGTCCGAAATTCAATTTATGAATATGTGGTTCAGACATGTAATTTAGAAAATTTGGATAGACAGTCAGAGGATTCTCTTGGAAAAAAAATCCAACAATTTGCTATCAATTTAGTAAAAAAATGGAAGAACAGCAACCGCTTCACTGATAGATTCCTTTCGAACTGTTCAGACTGGCTTGAACAACCATTGTTTGAGTTTAAAGGACGCAATGTTGGTCGACCAAAAAAAGAGTTTTCTGAAGCAAGCGAAAAGACAAAACGCAGGCTAATAGAAAGCCTGTTGACGGAGTACACTTCGGAAGAGTTGGAGTACGCAGCACGAGCTGCACATAGAGCATCGGGGAAAAGAATTCTAGCCCGAGTGATTGAGGAAACGTCAGGAAAGAGTCCTGAATCTCTGAGAAAACGAACGACGACAGAGAAAACATACACACCGTATACACCAAAAGAGGCATTAGATTTGATTATTTCTTTAGACTTGTCGAAACAGCAATATATTGCTATGCGACAAGGAGCAAAAGAAAGAAACGCTTGCTTATATCCCAGTTACCATGAGATTTTAAGTGAGAAGCAAAAATGTTACCCTGACAAATCGTCGGTCATTGTAACTGAGACTAAAGCAGAGGTGAAACTGCAAGGTTTACTCGACCACACAGTGCGTAGATTAATATTTTCAGGGAAAGACAGTTTTATGTTGAAGGTACCAGACGCTGATGTTAAAAATAATAACTATTCCTTCAATCTGACGTACAAGTGGGGAATGGATGGCAGTTCGGGACATGCACTTTATAAACAAAAGTTCAGCGATGGTGACACAGAGGCCTCGGATGCCCATATTTTATCCATTGTACCATTACAATTAACGGCGGAACATAAGCATTCTAGTACAAAAATTGATTTATGGAAAAATCCTCGTACTTCATCCACTCGTTGGTGTCGTCCCATAAGATTCCAGTTCATTCATGAAAATGCTGACAACACTAAGGAGGAGAATTCTTATATTGAAAAACAAATATCGGAATTAATACCCACGACCGTTTCTTTCGATGACAACAGAAACATTGCTGTTTGTCATTCTCTATTAAGGACTATGTTGGACATGAAAGTATGCAATGCCTTAATGGATAATACTTCTTCACAGACGTATTATATATGTGGAGCTTCACCCGTTCAAATGAATGACGTAGTCAATGTTGCACAACGCTCTTATGATCGTCAGTCATTCAATTTCGGTCTCTCGATTTTGCATGTCTACATCCGTTTCTTTGAGTGCCTTTTACATGTGTCGTACCGGTTGGACATTAAGAAATGGCAAATACGTGGCAATGGAGATGAGAAGGAACAATTTCAATTACGGAAACAAACAATTATTTCTAAATTTAGAAGTGAAACAGGCCTTCTTGTCGACATAATCAAGCAAGGATTCGGGACCACAAACGATGGTAATACTGCCAGACGTTTCTTTGCAGACCCATCGACATCTTCCAAAATTACAGGCATAGATGAAAAACTTGTAGCTCGCTTTGCGGTTATTCTGCGGGCACTTTCATCTGGTCAAAGCATCAATCCATCAGCTTTCCGTGAATATGCCCTCGATACGGCCAAGCTATTTGTGAATTTATACCCATGGTATTATATGCCGGTAACTGTTCACAAAGTACTTATACATGGTGCCGATGTGATAGAAAGCATGATACTACCCATTGGAAATCTATCGGAAGATGCCCAGGAAGCAAGGCATAAGGAATTACGATCATATCGAGAGTACCATACTCGAAAAATATCTCGACTGGCCACCAACGAAGATCTCTTACATAATTTATTGATATCTTCAGACCCTCTAATTTCTAGCCTGAGCACACCACGACCAACTGCTGAAAAAAATATGTCACCAGACCTACGGTCTTTGTTAATTCTATAAAATAAATATATTTTATAACGTTAAGTTAATTTTAATTTCTATCGTCCGTTTATTTCAATCCTACTTTTCCGTAAGTTGTTTAATGAGGGACCGCGCGGTCCTCCATGTAAGGGAGTTCGAGTAAAGACAATGGTCACCACGATGTTTTGAACATTTCAGATAATCTCGCAAGAAAATATTTCAAACAAAAGTTAAACGATACTCGGTCATCTATAAATCTCAATAAAAAAATATCACAAAACTTTCTTTTTTAACAAACAAATAGTGGTCATGTTAATTTTTTAAATGTCACTAAGTATTTTTTATTACATATTGTCGTAGCTGATGTCAAGACGAATCCAATGACCTACTTAACTATGCTTTAAAGTCTTAAAATAATGCTAGAATAATTTTGTCCAGCTAAACGACCCGTTTGGACCACTGTGCGCCCCTGGGAAAACCACGGCTTAAAAACCTGGAGTGGTTAGCGGCCGAAAAGAAAATACAGCAATGTCAAACAACAATTAGTAACTTCAAAATAGCAATATTATAATTCTAATGTATGCGGTCTTGAATTTCTTCCTCTACGACTTGTTTTTCTTTTTCTTTTCTTGTACTCGTGTAAATTAGTAGGCCAGCGATTACTAGCAAACCAGGAATAATTTTATTTTTATAATAATTCCTACCACTACTACTTATCATTGATCTTTGCAAGTCTATTAACATGCACTACTTTAAATTTCTGCTTATTCTTCCTAATCCTATAGACAACATCATTCAATTTTGTGTTAATAACATACGGTCCATCCCAATTACATTGAAGTTTAGGGCACTTCCCTTTTACTCTAAGAGGCTGATACAACCATACCAAATCCCCCTCCCGAAAAGATTTCTCCACTAGTTTAGAATCATATTGCTGTTTCATTTTAAACGAAGAAATTCCTTGTTGCTTTCTAACGAATTTGTGAATAGCATCCATTTTATCTCTCAAATCTAAATTGAAATCACAATTCAAAACATTCTTAATTGGAAGGCTTCCTCGCAACAAATCCAATGGCAAACAAATTTCTCGACCGTATAACATCATTGATGGACTTAATTTTAAACTTTCATACTGAGCAGACCTATACGCAAGGAGAAAAAGAGGGACAAACTCGTCCTAATCCCTTTGATGTTTAGACACGAACATTGAAAGATATTGAAGAATTGTCCTATTTAACCTTTCTACAAGACCATCCGATTGTGGATGTAGAGGAGTCGTTCTAGTTTTCTTAGTGCCTAACAAAATGATTAGTTCTTTAAATATGTTTGATTCAAAAGTTCGCCCTTGATCAGAATGAATTTCTTGGGGGACTCCGTGACGACTTACAATATCCTTAATTAACGCATTGGCTACGGTTCTAGCCTGAAAATTTGGTAAAGGTATTACCTCTGGCCATCTAGTGAAGTAATCTGCCACAACTAACATAAAACGATTTCCCAAAAATGATTTTGGTAAAGGACCTAAGATATCTAAAGCTATTCTCTCGAAAGGAGAACCTACATTGTAAATTTGTAACAATCCCTTGCCACGATTAGCCGTGCCTTTCCTGAAGATACAAACCTCACAATGATTACACCATTTTTCTACATCTTTAATACAATTAACCCAATAAAAACGTTCCCTGATACGAGAAACTGTTTTATTGATGCCGAAATGTCCCCCAGCAGTCGAATCATGAGCCTCACGAATAACTGCATCTTTCTTTTCTCTCGGTACCACTATTTGCCAAACTATCTCTTTTCCCTTCGCAGATTCCCACTTTTTGAATAAAAGACCATCTTGAATCTCTAAAGATTCCCACAATGAGACATAAAATTTAACCTCTGGTGACGAAGCCGTCAAAACTTCTTTAGGCGGCTTATTTCCCAACAGTTTACTTTTAAAAACCAATTCTAAGTGTGGATCATTCCTCTGTGAACTCCCCCAATCCTGCGTTTCAAACAAAGAACACCGAGTACGAAGGATTGGAATTTTTTCAACCTCCTGACAATGTTCGTCCCTACTTTCCGCATTTAAACAACGCCTACAATTATCTGTCCAACAAGGTCTTCTAGATAACGCATCAGCATTGGAATATAATTTACCACACCGATAACAAATCGTAAAATCGTATTGTTGAAGTCTTTCTATCCATCTGGCTATCTGACCCTCAGCGTTTTTAAACGAAAGTAACCACGATAACGCCGCATAGAATCTGTACGTACTGTAAATTTCCTTCCATACAAGTAATGATGAAAGTGTTCTATAGCTTTAATTATCGCCAACAACTCCCTTCGAGTAATGCAATAGTTTTTTTCTGATTTGTTTAGAGATTTATTAAAATAAGCAACCACTCTCTCTTCACCATATTGAACCTGCATTAAAACCGCCCCTATACCGACATTTGAAGCATCCGTATCTAACAGGAACGGATCACTGTGCGAAGGATAAGCTAAAATCGGTGTTGAAGTTCAACAAATTTTTAAGTCCTCAAAAGCTTTCTCCGTTTCCTCTGACCAAACAAAACTTTTATTTTCCGTCAAGTCAAAAAGCGGCCTTGCAAAGTGGCATAATTTTTTACAAACCGTGAAAAATAAGTACACAACCCTAAAAAGCTTTTCATTTCCGACTTATTCCTCGGTCTAGGCCAGTCCCTTATCGTGGAAATTTTCTCCAGATTCGTTTTAACACCGTCCCTAGAAACAATATGCCCTAAGTATTTCACCTCTTTTTGAAAAAAAAAAAACACTTTTGAGGGGCCACAAGAAGACCCACTACGCGTAGTTTATCAAATACCAAATGCAAATTTTGCAGTTCCTCTTCGAACGTCTTCCCAAAAATGATAATATCGTCTAGATAAACGAGACACTTTCGCAAAGTCAGATCTCCCAAAACATTTTCCATTAACCTCTCAAACGTAGCTGGGGCATTACACAACCCAAACGGCATCACCCTAAACTGCCACAACCCGTCGCCTACTGAAAACGCAGTCTTTTCGCGATCCCTCTCATCCATCTCGATCTACCAGTAACCACCCTGCAGGTCCAAAACTGTAAACCACGAAGATCCCGCAATCGCATCCAGAATATCGTCAATCCGAGGTAAGGGATATGAATCTTTCTTCGTTATGTTGTTTAGCTGGCGATAATCTATACAAAACCTTCTCGAACCATCTTTCTTTTTAACTAAAACCACCGGGGACATCCAAGAGCTAACCGATTTTTCAATCACCCCTGGCTTTCCATGTCCGCAATTAACTGCCGTACTTCGTCCTTTCGCTGAACGGGAACCCTACGGGGAGCTTGTTTAATAGGTGCGTGATCTCCTGTATCTATTTGATGCTTCACTACCTTGCACTTTCCCAACTGCTTTTTATCTTTTGCGAAGACGTCTTGAAATGAAATTAAAAAATTCCTAGTCTTCCTTCTTATTCTGACCCAGAAATACGGAATTATCTTCCAAAATCGGAAACAAAAACTCTGGCAAAACCCGATCTTCAGAATCTCCTGCAATGTCTGCGCCACTTTCCGAAGACCCAGCATCGATAGAATAACCATTAAACCGAATTTTGTCTACTCCGGCAATATGCAAACAGTTATTCTCCAAATCGACCAAACACCTATATCTCGACAGAAAATCCAGTCCTAAAATACAATCTTCCTCGATATCGACAACGAGAAACCTATGCTCTCTCCTGTAACGGATCTAAGACGTATTTCGTTTGACATTGAGTAACAACTCTCAACTGACGTCCCCTTTAGGAGTGAAACTCGCGAACCGGTATCGGCAATGAACTTTCGGGAATGACCATCCAGAAGGCCCGTGACGCTAACACCAGACTCCACCGCGACGTTACTAACCGAAGAAATTCGATAGAGGGTATTTTCTTGTATTGGATCGTTTGCAACCCTCTTTACAACGATTCTTTCTGATTTCCCGAAGCGTTAGTCTTATTCAAAGAACAATTTGAAGAAATATGACCAATCTTTCCACATTTCCAGCAAGTCAAAGGTCTGCTAAAGTTACGTGGCTGTCCCCCGTATGGACGAAAACGGCGCGTGTCCATCCTCGCACTCTCCTGCATAGGCTGCTGAGATCTCAAAGAGTCCTGAAAATTTAGAGCTTCTACCCTTACCGCGATCGCGAGTGTCTCGTCCAGTGCGGAACAATTCATCGAAGCAAGGGTGACATCTCTCTTGAGATTGTGGAGATTTTCAAGACTATTTGTACGGGGTTAGAAATCTGAATGGGGCTAGGAAAAATTATTTTATACTTTTTAGTTCGTCTTAAAAACGTGGTATTTTACATTTTCAATTGCACTATTTACATAAAAATGAATGATTATTTATAAAGTACCTATCCTCCTGCCGGCTTCCCTTTCGACCACTTGTTGCTTGCGTTGGAATGGTGACGCAGCTTACACATTCTTCTCCTCTACAGGTTCCCCCACCACGTACCTAACTATTTCCCTGATGCGACCGGAATTTTCGTAAGCATCGAAAATTGTAGCCCCCTCAGTAAGGAAGTTTCACTTCAAAAGGTATTCTGTTTTAAAGGACGTACAAGTACTTATGTGACTGACTGTACTATCTGTATAGTCAATCATTTTGTTCATCCTTTCACTCAATGTGTTCATATCAACTCTGTCCCTCCGTTTTCTGTTAAATATATTTAGTTTTGTTATACAACCTCATTTCAATTATTTTTACCTCAAACATACAAACCTAGAGCTTATAACAAGTTTGTCGAGAATCTCGAAAAATTTCTTACTCTACATACAAGTGGTCATCTCAAGAATTAGAATTGGGCCCACTAAAATAGCACAATCCTACACAGAATTTCAAAGGATTCTGTTGTTCATTGCGATGAGTATGATGAAGTAATATGAGTGGAGCAAGTTGGATCCTACGCTTAAGGACAACCTAAATTCTAATTCTTCTCGTGCAGCGCGCACCTTAGCTGCGCATCGATGCGTCGTGCTTTCATGGTTCACTGCGAAAAGACGTAAGAGGGCAGAATAAAGACCGAGGCGCGCTGCATGAGAGAGATACGTTATATTATAATATTCATATGTTATCTCCCAATCATTTGCGACCATGACATACGATTTCATGAGATTGTGCAAAATATATGTTGCATTGCCTTTAAAAAATTGAAAGCCATTTTCGCTTCTCGAAAGGTATTGGACATAATAAAATTGATGTACACCATTACATAGGTTATAGAAAACACAGAAACTTTTCACTATAACACTTTTTCTCCCAGTGTGGTATATGCATACCATTTACGAGAAAAACACAGGCTGGTAAATCTCTGAACAGCGTGTATAGTAATACGCCTTCATTCAATATAGGAACGAAAAAATGGTGTGTAAAACTAGAGAAAATCTTAAGATCTCCAAAATCTGACGGCTCGAAAGAAATGTACATAGATTCGGCAGTACGTTTGTTTTGTAACAACTTGGTTACCCGGGTGTTTTCCTTGTGGAAGTTAGCTCGTCGTGCCGGGGTTCGTCGCGGTCGCGGGGATGAGGTATGGAGAAATAAAACACTCAGTGTTGTCGTAATAAGTTTCGCTGCGGAGTTGTTCCCTACGAGACGCGATACACGGTTTGAGCGGAGGCGCGGCTGGAGTGGACGGTCGGTACCGTGAGTGAAATGCGAGACACGGTTTGGAGCGGAGGCGCGGCCGGCGCGGGCGGTCGGTATCGTTCGTGAGATGCGATACACGGTTTGAGCGGAGGCGCGGCTATCGTGAACGGCCGGTAGTGTCCGCGGGGGTTCGATCACTGGGGCGGCGAGTCGGGTCGCTGGCACGGCGATCGGCTGGCGGAGGGCGTCGGATTATCGGCACGGTATTCGGTGGTCAGACGGGCGGACGATTGTTGGCACAATAATTGACCAGGGGAGAACCGGTGACCGAGTAAGAGTAAACGGGGCAGAGAGAGAGAGAGAGAGAGAGAGAGAGACAGATCATCGGCTCGAGGATCGTCGGGGTAGCGGAGGTACGTTCGTTGGCTCAACGATCGTACTTTATAACGGTAAAATTTCTATACTTACTATCGGTCTGGTATTCGGAATGATCAAGCGTGTGAATTATCGTCGGCTCGACGGTGGATCACGATGATGTTTATCGTGTAGGTCGATTCCTATATCCTCGCGACGGTATCATTTTATCAACGAGAATCGGTAATCGCGGTGTTGGCCATCTAGCGGCCGATTCTCGAAGGTGTACTGTGCGCACTTTTCCTTGCGGGAATCATAGCCATCTAGCGGTCGGATCGTGTACTTAGCGCGGCGCGTTAGTAACAGGCTTGTGTTAACAGGTCTTATTTATTATAATATTATTTATTATAATATTATATTTTATAGCTTATTTATTATAATATTATAATTAAAAAACTGTTATTAGTATTCTTACCTTCGTCGGTATCTTCTTCCGAAACACTATCACGTTCTAACACTGAGCTTGATATAACGTGTGGTGGAAATAGAATATATTGAATAATGCATGGGTAAGATCCATCATTTTTATCAACACCCTGCATTTGCACCTCAAGAACCATGTTCAAAATGCCTGCTGCTGAATAAGTAAAGCTGAAGCCTTCGGCAAGTCGCATCCTGTATTTAAGAAACCATATACAATATTATAATACGTGCACATATTAACAATGTGAATCAGTAGTCCCGCCTCGCGTGTGAACGTGATTGGACACTTGCACACCGCTAGATACACGTACAGTGTAAAGTCCCAACAAGCGCGACGTAGGTGACCTTCCAAGTCAGTTCGCTTATCCCTTCCGCTGAGTGTATACCCCGCGATAGGCTAGAAAGCTCAAGCTTTCACTCAACACAGTTTTCGCCGATAATATTTCATCGGTTTGATTAGTATGGGGTACCTTGAACACTCAGTAAAATATGGATACTTTCTCAGCAATATAACCGCCCCAAGGCTCCCCTACATCGTTATCATGAAGGGTGTGCCAAAATTTCTGCACTTCCCAAAAATGGGAAGTCACTGAAGTCACTTGAAGCGACATTTTCCTCTGTAAAAATGGCGACCGGAGCTTTGTTAAGGAGTGATTAATGAAAAACACTGACCAATCGGAGCGTGACCTAGCCCGCCGCGTCGGCAGCCGAGCGTCAGTGGTACATCATCACATCGCAACGAACAAGAGTTTCTCGATGATGTGAATTATTCTGAAGAACAAAAATGTTCTTGTTCTTTTTGACCTTGTAACGTGGCACCTTGACCACGTCCCTTCCAAAAATTAGAGAGGAATCTCTAATATAATTATAAAGAAGCGGATCATCCTCTATCAGGATAAACACGTATTAAGCAGCCGTGAGCGCTCTCACTGGGACGTCTCCTAAATTAAGATCTAAGACGCAAAATTACAGGACCGTAGCTCGGGCTCAGGGAGCTACCAACTAGCTGCCGAAAGAGGAAGGGCCAATGCTGCCGCCGCAAGGCTGGACCCGGAATGCCTGACCACCCATTGGTGTAACATACTTTCGCAAAGAGAAACAAATGGACCTCGAGGTCAGGCAAAACAACCTGGTGGCGCCGAAGCGGGACTATGGAACCAGAAGAAACAACGAGTACCGTTCCGTCGACGCCTCGTCCAGCAATTACGGTCGCCTGCAGTAACAGTTCGAGCAATCTTGCCTCGCGGCATTCCGGGCGGCCAATCGGCCGTTATTAAGGAAACCAAGAAATCGGCTAGGTCGAGAGCCTCTCTTGTCAACTGCAGCCCCTGAATAGAGGACCGCTCTCTAACGAGACACGACACAGAATCACAAGATTCGAGAGCGTTCTCTGGTAGATTCCGCATTTATCTACGGGCGAATAATGACGTCTGTCGCGCCTGCTGAGAACGGCAACTTTACAGTATAACGAATATCTTAAAGGCGTGAGACCTCCCTCTCGCAACCACGAGCAAACCGCGTGCGCGAGGCAAACTTCCGCGACGGCCGCAAGGTGGCTACCGCGCCCGCTGATAGAGATGGGTCCGCGGGATATAAATACGCGGCACGAACCGCGAATTGACAGTCGAGATCTCAAGGCTACCAGTTACAGTGACTAGTGGCTACTCTACGAAAGCCGTGTAATTCCGTCTCAGAGTTCTGGACTACTCTGACCGCTCTCCCCGCCGTCCACACTTTCCGTCTCACCGCTCCCCGTGACGACCGTGCAGTGATTCCTCACCGATCGTTCTATCTCGCTCGCTCGGCCGTCGCGATACTTACCGCGAATCGCACTCCGCTTAGATTAAGATCGCCGCGCTTCCGCATCGCGCTCCGCTTAGGTTAAGATCGCCGTCTCCGCGTTAGGTTAAGATTGCCCTCTCCGTGTTAGATTAAGGTCGTCGTCTTCGCGTTTAAATTAAGGTAGCTGGACCGCCAGCATCGCGCTTAGTCGTAAGTCCGCCTACATTGTACAAAGACAATTTCTTATCAGGAAAATATATCTATATTTATTCACCAACCGTGTGTACTCTCATTCTGTAGTTAGCGAACCATAAACAGCCGACTAAGTCGGCAACATTCCCTCGTCCGGAATTTCCCGAGAAAAGTGATGCAGCACCAGACAGCCCACAGAGCACAACTAACCGATATTGCCAAGTCATTGCGAAGTGCTCCCACGATCCTTGCAGCCGCTGATCCTGCTTCTCGAAAGCACTTTCATCCAGCTTCTAAGCCAGAGACTGACGAAGGCGAGGAGAAACGGTGAGTTGGCTCAGTGGTCATTCGGTATTTCCTTGCGAGGTGGCTCGACCTTTTTTACATTTTCGCGTGTGCCGAGGCGCCGAACGCTCCGTGCCGACGGCTCAGATCCCTACCGGGGACCTTTTAAGAATTATTCGAGAGAATTTTACCCGGGTATCGCGTATACGGAAGTTTCCTACTAGGAGCGGCTCCTTGCGAGAACAATCTCCGAACGTTTCGAATCCTGTGTCACGCCGATCCTCGAAGCGTGTACGCCGACGTTCGAACACGTAACCGTTACCGTGCGCGTCGAATTGAATTGCGTGCGGAGGCCATTGCGGCGGTCACATTATACGCCGATTATTTGCGTCTGGCGCGATTATGTCGTCCTGGAATTCTTAAAGTGGCACGGCTGTATCGTCGCCAAGGGACTTTTATACAACAACCGCGCTGCAAACGATCATCTCCCGCTATAATGTACGAAAAGCGCGGGCTCTCGGGTCGCGGCCACGTGGCCCACCATTTGTAAACGAATGACAGAATAAACATTTTATGGAGCCCACATTGTCGTTACTAAATTGCGAGATCCGTCCTGCCGTGAGGGCTATCCTAGCGTTCCCATGTCCGAATCGTCTGGCCCATTTCGCGGCGTAGCTTCCAATCCGCGCATTACGAAGGTTCGACTCTCGTGCTCGGCTTCCCCGAGCTCGCATATCGCGTGGCATCCTCCGCGGTGCCTGGCGCCCGAACGAAAACCTAGTAACGAACCATCGGACCTTATCGAATCTCGTTGTTTCGAGCGGACCACGTGCACACGGGTAAGCGCGGCCCGGTTTCAGCACCAGCAAATCCCGAAGTTACTCGTTTTCCCGAGTCACACAGCTCGACCAAAAGGGTCAACGTGACAATATCTATCACTTGCTGTGCAGTTCGTTGACCTAGCCGTACGTCCCTTAGCTTTCGGTACTGCCGTATACCTGAAGATACCTGTGCATTTTGTCAACGAATGACCCAGTGACACACATTTCGAAGGAACAATTAGATTTACGGCTAAATAAAAGAGTTTTTAATGGAGTCAGTTTCTGTTTCTGTTGTTCGGGTAAAGATATGGGACTTCACCGATTTCAATGACCTTGAAATGTGTTATAAAACTCGAAATTTTAAATATCTTTTTTTCTTTGAAATGGTTGGTGGACGACATTACTTGCAGATATTAGTATGACGGGTCTGCTATTATGAACACCCACATAAATTGACAAGTAAAGTTCTTCACGATTATCTCGTAAACTAAAGCCGACAGGCAAAAAGTCTAAAGAGAATTGTTGTTCAGAATAATGATCTTGACAACGTATCCAAAACTCATCGAAATCGGAAAGAATTCACATCATCGAGAAACTCTTGTTCGTTGCGATGTCACGGTGGGCTAGGTTGCGCTCTGATTGGTCAGTATTTTTCGTTAATAAAATGACTTCAAATAACCTCAGGAACCTCCCATTTCTGGGAAGTGTAGAAATTTTGGGACACCATGTATAGACACCCGGTACTGTTTTGGATGCGCATGCGCAAGAAGTCTTGTACAATATCTCACCACTCAACACACAGTCGATTATGAACACTCGACACAAGTACATAGACGTCTTCACGCAAGATAAAACTCGACGAGAGAATCTTTATAGCAAATATTGAAGTAAAACTTCTTTTGGCTCGGTAGGCGTAAAACCGGTTGGCGATGAAACGGAAATGAGAAACGGAAGTGGCTAGCGCACAGACTCTCATGCGATTTGTAGATTGAATAAGAGAAAGAGAGGGAGGGGAGAAAGAGAGAGAGAGAGCACGAATGCAATAGCCTTACTGTCATTTTATGGTGCGTCACAGTTTGTACCTAACCAACTATACAAACAAGCTCGCGGGTAAGACTGCTCTTGCGAGAGGGTTAGTGGTACGCACTGCTAGTGGGGTCTAAAGCCATTAATGTTTTTTTTATTTTGTGTGTGACTCTCCACGACCCACATAAAGAACTTCCCGATTCGTTAGTTACAGTATATTATTATCATTATTAAATGTACGTTTTCAGGGAATTTCAATATTGTTCTACTTAACAAAATGTTTGCTGTATGATGTCTATTGATGTATCTGGGGAACGGTGCGTCCTATCCCAAAAATAATTAAATTTTCAAAAGGCGCAACCCAGGGCATATAGGGTATACCGAACCACATGACGTATGTAATCTTTTGAATTAAAAAATATATATATACATAAACATACATATAATTTTTTATTAAAAATATATCGAAATATATATACACGGTGTCCCAAAACTAGTGTAGGAGCGGAAAATGGGAGGTTCCTTGGGTCATTTGGAGCGACATTTTCCTTTACAAAAATGCGGTCCGCGGCTTTGTTTAAGAGTTATTAACGAAAAACACGGACCAATCAGAGCGCGACCTAGACATGCGATTTCACGTTCGGCCAATTGACAGTTGGCACGTCGGTCCAACTGTGTTAAATAGCGGATAAATCGCGCTCTGATTGGTCCGTGTTTTTCGTTAATAAAACTCCTAAAAAAAGTGTGTGTTGTGTATACAACGTTTGTTTCCTTGGTGGAAAATATCCGCCCTCTCGTATAAATAACATTGTTGAATGCACTTTTTTCGAAAAAAAACTAAAACTAAAAAACTTCTGGACCAAAGTGGATCAAAATCTGATCAGCTCTAAGTTACAGCGGGGCACATCGATTGCATCATTCATCATTCTGATCGCGTTGTTACTTTTTCAGGAAACGTTAACGAAAAATGTGTTACCATACGCACGGACATACATACGCGCGCGCACACGCACGCAAACATTTTGCTGAAAATAGTCTAAAATGATTCCAATGACGATGGTTCATCAATTATCAAGAGACCTTGACGATGACCATTGCGTTAATGTTCATATTATGAAAAAAATATACGCGTCGAAAACTAAGCGCCACAGACATGAAACTTTTTGCAGTCTAGTAATGTTTAGAAGTAAAGGCCCTAGGGGTGTAAGCATAGTGAATTTGCCCTTGAAAGATGTCGGCACGATACTGAGAGGATTTTTAGGTACTAATGAGATAATAAGATCCTGAATGTTTCAGATCTCTAACCCATTTGGTTTTTGAGAAAAAGCAATATATGTAAAAATCAGAAAAAATGAAAATTCTCTGAAACGCGTGAATCGATTTATTTGAATTTTGGATATGTTTTGGGGGTTGATGGTAGCTTCTAGGAAAAAAATTATGAGCTATATCGGTTGATAAAAACCTCGAAAAAAATGACGCTTTTGTTTTAATTTTGATTTTTAACTATGATACGATCCTGGCACAATTATGAAACCATTTTTTTCGAATTCCTCATCCATTTTTCTATGGATTTATGAGCATTTAAGATTTTTAAAAAAGGTACGCCATATTGCAAAAAAAGAAAAACCATTTTTTATGCAAATATTCACTTTATTTATGTATTTTATGCCTAGATCTTTATTTTTGTCGTTCATATATATCTTTTAACCTCATTTTAAATAGTCATTTCTCTACTTTTAACAATAATTATTTTTTTTTGATGGTATATGTCATTTATTAGAACCTGGCGATGCATTTGTGGTTGATCGTGGATTCCGTGATGTTAAAGAATACTTAGAAAGTAAAAATTATAAAGTATTAATGCCAGCACTTAAGGGAAAACGAAATCAATTAACAACAGCCGAGTCTAATGCTTCAAGATATGTAACTAAAATTCGTTGGCCCGTAGAGGCAACTCATGGAATGTTAAAACAAAAATATCATTTACTTGATCAAAGAATTGACAATAAAATGCTTCCGAGAATTGGAAGTTTTTTCAAAATTGCCTCATTTCTACATAATACGTACAGTAAGCGTCTTACTTCCGACTCAGAGTTTTTGGATGAAATCGTCGAAACAATGAAATCACAAAATAGTGTAGAAAATACGTTAGCTAATGAAGTTCAATAAAATGGCTGGCAACGTAAAAAATTGCCGTTTCAAACTATTTCATCTGAAGCTCTAGAAGACTTTCCAGAAATGACGGAAAAAGATCTGCGAATCTTTTTCACCGGTTCTTATCAATTGAAGCAGGCTGTGTCGTATTTAGCAGAAATGCTTGATGAAACAGGTAATCTTACTATTCAATATGTAAAAGACCAGTCAAACATACTCAAAGCTCAAGTTCAATCCCGTCATATTAATAAGAAGGTTTATAGATATTTTATTGAGTATAAAAAAAACGCTATTGGTACCAAAAGCATATTGAGGCATAGTTGTGAGTGTGCAAATGGTCTTAGAACAATTGGATGTTGCTCTCACGTCGCTGCTATTATTTATTACTTGTCACACGGAAGATATTTGACAAAAATTCTGAGGCCTGCTGAAACACTAAGCGAATTATTTAATAGAGACAATGTTGCGCCGGTGATCGAAGATGATAGTGATGAAGACTGATAAAATATGATCATAAACTTTTTCTTCCAAATATACCTTTCAAACATTTGTTGTTATTTATTTATAATTTAGCAACTAAAATCTGTTTCTTATGTTATAAGCGCACAATGTTTAAAATATTTTAGTTAATATTCATTGATATTTTAAAATTTAATTTTTGATTTAGAAATGACTATTTAAAATGAGGTTAAAAGATATATATGAACGACAAAAATAAAGATTTGGACATAAAATACATAAATAAAGTGAATATTTGCATAAAAAATGGTTTTTCTTTTTTTGCAATATGGCGTACCTTTTTTAAAAATCTTAAATGCTCATAAATCCATAGAAAAATGGATGAGGAATTCGAAAAAAATGGTTTCATAATTGTGCCAGGATCGTATCATAGTTAAAAATCAAAATTAAAACAAAAGCGTCATTTTTTTCGAGGTTTTTATCAACCGATATAGCTCATAATTTTTTTCCTAGAAGCTACCATCAACCCCCAAAACATATCCAAAATTCAAATAAATCGATTCACGCGTTTCAGAGAATTTTCATTTCTTCTGATTTTTACATATATTGCTTTTTCTCAAAAACCAAATGGGTTAGAGATCTGAAACTTTCAGGATCTTATTATCTCATTAGTACCTAAAAATCCTCTCAGTATCGTGCCGACATCTTTCAAGGGCAAATTCACTATGCTTACACCCCTAGGGCCTTAAGATTGGAAATAGCAAATAATCCTAATTAAACGATAACAAGATCAGGAACAACTCTCGATGCAATATTTGCAAGACATTTAGACAAAATTGATACAAGAATATTTATATCATATTTTAGCTATCACAAGCCAATTGTCTCAATGATAGAATCATAGAAAATCATAGAAGAAAATAATGAACGATCAAAATTTGCGACGCAAAGAGAGCGTATGGAAAATGCTATGAATTATGTTTCTTTCTTTCCCATACGCTCTCCTTCTTTGCGTCGCAAATTTTGACCGTTCAATATTTTTTTCTATGATTTTCTATGATACTATCATTGAGACAATTGGCTTGTGATAGCTAAAATATGATATAAATATTCTTGATTCAATTTTGTCTAAATGTCTTGCGAATATTGCATCCAGAGTTGTTCCTGATCTTGTTATCGTTTCATTAGGATTATTTGCCATTTCCAATCTTAACTTACTTCTAAACATTACTAGACTGCAAGAAGTTTTTATTGAGAATAACAAGAGACAATAATAAATAAAAATAATAATAAGCAATAAATAATAGAAATAAGAACTATATAATAATCATTCCGCAGAATTATCAGTTTCTATTATTGTGACAATTGGCTTATGATAGCTAAAATATGACACAAACGTTTGTGATTTAAGACGTTCTAAATTTTTTGAAAATACAGCTTCAAATGTTGTATTATTTATTGGTCTTATTTATTTTATTTATTACTTATTATTATTAACTTCCCGATTCATAGGGAAGTTACTGTAATTACCCCGAAAATCGAAAATCGATTTTTTAGCAGACCTTCACGTTTCATGGTCATTGGAGTCATTTTAGACTATTTTTATCAAAATGTTTGTATGTGTGTGTGCGTATGTCCGTTTGTATGTTATCAAATTTTTCGTTAACGTTTTCTGAAAAAGTAACAACGTGATCAGAATGATGAATGATGCAATCGATGTGCCCCGCTGTAACTTAGAACTGATCAGATTTTGATCCACTTGGTCCAGTAGTTTTTTAGTTTTTTTAGTTTTTTCTCGAAAGAAGTTCATTCAACAATGCAATTTATATGAGAGGATGGAAATTTTCCACCGAATAAACAAACGTAATTATATATATTACATTTTTAAAAAAAATTTTTATTTTTTTTCAATTAAAAAAAAATTTTTTTTTTAATTATGCAACTAATGCTAATGTTACCGCTTACAATAATCGAAAAAAACCTAATGCAAGATTGAGTTATTCATCTCTACAAGGAAATGTCGCTTCAAATGATGTCAGGAACGTCCCATTTCCGGGCATTGCAGGAATTTTGAGACACCCTGTATATAACGTACGACGATCGTAGTGATATATCTGTAAAAACAGTTGACGAGCGGTCGCACCATACTGACACATACGCACAACACGAACATGCACGTATAGGCCAGATTAAATGTGTAGTAGTAGTAGCAGCAGTTTTTCGCAAATATCTCTAAAACTAAAAAATTCTCGAAGTTAAAATTTTATATTTGAGGTCACTTTTCACTTTTCATCACACGCTCCCAAAGGGTATATCAGAATAGGCATGGGCCAGCGGCCCCCGCTCCAATTTTCCACATTCCTGTCTTAAAACATAATTTGATGTCTAAAACAACATTGTGTAAAATTTCAAATGTCTACCCCCGCCGACAGGGGTGATATTGGGGTAAATTTCCCCGTACTTAAATGCTATTTGCTCTAAAACGAGAAAAGATATCGACATGGGATAAACGGCAAACAAAAGATATAGATACACTCTATATTTCAGATTTTTCAGAATTTTTTGCTAATTATTTATAGTTGAAAATAATTAATTAACTTTTCGGGAATTTTTTTAACTATCTTCCACTGGGTTGACACCTACCAAAAAATTCTAAAATATTGCTATGACGCTATCCTATTTTGTATAAAAATCTCAGAAGTGTCCCATGTCGATATCTTTTCTCGTTATAGAGCAAATAGCATTTAAGTACCTTTGGGAAGTACAATGGAAGTCGTCGTCGGTGAACATCATCATCGGTTAAATTCGTCGACGGTCAAATTCGGTATCGGTTGAAGACATTGTCGATCAATGTTATTGTTGGATAAATCTGAAGTCGGTGAAACATTTTCGGTAAAAACTGTGTCTGTGAAACTTGTGTCGATAATTTTGATTACAGCCAACTATAACATTATACGTATACAGTCGAGTAGGAAACTAAGTTAATGATTGGCGTATAGTCCAGTCGCCAGGTACTTTTACCTGGAAAGTATTCCGAACTCAATGAAATTTTGACACGTCATTTAGGGGTACTCTGGGGTGTCGTATCTGAGTTTTCGACCTCGAGGACCCTGTGCTAACTTGGGGAGGGGGTAAAAACCACGATTTTTATTACCTTGTTCTGGTTTTTCGCTTATTACTCAAAAACTATGGGCCCTACGAACTTTTTGTTTTCATTTTTGGAAAGAGCATTAAATTTCCTTCAAATTTCACTGTTCAAACGTATTTTTCGGCCCAATAGGCACCGAGAGGCAGGCGTTCAAAATTAGGAAATTATGTGGCAACTGACGAATATAGGGAAGGACAGAGCAAATTATACTGTCCAACAACAAAAATGTTTCCATGTAACTATTGGGTGTATCTTATACAGTTTTTAGCACTGATTCCGAATCTGGCCTTAATTTTTCTCCTACACGCACAGTTTTCGAGAAATTTGAGTTTGAAAAAAAACATGTTTTTCAACTTTGAACAAATATTGTAATGTTATTATATAAGATATTGTATTGTTCTTTACAGCAAAATATTCTCTAGACTTTCCCGAATCCAGCGATGTGTAATAGTAATATGTTGTGCTAGTTTAAACATGTTTAATACGATATATCATTAAAGACGAAGAGAGTACCCCTAAATGACGTGTCAAAATTTCATTAAGTTCTGAATACTTTTCAGATAGACGCCCTTTTTTCGACCTGGCGAATGGACTTTCAGGATCGGAAAAACGTCGATGTTGGAAAGTTGAAAGGGTGGTTTCACAAAATGAAAGTCTGCCCTATCGCGTGGTGTAATTAGATTTTCCGCTGAACCCTTAGACCCTTATTTTTTTATATGAATTTACAAATATCCTCAAAAATGTGTACAAAAGTGGCGTCTCTTCGTCTTTATTGATATATCGTATTAAACATGTTTAAACAATCACAACATATTACTATTACACATCGCTGGATTCGGGAAAGTCTAGAGAATATTTTGCTGTAAAGAACAATACAATATCTTATATAATAACATTACAATATTTGTTCAAAGTTGAAAAACATGTTTTTTTTCAAACTCAAATTTCTCGAAAACTGTGCGTGTAGGAGAAAAATTAAGGCCAGATTCGGAATCAGTGCTAAAAACTGTATAAGATACACCCAATAGTTACATGGAAACATTTTTGTTGTTGGACAGTATAATTTGCTCTGTCCTTCCCTATATTCGTCAGTTGCCACATAATTTCCTAATTTTGAACGCCTGCCTCTCGGTGCCTATTGGGCCGAAAAATACGTTTGAACAGTGAAATTTGAAGGAAATTTAATGCTCTTTCCAAAAATGAAAACAAAAAGTTCGTAGGGCCCATAGTTTTTGAGTAATAAGCGAAAAACCAGAACAAGGTAATAAAAATCGTGGTTTTTACCCCCTCCCCAAGTTAGCACAGGGTCCTCGAGGTCGAAAACTCAGATACGACACCCCAGAGTACCCCTAAATGACGTGTCAAAATTTCATTGAGTTCGGAATACTTTCCAGGTAGACGCCTTTTTTTCGACCTGCCGACTGGACTAGTATGCAGGCAAATGAATATGATATATCTTTAATAATGATAATATATACAGGGTGTCTCAAAATTCCTCCGACACCCGAAAATGGGAGGTTCCTTGAGTCATTTGAAGCGACATTTTTCTTTATAAAAATGGCGTCCGCGGCTTTGTTTAGGAGTTATTAACGAAAAACACGGACCGATCAGAGCGCGACCTAGACGCGAGTTAGCACAGTCGGACCGACGCGCCAACTGTCGATTTTTTCGACAATTGGCCGAACGTGCCATCGCATGTCTAGATCGCGCTCTGATTGGTCCGTGTTTTTCGTTAATAACTCCTAAACAAAGCTGCGGACGCCATTTTTGTAAAGGAAAATGTCGCTTCAAATGACCCAAGGAACCTCCCATTTTCTGATGTCGGAGGAATTTTGGGACACTCTGTATACATATATATATATATATATATATATGTTTTAGTAAAGTATTTGTTTATTTCTTAATATAAAATAATTAAAATAAAAGTATTGGGTAATTATTTGGAAAGTACCACTGTCCTCCGATATTGATGAAATTTAATTATGTTATGCAGCAACACATTTTGAACAACTTTTTCCTTTTCCAATATAAGGGTGTTACGAGCCAGGGCCGCGAGTAGCACGAGTGGCCGGCGAAGGATTATTACCCTGGGAATATGATCTCAAATTGTTAGTTAAGAGCGGACGTATCTGATATGATTGTCAGGGAACCGTTAGGATCGGAATCAAAACGCAGACGTACCTGATACAATTGTCAGGGAACCGTCAGGTGTGCGGACGTACCTGATACAATTGTCAGGGTACCGCTAGGATGGTTTGATTATATAGGTTTCGTGGATGATTCCAATATGTAATTGGGTACCCATTAGGTTGGAAAATCCCTATGTCGACGATTGGAATGTTGTCTATGAATCTAATGGGTGATCGGGTATTGGTAGGATTGCTAGTGGGCCTCGTAACAAGTAATAATCTAATCGATACAATCCGAGCGGTAAGATTGTATCATGTGGGGACGTTCAATTACTCGATTAGAATTGGTGGAACAATAATTGTGGGTTTAAAGAGTTTACACGTAATTAGGAAAAACACAGACATATTTGACTTGTAATTTAGTTACATTTGTATGTTTGTCGCGAGTAAGTGTTTTTGAAACAGTGTAGAGATTCTAAGATGCTCGATGTTGACGCACTGGCAAAATGCGGGGGTCTCGAAGTAACTTTTTGGAAATGTCTAATAAATTAACTACCGGACTTGCGGAATCTATACGGTTTAAGATTGATCTGAAGGGGAATTTTAGCCTGATATTATTTGAAATTTACTTACGAGATACAGCACGACGCGACACGATTCGCGACTACAGAAGTACTACTCCCGAGAGTAAAAATGTACGGGTTTATATACCCCAAGAATGAATGGGGTGGTCTGTTCATAATCTATACGTCACTTAGGGCCAGACTCTAGTTTTTTGTCAATTCCAATTGAGTCGAGCCAGAACTCGGCCTTCGTTAAAAGGGATCAACTATGATACGAAAGGTTATCTAGGACGTTTCCTGCTAGAGACGATCTGGACGAGATTCCTGTGAGAAAGTCAGCGGAATCTATTCATTAACCGTCACAGGGGGGTCGCTTTTAGTTTTCGAGATATTCGCAAAAAATTATTGTTAATACTGTATTGAATTTTCCGTATTCTTACACGCTCCGTTGTAACATAAGTCTGCTCCAGCGTGGCGTCTGTTTACTTTTTTTTGTGAACACATTGTGGGTATGAGTGAGGAAACAGAGTCTCACTGTATATAGGGTGATACATGTATAGGGTAAGCTTTCAATTTTGAAAGACTACTCCTGGATTTTCGTATCTCTAGTCGGGCGGGCGTCAGGCCGGCATTCTCCTCCACCCCCTCCACGACTTAACCACATCTCATTCTATTCGTATAATCTTTGCATTGTAGCTGTCATCCGGAATTGAATTAGTAATGGAGAAATCATATGAATAGAATGAGTTGTGGTTAGGTCGTGGAGAGGGTGGTGAGGATCGGCCCCGTGCGACCAGAGATACGAAAATCCAGGAATAGTCTTTCAAAATTGAAAGCTTACCCTATACAGGGTGTCCCAAAATTCCTCCGACACCTGAAAATGGGAGGTTCCTTGGATCGTTTGAAGCGACATTTTCCTTTACAAAAATGGCGTCCGCGGCTTTGTTTAGAAGTTATTAACGAAAAACACGGACCAATCAGAGCGCGACCTAGACGCGAGTTAGCACAGTCAGCCCGACGCGCCAACTGTCAGTTGGCCGAACGTGTCATCGCATGTCTAGGTCGCGCTCTGATCGGTCCGGGTTTTTCGTTAATAACTCCTAAACAAAGCCGCGGACGCCATTTTTTTAATGGAACATGTCGCTTCAAATGACCCAAGGAACCTCCCATTTTCTGATGTCGGAGGAATTTTGGGACACTCTGTATACATAGAGTGAGACCCTGTTTTTCACCCTGAAGGTCTCGTCTGAGACCCTGTTTTGAGGGGCCTCGGTCGCCAAGAAGTGAAACATAACTAATCCGAATTTCAAATTTCTTTATTTTCCATTATTTATGTATGGGAATTTGATGACCATATTTGTGACATTTTTTAAATAAAAATCAGACCAAATACTAATTATAATTCCGATGATATTTACTTGTGTAATAGACAATTAAAGTTTCGGGCGCGAGAAAGGACAGAGCTTACGGGAAGGAAAGAGACGCAGAGAGTCGCAGTCGCTGTCACATTTCAAAGGCTCGCCGGCAACTGTCCTTCCTTGCATCCGAAAATTGAATTGTCTATTAGGACTGTAACTTTCCTTCGAAGGTCGAAGATTTCGAAGCTTCGAAGCTTCGAATGTCGAAGCTTCGATTTCAGAACCTTCGAAGGTCGAAGATTTTGAAGCTTCGAAGCTTCGATTGCAGAACCTTCGAAGGTCGAAGATTTTGAAGCTTCGAAGCTTCGATTGCAGAACCTTCGAAGGTCGAAGATTTCGAAGCTTCGAAGCTTCGATTTCAGAACCTTCGAAATTTCAAAGGTTCGCTTTCTGGAAATTCGAAGGCGATGGAGAATCAAAGTTTCTAATTTCGAACTTCTCTCCGTAGTAAATTATTATGACGGCCACGGTAGATACGTCATCAATTATTTTTTAAGTACATTCGTGATATGATCCCGAAAATTAATAGAATGCAATTTTTTAAATATAATTTAATTACGAAAAGTTACCACACATTAGCAAATAAGATTTCTATTGTAATATTATCTATGTAATACTGATTGCAAAATAACCTCTTATTTGAGGTTTCTATTGCACAAATAAATAATAAAAAAATTGCGAAAAGTTCAAACGGAAAGTTCAATGTCAGTCACCGGTGACTGACAGTTAATATTTTTATTTATCAAAAATCGTGACACGGTATAAGATTGCGAAATTTCGAAGCTTCAAAACTTCGAAATTTCGAAACTTCGAAGACTTCGAAGACTTCGAAGACTACGAAGACTTCGAAGACTTCGAAGACTACGAAGACTACGAAGACTTCAAAACTTCGAAGCTCCCTTCGTTCCTTCGAAGACTTCGAAGCTTCGAAGTCTTCGAAGCTTCGGAAAAGTTACAGCCCTATTGTCTATTACACAAGTAAATATAATCAGAATTAAATCATACTTGGTATGCTTTTTATTAGAAAAATGCCATAAATATGGTCAGCGAAGTCCCATCAACAAATAATGAAAAATAAAACATTTTGAATTTCCGATTAATACTTCTCGGCGATCAAGACCTCTTGAGCTTCACGGCCCTTTAAGACCGGACTCATACGAGCGCAGGATCCAGGCGACGGCGCCGAGAATCGTAAATTTCGAGCGCTGGTTGACAGGTCGGAGCGGTCCGTAACGTTCCAGGGAGACCCAATGGAACGTTACGGACCGCTCCGACCTGTCAACCAGCGCTCGAAATTTACGATTCTCGGCGCCGTCACCTGGATCCTGCGCTCGTATGAGTCCGGTCTTAAAGGGCCGTGAAGCTTCGGCTTCTCCGAACTCGAAATTCGCATCGCGTTTCGCGTGGTATCTTTCACGGTGCCTGGTGCTCGAACGAGAAGATCTCGCGGAAATCTCGAACCTTCGGACGTCCTTTTATCTCGGGCAGACCATGGGTATATGGTTGCACGTGGCCCGGCCTACGGCCTGTAAAGCCCGAAGTCGCTCCGTCGGAGGTTTTCCAGCCTTCACACGTGAGCGACGTGACAACACATAAGTAAATGAAGAAATACGTTAAGAAAATGTATGAACTTACTTTCCGACTCGACTGTAATTATAAACATTTCTAATAAATGTTCTTTGAAATAATATAAATAAAAAACATAGGAATATATACATATGCACTATTTACCTTGTGATTGTGGAAAGAATTCTTGCAATAGCAGTAATATTCAACCTTGGCAAGGTAATTCCAGGTATGGTTTGCACAAGTGGACGCTTTATATGCCAAAGCCATCGGTTGTGGTACAAATATCTAGATAAACTAGTTGTCAACATTCCTCCGAAGATTACTGTAGATTTCGTTGAGTTTGTTTGGGTTCCATCGGGGAACACAATTGAATTTAAATCAGTTGGCATTCGCTCGTATCTAATTAAAATCCTTTCTAAAGATTTGTGTATAATAGTGCAGGATGGAGTCTCTCTTTGTCCTGTTGGCCTATTCGGTAAAGTTAGTTTAGACAACCGTTCTAGGAGATCGATAACAACATTGTGTCGAACCACTCCTTCTGTACCAGCAGCAAATGCAATGTTTAGAATAACACAGAGGCCCTTACAACTGATACGAATTAATGAAAACGAAACTGGAGGTTTCTCTATTTCCTTATAAATAAATTGCACATATGTATGGTTTTCAACGAGCACAAATGTTGCCCAATTTTTTAACATTGCATAGAGAACTGCCGCTGCCTGGCGGCTTTGAACACATTGAAAACGGCCACTCTGATTTGCTTGGTGCAAGTGTTTTGGCAGCGGTCTGTCATGGGATAAGATTAATGTCACTCTTTGTGTATGCATCCAACGTGCCCATTGCAATGGATTCAACGATACCACAGGCTGCCATATTTGTCCAAACTGTGGACATGCCGCGTCACTACAAACAAATACATCAAAATTACATTAAACAATGACAAAATAAAATTTTTATATTATTGTATAACCAGTGTTGAGGAAATTTAAATAAATAATTATTTGAATAAAAATTTTGTAATTATTTACAAAAAGGCCCTCCTCTCTCCTCTTTATTGAATTTCGTATGATTACCAACTGATCGATCGGCGTTCGATCTGCTCTAACGCAGTTCCACCGTCCCCATTTCCTCCACGAGCTCCAAGCTACTCGAATTACCTGAGGATCACACGAGATCGGGGGGATGCGGTGTAAAGGTCCATTTATACTACACGGACGGATCAGCCACGGACAGAAAGACAATGCTTAAGGAATAGGGACTCTGACCACCAGATTCCATCGGAAGATGGCGCGGCAGAGTCCCTATTCCTTAAGCATTGTCTTTCTGTCCGTAGCTGATCCGTCCGTGTAGTATAAATGGACCTTAACCCGGGACACGCACACGCCGTCGTTCAGTTCATGGTCTTTAATGTGAAGAAGCGTGGTTGTGCGCTACAAGAAATGTGGTACAAGGTCGTGGAATGGATTTTTATTCTGAATACTGAGATGTTTTCTCGTACAAGTCTCTAACGCTTCTCGCCCTCCTGACTCTTGTGACTCTCTGAAGTCATGTTCGCAGGGCGTATTCTTTTTCCGAAACTACCCTGACTAGCAGTAATTGTAATCAGCTGTCTAATCAGGTAATCAACACGTCCAGTACACCCCCACTATTCCTTGTGCTCGAGGCGCGCTTTTCTGAGGATGCTTGAAGTGACCGTGGGGTTTTTTACAATGTAACGGGTTTTTTCTCCGGGCCCGCGAGGTACCTATCGTAGCCATTAACCCTCCGATGCCCGACAAAGCCCCTGGGGACCTATGACGTTTTCAACGATGCGGCATTTCAATACGGTTCGTCCGAACAGCCGCAGCCTACGTGATTTTTATAAAAGGGATGTCTGGAAGCGATTACAATCGTCATCGATACGATTCCGTGAAATTTTTCATCATAAACGTCGGGTTGAAGTCATTTATGGCGTCGATGCTCGACAAGGTCCGCAGGGACCTTGTGGGAACTTCCATGTAATTTGTTCTTGTTTTTTGATCGTGCAGGTATTTTCGTGTAATTTGTTCGTGTTCTATGGGTTGGACAATTGTTGGTGAAAAGGTGTACTGCGAAAAAATGAGTGATTGTGTACGGATACGCACGTGCACGATCTGCACTGCGCGACGGTGACGCGCTGCCTCTTTATTATTTGTCGACCTAAAAATCGCTGCAGATTCCAAATGTTGGGTACATATTCGTGTAAACGTGCAACAAAACGATGGCCGCCTGTCATGTTTTACAACATCGTTGACATTGCTGGACTCGCATTATTCATTATCTACGATGAATTGATCACCACGTTAGTCAGACCAAAGACGTTCATTTCTGAAGAAATTGAGCAGGCAACTAGTTACGTCTAATATTGCAGAACGGGCTAAACATTCGCATGTTACCTGCTATCCGAAGATACGTGCGGCTATGGAAGCATTCCAAGTAATGATACCACCGCCGAACAGAGATACCGCACCACCATTGGCACCGCGTCATAACCGTCCGTCATGTCGTTTGTGTCGTCAAGAGACGAATAAGCAACGCAAAACTGCTTATATCTGTTTTATTTGCGACATTTTCCTTAAAAATAATGGCGTCCACAGCTTTGTTTAGGAGTTATTAACGAAAAACACGGACCAATCAGAGCGCGACCTAGACGCGAGTTAGCACAGTGGGCCCAACTGTCAGTTGGCCGAACGTGTCGTCGCATGTCTAGATCGCGCTTTGATTGGTCCGTGTTGTTCGTTAATAACTCCTAAACAAAGCCGCGGACGCAATTTTTGTAAAAGAAAATGTCGTTTCAAATGACCCAAGGAACCTACCATTTTCGGGTATCGGAGGAATTTTGGGACACCCTGTATATACATACACATTTTGCAACATAGAAACAAACATAGAAACACAAAAAAAATGTAATAACACCATTACGGCTAACAATAAAAAACTATTATACGCATCTCACGCCATATTAAAAAGAAGGTCCCTGGGGACCTTGTCGGGCTATGACCGTTGAAAAAGTTGTTGGGCATCGGAGGGTTAAATAGGCCCATCGGACCACGGTCGGCGCGTCCCTTCGGAAACTCGGGGATTTACGATACTAGCATTAGCTATTGAGGCTGGCAACGAAAGTTTCTAAGAGACAAGTCGTACATTGTCTACAACATCTAAATTGTACTTCGCTAAAAACGGCTTTCTCAAAAATAGCTTCTTTGGTGCTAGTCTCGCAAACCGACCCAACCATTTGCACGCCAAATGTTTTATTAACAGTGCAGCTGGCCAATTTAAATGTGTCAATATACATCTTCAAGGAGATAGCACGATCTCTTTCCGAAACGATTACATAAAAACTATCAAAACATACGCTTTTAGTGAGGATAGCACGAGCTATCCTAATAACGATTACTATGAAATAATTATTTCGAACATACACATTTTGAACAAATTTTTCCTTGTTCAATATACGGGGGTTGCTCTTAGTTTTCGAGATATTCACAAAAAACTATTGCTAGTACTAAATTGAATTTTCCGTATTCGTACATGCTCCTTGGCAATGTAAACCTGCCTCGACGCGGCGTTAGTTTCCTATTTTTGTAAACACGTTGTAGAGATCAGAATGAAAACAGGATTACACTGTGGTGACACATACATAGGTATGTATATGAGTTGAGCTTTCAATTTTGAAAGGCTACTCTTAGATTTTCGTCTGCGTAGTTGGTCCTCTTCGCTCCTTCCATGACCCAGTCACAACTCAAAGATTATGCTAATAGAATGAGTTGTGGTTAGGTCATGGAGGGGCAGAGAACGCCGGTCTAACGCCCGCCCTACCACGCTTTCTAAAATCCAGGAGTAGATTTTATGAAATTGAAAGCTTACCCTATATACAGGGTGTCCAAAATATGTGTAACTCCCGGAAAAAGGGAGGTTCCTTGGGTCATTTGAAGCGACATTTTCCTTTACAAAAATGGTGTCCGCGGCTTTGTTTAGGAGTTATTATCGAAAAACACTGACCAATCAGAGCCCGGCTATAGCGAACGCAGTCCGTCTCGGCGACAGGTCCCGATTAACGTGGTGTCACTATTGGCCGAACCAGAATCAATCCGCTGTAGCTGCGCTCTGATTGGTCCGTGTTTTTCGTGAATAACTCTTAAACAAAGCCGCGGACGCCATTTTTGTAAAGCAAAATGTCGCTTTAAATGACACCAGGAAGCTCCCATTTCCGGGAGTTACACTTACTTTGGGACACCCTGTAAATATATATATGTATATAGGGTGGGGCATTTTAAACAGGTCACCTGAATAACGCGGCTGCTATTGGTGTTAGGAAGAAATGCATCAGATGGAACTTGTATGGTATCGAGGGGTCATTATTCTGATGTTAGTAGCGTTTTTGTAGGTGGATGCGCAAAGGACATATGAAGGTCAACTTCATTTTTTTAAATGGAATGAGGAATTTTTTAATACGTCAATCAATGCAGCTGGACATTCATAATAAAAAAGTATTAACCTATGTATGTCGAAAAGTTAATCGTTCAGAAGATATTTCAATATAAAAAACATAAAATACCATTACTGTCGTACTACACTAGTAAGTAAACGCTAACGTCTTAGTACGGCAGTAATGATATTTTTATATTTTTTACATTGAAATATCTACTGAACGACTAACTTTTCGACATACATAGGTTAGTACTTTTTTATTACGAATGTCCAGCTGCATCGATTGACGTATTAAAAAATACCTCATTCCATTTAAAAAAATGAAGTTGACCTTCATATGTCCTTTGCGCGTCCGCCTTCAAAAAAGCTACTAACATCAGAATAATACCCCCTCGATACCATACAAGTTCCATCTGGTACATTTCTTCTTAACACCAATAGCAGCCACGTTATTCAGGTGACCTGTTTAAAATTCCCCACCCTGTATATATATATATATATATATATATATATATATATATATATATATACAGGGTGTCCCAAAATTCCCTCAGCATCGGGAAATGGGAGGTTCCTTGGGTCATTTCAAGCACCATTTTCCTTTACGAAAATGTCATCCGAGGCTTCGTTAAGGAGTTATTAACGAAAAACACGGACCAATCAGAGCGCGAGCTAGACGCGTATTGTATCGTTCCGCGCCGCGTGCGATCAGCTGAGCGTTGGTAGCACGCCGCGATGTTGTACCGAACAAGAGTTTCTCGATGATGTAAATCCTCTCCGATTTCGATGAGCTTCTGACACCTTCTCAAGACCACGATTCTGAACAACATTTCCCTTTACAGTTTTTGTCTGCTGGTATTAGTTTAGGAAATAATAGTGCAAAAACTAATGATTGAAAATGAATCGATCTACCAATATCTCATCCGATTCCGATGAAATTTTAATACGTTGTCAAAACCACGATTCTGAACAACATTTCCCTTTACAGTTTCTGTTTGCCGGCATTAGTTTAGGAAATATTCTAACAATATTTTATTGAAAATCATTCGATGTACCAATATCTTATCCGATTCCGATGAAATTTTGATACGTTGTCAAAACCACGATTCTGAACAACATTTCCCTTTACAGTTTTTGTCTGCCGGTATTAGTTTACGAAATAATAGTGCAAAAACTAGTGATTGAAAATCGATCGATGTAAAAAATCTATGTTAATTAGATATTTAATTCGTGGAATTTATAAAACATTGTATCTCAAGGTAATCGAAATCGTTGAGGACCCACATCATCGGCAACTTTACCCGAACTAGAGAAAAAGGATAAATTGATTACTTAAAAAACTAACCTATTCAGTCGTTAATCCATTTGCATGTTACACCAGTGAAGCACGATACACCACACTTTCACACAATTGCTCAACACTACACGTAGCACACTTTTCGAACTCGAAACGATAGCAAACGAAATACCATACTCCGACGCGGCGCGGAAAGAGCTCCGTGTTCTTCGCGATTTCGCACGAAACTGTACTCTCCCCGCGTATAATGTTGTCGATGAAGGCAGATGTTCGAAACAAATGAAATCGTTGCCTTGAAGACATGCCTCCACAATACAATAATAAAGTCTGAAATTTTTATTGCCTAATTGAAAAAAAGTCGGGCCTCATACGCGTTACATGCCCCATTAGAGCCTAACAGCCAAATTAGGCTAGCCTAATGCAATAAAAATTTCAGACTTTATTATTGTATTGTGGAGGCATGTCTTCAAGGCAACGATTTCATTTGTTTCGAACATCTGCCTTCATCGACAACATTATACGCGGGGAGAGTACAGTTTCGTGCGAAATCGCGAAGAACACGGAGCTCTTTCCGCGCCGCGTCGGAGTATGGTATTTCGTTTGCTATCGTTTCGAGTTCGAAAAGTGTGCTACGTGTAGTGTTGAGCAATTGTGTGAAAGTGTGGTGTATCGTGCTTCACTGGTGTAACATGCAAATGGATTAACGACTGAATAGGTTAGTTTTTTAAGTAATCAATTTATCCTTTTTCTCTAGTTCGGGTAAAGTTGCCGATGATGTGGGTCCTCAACGATTTCGATTACCTTGAGATACAATGTTTTATAAATTCCACGAATTAAATATCTAATTAACATAGATTTTTTACATCGATCGATTTTCAATCACTAGTTTTTGCACTATTATTTCGTAAACTAATACCGGCAGACAAAAACTGTAAAGGGAAATGTTGTTCAGAATCGTGGTTTTGACAACGTATCAAAATTTCATCGGAATCGGATAAGATATTGGTACATCGAATGATTTTCAATAAAATATTGTTAGAATATTTCCTAAACTAATGCCGGCAAACAAAAACTGTAAAGGGAAATGTTGTTCAGAATCGTGGTTTTGACAACGTATTAAAATTTCATCGGAATCGGATGAGATATTGGTAGATCGATTCATTTTCAATCATTAGTTTTTGCACTATTATTTCCTAAACTAATACCAGCAGACAAAAACTGTAAAGGGAAATGTTGTTCAGAATCGTGGTCTTGAGAAGGTGTCAGAAGCTCATCGAAATCGGAGAGGATTTACATCATCGAGAAACTCTTGTTCGGTACAACATCGCGGCGTGCTACCAACGCTCAGCTGATCGCACGCGGCGCGGAACGATACAATACGCGTCTAGCTCGCGCTCTGATTGGTCCGTGTTTTTCGTTAATAACTCCTTAACGAAGCCTCGGATGACATTTTCGTAAAGGAAAATGGTGCTTGAAATGACCCAAGGAACCTCCCATTTCCCGATGCTGAGGGAATTTTGGGACACCCTGTATATATATATGTATATATATATATATATGTATATCATCCTATATAAAGTGAGGATCTCTTTTCTCTCTCATCCCCGCAACATTTTTCCAAAAAAAGTAAACAGACGCTGCGGCGCACAGTGGGCCAGAATGGCTCGGTAGCTGTTCACGCCTATTTCACCATTATTTCAAAACTTAAAGGCCACAATAAATAGGTCGTTGGATTCGTCTTGACGTCAGCTATAATGTTATTAAATAAAAAATATATCGTGATAAATAAATAATCAACGCGACCTCAATTTTTTATTTAAAAAAAAAATTCTTTAAATTTTTTATATTGGAATTTGTAGAAAACTAACTACTGATTACTTTTTGTACGAAACATTTTTTTGTCACACCACCGGAAATGTCTGAAAAATCGTATGAATAATAAATAATAATTGAAAACTTGCTGTTCAGGCCTATTTTACCATTATTTCAAAACTTAAAGGCCACAATAAATAGGTCGTTGGATTCGTCTTGACGTCAGCTATAATGTTATTAAATAAAAAATATATCGTGATAAATAAATAATCAACGCGACCTCAATTTTTTATTTAAAAAAAAAAATTCTTTAAATTTTTTGTATTGAGATTTGTAGAGTACAGATTACTGATTATTTTTTGTAGGAAACATTTTTTTGTCACACCACCGGAAATTGTCGTACTTCTTCCTATTTTGGCCACGATTTCGATCGAACTCATCACTGAGCGCGTGTCACGCGACGCTTCAAACCGTCATAATTTCCGGGGTGGTCCGAGGGGGGACGTGAATTTTACGGGATCTTTTAGAGGAAACTTTGCTGAAAATGCTCCACTTTGTTAGAGCACCAAATTCTTCCAAACTTTTAACTTATTCCTTGTCAAAGGTGAAAGACTATGACAATTTTCCTTAGCTGACTAAACATTTTTTTAAATAATAAATTATGAACATTAACGTTTAGTTCCTGGGGCGTTCTCAACATAGATATACATTATTCATAAAAAAAAAATGTGGGCACTTAATCCTCAGTAGGTTTTCCAGGACATCGTCATGAAGAAACGGAATTTTTTCGGTGATAAATCGTATCTGAAAAAGTTTGATCTTTGAACGCTTATTATAACAAGAGTTTTTAATAACTTTAATTAATATTATCGTTTTCGAATGTAATGGACATTTAAGAATCACTGTGCATTGGTTAAAAATCGATATGAGGACTTTCATTTTTTAGCTCATGAACAGCTACCGAGCCAATCTGGCCCACTGTGCGGCGGAGCAGTCTTGCGTTGCCACGGAACATGCTGGAATACACAAAATTCAATAGTGTATTAACAATAGTTTTTTGCAATTATCTCGGAAAGTAGGACAGAGTGACGGGTAGATGTATAGAGAAAAGTTCCTTAGAATGTTGTCCCTGACAACAAATGTCATCCAAGCTGCCTACCCTAAACGTAATATTTACGTTTTAATAAAAATATTATTAATCATTTAACTGGATTCGCTATTTTATGGAGAACCTGGAAAAAATTATTTTCTCCTTTTTAGTGCATTTTAATATAAGCGTGGTTTTTAAAAAGTTTTTTATATATTTTTTTCATTTATTTATCTACGCGAAACAGCCTTGGCATCGGTCTGGGAAACGTACCTGTGGTCCGTAGCGAGTCGTGTTGTCTGTTATCGTTTCAGTATTTTGTTCTGAATGTACATTTTTGTGGTGTGGATGTGTTTTGTATAATGTTTACAGGTGTACTTGTGTTTGCGGCATTATATCTGGCCGTCCGCTCGTTGCCCAGGGGAGAAGCGGACCCAAGCGAGGAGGACAGAGACGCTGGCGGCAAGAGACTCTGGTCCTATGACGGTCAGAAATTCTGGCCACCAACACGGGCCGACCAATAGTCCGGGCCCTCTTGCCCAATCTGGAGGAATGGTGCGAGAGGCGAATACGGCTTACTTACAGGTCCATCCAGGTGTTAACCGGCCATGGTTGTTTTGGCCGGTACTTGCGGTGGATCCAGAGGGAACTCACCGAGCAGTGCCACCACTGCGATGAGGCTTTGGACACGGAGCGGTACATGCTGGAAGAGTGCCCGGCGTGGTCGGCACCGCGCCGTGTCCTAAGAAGCGTGATTGGAGGGGACCTTTCGCTGCCGGCTGTGGTTGACCACATGGCGGTGGCGGGAGGTCGTATAAGGCCGTAGTCTTCTTCTGCGAGGAGGTTATGGAGCGGAAGGAGTCTGCGGAGAGGGAAAGGGAGGCCGACCCCCTCTCCACTAGGAGTGTCGCGCTGACGACGCGCCGTCGCCGGAATGCCCGCTCCTCGTTACGGGGCAGGCGACGGTTAAGGGGTGGCGGGACTAGATAAGTCCTTCCCGCCTCCCCCAAAAAAGGCACCCCAAACCGGGGAGGTCTTTACACGGGGGGACCAGTCCCATCCTCCTTCATCCTGTCCCCCTGCGGGGGACATAAAGATCGTTGGGTCGGGGAGAGGGGCTGGGAGTGGGGGGAGGAGGCGGACGCGGGCGGGGTGCCTGCCTCCGTCTCCTCCTTGTCGCGTGCGGCAACCTCTTTCCTCGGCCGAGAGCCCTTTGAAGGGCTCCTGGAGTGAGGAACGGGGTCACCGGGGGTCGTTGGGCGGAGCGAGCTGATGACTCGCGAAGCTCACCGAACGGCCCAGGGAAGGAGGATGCAAGTGGGCAACCTGCTTGCACCCGGATAGATTAGGTATTGCTGGAGGGAGCTTCTCCCCCCCCCCCCGGATGGGCCCCGTACGGGGTCAAGGGCGAAGGGGGATGGATGGTTGCGTTCTTTGGAGATCCCAGCCGCCCCCGAATAGCTTAGGGAAGGTTGTCGTGAGGTTTTTAGTGGGTATTGTGAGCCCTTCTGGCCACGTAGCCCCACATAACCTCGTATCTCTCCCAGGGGGTACGGGGTATGCGTAAAAGCATTTCCCTCACGCTAAAAAAAAAAAAGGTTGTAAGCCTAATTCGCGTCACGGAATTCGCGACACGAAAATGCGTAACGGAAGTGGCGGGGTTGGTTAGCCGAGCTTCTCTTAAATAAAAAAAATAAAACTTCTTGCAGTCTAGTAATGTTTAGAAGTAAATTAAGATTGTAAATCGTAAATAATCCTAATGAAGCGACAACAAGATCAAGAACAACTCTCGATGAAGTATTTGCAAGATATTTAGACAAAATTTAATCAAGAATATTTATATCATATTTCAGCTATCACAAGCCAATTGTTTTAATAATAGAATCGGAGAAAATCATAGAAAAAAATAATTAACTTTGTCTCTTTCTCATACGCTCTCTTAATCTTCGCGTCGCAAATATTGATCGTTCATTATTTTTTCATCTTAATTCATCATTTGCAATCGTTCATCATTGTAACAATTAAGTTCGTCATTTCCAATCTTAATTTACTTCTAAACATTACTAGACTGCAAAAAGTTTCACTTCTGTCGCGCGTGGTTTCCGACACGTATAATTTTTTTTGTTAGTGATATCCCCTGTAGGCCTATTCCACTATGTCGCACGATAATTTCGGACAACAGATTGGACAACAGTAGAAAATTAATTAGAGCTACTTAGAAAAATAAATTCGTAACATAAATGTAAAAAATAGTAATTAATTCTATTGTTCAAATTTTAATACTTCCCGGAATATCACGATTTTCGCACATATTGAGACGCGCTTTGCAAATTTGTAAGATAAGTTTAGCTAAACTTCCAGTAGATCTTACAAATTTGCAAAACGCGTCTAAATGTGCTCGAAAATCATGATATTCCGGGAAGTATTAAAATTTGAACAATAGAATTAATTACTATTTTTTACATTTATGTTACGAATTTATTTTTCTAAGTAGCTCTAATTAATTTTCTACTGTTGTCCAATCTGTTGTCCGAAATTATCGTGCGACATGATCAGCAGGAGATACTACTAACAAAAAAAAACGCATTAGCAATAGTACCTCAAAGGTATTGTGAAAAATCGTAACCGATATACGCCAGAACCGATATTCTCGTAACAGTTATAAAATCATTTCGGTACTTCATAACTGTTTCGGAACCGGAACCGATATCATAACGGTTTTCAGTCCCTGCCTGGAAGAGACAAAGGAGAGGATTTAGCCTGCGTAGATTTGTTCGCCAGATGTGTACCAAGACTGATTAGACTGCGCAGAACGAAAACAATGGGGCAGGAATGTGGCTAGGAAGAAGTTTTCTAAAGCGACAGAAGTTGACTATTACTTCTATTTTTACGTTTGAAGGACGCGATCTTGTGTTTGAAATTACGAAGTCTAAGATATTTACTTCCCTTTTTCTGAAACTACAGTTATTGGTGTTTAAAATACTGCCGTACAGTTTGAAACATTGGAATATTGTGACTAAATGCTCTTCATGTTCGTCTTCAGAGACGGATGCTACTAGGATGTCGTCAATGTACGCGAAACAAAAATCCTATCTCCGAAGAACCTCGTCTATAAAACGTGGAAACGTTTATACCGTGTTGCGAAGGCCGAAGGACATGAAAGGGAACTCACAAACGCCGAACCGCGTGGTTACTGTCGTTTTGGAAATACCCTCCGCGGCCACCGGTATTTGGTGGTAAGATTTAACAACATCGAGGGTGCTAAAAACCGTTTTACCATGTAGCGCCTTAATGAAATCCTCAATGTGTCCAACGGGGTATCGGTTCAGAATCGTCCGTACATTCAAACCACGGTAATCGCCGCATGGTCTCCATTCGTTGCTGTCCTTCTTTGACACCATATGTAGCGGGGATGACCAAGAGCTCTGAGACGGGCACACGATTCCTAAGCGTATCATCGTCTCGAACTCTTTCCTAGCGATCTCGAGCCGATCCGGGGCGAGGCGTCGAGGCTTGTTGGCGACAGGCGGTCCTGGTGTCGTCCGTAGGGTGCTATGGTGTACTGCCGTGGATGTTCGTCCTGGTCTCATGATTTTAGGAAACTGCCGTAGAATACGATGAAACTTTGATTTGCTCTGGATCACTTTGATGGAGACGGTGCCCCCCATTACCGTTGCTCCTCGAGAGGTTAAATAGGTCGTTTTGTCGATGAACTGTTGATTTTTTACGTCTACTAAGAAACCAAAATGGGCTAGAAAGTCGACGCCTATAATGGCTTTCGTGACGTCCGCAATGACAAAACCCCAAGCTAATTCTTGACGGAGGCCCAGATTTAAGGTAAGGGTCGTCGTGCCGTATGTCGAGATTGGCGTACCCAAAGTGCCGTTGCCCGCGGCGAACTCGTATTCGGTCTTCGGGTATAGGCCGCGGACGGACGTTCAGGGGAACGCGCAGAGGTCGACATCAGTGTCGACCAGAAACTGCGTGTTCGTCTTCCGATGATAATAAAAAGACGACGTAACATCGGGCTACGGTTGTTATCCGTCGTTAGGAACTGCACTGCGAGTTTCTCTGGAACGAGCAGGGCAGAATGCAATGGTGGGCCTTTGCATAGAAGGTATTATGGTACCAGAACATGCCGTTAACGGTATGTGGTTTCGCCGATGAGAGTCTCTGTCAGGAACTTCGCGAGCGTCGGCGGTCGTCATACTCGCAGGATGGTTGGCTGTCATGACGGGAAAAACGTAACTCTTCGATTTGACCGCTCATCCTTTAGGTCCTTTCGTGTAAAGAGATGAGAAGCTGCACCTCTGTGAATTTGTTGCATCACCGATATTGTTTCGCGTTATCAGAAGGTTCGGCAAAATTATCGCGTTTCACGTAGTAACCTTCCGGTACCTGTTGCCTGCACACAAAAGTTCTCATCTTATGGAGGAGCCTCTGAGAATTGAACCTTGTTGCGGGTGTACCGCGCTTGCACGGCCGTACGCGACCCGTTTGTTTGATACCTATAAAACCCCGTCGGTAGAAGCGGCGTAATTTCTTCCTTTTCGTCGTAATTTTTTGGATCTTTGAAACATTGTGTTCCGGCAGCCGTCATCGAAGCAATCCGATCAGCGGACTGCTCATGAGGCTCGGATACCGTCGTCTCAATACCCCCCACCTGGCGCTAACGAAACAGGTGATTTCGGACACGAGACGACGGTCTGCCGACACTGTCTGTCGATACAGCGAATCCCGCTATACCGCGTTTTTGTGAACCGCTAGGATTAACCGCTTCTCTTGTTGTTCGTTTCCTGTTGAACCATACGTATTGGTGTGTTGTATAAATAATTGTGTAAGTGACTGTCTATTAAAGATACGTTTCATTCAATAGTGTTAATATATTATTAAACCCGCTACGACTCTCAGATCAACGTTCCTATCTCAAACACATTATCTAACTTCTTTTCTGTATCGTTCAATTCAATCCCACGACCCATTTTTCAATATTTTAAGGTAATTAATTTCACTATATTTGTGTGTTTATACATTGAATTATAGAAAAATAAACGATTCCGTAAACTGCACGATCTAAAGCTTTAAGTGGACAATGTCGTACTGACTTTTATCTTAGTCCCTACTGTTCCATATTCTGTCGCACACGTTCTTCACATAAATCAGTATGCATATATCCTTCAATATATCAAAAAGTTGTAATTTTTTCATACATTACTAAAAAACGACTGTTTGTATATCTATATACAACAGTCACAGGTACATACAACACGATACGTTCACCGTATTGTGTGTGCAAGCCGCATTAATAGTAGAAACTACTAAATTCATTTTTACTAACAATAATAACAAATTCGAACAATATACCAAACATAATAAGCTATGATTACTAGTAAGTAACCCTTCTGCCGTTTTCTCGCACTGCTCGCGGCTCTGACTCGCTACAGTTTCAGTTTTCACAATAAAAAAGCGCTAGAATTTGTTTAGTTACCTTGTTTAGTCAATATATGCACATATAAAAATTAATATTCTATAGAAATATACCTTAACTGCACCGTGCTGGGTGAAGGGTAGGCTGACGAATAAAATACTGGCATACCACTCCGAATTGTATCCGGTACGCTATACCATGTCCAACCGAATTCAGGAAACCAACTGAAATGAGCGAGCATAGCATCGCTTTCTGTTAACGACGTTAATGCGGCCCAAAAGTGATTTACAACACCTTGTCGATATTGCGATTTCAGTGGCTTTTTAGATAAACATGTAATATCGTGAAGAAATTCGTAGGGAGCTAGAACAAAAAAGTTTTTTGGTTATTCTTACTCAGGTGTAATCGGATGGATATTACAATCAAGAAGGGTTTCTGTTTCTGGAGATTCCAGGCTACATTCTACGAACAAAAATATGTTGAAAGAAAAGAGATAACATCTTTTTTTTCAACGCCTCATTTTAAAACAATCGAGTTTGATAACACTGTCCAACAGCCAAAAAACGTTTCGATTTTCACTTAACGATTCATATAGAGTTCGTTTCGCTGATACCAAATCTACCGTTACTTTTTTGCCTGGATGCACAGTCGTTGAGAAATTAGATTTTGAGAAAAGACAAATTTTTCAACTTTAAACAAAGATTGTGTTGTTATTATAAAATATTTTGTACTGTTCTTTACAGAAAATGATTTTGTAGACTTTCCCGAATACAGTGATATCCAATATTAATACATTCTGAATGTTTAAACACGTTTAAACAATCGTTATAGATGGAGACATCACTTTTGCAACAATTTCCAAGAATATTTTTCAGTTTATCTTAACAAATAAGAGTCTAGTGTAAAATCGAACTTTATTACGTGATAGAGCAGACTCTTATCTGGAAAACCTCCTTTAAAGTTTGCAACGTCGACGTTCTTGTCGAACTAGAAAGCAAAATATTTTTGCTCGACATCAGTTGCCGCCAGTAGCGCTCACCACTAACGCGGTTGTTTGCCGCTCCATATCCCATCGAAGTGTCCCCCTAGTTCTCACATCTTCTCGCCCAAATCTACTAATAACATAGGAAAAAGGCAAAAATTTCTGGTTACGCAATGAAAAGAGTAGCCAACATAAGCTAGGTTACCTCCAACTGATTACACTGTCCAACACCAAAAATGTTTTCATATAACTGATGGATGGTTCTTATAAAGTTTTTTGCACTGATTCCGAATCTGCTCTTAATTTTTCTCTTACACCGCGCGACGTGCCGTACCCTGACGAATGATCGCGCTAGTGGAAGGGCACCACTGGCGGCAACTCGTGTCGGGCGATGATATTTTCCTTTCTGGTAAGATAAAAACGTCAACGTTGCTAACTTGAAAGGGTGGTTCCTCAAGATAAGAGTCTGCTCTATCGCGTGGTATATATCGATTATCCGCTCGACCCTGATTTTTTGAGATACATTAAAAAATATAATCCAAATTTGGTGCAAAAGTGGTGTCTCTCCGTGTTTAATGATTATTTAAATATGTTTAAACAATCATAACGTATTAATAATGAATATCACTGTACTCCGGAAAGTGTTCAGAATCTTTTGCTACAAAGAACAATTTAATATCTATTATAATAACATGACAACATCTGTTGAAAGTTGAAAAATAGTTTTTGTTTCAATGTCATGTTTTTCAAAAACTGTGAGTGTAAGAGAAAAATTAAGGGCAGATTCGGAATCAGCGCAAAAAACACTATAAGATCCACCCATCATTTATATGGAAACATTTAAAAAGTTGAAATTTTTTGGACAGTGTTATTATTCGACTATTTGACAATGCGACAAGAAACACAACATTACATTTTACATCCATAGAGACGGTTGGAGTTCGGATTCACACCGCGCGGACATACTGCGACTCTACTTTCATTCACGCAATCGCAGCCGTCGCATAATAGTTACAATCGCGAAAACAAAGAAAATGAATGTAGAGCTCTACTCCATTCTTACTCGTTAATAATTTTATAACGGAAGCCCAGACGAAATCTGTGAACAAGCTACACAGCCTTTCTATACCGGTTTCCGGATTCGGGGAACAGCAAAGCCAAGCTAAGTACCATAATACATAAATCACTATTCAAATCTAGAAGATGGGTTCTATCTATGAAATCTAAATAGATGGATTCCAAATAAAGTGTTACAGGCTGCTTTCTCAAAATTTAACGAAGATATCGAATTCATTTTTTTTATTTAAATGGTTTAAGAGGGCTAATATTTTAGTATACATTAAATTTTTTCAACATTTTCATTAAATTTTCCAATATTAAATGGAAAATATTATTGATTTTTTGTTATTATGATACCTCTTATTACATTCAATAGCATTTACTTGAACGCTTTTTAATTATGTGCAGATTCTGAGCACCCGAAGCACGCATAATATATGCAAAAAGAATGAATGCTTCAACTGAATGGTCCAGCTTTCAGAAAATTAATACGCAAGTGATAAATATGTAGTATCGCAGTTTTTGTCAGATGTCGTTATGTCTTTAATGGGAGAAAGAGTGCTATAAAACAGAAAGGCCTGACGAAAGCCACGCCTAAGGGAAGACCATCAAAGAGAAAGTGTCTCTGACGAAAACCAGGCCCAAGGGTCGGTTGAGATTTCCCAGAGATACATACCCAGGCTATGGGAATGAACGTGGGTATGTGAGTGAGGACTGGAGAAGGACATTTTTGGGAGAATGGAGAGATTTGCGTTAACTGCGAAGAGTGAAGGACGCGTGCGTTGCTTGCGAGTTAGAGTATCTTGTTGTGACTTACATTAATCTAACATCTATCCAATCCTTTATACATATATATAAAGAAATAAACAAGAAGAAAGAAGTAATAGAGGATAAGTTAAACTGCTTTGAAACAAGAAAGGGGTAAACTTTTCCTTGCGTAACCTGAAATTTTTGCCTTCTTCCTATGATGAAATCCAAGATTTGATCGTCAAGAATCAAAAGAATGGTTCAAAAGTTACGAGGTGTTTGAAGTTAAGCTATCTATACTGTTTTTGACAGCTAAGAGCGCCGCCATATTGGCGTGTAGTAACGATCACGCGCCGCTTACCGAACGAAGCCATTAAGTGGCAGCACGAGCACTTGGTAATGCCAATAATTAATCAGTATGGGAATCTACATAATCAACATCACCTGTAGGGAATTCCCCTAGGCCGTGCCTAGTGTGCTTTCCGCTCAAAAGTTGGCCGCCCTGCGTTCAGGCGGGCAAGGAGAGCGAAGCGATCTTCGCCATTTTTACACACTCGCTATCCGGCTGTCAGACGAAGCAGACCTCGTGCCGCGTATTCTATAGCGTATTCTCTCAGTTGTATTCTTAGGGTTACAAAAGACGTGAAACGCTTCGCAAGTGTACAGAACGAGAATGTTCAAAGAATCATGGCTGCTCGGCGCGAAGGGGAAATTGCCCCCGCTCTGCGCTCATGCCAACTGTTACACCGTCGCGCAGCGCATGCTGACCACCTAGGGATAAACCCTACACTCTGTCTCACGAGAGAAAGGACTTGGGTAACGACCAGTTTTTGTTGTTCGCTTCGCCCTGATTGGTAGAACTCCCAATGTACGACGCATACGCGGAGTGTCTCTGAAGCGACGCCATATGCTGCAGCGCCGTGAACTGCCTCAATCACAGTATATTGGGTGTACCGTTTATAAACATTCCCACCAGTGTTCCGATGGAGGCCTCAATTTCTCGCGCATGCGCGGCAATTTCAGCCTCAGTAACGTCACCTTTTCGATGAAATCTGGTAGCTTGAGCACAGATCCCAGCTGCCCCCGAATAGCTTGGGGTAGGTTGTCGTGAGGTTTTTTAGTGCGGTACTGTGAGCCCTGCTGGCTCTCGTAAGTCCCACATACCCCCATGTCCCTCCCAGAGGGCATGGGAAGTCCGTAAAAGGATTCTTCCTCACGCTAAAAAAAAGGTAGCTTGAGCACCCCGCAGACTTTTAAAAATTATTAGTGTATACATATGAAAAATTGAAATGATAAATCGAACAAACTATTGTTCTAAAATTATGAAAACAATAATACCGGTACACTCCTGCCAATATAACTGCTTCAGGGCGTTAGGACTCTGGCCGCTCTGCTGCGTCATTGTAGATACGCTACTGTTTGGTTCGCGCATGAGCGCGAAATTGAGGCTTAAATTGGAACACTGATTGCCACGTACGTTATTTTTAGTTCTTTTTAACGCGATTTTGTTCAGTTTTGATGAGGAAAATGGGACAACGAGAGCCATCATGTGCATCTTCAATCAAACGAAATCCAACAGGGAAGGTCCGTCCGTATTGTACATATTAATAATGCATTTCGATTATATATTTGAGCTGTTACTTGCCTTTGAGGGTTGAAGATTTCGAATTTCGAATCTTCGATATCGCTCAGTTTGTAAAATGCATTACAATGTAAGACGTTTCGGTTCTTTAGCTGTTCTTCAATGAATTAAAAATATTTATTCCAATTTTGCTCTGTTTTTAGTTCGTTTTATCAGGACAGAAGGAGGTCATTATCAACTTATACAAACAAGTAAAGCAGAAAAACGCCGACATCACTTACGCTCACTCACTAAAGAATGCTATTAAAAAAACAATAGCGGAGTATAAAAGTACAGACGCCGTTACGTCGTCGAACAAGAAGAGGCGTCGTTTTAATATTATAAAAAAAACTTCGGATACGGACATTTCGGCAATCCGAAGAAAGATACATGTGACATTTGGATACGGCACGAAGTGCCGAACGTCGATAAAGTATGGCAGGCAATTAATAGTGATGAGGAACTGCCGTCGTTCAGCCGACCGAGTTTACACCGTCTCCTCAAGAGAATGGAGCTCCGATTTGTAAGAAGGAAGCGGGACAGCACGCCAATAGAAGCAGACCATATCGTCAACTGGCGGCAAAATTATATTAAGAAGATTAGGGAACTGCGCGAGGAAGAGCGCCCAATATATTACCTGGACGAAACCTGGTACAACTCCGGCGATTTCGTCCGAAAGTTATGGGTGGATACAACCGTCGGCTGTTGAAGAGACGCTGAAGATAGGCAGCTATCTACAGGTATATCTGCCCCACGAGTAGAGGAAAGCGCTTCATTAAGGTCCATTTAGTTTAGCCAGATCCGGCCACGCCCGGCCCGGCGATCAATGCTTAAGAGGGCTCCATATACAGTAAAATATCCATAAATGTCTTAAAAGTGTGGTTTTTAAAAGTCCCGGAGCTATCCCCAATACTGCGGGGTATACCCTCTTGAGGGGCCACGAAACTCGAGAGGCCTCGGTCGCCGAGAAGTATAACATCATGCGGCTCGGGTGTCTCGGTGAGACCGCCTACTCCAAATTTCCAACTTCCTTATTTTTTATTATTTTTTGATGGAACTTTCACCAACATATTCCTAGCATTTTTCTAATGTGAAATCATACTAAACATGATATAATTCCGATGATATTTACGGTATGAGAAAGAAAGTGACGCCGAGAGTCGGAGTCGGCGGCATAGTTCAAAGGCTCAAGCGTCAACACAATGGAAAACCAAGGGATAACTTTTTTATTATTACTTATTTTTTTATAGGACTTTTTTTAATAGATTTGTGACATTTTTCTGATTAAAATGATACCAAACACGATATAATTCGGATCATATACAGTAGATTGGGAGTCTCCTTTTTTAGCGGCGTCTGTATAAATACTTATGTGTTCAGGAAGTTCACTATTGATGAAGTCAATGAATTCCTGGTTGGGAGCTGGAGAGTTCTGTAAGGTTCTGCCAACTGAGAAGTCAATGCTCGTATGTGCTAGTTGGGTGTTTAGATCAATACGGAAGCAATGTAACAGAGGGTGTTGTTCAATTTGATCAAGGTATTGGGCCACGTCATTCCAGCATTGTTGAATGAGGATGCAATTGTTAGATCTTCGAGTATGATTTGTACCAGTGTTAAGGTATGAGATGAAATCCACTTTGCGATTGGTAATGGGATTAGATGTGTTGCTGAATGTTTTGAGTAGGTATTTCGATCATAAATAAGGTGCTCTATCCTGTAGACTTGGTAGCTTAGCCTCAGCCAGTGTCACCATGTTGGGAGTTGAAAGTCGTAAGCCAAGGGAGTATCCGGTTGCCCCAAATTGGATCCTTCCTAGTTTTCGGCTCAGTTTCTTGTTGCCGATGGGGTAATACCACCAGATTCCATATTCAAGTATAGACCTAATTAGAGCCTTGTATATTATTAGAAGGGTTTCGGGGTCACAGCCCCACCAGGTGCCTCTGAGGAACTTAACCACATTGATAAGTTTTGTGCATTGCGTGGTCACATGTTGTACTTGTTTATCGAATTGTAGTTTATGATCTAAGTGTATACCTAGGAATTTTTCATGGCTGTTGTTGGAGATGGGTTGATTGTCCACCGAGTATATCCAGTTCCTTATGAAGTGTAGCATGTTGGAGGAAACTCTCATATTCCACAGTTGAAGCATGAGAGAGTTGAGTTGTACATTATCAAAGGCACTGGGCATATCTAAGAAGGCAGATATTGAGCATTGGTTTTTGCGAAGGCTGGTTTCTGCTTGTAAAATGATATTGCCAATGTTGTCATGGTACAATCTGCTCTTGCGAAAACCTGCTTGTGACGGATCCAGGAAACAGTGATGCTCGCACCACCATTGTAAACGGGTATTAAATTTGTGGCGGCGACAGGCTGACACCACGTCCCCGCCAATTGTTTAGGTTTAAACATAGTTGTATGAATGAGTCCGGTTGTGTTAGCATCGAAAGTATGGATCGGGTTGCGTCTGTGCGATAGCGTCGAGAGAATGTTTAGATGATTGGGTTGAACGTCGCGAAGGGTCTGAATGTTTAGTTTTGTTTATCCTGAGAATGAGCTGCGTGAATGAATAAAGGATCTTTGTTCGTGAGAATGCGTCAACGAGCGAATGGCTAGTTCGTAAGCGTAACTTTAGTCTTAGTCGAGTCCTCATCGAGAACGGTCACGCGGGCTGCGTGTTGACCGGCTGAAATAAAGTTTCAAAGTATTACTACAGAGTGCAGATACTGAGTACTGTTCATTTGACCACCTAAAGGTTCCATTCCCAACCGCGACGGTAACCCACCTTCATTGGTGACCCCGACGTGATTTTTCACGAGTGAGAAGTTTTCGACGCGAATCGTCACGTGAGAAACGGTTGAACAACGTGCGTTCGGTGAAGTGTGTAGATCATGGCTACACCGACCGAGACATCCCCGGCAGGGAGCAGTCTACCCACCGTAAATCGCGTGGCGGTGAAAGTACCAGAGTTTTCGCCGAAGGACCCAGAGTTGTGGTTCGCGATGGCCGAACGCAGCCTCGACGCGAGTGGGGTAACCTCCGAGATGACGAGGCTCGGATACGTGCTGGGAGCACTCAAGCCGGAATACGCGGCGGAGGTCCGCGATATCATTTTGGATCCCCCAGCCCAACCGTACACGAAGCTCAAAGCAGAGCTGATTAAAAGAGTGGGTTCGTCGCAAGAACAGAAGACGCGTCGCCTGCTGGAACACGAGGAGATAGGCGATCGCAAGCCTTCGCAGTTCCTACGCCACTTGCGGTCTTTGGCAGGACCAAATGTGTCGGAGGAAATTTTACGCACGTTGTGGTTGGGCCGGCTACCTGCGAACATGCAGGTCATTCTGGCATCGCAGCGGGACGTCGAACTCGACCGAGTGGCTGACTTGGCCGACACCATAGCGGACACAATGGGCCCGCGCGTGCACGTGGCCGAGGCTTCTGCAAGACCCTCCGTGCGCCCATCGACGATGATTATTTATGGAAGCAAATCTTAAAAGTGTTAAGGAGCTTCGGTATGGGACTACTTGTATTGGTAAGGTGTTATATTGAAGTAACTTTGTGTAAAAAATCTCGGCCATCTTCGTCCAACCTTCGCCGCAATTTAAGTTTAAATATCAACTTTTAGAATTTCCAAGAATGAATCGCGCGGAAATTACCATTATTTGGGGTTTAGGGTAAAAATTTTTAAGGACATATTAGTTAGTACAGTAAATTAATTATTTTTAATATATTATTTAAATAAAAAAAGTGAATAATAATTTTTTATCCTAAATAAATAAAGTTTTTGTTCGTTAGATCTCTATTTTTCCAAAAGGTGGCAAAAAATCCGTAAAAATGAAACTAACTAACAAATTTGTTACCGTTTTATCGTACATTGATTGAAAAGTATACCGCCGGCATTATAATAACCCAAGATACTAGATACAAGATAAGATGAAGAAATTTCAAGGGAACTGGCAAGTGGTCACGGTAAAACTGTTGAGGCCTTCTAAAATGTCTCGGAAAATAAGCATTGAAAAGTGGCAGAAAACAGGGATAGTACAACTAATTGTGGGAAAAACCACGTTATTGATACAGTAGAACCATCACTGGGATTTCCCCGCAATCTTGTCTAACAATACTTGGAAATCCAGAGTAACTGGATTTTTGAATATACCACTTTCAGGGAGTAAAAATTCATGTTTTAGGTAAAATTTTTAAGGGGCATATCATAAATAATTAAAAAAAAATTGTGAAATTCGTAATTAAAAGAATATTAATTCTTTCTTTTTTAAAAATTGTTACAATTTTTTGTTAAATATACAAAGTTCTCGTTCAATTTGCGACCACTGTCACAAAAATACAATAGGAATTTTTCTGACAACATATAGTGACGTCTATAAAAATAATTTATGTAATATAAAAACATTGTTGTTAACATTTTTTATACAAAAAGGATTAATAAATCATATGCATTTTACGTTTTTCTTTATTATTAAAAAATATTCCTTAAAAATTTTCACATTAAACCCCAAATAATCGTAAGTTCCGCGCGATTAAAAATTGTAACTTATTGTCCGTGTAGCGCGTGTTAGTTAGCGAATGTTTCTGCGCGCGTAGTGCTATTCATTAACGATGGCCACGGTGCTTCCCACACCGGAGGAGAAAATCGCGCAGTTGGAAGCCGCGCTTGAAGCCGCGATTGCGAATCGCGCCGATAGCTACCGTTCGCCTAAGCTTCCCGTATTTTTCAAAGGCGATCCTACGACCTGGTTCGGGCAGGTCGAGGCGAGCTTCCGGAATGCCCGGATTACGAGTCAGCGAACGATGGCTGACACCGTGATCGCCGGTCTCGATTCCGACACCGCGATGGTCATTTCGGACCTCATCGCGTCACCGGACCCCATAGTACCGTACACGCGCATTAAAGAGCGAATTATCGCGACCTTTTCAACTTCCGCTGAGGCGAAGCTGCGCAATCTTCTTAAAGGTCAGGTCGCGTCTCACGGGAAACCCTCTCATACTCTCGCGATCATGCGTAACCTTGACACCGGCTCGTGCCCTGATGCCGTTTTATGAACGATATTCCTCGATTTGATGCCGGAACAGTGCCGCGCGATTTTAGCCGCGTCAAAATCCGATGACCTTCACGAGTTGGCCCTTCTGGCCGACAAAATCGTCGAGACGATCGAACCCGCGGCTGTACAGTCGGTCGCCGCTGGAGTATCGCGACCCAGCTCTACCGCCGAGCGGATCGACCAACTCGCGCGCGAATTCGCGGACTTGAAAGCGTTCGTCGTACGCGAGTGCCGACCTCGTCAACGCAGTCGCAGTGGACACGCCGCCGATTCCCGGCCTCGGAGGCGTTCACAGAGCCGCGATCCCTCAGGTCATTGCCGTTTACACGCGAAATACGGCGAGCGCGCATTCCGCTGTATTAAACTTTGTACATGGGTCGACCCCCCGCGTCCGACGGGAAACTAAGATCACCCTCCTCCTCGGAGACTGCGGGAGAGTGTCATTCGTCCTCTAAACGTCTCCACGTACGCGATCGTAAATCGGGCCGTACAGTTCTCATCGATACAGGTTCCGACTTGTCCCTGCTGCCTGGATCTCTTCGATCAAGGGAAGGACCACATTCGAGTTCTTCCCAAACTTGGCGGATAGAGCCAGTTGTCACGTCCCCATCACTCACTACACCACACAATTCCTTACCGGCCACGGCAATTTCCGTGGGAAACTACATTACTTCGGTTTAGTGGAATCTCCGGAATGCGCCTGCGGTGAGGAATCTGAATTCTCCACCCACGTTCTCCTTCACTGCAGGCTTTATGCAGCGGAGAGAGCGCCCCTGGAACTTGCTGTCAATAGATTAGGGCTCCCTTGGCCCCCTCCCCTACCAACTTTTGTCAGCAAAAAACTAGGTGTGCATTTCAGTAACTTTGCACGTAAAGTCCTGCAGCGAAAAGAAATACAGCCAGTCCCTCAGACTGAGCTGTATGATAGTTAATCTGCCCCTATCTCCCACCTGAAACGCGCTCCATTATTCAACGCCAGCCCCTACTAATCGCTTATTTTGCATGTCCCATTTCAGTAATCTGCATGAATTAGCTTAACGGTTTTGCAGAACCAAAATGGGGGGGGGTGACTAGTGATTCCTGTGCTCTCGACACTCGACTTTCTGGTCGTGTTTCGGAAGTGCGGCGCACAGTTTCCCCCTCGAAATGGACCACCCGAGTCCAAAATTCGGTACCTCGGGGTTGGGGAGCCCGGCGGCCGACGATCGGCCAATAGGCTTCCGTCGGCTGCCCCCCAACAACGGCGTTGGCTTCGAGGTGGCAGTGGTGTCTGGCCCGGACTGTCAAGGGTACGAGCTGGCATTTCTATTGCGGAGCGTCGGCGCGATCGGATCCGACCGATCCCGTCGCACGTCCCTGCGATGAAATGTCAGCTCAAAATCGGTCAGCTAGAAGACCGTACTCAACCAGTAGTGGCGTAAAACTGCAATTGCACGCCGTACTGGTACTCAACCTGTAGAGGTACGTTAACCTGGGTTGAGGTGCGTTGATCGTGCATCAAAACGATCCCTATCCTTGATTTCCGAACGCCTTTAGGAATAAGGGAGGGGCGGGTTGGCCAACAGGCTAAGGTACCGTCTTGGGAAATATCGTAGACACTGTCCCTGCTGCCGGTTCCAGCAGGATCGCGTACTCCTCCCAGTTCAAATTGTTTGCCGCGAACGATACCCGTATTAATACAGCAGTCCCGTATCCCATAATAGGACCCGACCTGCTTACGCATTATGCCCTCACGGTCGACTTAAAGGGGCGTCGTGTGATAGACTCAACGACAGGTGTTTGCCTTGCTGCCGATATTGCCGGCAATACCCCCTCGTCCGTGAGCGTCCTTGGACCGTCGTTGAAATACGCGAATATTTTGAACCGTTTCCCTCAAGTCATCGGTCTTGAACAACCAACGCCTCTCGAGTCGCGCGGTGTGTTTCACCATATTTCCACCACCGGCCCGCCTGTTGACGAACGCGCTCGACGTCTCACGGCCGACAGGCTGAAAGCCGCGAAAGCCGAATTCAGACACTTGGTCGAAGTCGGTATCTGTAGGCCCTCTAGCAGCCCATGGGCCAGTCCCATCCACCTCGTGAAAAAGAAGTCTGGCGAGTGGCGAGTTTGCGGCGATTATCGTCGTCTGAATGCCGTCACCGTGCCCGATCGGTACCCCGTGCCTCATCTTCGTGACTTTCCTGCCAACCTTCATGGCAAAACAATCTTCACGGCGCTCGACCTCTACAAGGCGTATCATCCGATACCCGTGGCCCCGGAGGATATTCAGAAAACTGCCGTAATTACGCCATTCGACCTTTTCGAGTATTGCTCGATGACCTTCGGACTTCGAAATGCAGGCCAAACCTTCCAAAGGTACATCAATCGTGCGCTGGGCGATCTGGAATTTGTATTTACATTTCTCGATGACATTCTCATCGCCTCTTCCTCTCCGGAAAAGCATGAGAAACATCTGACGACCGTTCTCCAACGTTTGCGCGATTTTCATCTTCGCGTTAACCTCGACAAATGCCGTTTCGGCGTGTCTGAGTTGGTTTTCCTCGGACACCTCGTTAATTCGGAGGGATTCAAACTCACTCCGGACAAGGTCGACGCAATTAACAGATTTCCCAAGTCGAACACGATCGACGATTTGCGTCGCTTCCTGGGGATGGTGAATTTTTATAGGCGTTGCATTCCTCACGCTGCCGCCACCCAAGCCCCGTTGAACGCGTACATGCATGATGCGCGAAAACGGGACAAACGACCCATCTAATGGTCTCCGGAAGTTGAAGCGGCTTTCGGAAAATGCAAAGAGGACCTTGCAAATGCTGCCATGATCACTCACCCCAGTGAAAAGGCCACCGTTCGTCTGGTTTCTGACGCATCCGACGTGGCCATGGGCGCAGTGCTTGAGCAGCTGTCTGGCGAAACATGGAGACCACTCGCATTTTTCTCTCATAAGTTCACCCTGGCTCAGTGCAAGTATAGCACATATGATCGCGAGCTTACCGCAATATACGAAGCCGTCCGCCACTTTCGTAATTTCCTCGAGGGTCGATCATGTGCCACGCATATCGGCAATGGTCGCGTATTTTACCTACGGTATTATTAGGATTGCGTACTCACGTGCGTCTGGATACGAATGCGTCTCCTGCCGATTATTTATACGGAACAGCGCTGCGTCTGCCGGGGGAATTCTTCCTAGCAGACGATTTCAGACCCGATCCGCAACCGTTACTGGAAGAGTTCCGACAGTATATGCGTGCCGTTAAGCCCGTTCCTGTGGCGCATAAGCGTAATGTGAAGGCCTTCGTGTTCAAAGAGCTCGAGTCATGTTCGCATGTATTCATGCTCGTTAAATCGGTCTGTAGGCCCTTAGCGAGTATACACCATTGAGGTTGATGGTTCTCCACGCAACGTTTCGGTCGAGCTTTTGAAACCCGCGCACGTAATTTACGAAGGACTGGAAACTCCGTCGCCTAGTGCCGCGTTGCAGATTCCCAGTGCGCCGTTGCGCACTTACTCGCGTCGCGGTGTCACTTTCGCCGACTCCGTGCAATAGAATTAATTAAGTATCATTATAAGCGTTGTGTGTAGTATATAAGTGTAATGTAAGCGTTGCGTGTAGATCATAAGTTACATATAAACTTTTCTGTATTACCAAAGAGTACTGTTTAATAAGATTTTTGTACGCTGCCGCTTCTCCTTGGGGGGGGGAGTGTGTAGGGCTCACATGCGTGTCCGCCCATTGCCGTGGCGCTAGTGTCGCCTGACAATGGCCGCATGCGAGTCGCCCATTTAGGCGATCGCTAGTCTAGCGTTTGGCGCGTTTTACCCGCCATCATATTCATTCCTTCATTGGCAGTCTGACCAAGCGTTTCGTGATCTAATAAAGTATACACTTGTTATACGCCATGGTGTTATTATCCAATGTCCTTCAGCTTTGTGCGGAGTAGGCCGCATTCTTCGTTATTAATTCGGGTGCCCCAAGCCTACAACCGCGTGCTTGTGGTGCCACCTAACGGCTCCGCTAGGTAAGCGTTGCGAGACCGTTACTACACACAACATGGCGGTGCTGACCTATCAAAAACTCTGGAAATTTTGTGTTGTAACAGTTCCCATTTGTTTGAATAAGTTCACAATGTTTTGTATAGTATGGCACTGTTGGTATTCCCGGCCACTTCTTCATAGGATAAATATCCATCACCACGCAGACAAACTAATTCGGCTTCTGAACTGTTAAGGGAATGTTCTAGAATTAAATAACTTCGAAAGCACCAAACAGATCTCAACAAAATTACTACATTCTTTAGTATTGCACTTTCTCAATTAAGATGAATGAAACTCGTGACAAATAAAATTCCCTGAACCGGATATAGTATTTTATCCATAAATATACCAAATGTCTGGCCCTAAGTGCCCGGGAGCTATCCCCACTACTGCGGGATGTATCCCCTTCAGGAGCCATGAAGTTCGAGATGCCTATGTCGCCGAGAAATATGACACCATGCGGCTCGGGTATATCGGTGAGACCACACTAATCGGAAATTCAAAAAACTTCTTTATTTTTCATTGTTTTTTATGAGAATTCAATGACCATATTTGTGGCACTTTTCTAATAAAAATCATACCACGTATGATATAATTCCGATGATGTTTACTTGTGTAATAGACAATTAATGTTTCGGGCGCGAGCCTTCGAATTATGTCGACCACTACGTCTCCGCGTCTCTTTCTTTCTCATAAGCTGTCCTTTCTCGCGCCCGAAACATTAATTGTCTATTACACAAGTGAATATCATCGGAATTATACCATCAAGTTTGACATCGGATTAGTTGTTTATACTTCTCGGCGACCGAGGCCTCTCGAGCTCGGCTGTCCTTCTCTACATTTAGCAAATTATTAGTGTTCCTGGGTAGTCCCGTGTTGCGAACTTATATCGATAAAATACTGTGCTACCATTGCCTACTTAAGAAGTTACAAGTTTATAATATAATTTCTAATGTTTTATAACAGTAAATGTCACAATGTGATATGTCGTTAAACTCTTCTCGGAAAATGCTACCGTGTTCTGACAAAAAATATATACGGTTCCATTTAAAAAATGAATGTATCTTTAAAATCCCCCTTCCCCTTCCCACTATGGAAGTCCTGAAAAAATCACACCATATGATTGTTTCCTTCATACTGAACAACGATTGTCAACAAATATTTTTCGTATCTTCAATGCGTTACGAGATATTTCCGTTATCAGATAAACGAAGTACCCTGCATCTTTAAATCTCGATAAGCCTTAATAATCATCACCTAGCGTTAATGGATATAATTGTCGTGCTAAGAATGTTTGTTATTGACTGTAATACTGTATAATTATTGTATCAATACTTAGATTACAGATTATCGGGGTAACTTCGATTATGTTCCTTCAAACCGTAACACACGACACTAACTCCTGTACGAAGTTGTGTTTTTCTACTTACAATTTCAGTTAATGTTGTTTACTCTCGCGAAGATATTATGAACGACAACAATAAATAACATAACATGCAATATCGCTTCTCCATTATTGTATAACGATTTGTCTAGTTGTATACCTGATTTATGTATGACAATTAAGTAATTACACTTGAACTTACCTTCGATGGTAATTGTATATTGTATTGTATTGGATACAGACAAAGCTTTCGTAGACCAAGGACACGTTACAATGTAATCTAAGGAAACACTAGACTTCCACAGTAGAGCAAAACAAATTTCAAGCACATCATCTCTCACGTTGGCTCGTTTTATCAAGTATCCTTCCCGAAGCCGACAGCATAGTAAACTGCTTAATGTGCAGGTCACTTTATCTTCAATTTGTTTCTTTTGTATAAGTTGAGTTGACTTTTGTTCATAAAATAATGAATTTTTCGAATGCCAATTAGGATAGTATGGCAGATCATCATAAAGTACTTCACGATACAGTTGCCAGCATAAAAAATTTTTATGATACGTATTCATTTCTGTGTCATCTAAATGTGTCTGTAAAGATAAAAATTATATTGTACATATTTAAATTGTAAATCGAAGCAATTTTCTTATCAAGTTATGTACGTACGTATTAAACGTACGTCGTAAATAGTAGTAAACGTAAAAAATTACGAACAACAACAAAGTTATCTATATTCAAAAACGTACAACAAAAGTTGCAACCTTTCGTATTTTTATAATTTTGTCAAAAAGATAAAACAATTTATGTGATTGAAACCCCTGACGAGTCGAGTAAAAGATGCAATGACCGCGTTGGGTGAACGCATCGCATACAAGCTGTTAATGAACATTTTCTTGACCTTCTTATACTAACTGAACCGTATACTTCTTGTGAACAGTTTCTTTGCCAGAAATATCTGCAGAATTCAATGCTGCATAGTAAATTCCTGCTAGATAAAGGGTTTATCACATAAATACAAAAATAGTAGGAAATACTCTTTTCCTTGCCTAACCAGAAATTTTTCACCTAATAACTTATGCCTTTTTCCTATGTTATTCAGTAGATTCGAAGGAGAAGATGCAAGATGCAAGAACACCTAGTTTCTTTTCAAGTTATAAGTGTTTAAAGTTAAGCGATTTCCATTGTTTTTGACAGGTTAGCGCTGCCATGTTGTGTGCAGTGATTATCGCGGGTCGGTTAGGGTACGGGCACAGTGGATCCGTTTTCGTCCGATTCGGTCAACGTATGACGTTGTGTCTCTTTTCCGCACGCTTGAAAAAAAAGATAGATGCGTCGGACGTCAGCCGAATCGGACGAAAACGGATCCACTGTGCGCGTATCCTTAGACCACCGAGCGGTGCCACTAGGTGGGACCATAAGCACGACCAGATGTTTATCACGTAGTTTCCCAAGCTGACCCTCTCCGCACCCATCCTCCAACAACTTCAGCTAACCATCGATCAACTCTTAGACCATATATACTTATAGACCCGGCGCAGATCATTTTCCCCTCAGCAAAGATAAAGTACCGCGCGACGTCACATTCTCGAAAGATGTATAAGCTATGCTCATTGACAGTGCCTACGCTTGGCATATATGGGGGGCGAGGGGGATCACCGGGTACGCCATGGACCCAATACGCGGAAAGCATAGATCGGAAAATTTCAAAGAACTTGGCATTGTATCATGAAATAATCAATTATAAACTGTATTTGAGATACAGACGTTTATTCTGTATGTTTTATTAAGATATTACAATGAAGTATATGTATATGATATTTGGTCCCCTCAGGGTTTCAAATCCATTTACCAATTCTCCTCTTCTTTCCACTCTCTCTATCGCCAAATTTCGGCGTATTTCAGCCTAATTTTCGGCGGGACCTACTTTTTATTACGGTGGGTTCCGAACCACCTTTTTGCCAACAACGCGCGACAGGTACCCGGCAGTCACCGCCTGGTGTATGCTCTATACCCATGCGGTCACCCATCCAAGCACCGGTCACGTCCAACGCTGTTTAACTTCGGTGATCGTACGAGAACCGGTTTTTGAAGCGAGGCAATGGTCGTTGACTTACAATGAAGTATAATAGTATTATATATTAACTATATTGGGAATCGCGCGACATTTGATTCTGAAGATTAACAACTTTCGCATATTATGCAGGTTACAAAATGGTTTCTTACATATAAATTGATCACATTTACAACATTTTAAGGTAGTACTGCTAGTTTTACACAATTTACATTTACCTCCCTTGTGATTAGTTATTAATACGACCGTGGGTCTTCATGCATTTATAAAAAAATTGAGTAGAATTTTAAATCGTTGAAGAATTTAAAAAATTGAAAATGTTAATACATGATTTCTGCTCTATTACAATCATTCAGGAAAGAAATAACATTCAATTTAATTTCTATTTCTTGCTATCGATGTAAACAATAATCTACACAAAATTTACACGGAGCAAACTGGAGCAAAAGAACTTGTTCAGGTTATGATCCAAGTGTATAATGGTTGATGATGGCGTAATGTCGGCGTCGATCTGCCGTTTCAGCCATTTTGAAATTATATTAAGACTTATCTTGTAACGTCACGCGGTACGTTATCGTTGCCGGACTGCATTCTCGATTTTCCTATACACATACTATACCTATGCCGGGTCTATAAGTATACAGGGTGTCCCAAAACCACCCTAGGAGCCGAAAATGGGAGGTTCCTTGGGTCATTTGAAGCGACAGTTTCCTTTACAAAAATGGCGTCCGCGACTTTGTTTAGGAGTCATTAACGAAAAACACGGACCAATCAGAGCGCGATCTAGACATGCGATGACACGTTCGACCAATTGACAGTTGGCGCGTCGGGCCGACTGTGCTAACTCGCGTCTAGGTCGCGCTCTGATTGGTCCGTGTTTTTCGTTAATAACTCCTAAACAAAACCACGGACGCCATTTTTGTAAAGGAAAATGTCGCTTCAAATGACCCAAGGAACCTCCCATTTTCAGCTCCTAGGGTAGTTTTGGGACACCCTGTATATGGTCTAAGGATCAACTAATTAATTATCAGCATTACCACGTGCTTGTGCTGCCACCCAAGGGCTCCGCCTGGTAAGCGACACGCGACCGACACTACACACAACATGGCGGTGCTAACCTATCAAAAACACTGGAAATCGTTCAACACGAAACGCTTACAACTTTTGAACCACTGATCCACTAGGATCGAAACATGGAATTTTCACATCTTCTCGTCCAAATCTACTGGATAAGATAGCAAAAACGCAAACATTTATAGGAGAAAGTAAAAAATTTCTGGTTACACAAGGTAAAATTAACCCCAAACATTAACAAGCATTTACATCTATTAGAAAGTACAAACAATTATATAATAGACTATATGTATATACAGGGTGTCCCAGCTAACTTGACCACATTGAATATCTCGCTTAGTTTTAGAAATAGAAAAAACCGTTACAGGACAATATTAACTTAACCGAAGAGGCAATCTAGTAATTGAGAAAAAACTTTTTTCAAGCTCATTTTTTTCTACAAATCAAGGTCATTAATTTTTTTTTATGCATCCATATATTGTTTTTATCACAATGTAATACTAGAGGTGAAGTACGCTTCAATTATATGCAATACAAGGACTTTCGTGTGACCTTAGGTGTGAAAAATACAAAAAGTATTACAGGTATTACATATCAGTGATTAATTTACTACACTAATTGGTTTGGTGTAACTACTTTATTTTAATAAATGTTTCAAATGACGACCATTGTTTGCAATACATTATTGTATACGAAAAATACATGATTCTCTGGCTCTTCTAATAGTTTCATTGTTAATATTGGAACATATGGTGTACAGTAAAATCTCTTTCCCTGTCCAACAGCCATGTTTGGCCAGACAGTGTTTGTAGTGAGACACTATTTTATAATTTATGACTGCGTCTATCGCGCCGGCCGATAAAAAAGTAAATTCATCACTAATAATACCTGTAATGTCTTTTAGATTTTTCATATCCAAGGTCACACGAAGGTCATTGTGTAATATGTCATTGAAGAGGACTTCGCCCCTACTATTACATCACGGGAAAAAATATATAGTTCCTTTAAAAAAAAATTGATAACCTCGATATCTACAAAAAATGACCTTGAAAAAAGTTTTTTCCTGATCCTTAGACTGTCCCTTCGGTTAGGTTAATATTGTCCTATAACGTTTTTTTTCTATTACTAAAACTAAGCGAGATATTCAAGGTGGTCAAGTTAGATGGGACAACCTGTATATCTGTATCTCTATCTCTCTATCTCTCTGTATCTCTATCTCTTCTCTATCTCTATCTCTTCTCTAACTCTATCTCTATCACTATACAGGGTGTTCCAAAACTACCCTAGGAGCCGAAAATGGGAGGTTCCTTGGGTCATTTGAAGCGACAATTTCCTTTGCAAAAATGGCGTCCGCGGCTTTGTTTAGGAGTTAACGAAAAACACGGACCAATCAGAGCGCAGCTATAGCGAACAGAGTCCGACTCTGCGACAGGTCCCGCGTGGCGTGGTGCCGCCATTGGTCGACTCAGAATCAATCCGCTGTAGCCACGCTCTGATTGATCCGTGTTTTTTGTTAATAACTCTTAAACAAAGCCACGGACACCATTTTTGTAAAGGAAAATGTCGCTTCAAATGACCCAAGGAACCTCCCATTTTCAGCTCCTAGGGTAGTTTTGGGACACCCTGTATATGTATAATAAAATCGTGTCTGTCTGTCTGTATGTTTGTACCGGCATCACTTGAGTACGACTCAACGTAGAAAGCTGGGGTTTGAAGCATTAGGGTACGTGCAGTATGCATCCGTTTTCATCCGACGTCCGACTTCGGCACACACCGACCAGCGTTCCGAGCACCTCGGGAGGCATGTGTTGGTGCCGCTACGTCCGATTTCGTCGGCAGAGGTGTTCATAGTGGACCCCGACATCGGACGAAACGGTCGAGGCTAGCGACACCCAAACCTTTTTAAGTACTTTGCGAATGGTTTCAATGGGTCAAACCCCATGGGGTCGAACGTCGGACGATGGTCGGAGGAGAATCAAATCATTTTGTTTTTCATCCGACATCGGACGGTGCAGCGTTCACTTCAAACAATTTTCACGTCGCCTATTTTGAAGAATCCATATTTTTAAAAACGGGACCGTAAAGATGACACTTTGGGCTATATTATCATTATTTTTATTTTTCAATTTTCTGGTGCTATGATAGCAATGCACCTGTTTAAAAAAACAACTGCAAAATAAACTATGAAAACAAGAATTTTTTATCTGAAATAATTTATTTTAAATATCTTATGGTATCACTATGAGCACCAAAAATTCATTTTCATCGTTTTGTTATAGTTTGGCCGTTATCATTTAATGAAAAACTTGTGACACATCATATTACACGTCGGCGTAAAACCATCCATATTCAAGATTAGGCAGGACTACGGAGACGTGTCTGTATGTACGTTTCACACGCATTTTCGGCTGTTGGCGAATCGTGTATTGGCTGCAATGGCCACATATGCTACGTAGCGTGCACCGTCGCGACCAAAACATTGGGACTACAGGCGCGCGGCTGTGGTGGGGATAAGCAGACCTAAGAATGGGCTCGCTTTATTTATGTGCCGTTCCTGGGGCTGTTCTCTGTGGAAAGGTTTATGGCAGATCGTTACTACAGTAATCTCTTGATTTTTGTCCCAGGTTCGACGACTCGATTTTTGTCCAGGCCAACTCACTCCACTGCCCGAGTATATCCGTGTGAACACCACTACATTAACACAACGAACCGAATGTTCAAACATCTTAATTTTAATTATTTTTTTATGGGACTTTCAAAACGTATTTCTGGCATTTGTCTGATTAAAACAAACCCAAACACGATATAATTTCAATTGTATTTGGTGTTTTAATCGATTGTGAAAGTTTCGTATGGGAAAGAAAGAGACACGAACAGTCGCCGTTGCCGGCAATTGAAAGGCCCGCGTATTCTCACAACATGTATTGCCAATTAAAAATTATTTATTTTTCATTACTTCTTGGTTTCATTGACTTTATGGTGTAACTGTAGGATATGGAAGAGGACAGCGAGTGAGGAGGAAAGAAAAACTGTATTGTATGCTCTATTCTTTAAAATTCCAATGCGATTAACACATTTATTAATAACTAATTAAATGAAAATTTTTCTGGTTATGTATTCGTTTACGTAATCGTTTAAATATTTTTTATTCTTTAATTCTTTGAGAACATATTTTCGAGATGTTTCGTTGTTTATTTAAACAAATGTTTGGTCTTATTTTAATCAGAATATTGCCAGAAACAAGCCAATAAAAGTCTCGTAAAAAAATAATGAAAAATAAAGCATTTTGAATTGGCATTACATTGTGAGAACACGTGGGCCCTTAAATTGTGCTGGCGACGGCGATGCGCTGCAGTCACATGCTGCGCGTAGCCGTCGCTGGCACCGTTGCTCTATTGTAGTCTCGCTCGGTACGATCGGAGCAGTAGACCCAGCCGTAAATCAGAAAAATAAGTCTACATCGCGATTTTTGTCCGCTCCACGAACAGTCACTGGGACAAAAATCAAGGGATTGCCGTATAGGTTTTACTTCTGTCCAGGTACTAGCTTAGATTGGATTTACTATGTCCAACTATAGGTATGAATTATTCAAGTTAATACGAATAAAATATTTATCTAAACAATAAATTTGGGGTCTTTATGTTACTTTACAAACTCTTTACTGTATGTTAAAACTACTAAAAAATTATTTGTGTTTATCTAAAGCGATCAAATGTAAAATAGAAAAACATGCTGACCATGCGTATGGCACTTCACCTTATTCTTGTAATCCAATATTAATGAAAATCTTTTACAATTATCTCGGAAACTAATCCGAGCAACGGTTAGAGATACATATAGGGATAAGTTGTTCAGAACGTTAATCTTGACTAGATCAACTTTTGTCAACATTTACCGTGAATATAATACTACGTAATATTGTATAAAATAATGGTAGACGCGTATATACGGTTAACATGAAAAAGTTCTACTTACAATACGTGGAATGAAGGACATGTAAGTGCCCAAAGTAGCTCTGGCAATGAAATACAACAAATCTTGATATGGAACCAACCCATCAGCAGAATGTGGATGATATGTACTTCCAACATGTAAAAAACTGCATGCAACAGTTGTTGCACGTAATTGTTGAATAACAGAATCCAATACATAAACATCAGTGGTTCCTATGATACCATCGGACACAATTATCATGTCTGCAAATTCATAAAAATTCAGAATTACCTTATGTATATATATACGTATATACAATGTATCAGATTTTGGAGGTTTTCGCACCAAGAATTTATGTACAGTAATGTCCCATTATAACTAAATTCTCGATTATGTGTTGTGCTAGATCAGAACAGGACACTATTTTTGTGTCTGCATTGACACTACCGAACATAGAAAAGGACGAAGAATCGGTAGGGAAAAGAAGCGTCAGTGTAGTAAGAGTAACGGTGAGAATAGCAAGCGAGTAAACGACTAACCCTCAAATCTCTTAATTATACTGAGCCTCATTTATTTTACCCTGGTCATATTATTACGTTTTTAACAATTAAATACTTAAGTAAAGTATACCGGACCCCTGATGTGCGTGGCACAAGAAAAAGGTTCTATGAGCCTCGCAATTCCTTAGACGAACTATCGTTCAGCGATGTGTCCGACACGTTCTGGCGTTTTGGGTCTAGGCCTTTGCGCGGGCCTGTTGGTCCCGTTTCACAGTGGACCAGATCGTTTAAGTAGGAGGAAAAAAGTCCAAAATTTAAGATAAAAAAACACTAATACTAATGAATGTTTTATGTATTATACATCCCACTGAGACACAAAGTGACCTCTGGTATTAGTTTATTGAATAATGAGACTTTGTAGCGTCGTCGAAGCATAATTGTTTTACGATAGTCAATCCCTTGTTGCGAAAGAACGCGCATCAAAACGTGTTGTGATCATCCGACTATTATAAAAGGCTTTTATATTCATATTATGAATTCGGAAGTAGACCGTAAGTACAAAACTACAGATTTATTTCAAGTTTGTTGTTCAAATTATTGTTTATAGCATTTGAGGACATCTTGATATTCATAGCATTAGTCTTTTGCAGAGTGTAAAATTCAAGTTACTTAATGTTACTGATTCTAACTATTTTTAAGCAAGAGTAACACTCTTGTACTTCATATAAATTCAATTATTTTTTGCCTTTATTTGCCGTTTCGTGAGAAATAATTTTTTTTCTGTAGGTCGCGAGCGTACCATAACTCGGCGAGATATGGTTCTTCACCAGAAGGAATTAGGACTTCTGCAGTCGACTTCATATAAAAATCGTCAAATTTTCATAAAATATTTAGAGGACAAATTAAAAAGTACAGGAGGTCAAAATTTTTCAAATTTTATAAAAAATTATGTATATAGTTTCACAATAGTTTTAAAGCGTTATTGGATTCAGTGTCACAGAACCTACAAATTATTAGAAAGCAAATACGCCCCATGGCTAGATGAACAAATTATTTTGGAATCAGACAGTTCTGTCACTGTTTCTTTAGGAAGACCACTAAAAAGATTTGAAGATTCATGTGCAAAATCTCAACGTGCTCAGGTTTCATCGGTAGTGGACCAATTTAGTCTAAATCAACTTGCCTGGGCTACTCAATCATCTTTGCATCGCCATGGTTAAAGAGCAGCAGTTACAATTGTTGGCCAGATAGTACAATCTCCAACGGAAGCAGTTACAATGAAGAAAAGATTGCAATATTCTGAAAATCAGACGAAAGAATTTTCACCAGCTGAAGCTCTGGCACTACTTCTAGATTTAAAATTATCGAAACATGCATATACAACTCTTCGATTAGCGTGCTTAAAAAAAGGTTTTAATATATTTCCTTCGTACAATTTGATACGAAAAGCTAAAACGGAGTGCTACCCAAGGAAGGAGTCTTACACAATAACAGAGACCTCAGTTTGTGTTGACTTACAAGCAATTGCTGATAAAACAATTGAAAGATTAGTTCTAAGCAATGAGCAAGTTTTTAGATCGCACGTTATAGATGCTGCTTCTTTAAAAATTTCATACAAATGGGGTTTCGATGGCAGTTCCTGGCAAAGCCAATATAAACAGAAATTTTTAAATTTTGAAGATAGTGTACGTGAATCGTATCTTTTCATGTCCTCATTTGTACCTATCGAAATTAGAAGCTTTTCAACAGATCCAAATGAAGAGTCTTTAATTTTGTGGAAAAATCCTCGACCAAACTCAACTAGGTATTGTCGGCCTCTTCGCTTTCTATTTCAAAAAGAAACCCCCGCTTGAATTAAACGCGAAAAAGAAATAATTCAACAACAAATTGATAACCTTCAGCCTACTACTATTAAAATTCAAGATATCAGTGTCAAGATTCTCCACAATTATTTATTTACGATGATCGATGGGAAAGTATGTAATGCATTAACAAATACATCGTCGCAGAATTGTTATCTAATTAATGCGAAACCATTAGAGATTAACAAGCTCCAAACGCTAAAAATGAAACCACTAAAAACGGAAACAATTGAATTTGGTTTATCAACCCTTCACGCATGGATAAGGTTTTTCGAATGTCTTATTCACGTGTCATATGGATTGGATATCAAGAAATGGCAAGTCAAGGATGAAGAGAGCAAAAAATTAATGAAGAGGAGAAAAAATGAAATTATAAACAGATTTAGAAATGAAACTGGACTATTGACAGACCAAACAAAGCAAGGTTTTGAATCTACCGACGACGGAAATACCGCTCGCAGGTTTTTTAGAAACCCGGAAGTGTCTGCGTCAATTACTGGACTTGATGTAACCATAATTAAAAAATTTGCAACAATTTTGAAAGTGTTGTCAAGTGGTTCTACCATCAACACTGAAAAATTCAGAACATATACTTATCAAACAGCTGAACTTTTTGTTAAGTTGTACCCATGGTACTATATGCCTGCATCCGTTCATAAAGTTTTGTTGCATGGACATGTAGTAGTCAGTCATTTTCTTTTGCCCATTGGAAATTTATCTGAGGAAGCACAAGAAGCTCGTAATAAAAATATGCGATACTTCCGTGAACACAATACTAGGAAAATGTGTCGATTGGCAACAAATGAAGACTTATTAAATAGACTACTACTTGCATCAGACCCTTTTGTAGCTAATTTACGGCGAATGCCTTTTAATAAAAAAGATGAATCCTCGACACAGGAAGTTACAGATCTCATATGCCTCCCAGATGAGCCACAACACGAAGAGGAACGAGATTAAGAAAACAGTATTCCGAATCAAAATGATGAGAATATTGAATAGTAATCAGAAAAATACTGTACGAGACAACGATGATTATTCGAAGTAAGTTATGAATTTTCTGAAGATAAAATATATCACATCTCTAAAACTATTAATCGTATCGAATTCATTTTAGTCTCAATCGATTTAGAATGAAAAAATGGGTAGAAAGTGGTATCGTACTCACGAGGAAAATCATTTTATAATTTTTTCCTCCTACTTAAACGATCTGGCCCACTGTGCGTCTGTCTGTCCGTATAGTATAACTGGACCCTTACTCACGCGCACACACGCGAATAATTATGCCCGTTTCCGGGTTCAATGTGGGCATACTTTCCAATACACTTGCTCACAGATGTTCACTTTATTTCTAACCACTTCGAATGCGTTTTAAACCCTGTCTTTTATATCATATATTTAAGAATGTAAACTTCGAAGAATCGAATGTCTGAATTCACAAGAATCGATATTTTTATATGATTCTCGAAAAATCAATATTTCCAGATGATTCTTGAATAATCAATATCCCCTTGGCAATTATTTAAATTGTTTCAAACTATCTGCGTTGATCGAATGCATTATTTGCTCGGAGATATCAGTTTCGCGCGGAAATCACGAAGAGCACTGAACTCTTTCCGCGTCAGAGTTTTCTCGTTCCCTAACGTTGAGATTCCAAGAGTGTGCTACATAGTGTTTACTAATTGCGTGAAAGTGTAAAAACAATTATATGTGTCTTTAGATACTGGTGGTGCCCACATCGAACCATGATGACAGGCACAACTACTAAGAAAAATCGGCGTAAATGGTAGTGTGCTATAGATCCGCCGAAGGAATAGAAGACCCTGAAGAATTTGTAAGTATACTTTACGTTAGAAATAAGAGTTTCTCGATTATGTGAATTCTCTCCGATTTTAATGAGCCTTCGATATGTTGTCAAGATCATTATTCTGCACAACATTTCTCTTTAAAGTTTTTGGCTTTCAGCTTCAGATTACGAGATAATCTTGAGAAACTTTACTTGTCAATTCATTATGGGTGTTTGTGATAACGGGCATGGCTTACTAATGTCTCCGAAACTAATGCCGACCGTTAACCATTTCTAAGAAAAAAAATATTTAGAACGTCGACTTTTACAACGCATTCTAAGGTCATTGAAATCGGTGAGAGCCTACACCATCGAGAAAATCTTGTTCTTTGCGATGTCACGGCATACGACCAACACTCGGCTGCTGGCGCGGCGGGCCAGGTCGCGCTCTGATTGATCCGTGGTTTTTGTTAATAACTCCTAAACAAAGCCGCGGAAGCCATTTTTGCTAAGGAAAAAGTCGCTTAAAACGACCAAAGGAACCTCCCATTGCCGGGGTCCGAAGGAATTTTGGGACACCCTTTGCAGTAGGAAAATGTCACGAACATGTTGGTCAAAATCCAATAAAAAAAATAATGAAAAATATAGAAGTTTTCTTACTGGAATAGTAGTGGTTCAAACCGATATACCCGAACCAGTTATGGAATTACGCGACATGTTTACACTGCTCGGCGACCAAGGCAACTCGTGCTTCTTGGCCCCTCGTGAGGAGTAGCGTGACTCTTTTGCGTACAGATTGCGCACAGTGGGATGGCACACAGTCCTTTGGACACAGCTTTATTGCACACACGGCTCTTTTGGACACGACAATATTGGACACATGGTTAAGCACACAGTATGAATTGCGTAAATATAGAATTGGATACATGATGGATAGCGCACAGAAAGAGAATTCAAAATCATCATGAGTTGTACTGTATCGCTGTGTAAATAAATTATGATTACACATTCTAGTTATGTTTTCTATGTGTTTTGATCATTGGTTTCCGTTACGCGAAAACTTGAACTTGGGATCGTGAAATAGCAAAGTAATAAATAGATGAAATTATGATGATTTGTGGGAGACCGTTTTGATTTATTCGATCTATCACTTGCGATACAATAAAATTACAAGAGTCGGATTGTTATGGGAGCAAGGTTGGAGCACGTTTAAATATAATTACGTTATCGTTTCGTTCGACAATTCGCAGAAGAAGGAGCGAGGACCCGACCGGTTATTGTGAATATTCATTTCAACTCGTTGCCCTCATCACGCACCTCAAAATACTCGGTCCACCCGAAGTACGGCGGGATTACATAAGTCCTTCCCGCCTCCCCCAAAGAGGCATCCCAGACGGGTTGCTCTTTTAGGGGGGAACTATTCCCGCCCCTTTCCTCTGTCCCCCCGGGGGGACGTAAAGATCGTAGGGTCGGGGGGAGGGGGTGGGAGTGAGGGAGGGGCGAACCCGGGCGGGGTGCTTGCATATGCGTAAAAGCATTTTCCTCATGTAAAAGAAGAAAGGCAATTATGCAAGGGACTAGAATCTAACTATTTGGATCGAAACATGAGTTTGCGGACCTTGCGTTTTTGTACTTATTTGAGCAGAGTTTGGGCTGGGTGAGGGCTCATTCTAATGAGGAAAATTAAATGCACAGCGTTTAATTCATGATTTAACGAGATTATGTTTATATCTAATATAATGAGCGTTCGAAATAGGGAAAAGATCGAGAAAACACCCGCAGTTTCCAACGTATTTTTGTGTCACAAAAAGAGTTTTTTGGATGATATGATGGAGCACAAGCTGTGCGATTAAACTTCCTCTATCAAATAAACCGTTGTGCAGCTTAAAATATGCTCGTATAAAGATAAAAAGCCGAGGCCCACAAACCCATGTTTCAACTCAAAATCTAGCCAGATTCTAGTTCCTCGCTAGTATTGTCACGTGACTATACTTCCATCTTAAAACATCTCAAACAATTAACACCACTGACAAATTATAGATTATGCATAGAAAATATAACCAGAAAGTATAACCATAAACTAATCACACAGCAAACTCACAGTGATAAACAACAATTTGAATTCTCTTTCTGTGCGTAATCCACCTTGTGTCCAATTCTATGTATGCGCAATTCATACTGTCTTATCCATGTGTTCAATATCACCGCGTCCAAAAGAGCTATGTGTGCAGTAATGCTTTGTCAAAAAAAACTCCGTGCCATCCCGTTGCGTTGAGCGCAATCGTCTGTGCGCGAAAGAAGGCCTCTCGCGGGATGTGCCTCTCATTGAAATGAGTAGGCGAAGGACGTAGAATCGTGTGCTACCCCGGTTATGGAATGGCACATTAGTGTAAAAGTAGAGTTTGTCACACCTTCCAAAGAATTGGGGACTATAGTGAGAAACGTTGAAATACAATGAGATGGAGAAAGTGTCTTCACGTATATGTATGTAGAAACTTCAATTCATTATTAGATAATGGCAGTTACATCGTACATACTATAATACAATTACTATTGTACTACATACAGGGTGGTCATTTTATCTGAAGACATTGAAATATCTTGAAAACTATGCATAGGATCAAAACAAATGGGGAATGAAAGTTGATCGTCGCTATTCAATATTCAATGTCTTCAGATAAAATGACCACCCTGTATATGTAGGATTTTAAGTAATTGACAGAGACATTCATGGACGTTCTAGATTACGCGGACCTTGCTAACGGTGAGAAAAATACATATACAGGGTGTCCCAAAATTCCAAAATATAGTATCGTGAAAAATTCTGGATTTCGGTCACTGTTACATATCGCGGAAGCGCGATATCAAATACCCAGTCGGACGACATTTTCACGGGAATTAATTCCAAATATGTATAAAGAATTGAAATCGCAAACGAGAAGTAAAATATTTGCGGACATACAAGAAGGTAAATTATATTTATGTGGGATGTCTAAATTCCCGCGAGAAGTAGGCGAAGCGCGCGTTCCACGAAAAACAGAGGAACAGATGAATTCGCCAGTCGTTTGTCGAAACAAACGACAAGCGAAGACCGTGGTAAAATGCGTGGAACAGGCGAGGACGAAGAGTCTCTCGCCGGCCGTCGCCGTGTAAAGTTGTACGAAATCTTTGTTCCACCTTCTTTTATTATTTTATTATTTCATTATATTATTATTTTATTAAACCTACTAATAGTAAGAGTCGATTCCTTTCATACCCCGCCCGCGTAGATCGATTAACTAACTCGATCGCCACCGAAATATAATATAAAATAGGGAAATCCTACATTTATGTGTATTACATTTTCTTTCCTTTATGACTGTTGTACAATATTTGGTACAGTTTATAGTTTATATGTTTTATATATATCATTATTAACAGGATGTAAAATATTTGCGTACACGACAGACGGATGGACATCCAGAGCAGTCCAAAGTTACATATCTTTAACTGTTCACTATGTAACAAAAGATTTTAAGTTAGTTCATTATATGTTAAACTTACACCATGTTCAGGAGAAACACACATATAAAAATATTCAAGACATGTTGTTAAATTGTCTAAGTGAGTGGAATTTAGACTTACAAAAACCCGTCTTCTTTACAACCGACAATGAACGCAACCTTGTTAAAGCCGTAAATACTTACAATAGTTGGACCAGAATACCGTGTTTTGCACACTGTTTACAATTAGCGATTAAAAAGGCTATGAAAAATTTTGAATATGCACAACTCCGTAAAAAGTGTAGAACAATAGTTTCATTCTTTTCTCGATCAAGTACTACTAGGGAAAAGTTTGTCAAAATACAAAAAAATATCAACCCAGATACCACGACTTTGCAATTGGTTCAGGAAGTTGATACAAGATGGAATTCCACGTATGCAATGATGAAAAGTTTATACCAATTACGTACACCATTACATATGGTATTACTATCGGCAGAAGGAAATATGCCGGAAAATTTGAATACAGAAGAATGGAATTTTCTCGAGTCTGCTTTAAAAGTACTCCAACCGATCAAAGAAGCGACGGAGATTATGAGCGGCGATTTGTACCCAACCCTTTCGCAGTATTATCCGTTGTACTTTGCACTACTTAACGTACTAGAAGTACAACCGTGTACTGGTACAGAAAATACTTTGCTTTCACACGTTACTAGTACCCTTCGTAACGCATTAAAAGTAATTTCAATTATTTATTTCGATATCAAATTGCAAAAAAAGAAATTCTTGAGAAATTGTATTGAATTGAATATAATATTTTATTTGCAGGCACGTTTCGAACCTATTATAAATAACAATATGATTTACATATATGCTATGTTACTCGATCCACGGTATAAAGATCAATTACTGCCAATAGAAAAGAAACAAGCTATCAAGGAAAAATTTAATAAACAAGTGTCAACCTTGCATAGAGAGTGGAACAGTAATTTTGCTGAAGATGTTCCTCAGAATGGAATAGCTCAAACTGGTATGTTTTTCGTTGTTACTATATTTTTATGTTATTAGTACAATTTTTCTTAATTAATTGCATTAATTTTGAAATTTCCATTGTATTACTGATAGATAGAAGACAAACATCTAGTTTACTAGAGTTTCTTGATAAGAGGTTGGGCAACTCCGAAATTGAGACGTGCAATTTTGATACGCGCAAAAATCGCGAATTAGACACGTATTTTTCGGAAGGCGTGTTGTCACGCAAGATGAATATTAACATCTTACGTTGGTAGAGCGACAATGTATCGAGGTTCCCCATGAGTTCTATTGCAAAATATTATCTGGCAATACCTGCAACGCAGGTAACAAGCGAGCGATTATTTTCGCTCACTGGCAACATCGTAACAGCAACGCGTACGAGATTGTTGCCTGAAAATGTACAAGAGTTGTGTTTTTTACATGCAAATAAAAATATGTAACTGACGTAACTATATCTAAAACTTGTTGTGTTTCCCTTGCGCATTTACATTATTTGTAGTACTAAACACTTGGCAGTACTATACAAACAGTTCATTAAATTTAACTTTATATTAAAAATCAATTATCTAAATTTTGTATACGCGATGAACCACTTTCAGTAGTCTGATTGCTTGAAGGTGTTAAACTGCCCGAAATTGTCGGTCTGGGTCCGAAAGCGCAATTGAACTGAACTGCTTGACCGTCCGACGACATCGGACCATCCGACAGCATCGGACTACCCGAATGTTCGTCTGTTACGGACGTCCGACCGAGACCGCCCGACTTTTTCCGAGCCCGACCGAGTCCGAGATATCGGACGTCCGCACACCTCTAGAAAACACGTATCAAATATTTTTCGAAGAGCTACATCTCGCATAAGTTTCATCAAGATTGGTTTGTTTTACCTGAATATGTTCCCTTGTCAGTTTTAGTTTCCGAGATATTTGCAAAAAAGTTTTAAATTGTGAACATGGCCGACTTATCGGCAGCTACACTTTTAAATCAAACCTAACCTTACCTTTTTTCCGTAGGAAAAATGCTTTAGGCATACCCCGCCCTCCTGGGACTCATTTGTCCTTAAGGGCCAGACCTACCCACTAAGAAACCTACGGTGACCTCCGTGAGCTAATTGAGAGCGGTCGGGATCTCGTGAACGACCGCTACCGACCAGTCGCAGCCCTCTAGCTATTAAACCCCTGTCCCAGGGGGAGAGAAGCTCAAATCCCAACAAGTACCTATGCTATTCGGACCCCGTGCAGGTCACCCACACGGTGTCCCCCATCCCAGGAGGCTTCCGTTTGGGCTTCCCCAGCCCCAGATCGGTCCACCCACAGATCCCGGAGACCCCCTTCCTCGTCCAGGGATGAGCTCCAAGGGTCCCGCCCAGTCAAGGAACAAGGTCTCCGCACGCGACAAGAAGGAAGCCGAGGCAAATTCCGGCTTGCGTCAACCCAGTGGATCATTAAATACACAACAATTGAATAAAACCGTATCTCATTCATTCTCAACGTTTCTCACTCTATTTCTTAAAGATACTTAAGTTCTTATAAATTATACAAAAATTACGGCGTATAAAAACGTCGTAGACTCAGTTCTCAGAAAATGTCGCGTCTGTGACAATTATTTATACAATTTCAGTCATAATATATCATATTTCAAATAAACTTACGTGCACAGCTGTGTTCCGGTAGCAGTGTTAGCGCCAACATGCCATATCTCAACATGTTCACAAATGTTGATTCAGGAGAAATTATGGAAGTGTTTGTAACACTGTTACTGTTATTTTTATTGAAGCAGGTACTGCTTTCCTCAAAAAGTCCACCCACCAAACGTTCACTTTCAGCTCGTAAGTTTTCTAACTGTTGACTGGCTACGGCAGTAACAGATGCAACCTTCTCCTCTAATATGTTAAGTTGCTTTTCTATGAAATTTGTAAGTTGATTAACATTGTTCATGGTCACTAGCCAACCTTGTACTAGAACTGGCTGTGCCGGACTAGTAAAAAACGGTGTATGAGCTATTACAGTTACATAGATTTCTGGCTGCATCTTTCTACTGCTTCCTGGTATAACAAACTGTAAACATAATAAAATCCGAATATATATACATAAATAATGATATTAATATACAACAATTGATTTATTCATAATTGTTCATAATAATAAAGTAGCTCTTATAATATCAATGTACTAATTCCATTCTCCACCTTACACATTGCTTGAAGCAAGCCCGACTTAGGGCGCCAACGTTTAAACATAAAACCAAACACCACGGTATTAAGGTGAAGTGCCCTAAGTCTGGACACTCCAAAAGAGGTACCTAAATATGGACAATTGAATTTTCATAGTAAAATCAATAAATAAAAATTAAATAATTATATTATATATTCTGAGGTCTAAGCTACAAGTAAATGTGAATATTATTTTAGTACGACATCAATTAACAAAATAGTCTATTTACATGCGAATCATGTGCATTAGTAGTTCGAAAGGGCCCAGCCGATTAAGATGGTAAAAACTGCCCTTAGACCTTTGTCAATGGCTCTTGAACCATTCGAAAGCTGACCAAGAAAAACCCCTCTGAGTAAAATTTCAACCCTCTAGCTTGCCCGTAAGGGTAGTTACAGGGTAAAATAGATTTTACGCTTTTCAGCGCATTTTCCGGTCTTAAATGCGTTCTAAAATTCTGAAAAAAATGTGATACATTCCGGATCCTAAGGCAGATTTTTAAGATTTTTTTCAGATTTTTTTGTTGGAAACTGTGGTCGTGAAAAATGAAAAACCTCAAAAAAATCAGAAAAACATTTTTTTCTCAAAAATATGAAAACATGCCATTCCAATTTTTTGTTCCCTGATGAACTACTATAAAAGGCAGTGTCGTCAATTTTTTTAAGATTTTTTGTTCGGCTGCTTCATTGTCAAAAACAATAAAAACCGAATTTTTCAGCGTTTTTGCTATGAGGAGAAAAGTTACACTTGTTGCCTTTACCGTTGGCGTATATTAAGTAATTTTTACCGTTATTACACTAAAAGAGGCAATTATTTTACATAAAAAATGTTATTTGACAGAAAAAAAATTGTATTCTGTGCGATATACACCTGAATGTACGCAACGTTTACAACATCGCCGGTTGGTACGGTGGGTAAGGCGTCGGACTACCGTGCGCATAGTCTGGGGTTCGAATCCTGTCGATAGTACTTTTTGTTCCACACGTCAAACTTCATTTTTTCTATTTCTTATTGTGGGAAAGTGACTGTAGCAAGTTACGTAAACACTGTTTATTGACGGATATTATACAAGAGACGATACGATACACTGATTTACACGTATTTGATCGCGAGGAAGACTACTTTACAACGACTATCGACGGATACTTGAACAATTACGACCTATCTTATAGCAATTAACTCGACTGTGCTATGATTCGATTCGACTTTTTCGACTAATTCTCCTCGCCGCTCGCTCGCCCTGTTTTATACTGTCTGCCTTCTTTGTCTGTTCGCCCGGGCCAACGGCCGTTTGCCCTAGTCGCGTATCGTCTTCGCGTTTTTCTCCGCGATCGGCAAAACATTACCGTTGTTGTGATCGCCCGTACAGCTGACTCGCGTGACACCCCGCGAAGGTGCTATACAGGGCAATGCCCGCTGCGAACAACATCTATCCTACATTATTATGTATATGGTTTATTCATATGAGTTTAACAATATTTTTTTAATGTTTTAAAAATATTTAAGTAACATTTTTAAGTAAAATACATACAAATATAATTTTAGAGCAAAAAAAGTATTATAACACTTCTAACATTGCAAATTGATTGCACAAACTCGGCAACCACCTAGCATTGATTTTCGATGGGACATATATTCGTCACCACGAAAGTATCAATAACCAGTACCGGCGAAAATCATATACAGGCCAAAAAAGGTACCATTGTGCAAATGAATGGCTATATTGTAGATATGATCGGTCCATTCTATGCTAATCAAAATGATGCCGAGATAATGCGCGTTTTTGTTTAAAATCCAAATGGAATGAAAACCCTCAAGAAGCGGGAAGACTTTTGTATCGTCGACTGAGGCTTTCGCGATGTTAGATCTCATTTAAAAGATCTTGGTTTTAAAGTTCTCACGCCTGCTTTAATAGGTAAACGTTCTCAGCTTTCGATCGAAGAGTCGAATTTTTCTAGAATCGTAACAAAAATTCGTTGGGTTGTAGAGGCAGTGCGACCGTAGCACCATAAAAATGTTACTTAAATATTTTTAAAACATTAAAAAAATATTGTTAAACTCATATGAATAAACCATATACATAATAAGAAATAGAAAAAATGAAGTTTGACGTGTGGAAAAAAAAGTACTGTCGACAGGATTCGAACCCCAGACTATGCGTACGGTAGTCCGACACCTTGAGGTCGTGGCACACTAGGCCGCCGCCTCGCCAGCTCAGCACAGCGCCGCCACGCCGTTTGAACTTTCTTCTATGAGTGTCAAATGGGGATGCGCACACTGTACCTGCAACGGCACAGCGCTAGCACGCCCCTGCATTGCCTTGAACGAAGGAACATTCCGAGCGATAATGTTCTGCCGGCGGCGCTGGATTTGCATTTTTTTGTACGGTATACGAAAGACGATTTTAACTATTCGTAAAAACGACTAAAATGAATAGTGCAAACAATAAAATTGGTTCGTCGATTTCGTATATTTGTTAATTAATGATAATTTTTGTAATACTACTTTTCAAATTTTAAATATTTATATAATACAAATTTTATTCACACAAATTACTGTCAATTTTGCGGTAATTGTTATCCGGACGCCATAAACAATAGGTGTTTTTAATTTAATTTGAAAAAATCATTTGCAGGAAGTAAAACAGAGTTGAGGATTGATAAATTGTGGAACGGGTTGCCTTCTGAAGGGAAACCGAAAATTGAGGAACGGGTTGGGAGGCTACTTTTTGGGCTTGAGCATTTTTCTACAGGTACAGATATATCGATTGACTACGTAACCAACGGCGTAAACAAATAGCTGACATGAGGCCTTCTTCTCCAAAAGATTTGGAACAACGGAACGCATGTAAAACATTAGAGCGAGAAACATATATAAAGGGAAAAAAAAGACAGAAAGTGCTTGTGCGGTGCTTGCGGCGTTGTGCGTCTAGTGTGCGACAATGACCACCAGCTCGGCGAGGCGGCGCTGTGCTGAGCTGGCGTGGCGGCGGCCTAGTGTGCCACAACCTTTAATCACCGTACCAACCGGCGATGTTGTAAACGTTGCGTACATTCAGGTGCATATCGCACAGAATACAATTTTTTTTTCTCTCAAATAACATTTTTTATGTAAAATAATTGCCTCTTTTAGTGTAATAACGGTAAAAATTACTTAATATACGCCAACGGTAAAGGCAACAAGTGTAACTTTTCTCCTCATAGCAAAAACGCTGAAAAAATTCGGTTTTTATTGTTTTTGACAATGAAACAGCCGAACAAAAAATCTTAAAAAAATTGACGACACTGCCTTTTATAGTAGTTCATCAGGGAACAAAAAATTGGAATGGCATGTTTTCATATTTTTGAGAAACAAATGTTTTTCTGATTTTTTTGAGGTTTTTCATTTTGTCCGACCTCAGTTTGCAACAAAAAAATCTGAAAAAATCTTAAAAATCCGCCTTAGGATCGGGAATGTGTCACATTTTTTTCAGAATTTTAGAACGCATTTGAGATCGGAAAATGCGCCGAAAAGCGTGAAATCTATTTTACCCTGTAACTACCCTTACGGGCAAGCTAGAGGGTTGAAATTTTACTCAGAGGGGTTTTTCTTGGTCAGCTTTCGAATGGTTCAAGAGCCATTGAAAAAGGTCTAAGGGCAGTTTTTACCATCTTAATCGGCTAGGCCCTTTAAAATATCTAAGAAGAAAAGTAAGGAAAGTGGTTCACTTCGAGTATCCGTTGTAGAAGATTGAATTAAAAATCTTGAAAAAAGAGAAACAGGAAAAAGAAAGAAACATATTTAGAAAAGAAATCGATAAAAAATTACATGAAAGAAAAAAGCTAATTACATAACAAATTAAAGATGTTGAGCGGTTCGAGAGGGTATCACATAAACACTCTAGCTCGGGTTCAAACTAAAGAAGGAAATAATTCAAACTAAAGAACCTCGAACTTGATTGAGACGGTAACGAATGTATTTCACTGTGGTTTATTTTACAATATGATACACAATGTCTGCCGTTGCGGCAAGATTATCCGATATGAGTTACGACGTTACCGCGATTTCGGCTGACGATGATAGTCTCTGACCCAGTAGTCAAAAGTTCGATTGAAAAACGATAGTTTCGGTTTGCTCGCTGTTAAAAAACGATAGGTTCGGTTTGCTCGCTGATTTTATTCTGCTTAGCGCTCGTCGGCCGACGTTCTTCTCGGCGTGACTCCCTTCCCCCGTCGTTTTCCGCCCCTTCGGAGGTGTATCAGAAAACGCGAGAAAACCGTCGGATTGGAAAACAGTGTGAAGAACCTTTAGGATTGGTTGATCAGGTAAATGCCCTTATCCGCGTAGGCGCTCAGCTAATACAAAAAAAAGGAAAGGAACGGCGATGTTGACTCGAGTTTCAGGCCTCGAGATTCGGCTTTTAGGGGTAGCAAGTGTTAAGTCCCGTAATTGAAGTTTGAGACGTAATGAGATGCGTCTAAGGAAAGTGTCGAATAATGGGAACCCTGATGGGTCCGAAAGGGGAATTTGAATGGGAGAGTTACGCGAAACTATTCGTTGTGGCGTTTTACTGCCGGGTACGCTGCGCGGCGCGGGCCGGCTCCCGGAGAGAGTAAGAGAGAGAGAGAGAGAGAGAGAGAGAGATTCAGGGATCCCTGAACCCTGACCGCGAAGTGGAAGGTGCCTGAACGGCCAGACCAAGTCCGCCTAATTCAGGGTCGGATCGTTGGCTCGAACGGCCGGACCAAATCCGCCTAGTTCGAGGGGAAGAAGGGTGGATGGCTCGGACGGCAGGACCAAGTCCGCCTAGGTAGGTGATGCCGTTGTCGAGGTCAGGCAGGAGATGAAGTATCTGGGCCTGAATCTCGACAGTCGCTGGCGTTTCGAGAAACACTTCGGTCGGTTGGCCCCCCAGGCTCAAGCGGTAGCGGCCTCCTTAGGGAGGCTGCTGCCCAATATTGGGGGGCCCGATGGACGGATCCGCCGCCTCTATACGGGGGTGGTGCATAGCAAGCTCCTATATGGGGCACCCGTGTGGTCCGACGCATTGTCGGTCAGCCGGCGCAGTAAAACACTCTGCAACAGAGTACAGCTCCGGCTGGCCTTGCGGACCATACGGGGCTATCGCACCGTCTCCACCGAGGCGGCGTGCCTCCTCGCGGGTCTGATTCCCCTGCACCATCAGGCAAGGGAGCGGACGGCCCTGGTATATGGTCGTCCGCTCGTTGGCGCAGGGGAGAAGCAGACCCGGACGAGGAGGACAGGATTGTAGAAGTGAAGCGCCAGGCCCGGCAGGAGTCGCTGGCCCTGTGGCGGTCGGAAACTCTGGCCGCCAATACGGGCCGGCCAATAGTCCGGGCCCTCCTGCCCATTCTGGAGGAATGGTGCGAGAGGCGAGTAAGGCTCACCTACAGATCCACCCAGGTGTTAACCGGCCATGGATGTTTCGGCCGGTACCTGGCGTGGATCAAGACGGAACCCACCGAACGGTGCCACCACTGTCCCGGAGGCCTTGGACACGGAGCGGCACACGCTGGAAGAGCATCCAGCGTGGTCGGCGCCGCGCCGTGTCCTAAGAAGCGAGATTGGAGGCGACCTCTCGTTGTCGGCCGTGGTCGACCACATGATTGGCGACGAGAGGTCGCACAAGGCCGTGACCTCCTTCTGCGAGGAGGTGATGCAGCGGAAGGAGGTGGCAGAAAGGGAGAGGGAGGCCGACCCCCTCTCCGAGAGAAGGATTGCTCTGACGAGGCGTCCTCGCCGAGCGGCCCGCCCCACGCTACGGGGCAAGCGACGGACCGGGGGAGGCGGGACTCGTTAAGTCCTTCCCGCCTCCCCCGAAGAGGCATCCCAGAGCGGTTGCTCTTTTTGGGGGGACTATTCCCGCCCCCTTTCCTCTGTCCCCCCGAGGGGACGTAAAGATCGTTGGGTCGGGGGGAGGGGGTGGGAGTGGGGGAGGGGCGAACGCGGGCGGGGTGCACGTCTTCGTCCCTCCTTGTCGCGCGCGGAGACTTCGTCCTTCGGCCGAGAGCCCTTTGAAGGGCTCCTCGAGCGAGGAACGGAGTCACCGGGGGTCGTTGGGCGGAGCGAGCTGGAGACTCGCGAAGCCCACCGAACGGCCCAGGGAAGGGGGGTGTAAGTGGGCAACCTGCTTACACCCTGATAGCTTAGGTATTGCTGGGGGGAGCTTCTCTCCCCCCCCCCGGGACGAGGCCCCACACAGGGCCAAGGGCGAAGGGGGATGGCTGGTTGTGTTCTTTGGAGATCCCAGCCGCCCCCGAATAGCTTAGGGAAGGTTGTCGTGAGATTTTTAGTGGGTATTGTGAGCCCTCACGCTAAAAAAAAAAGGACCAAGTCCGCCTAGTTCGAGAGGAAGGAGGTTAATAGGGCTCGGTACACAACTCACAAACTCGCCGATGACACGACCCCACGACACACACACATGCACTCGCGCACACGTCACTCGTCGTAGTAGGGTGCGCAAACTTGAGGGAACCTTTTAGGAGAAGGTGCAGTTCTCTCAGTTTACGGTGATCAACTATAAATTATTTATAGCACCCCGATTCGTTTCATCAACGAGAACTCACGAGAGTCTCACGCTTGAGCGAGCAAGCTTCCTATTGTTTCCGAATTCATTGGAGCAGAACGAAATTCCTGTTTGATGACGTATCGTTTAAGGGACAAGTTTCCGAATGTGTGTATATGTGAACACGTATGTCACAAAATGAGGAGGGAATGGAGTGACGGATGTCACACAGGTAATGGCCATAAAGGGCGTTGGGACTTACTAAGGCATGCGGAGGGTCGTGACCGTGACAGTTATACTACAAAAAAAAGAAAACGAAGAGGTACGTACAGGGTTTCCGCGGATCAGGTGGTGGCCAGAGTGCTAGCTTGAACGCATTCGAACGGTACGCTGTAAACAGTTGTAAACTAGGTAGACATTTGGGTGGAGGCGAGTAAGTCCCAATATAATCAATAGGGTCGTTCGTCGAGTTCTGGTTGTAAATGACTTGGGCTTAGGATTATTTTGTGGACCGGGTGATGAGGGAAAACGCTTGCCTCGGAAGATACTAAAAGCCGGGGGTTGTAAAAAAGGGACCGCAGATTGACAGGAAATTCGCTGGGGACCGTCGCGTCACAACAAAAGATATCAAGTTAAATATCAATGATAAATCTAAAAAAAATAAGGTCTAAAGCAACCAATGATAGCAAAAAAAAAGATGAAATTAAAGAAGAGAAAGCAAAATGATGCACTCAATTAGAGAACATGGAGAAAGATGTATTGTCTCTTGCAATGCTTGCTTTACAACAAAAAATGAAAATTATAGAGGGTGGAACATACTAAATGGTAACATGGAAGGAGATAAAGCAGGAGAATTCACGTATGTCGGCCCAAGAGGAACCACAGTGATAGATTACGTAATAACGAACGCAGAAACGACCGAAAATATCAAGAAACTAACTGTAGAAGAAACAATCAAGTCAGACCATATGCCCGAGCATTCCTACCCGCGAGCTCGCGAAGCGAGCGAGCAACAACAACCCCACCCGCGAGCTCGTGAAGCGAGCGAGCAACAATAACCAGCTAGTTAACTTCCCGATTCATAGGGAAGTTACTGTAATTACCCCGAAAATCGATAGTTATTCAAGTCATTTTAGACTATTTTTATCAAATTGTTAGTGTGTGTGTGTGTGTGTGTGTGTGTGCGTGTGTGTGTGCGCGCGCGCGCGCGTATGGCCGTTTTTATGTTATCAAATTTTTCGTTAACGTTTTCTGAAAAAGTAACAATGCGATCAGAATGATGAATGATGCAATCGATGTGCCCCGTCGTAACTTAGAGCTGATTAGATTTTGGTCCATATTGATCAAGTAGTTTTTGAGATTTTTTAGTTTTTTTAGCTTTTTTCGAAAGAAGTTCATTCAAGAATGCAATTTATGCGAGAGAATGGAAATTTTGCACCGAATAAACAAACGTAATTATATTTTATATATATTTCATTTTTATTTGAAAAAAATTTTTTTTTAATTTAACCCTTTGAACTCGAGCGGCGTGGATACGGCGTCCGGCCGATGTGAAGTGGCAAGGATGCATCTTGGCTATTGTTTTACTAAGTATCACACCAAAACTAATTACAGAGTGTAATATTTATCAAAATTTGTTGTTTTCGACATATAAATGAATAAACTGGTGAAATTTTTTATTTTTTTTTATTTTTTTAAAATTAAATGTTTTTGAAGTACCTGTAAAATGTTCACCTAATTTGGCCGAAATCGTCTCGAGTTGCTGGTTCGCGCAAGCGAAAAAGGCCTCGAGTTCAAAGGGTTAAAAAAAAATTTTTTTTAATTTAAAAAAAATTTTTTTTTAACTTCCCGATTCATAGGGAAGTTACTGTAATTTAATTATGCAACTAATGCTAATGTTACCGCTTACAATAATCAAAAAATATCCCAATGCAGGAGTGAGTTATTCATCTCTGCTGCCAAGAATCTCGAATTATATAAAATAGTTCTGTCACGCTAAAACGCCGAGCGGGTTGCCTACTGAAGGGGAATCGAAAATTGAGAAGCGGGTTGCCTACTGAGGGGGAACCAAAAATTGAGCGCCGTGACAGTGTGTATCTTTCAAAGAGGGAGAGAGAGCGGGAGAGCGGGAGAGAGCGGGAGAGAGAGAGAGAGCGAGAGATAGAGAGCGAGAGATAGAGAGAGAGCCGTAGAGAGAGAGCGGGAGAGAGAGAGCGGGAGAGAAAGAGAGAGCGAGAGATAGAGAGAGAGCGTGAGAGGGAGAGAGAGAGAGCGGGAGATAGAGAGAGAGCGAGAGATAGAGAGCGAGAGATAGAGAGAGAGCGAGAGAGAGAGAGCGAGATGCCGCGGGGGTTGGCGAGCGAAGCGAGCAGGGGCGGGGCTCCTAATATTTATATAGTTTGATTGTATCCACAGAATTAATATTTATACATATATAATGAATTGATATCATATTGAAAAAAATATAATTAATTTGGACGACGCTAGCGCGTTGGAATTTCGGACATCACGTGCTGTGATGTTTTTTTTTAACTTCCCGATTCGTAGGGAAGTTACTGTAATTTATATTTCGCATCTGCTAATGGAATGCGGCTAACGATGTTGTCAACACGGTTGTCGTGTCGAACAAAATAAATACAACGAAGTATGAATTGTTGACCTCAGTGGGGAATTCACAAAAGATGTGTGCTTATAGCATCAGTTTGACTGTGCTTCGCGAGGAGTAAGGTTGACAGGTAAGTCTCCATAGGTATACTAATATGAATTTCTATCGTCTTTATTTTTCATTCATAATTTGTTTTTATGGGACTTTGAAAAACGTATTCGTGGCATATTTTTTTTAATGCAAAATGATACCAAAAAAAAAAATTTTGTTATTTCCAATGATATTTTTTTTTACGTGTGTAATGGACAATCAAAGTTTCGAGCGTATACAACCTGAATATGATCCGATTTATATCGTGTTTGCAGAAATCTATTAAAATAAGTTCTATAAAGAAATAAGTAATTCCTTGGTATTGCATTGTGAGGACGCGCAAGCCTTTGAACTGTGCCGCTGACTCTCGGCGTCTCTTTCTTTCCCATGCGCTATCCTTCCTTGCGCTCGAAACTTTAATTGTCTATTACACAAGTAATAAAAAAAAGTATCATCGGAATTATATCATATTTGGTACCATCCTGCATTATAAAAATGCCACGAATATGTTTGTGAATGTTCTGTAGAAAAATAATGAAAAAAGTAGTTATTTTCTTCTTTTCTATTTTTTCATTTTTATTCGATATGTTTTTTTATAAATTGTCGTTATTTATAAGCATGTGTATTTTTCCAGATTGGAAATACCAAATTTATAAATAAAAAACAAATTTTTAAAAAAACGAAGTATGGAACCTGCTGGGGATGGAGAGGTATCCAGTAAGTATACAGGGTGTCCCAAAACTACCCTAGGAGCAGAAAATGGGAGGTTCCTTGGGTCATTTGAAGCGACATTTTCCTTTACAAAAATGGCGTCCGCGGCTTTGTTTAGAAGTTATTAACGAAAAACACGGACCAATCAGAGCGCGATCTAGACATGCGATGGCACGTCCGGCCAATTGACAGTTGGCGCGTTGGGTAGACTGTGCTGACTCGTGTCTAGGTCGCGCTCTGATTGGTCCGTGTTTTTCGTTAATAACTCCTAAACAAAGCCGCGGACGCCATTTTTGTAAAGGAAAATGTCGCTTCAAATGACCCAAGGAACCTACAATTTTCGGCTCCTAGGGTAGTTTTGGGACACCCTGTATAATATTACCACTCATCATATTTCCTGTAAATAATTAACTTCTCGATTCATACGGAAGTTACTGTAATTTTATTAATTTTATTAACTTCCCTATGAATCGGGAATGTAATTACTTTTTATACATCAATGATGTTTCATTTTTTTTTCTTTTCTAGAATATTTAACTAAAAAAATGGAGGAGATTTTGTTGGGGGCGCCTTCGTTGCCCTCCGCATCGGGCTGCGAGCCACCACCTCCACCAATTTCCTCGCAGCCACCACCACCACCACCACCACCTCCTACGCTGCCAGCACCTCCACCACTGCCAAATCCGGTGGCTGGTGGATCAACTTCTGTGCAGGAGCCAACCGTGGAGGTGCCCGTTGCATTGATGCAACGGCTCCTCCAAGGATTGGAGGCACAGAAGAAAAGTAAGTGTTTCCTTATATTTTTTAACTTCCCCATTCATAGAGAAGTTACTGTAATTCTGGATATGTATGGGTCATATTTCTAAAAAACTGGGTCCGAAATACTAATATGGAAATACTTAATGGTTTTTTCTTTTTCAGATCGTGGGACCAGTGCCGGGTCGTCGCGGGAGCGTTGGCGGCGCGGCGTCTATGGACGAAGGGGTAGAGGAGGAGGTCGTGGGGGAGGGGGAAGAGGCCGTGGTCGTGGGGGAAGAATGGGAGGTCGTGGCCACTTTATTATACACTTTCATTAAAGTATTATGTACAATATTACAATAAAGAAAATAAAATTTTAAAAAATTGAAAAATTATTATTGTTATTATTAACTTCCCGATCTATTAACTTCCCGATTCATATAATTTTGTATGTATCTTAATCAATAATACCTTATCAATAATACTGTATGTATTTATCAATTTATTAATTACGTTCATTATGCAATATATTGGGTTGGCAAGAAAGTAATTTCGGTATTTTAAAGGAATATAAAACTGAATATCTTCATTCAAGTGACGAACATTAATCAATAAAATATTTTCTTATTTATTCTGTTTGGCAAAGGATCGAACAAAAGGGAAAATATAGTATTCATTAAGATTCATTGCTTGAATGGAAAAATTGGGCTCTCCATTTCACTTTAAAGTACCGAAATTACTTTCTTGCCAACCCAATAATTCAATTGATCATGATGGTATCCAACTTAATTAACTTCCCGATTCATAGGTTAGTTACTGTAATTTTTTTTTACATTCATTTTACGATATTGCTCGAATCAATTTATGTTATAATCATATACCTCTCTATTATCTCTCCATTATTATTATCTTTCTATTATATAAAATAGTTCTGTCACGCTAAAACGCCAAGTGGGTTGCCTTCGGAAGGGGTACAAGAAATTAACGAGCGGGTTGCCTCCCGAAGGATACGATACGATACATATACGATACGTATGCGATGCGTATACGATACGTATGCGATACGTATCCGATACGTATGCGATACCTATCCGATACGTATGCGATACGTATGCGATACGCATTCGATACGTATGCGATACGTATACGATACGTATGCGATAGGCATTCGATACGTATGCGATACGTATCCGATACGTATGCGATATGTATGTGATGCGTATACGATACGATATAAAATAATATAATATTTTATCTTTTTCTATTATATAAAATAGTTCTGTAGTTTCTGTCACGCAAAAACGTCCTGCGGTTTGCCTTCGGAAGGGGAACTGAAAATTGAAGAGAGAGGGGGGGGTGAGGGCAGCGTGACGCCGCGGGGGTTGGCGAGCGAAGCGAGCAGGGGGTGGAGCCCCCTAGTACGTTTATATAATATATATGTGTGTGTCACGCGCTCGTTTATGGTAGCAGTACTTCTTTCCTTGGACGTCTCACCTTCGTCTTACCTACTGTACCTGGTACATTCTAACCAATTAAAGAAAACAAACGACGAAATATATTTGAGCATGGATGTAGATGAGTGAGGAATTCACTGTAAATATTTTCATTATCAGTTCTACTGTGACACTCATGGTGATCACTTCATGTATAAGTGAATATAACTTGAGTTTCTTTTCATATTGGAACAAGTTAGAATTTTGTCTGTTTATATACAAATTATTTTTTTTTTTTTTTTTTGTTAAACATTACTCCTTATATACATATATATATTTCTTATTCTCCTTATATATATAAAATGACATAGGAGTATATTATATATATATATATATATATATATATATAACATACATACATTTATTAACTTCCCGATTCATAGGAAAGTTACTGTAATTTTTTATATTATATATTTGTATATAATAAAAATTTTTGAATAACATACAATTGTCAGCCGTAGGCGACACAAAGTACCTGTCAACGAGTGGTCCCGATCTCAGCGATTGCCAGTTTGGGTTCCGCAGGGGGCGTTCTACGATCGATGCCATCGATCGACTCGCCTCCCTCCGGACCAGTGCAGTCGCTGCGGGCAGGGTGTTGTTGGCGGTATCGCTTGATATCACCAACGCGTTTAACACCCTGCCCTGGGATGAGGTAGTGGGGGCACTGGAGTATCACGGGGTGCCCCCCTACCTCCGTGAGGTCATTCGGGACTATCTCCGGGACAGGCGGTTTGAGTACCGTGGCCGGTACGGTGTGATGCAGAGGGAGAACATGCACCGAGGAGTTCCGCAGGGGTCGGTTCTAGGACCGTTCCTGTGGAACATAACATACGACTCGGTGCTGCGGGCTACTCTCCCCCGCGACGCCAGTGTGATTTGCTATGCGGACGATACACTGGTGGTCGTGGAGGGGGAGACATGGAGGGGAACGATAGCCTTGGCGGCTGTAGTGGTGGACTCCGTGGTGGGTAGGATCGAGGGGTTGGGGCTCAAGATAGCCGCCGGTAAGACGGAGGCGATGTGGCTACACGCATTGCCTCCGAACCGGCGGCCGCCGCCCCAACTCGGGATCCAGGTAGGTGATGCCGTTGTCGAGGTCAGGCAGGAGATGAAGTATCTGGGCCTGACTCTCGACAGTCACTGGCGCTTCAAGAAGCACTTCGGTCGGTTGGCCCCCCAGGCTCACGCGGTGGCGGCCTCCTTAGGGAGACTGCTGCCCAATATTGGGGGGCCCGATATGCATCCTATATGGGGCACCCGTGTGGTCCGACGCATTGTCGGTCAGCCGGCGCAGTAAAACACTCTGCAACAGAGTGCAGCGCCGGCTGGCCTTGCGGACCATACGGGGCTATCGCACCGTCTCCACCGAGGCGGCGTGCCTCCTCGCGGGTCTGATTCCCCTGCACCATCAGGCAAGGGAGCGGACGGCTTGGTATTTGGCCGTCCGCTCGTTGCGCAGGGGAGAGGGGGACCCGGACGAGGAGGACAGGATTGTAGAAGTGAAGCGCCAGGCCCGGCAGGAGTCGCTGGCCCTGTGGCGGTCGGAAACTCTGGCCGCCAATACGGGCCGGCCAATAGTCCGGGCCCTCCTGCCCATTCTGGAGGAATGGTGCGAGAGGCGAGTAAGGCTCACCTACAGATCCACCCAGGTGTTAACCGGCCATGGATGTTTCGGCCGGTACCTGGCGTGGATCAAGAGGGAACCCACCGAACGGTGCCACCACTGTCCGGAGGCTTTGGACACGGAGCGGCACACGCTGGAAGAGTGTCGAGCGTGGTCGGCGCCGCGCCGTGTCCTAAGAAGCGAGATTGGAGGCGACCTCTCGTTGTCGGCCGTGGTCGACCACATGATTGGCGACGAGAGGTCGCACAAGGCCGTGACCTCCTTCTGCGAGGAGGTGATGCAGCGGAAGGAGGTGGCAGAAAGGGAGAGGGAGGCCAACCCCCTCTCCGAGAGAAGGATTGCTCTGGCGAGGCGTCCTCGCCGAGCGGCCCGCCCCACGCTACGGGGCAGGCGACGGACCGGTTGAGGCGGGACTCGTTAAGTCCTTCCCGCCTCCCCCGAAGAGGCATCCCAGACGGGTTGTTCTTTTGCGCTGGGGGCTATTCCCGCCCCCTTTCCTCTGTCCCCCGGGGGACGTAAAGATCGTTGGGTCGGGGGAGGGGGTGGGAGTGGGGGAGGGGCGAACGCGGGCGGTGTGCCCGCCTTCGTCCCTCCTTGTCGCGCGCGGAGACTTCGTCCTTCGGCCCAGAGCCCTTTTAAGGGCTCCTCGAGCGAGGAACGGAGTCACCGGGGGTCGTTGGGCGGAGCGAGCTGGAGACTCGCGAAGCCCACCGAACGGCCCAGGGAAGGGGGGTGTAAGTGGGCAACCTGCTTACACCCTGATAGCGTAGGTATTGCTGGGGGAGCTTCCCTCCCCCCCGGGACGAGGCCCCACACAGGGCCAAGGGCGAAGGGGGATGGCTGGTTGTGTTCTTTGGAGATCCCAGCCGCCCCCGGATAGCTTAGGGAAGGTTGTCGTGAGGTTTTTAGTGGGTATTGTGAGCACTTCTGGCCACGTAGCCCCACATAACCTCGTATCTCTCCCAGGGGGTACGGGGTATGCGTAAAAGCATTTCCCTCACGCAAAAAAAAAAAAAGGCGACACAAAGTACTGAATAAATATTGTATTGTCAGCCAAGGGCGACACTCATTTTTGAATAAAAAAATACAATTGTCAGCCGTAGGCGATACAAAGTATAAAATAAAAAAAATATTGTCTTGTCAGCCAAGAGCGACACTCATTTTTTTTTAAATAAAATTCAATTGTCAGCCATAGGCGACACTAAATTTTGAATAAATAATATACAACTTTCCGACAATACGAAAATGAAGGTGAAACGTCAATCACGAAAAGCCATCAATAGAAAACGAAAATATGATTATCTCTCCCTTAATAATAATGTTGTCAATGAGAGCGAAAAAGAAGAAAAACGGAATGCACAAATAAGACAGGCCATTGCAAAAATTACGGTCTAAAAATACATATAAAAATGATGAATATGAGAAAAATAGAATGCGATACATAAAAAGATATCGTGATAATATGGATTGTAAGAAAAAAAATATATACATGGAATTTAACCGCAAACAAATGCAACGGAAACGACTGAATGACGATTTTCGTAAAAAAGAGAATGAAATGAGGCAAAATCGAAAGAAGCGAACAAGAGAAAATGACGATTATCGTAACAAAGAGAATGAAACAAATTTAAATCGAATTAAACGTAAACGAGAAATACCAGAATTTAAACAATTGGAAAATAAAAAAACACTAAGCAGGATGAAGATATTGAGACAAAGAATAAATTATATTGCAAAAGAAATTGCCAACAATTCTGCAAGAAATAAAATATTACGGCATAATGATGCATATAAGTCCCGAGAACTAGCTGAAAATATTGCACGAAATAAAATACTACGGCATTATGATGCATATAAGTCCCGTGAACATGCTCAAAATATTGCACGAAATAAAATACTACGGCATAATGATGCATACAAGTCCCGAGAACTTGCCGAAAATATTGCACGAAATAAGATGTTGCGGAGGAATCTTGTATATAAGAAAAATGAATTATAACAAAATATTAATCACATGAGAATAATGAGGAAACATAAAAAATACAAATGTAAAGAAAGACTTAATAATGTTCAAAGAATACGAAAATTAAGACAAAGCTTGAGATATAAATATCGAGATTCATTAAAAATATCAGTATTTCGACAAGAAATGAGAGACATTGATGTATTAAAGTTTCGAGATAATTTATATATCTATTTGTTGAATCAAAAAGATGATAATACTACAGCCAAATTGAAATGGCAATTTATCAAATTTCGTATGGAGACGCCTTCGTTCATATGTTGCTGTTGTGAAGGTCTTTTTTTTAAATCTGCCATCGTAAAATTAAATGAATTGAGAATCGATAAAGCAAATGATGCAATATTATCTCAAATAAATAATTTTCCGTCAGGTTTTATTTGTGGAACTTGTAAAAATTATGCTTATAGAGGCAAAGTATATAAGTTGTCAACAAGCAATGGTCTAAAGTTTCCCACAGTTCCAAAATCAGTGAAAGAATTGACTGATCTTGAGGAGAGAATGGTAGCACCGATTTTGAATTTTATGCAAATTCGCGCATTGAAACCAGGCCCCAAAGGTAGTGTTGTTAATATTCAAATCGATGTGAATAATGTGTTGGAAGTATTGCCTCGAAAATTTACGGAAATGGAAACAATTCAACTGAAATTAAAACGTCATAAAAATCATAGAAGTGATTATATGTTCGAATCAGTCAGACCAGGAGTAATTTGTAAAGCACTACAATATTTGGTGAAAACACCATTGTATGTGAAATATGCTATTAAAGTAGATGAAAAGTATTTTCAAAATTATGCAAGTCATGGTAGTGAAGAAATTAATTTCATAATTGACAATAACGATGAGGTAGATGAGAAAGAAATTATTGACAATATGGATTTGGTAAATGAAAATGCAATCTGTTTGGATCAAATAAATAATGATAAAGTATTACTTGTTGATAATAATGCTGCAGTAGCAGAAGGGCATTCTTCCGTTGTGAATATTATTGCACCAGGACAGGGAAAATATCCATTACCATGGCATAAAATGGATGATTTGGATGAGTTGTGTTTCCCAAGAATATTTGCTGGATATTCTTTCAATTTGCCGAAATCAGTATCATATTCAGATCGTGTTAGATCTGAAGTTAGACGGTATGATCGACGATCATGCATTCCTTCTAGGATTTTATTTATGGCTAAAAAATGTTTAGAGATATCATGTTTATCTAGTATAAATGTCTGTTTCAGACGAATAAAAATGAATACGAATAAGAAATTACGTGCTTCAGATGTTTTGAATCCGGATTTTATGAATAATTTGATTGAATTTGATGACGGATTCAAGTTACTTAAAAATATTCGTTCATCGCCAGCATATTGGGAACAAAAAAAGAAAGAGTTACTAGCAATGATCCGTCAATTGGGTAAACCGACTTTCTTTATGACAGTGTCGGCTGCAGAAAGTTATTGATGATAAAACATTATCTGTACAAGACGCATTCAATTTGGATTACAATACCAAAACTGATCTAATTAGAAATGATCCCGTTACATGCGCTCGATGTTTCGATCATAAAGCACATAAGCTTATGTGGTTATTAAGACAAAAAGAAAGTATTTTCGGAGAATATGAGGTTGTGGATAGTTATGAACAAGTGGAAATTCAGCAACGTGGAAGTCCACATGAACATATATTTCTGTGGTTGAAAGGAGCACCTATGTACAATAGTGTTAAAGATAGACACGATCATGGTGGTAACAAAGAATTGATTGAATTAATTGACCGATTTATCACATGTAGATATGAAGAAAATAATCCATATATTAAATTTCAAATGCACAAACGTAATCATAGTTGTTACAAAGGACAAAAAAATAAGCGGTGTCGATTTCATATCCCTTATCCGGTAATGAGAAGTACGATGATTCTGGAACCATTAAATAAAAATGAAATAGCACCTAAATCCTATAAACTTATTGATGAATTAATAAATGAATTTTATAAGAAAAAAATTGTTATGAGCTATGATGAAATTCTAGATAAATTGAATATGACTGATGAAGAATACCTATTAGCTATTCGAAGTAGTTTAAAACAAAAATGGGTATTCTTAAAACGATCCAGCCTTGAAGTTAATATTAATGGTTATAATGCAGATATTTTACAATTATTTGAATCGAATATGGATTTACAGTTTGTACTTGACGAATATTCGGCGGTGAGTTATGTAACTAATTACATTAGTCAAATTGAAGGAGGTTTATCAAAATTATTGGGGAATCTGCTATCGATTGTGATAATAACAATAAGACTGTTAGAGAAAAATTTCGAAATATTACCAATGTTTTTTTAAATAGTAATTTAATGTCTGCACAAGAAGCAGCCTATCATGTTTTATCATTACCTTTATCAAAGCAAAGTAGAAAGACAGTATACATTAATACCAATCCGATATCAGAACGTGTATCAATGTTGAAATCTGAGAATGCTTTAAAAAAATTAAATGAAGACTCCACCGAAATTTATATGGATGATATATGTTTGATAATTATAGTAAAAGAGATATTAATTTACATGAATTACCAAAAGATCACGAAAAAGAAACAAGAGGAAAGTGATGTTGACTATAATGACGAAAAGGACGAAGTAAATGATTTCAGATTTCGGCAGCAAACAGCTATTATTAGATACAGACGATATAAATTGAAACAAAATCCATCAAATTATTATAGAGAAAGAATATTGTTATTCATGCCTTGGCTTGATGAACGAAGTGAAGTTGAAAATATTGATCATGAAATGGTTTATAAAAATAATATAAATGTTATTGAAACAAATCAAGAAAAATTTTCAATAATTAGTGATACAGCTATGGATGATGCTTTGGAACAAGTGGAAAATGATAATCGTGAAATAGAGAACCAGAAAGCAGAACAATATGTTGCTAAGGAAAATTGGTGTACTCAACATATTGATATATTCAAACAAGGTAGTGAACAAGATAACGCTAAAGAAAAAAATTTTTAAAAAGATTCTCATAAAAGTAGATACACATATCCGGCAAGAGTAAACGAAAATGAACTTCATGATATGGTAAAAGAATTAAATTGTAAACAAAAAGAATTTGTAATGCATACATTGAATTGTTTTAAATTGCATAAAGTTCCATTTAAAATTTTTTTAAGTGGTTCAGCTGGTGTTGGAAAAAGTAGAGTGATTAACACACTATATCAATTAATAACTAATTATTTTGATAAATTGCCCGGCGGAGATATGGATAAAATAATAGTATTATTATGTGCTCCTTCCGGCAAGGCTGCTTTTTTAATTAATGGAGTAACAACTCATTCTGCTTTCGCTTTACCGATTAATCAATCTGGAGTTAGTTTACCACAATTATCAAGCGACTTAGCCAACAATATTCGTGAAAAATTATCAAAAGTACAATAGCTCATAATTGATGAAATATCGATGGTAAGTAGTACAATACTAGGCTATATTGATACACGTGTAAGGCAAATAAATGGTATAAATGAATCATTTGGTGGTCTTTCTGTATTAGCAGTTAGGGATTTAAATCAATTACCACCTGTACGAGATAAACCTGTTTATCAAGTCTCTAGACGAAACGCAATGGCTCCCTTTATTAATATTAATCCACTATGGAACGAGTTTGAATTTTATAAATTGACGGAAGTTATGCGACAAAAAAATGATTTAGCGTTCATAAATGCTCTGAATAATTTAGCTATGGGAAACATGTCTGAAGATGATATAACATTAATTAAATCGAGAGAAATTAAAAATCAAAATGATGTTCCAGATATAGCAATACGATTATATGCAACTAATGCTAACGTTACCGTCTACAATAATCGAAAACTATCTCAATGCAAGAGTGAGTTGATCATCTCTACTGCCGAGAATACATTTTCGAAGAATATCGATGAAAGTAAAAAAAAATTTATATTACAATCAGTCCAAAACGAATTATTAACTGAGATTAAATTGAAAATTAATATAAAATATATGATAATTAGTAACATTGATGTTGAAGACGGATTGGTTAATGGATCATGCGGAATATTAAAATTTATTACTTTTCAAGAGAATACTAAAATTCCGTCTATATTGTGGTTAGATTTTCAATTGCCCAGAGGGTCAGTGAAAGTAAGGACTCGTTATCGTAATTATATGAAAAATGCTAATATTGATCAGAATTTAACACCAATAATAAAAATATCGAATCAAGTAAATATGTCGAGTGAGGAAAAATATCAAATCACACGTTGTCAATTTCCAGTGGTTCCTGCTGAAGCGATTACGATTCATAAAAGTCAGGGACAAACATACGAGAAAGTATGTTTGGATTTTAAAAAATCAGAAAGGCGAACTTTACAAATGTTGTATGTAGCACTGAGCAGAGTTTCAAAATTGAGCGGTTTATATATTTTGGGACAATTTAAATTAACAGTATCGAAAAAAACAAATATCAATACTGCAAACACGGCTAACGATGAATTGTATCGTTTGCGAAATACTAAACAATTAAAATTATCATTCAATAATTTGGTAAATGAAACCGGATTAATAGTTATATATCAAAATATTGATACTTTGACAACTAAATTAATTCATATAAATAAAGATTCATGGTTTCATCGAAGCGATATATTTATTTTTAGTGAAACATTAACGAAAACCGATGATGAGTTGAATATTTTAAATTATGATATATTATTCCGATCTGACATTGACAACAACAGCCGCGGATTAATTTGTTATGGAAAAACAGAATTATGGATAGAAAAATTATTTGTTGAACAGGAATTTAGTTCAAATGCGCATGTAGAACTGTTCACTTTTAAAATCAGAAATTATTATATAATAAGTGGTTATAAATCACCAAAAGCTACTAATTCTATGTTTGGTAGCGTTGTATAACGAATAATGAATAAAATTACAATTGAAAGTGAAAAGATTTTGATAGGTGATTTCAATTACAATATGTTAAATTGGAAGGATAATGGTAATAATTATTTGATTAACCTGTTGAACAAGTACAATTTAAAAAACTAAATTACCATCAAACAGTACAACGACCAATTTGAATACGCAAATAGATATTATTTTCTCAAATGTTGATGATATAGATTGCGGTGTTTATGAAACATATTTCAGCTATCATAAGCCAATTTATGCAATCCTCGATAAGAAGGTTGTCAAATATAAAAAAGAAGAGAATGTAGAGAAAACAATCACAAATCAAACTAGCTGGTTATTGTTGCTCGCTCGCTTCGCGAGCTCGCGGGGAGTGATGCCCAGTTGGACTCCGACCGATTGGACACGTCCCGATTCTAACCTATATCTGTCAAACGATATTTTATACAGTTGTTTCTTATTTGCACAAAATTAATATTTATGTAAATTTGTATTGTGTTATTCACAATCAAACACCATTTTTTATATTTTTTTTGACAACGGCACGGAAGATTTCTTATTAGTTATTCTCTTTTGTAAAAACACGTTATATCCTCACACACTAGAAACACATAAAAAACCACATAAAAATTTAAATTCAGATCCAAATTTAATAGATTCCAAATCATATTTAACCATATATTTCACAGTACAATATCACCATATGTAGACTTCGAAAAGCAATGATTATAAGATTCGCGGCGTCCAACGATTATAAAATTTCCGGCGTCCAAACGTCAAGAATCCAACCGCCACGGCGCACAGTGGTCCCAAAGTCCGAAAACGTGGCCAAAACCTAAAAAATCAACTTTCAACTAGGTATGTTTTAATTATTGGATTGGGTACCCTAATAGTGTATCAATTGAGGATAAACCGGAAAAAAGTCGCATCTTTATATTTCAGCAGTAATTGCAGTCCGAACTTCCGATTCTCAAGACCGAGTATTTTTTCGCTTATGAGTCTCAGTGCGAATTTTAAATATACGGTATACAAATTTTATTGTATCTTTATGTCTTTAATAGTGCGTTATGAATGCTGTTTGTGGAAGTAAGTTAAGTAGTTCTCAGTGATAAATCTTTATTATTAACAAGTAAATGTGTATGCAAAAGAGAGCGTTACAGTAAAGGCGTAAATTTTAAAGATGTAGAGTAAAAGTTGTGAATCCTGCAAAATCACGCGCTAAAACTTGTTCGAGCATCTACTTTACACTATTATCTTTCAAATGAAAAAAAAATTAGCTGCAGAATTTTGCATATTAGTTCGTACCACTATTTTTTATAATGCAGAATGGGTATTCTGAGAGCTTTGAAAGAGTATTTGAAAACATTTACATTCCTGGATTAAATTGAAAATTTATGGTGTAATATTCTCAACGCCGCTGGTTACGAATCTGAACTTAGAATTTAGAAAAACAAAATGGCCGACTCAATATGGCGGACGCGTGTTTGAAAAAATGATGCGACTTCTATAAAAATGGGCAAACAGATGTTTTTGAGATCTCTGATTACGAATCTGAACTTAGAATTTAGAAAAACAAAATGGCCGACCCAATATGGCGGACGCGTGTTTGAAAAAATGATGCGACTTCTATAAAAATTTTTATAACGTATTTAATCGTCTTCTGCTACACTCAGACCCATTATTATCTGGCATAAGAAAATTGCCGCAAAAGAAGCTGAGGTGCCTATCTGCAGAGGCAATTGATTTATTAGCAACGCCAAGCATAAAGAAAAATAATAATAACGAAGAAACATCTGAAGTATCCAGTGATGATTCTGAATGTGAAGATAACGACGATGAAAATTTAAATTTCTTTTAAGTGATTTTATGACTAGAATAATTCAATAAACGCAATTTAATGATAATAGGTGTACTAAAGTTTTATTTACCAGTGCCTCATACCTCCATTGCAAATGTTGACATATTTGAATCAACCTTACTGTTCCATCAAATTTTTCAATTCAAATTCGAAATCAGAGGTCCCAAAAACATCGTGTCACCAATTTTTATAAAAGTCGAATCATTTTTTCAAACACCCATCCACCATGTTGGACCGGCCATTTTGTTTTTCGAAATTCTATGTTCAGATTCGTAATCAGAGATCCCAAAAACATCTGTTTGCCCATTCTTATAGAAGTCGCATCATATTTTCAAACACGCGTCCGCCATATTGGGTGGGCCATTTTGTTTTTCTAAATTCTATGTTCAGATTCGTAATCAGAGATGCCAAAACCATCGTGTCACCAATTTTTATAAAAATCGAATCATTTTTTCAAACACCCGTCCGCCATATTGGACCGGCCATTTTCTTTTTCGAAATTCTAAGTTCAGATTCGTAATCAGCGACCTAGAAAACATTGAATCACAAATTTTCAATTTAATCTAGGAACGTCTTGAGGTTTTGGCCACGTTTTCGGACTTTGGGACCACTGTGCGGCGTCCAAACGATACGAGTTCAATCGGCACGACGTCCAAACGGCACGAGTCGAATCGGCACGGAGTCCAAAAGGAACCCGTCCAATCGGGACAGTCCAATCGGGACAGTCCAATCGGGACAGTCCAATCGGGACAGTCTAATCGGGACGTGTCCAATCGGTCGGAGTCCAAGTGGGACACCCCCGCTCGCGGGTAGGGTTGTTGTAGCTCGCTCGCGGGTAGGACTGCTCTTGCGAGAGGGTTAGTGGTACGCATTGCTAGTGGGGCATACAGCTATTAATGTTTTTTTTATTTTGTGTGTGACTCTCCACGAGCCGCACAAAGAACTTCCCGATTCGTTAGTTGTAAGCGGTAACATTAGCATTAGTTGCAATTAATTAAAAAAAAAATGAAATACAGTAATCTCACTATCAATGACCAGAAGCCAGGGGTCTTAAATGTCATAGATCGTAAAGGGTATGCTATTTTTTTTCTCGGAATCGATCGCGCCGTGACTTCAAAAAACTGCCGAACATAGAGAAGGACAGAACGATACACGGATCGGATGACCGAGCGTGCCGCCGTCGTCGACGCAGTTTAAATGCCCGCGTGTGCTCACAATGTAACGGCATTTAAAAATGCTTTATTCATTCCATGTTTAATTACATATTTTTTATGGGAGTTTTACTACCTTATTCCTGGCATTTTTCTGATTACAACAATACCAAACACGATATAATTCCAACTTTATTTAGTGGTTTAATCGACGATGAAAGTTTTACTTACAAGGAAGGACAGCGCGTTGGAAAGAAAGAGACGCGAAGAGTCGCCGTCGCCGGCATAGATCAAACACGCTGTCCTTCTTGTAAGTAAAACTTTCATCGTCGATTAAACCACTAAATATTGGCCAAATTATATCGTGTTTGGTATGATTTTAATCAGAAAAATGCCAGGAATAAGCCAGTAAAATCTCATAAAAAAATAATGAAAATTAAGTAGTTTGAAAATTCGATTCACTCGAGTCAATGTAGTGGTGTTCACACCGATGTACCCGAGCCGACATCAAACATCGCCATCCTGCTGCCCGGCGCAGCGTTGACAGGCGGTGGAATGGGTAGGCACTGGACTACGATTGCAGAGGCGACCGAGGGCTACGATTGAGAAATTACTGTAGTAGGACATTGGATTTGCACAAGATCAGATGGTAACGGAAATGTACACATTTATGATAGTTTGAATGCTAATCGTTTGAACCATGATGTAATAGATTATTTGAATGCCCTTTATAAATATAATAAGAAGTATTTTCACAGAGTACAATATCAAAACAATGCGTTTGATTGTGGAGCATTTGCGATTTATTTTGCAACATTACTATGCTATAACAAGGAACCAAGCGAGCAACGAGCATACGATGTTGGTTTAATGCGACGCCATATAGCGAACATTTTGATAAGTAGAAAACTATTAAATTTCCCTGAAAACATATAATCATCTTAAAACGTACACTAAATGTAATAATGTAATAATTGTGTAATAACGTAGTATTGTATGTAATACTGTATGTATAAATGTGTGTAATGTAATAATGATAATAATGTACTGCAACTAACGAATCGGGAAGTTCTTTGTGTGGCTCGTAGAGAGTCACACACAAAATAAAAAAAAACCATTAATAGCTGTATGCCTCACTAGCAATGCGTACCACTAACCCTCTCGCAAGAGCAGTCCTACCCGCGCGCTCGCAAAGCGAGCGAGCAACAACAACCCCATCCGCGAGCTCGCGAAGCGAGCCAGCAACAATAACCAGCTAGTTCAACTTGTTAAAATGATTACGTTAAGACTCAAATATTTGTCTGGCTTCTGTCCCTTGTAATAGCAGTAGCCGGCTTTCATTTTGCATAATGATCCAGAGTCTAGTGAAAGTTTAAGTATCACTATCAAAAACACAACTAATAGCAACTGTTAGCTTTGAATTGACAAGTCTTTGGAGACGTTTTCTCTACCGCGGCTCGAACAACACTGATTTTCCACAAGATTTTTCTGAAGAATTTAGGTAGAGAATTTTGCGTGTCGAAATTCGAAATGTATGCTGCAGCACGTTTAAGAAAATTACGGAACGATTACACGAAAAACAGTGTTGTTCGAGCCGCGGTAGATAAAACGTCTCCAAAGACTTGTCAATTCAAAGCTAACAGTTGCTATTAGTTGTGTTTTTGATAGTGATATTTAAACTTGTCACTAGACTGTGGATCTTTATGCAAAATGAAAGCCGGCTACTGCTATTACAAGGGACAGAAGCCAGACAGATATTTGAGTCTTAACGTAATCATTTTAACAAGTTGAAATAATACATTGGTGTTTCTAAATTATTTTAATCTTTCTACTGTCTTAAAATGCACCTGCTCGTTTTTGCTACAAATACATTAAATCCGAAGTCTAGTGATCGAATTACCGAATTCTTCTGATTTGTGCTGCACTACAACAGATACCTCAATTGTTATTAGTGCATAACTATGCGTTGACAAATGTGTGTGAACAGTGATCGTGAGTGTGGAAAAATTTCAAGGTATCTGTGTGAAATAAAGATACGATTTATTTATCGATTCGGAAGTGAAAGTGAAAAATATGGATTCTTTGACTTGACGGCGCATCCCTTAGGTCTTAGGCTGTAGTATATCAACTATCTATCACCTGATGTGCAGTTCTTCGACCTAGCCGTACGTCCCTTGCCTTCGGTACTGTCGTATACCTGAATACATCTGTGCAGTTCATCACGGAGTGACACAGTGACACACATTTCTAAGTAGTGTCACGTCCGGTAGTCCAACCATCATTAATAAACAATAAATAACCACGATACAAATATTTCTTAATTTTGTATAACATTCTCTCTAACTAATAAAATATTGTAATCATATACTAAATGAATAAACCGAAATATAATACGCGAGCGATGTTAAGCAACGAAGCAGCTGCAGGCCACCTGGAGCGCAAAATTACAAGAAAACCACCTAAACAAAATTAAATACCAAGAAGACCAAGAACGCAATAGAGCTGACACTGACGAAAGCACTCCGGAAGAACGCGAGAAACGGAGGATCCAGCTGAGAGAGAGAAAGACACAAGAATAATTCAGTGAACAAACTGCAGACTACGATTACGATGACAAAGTGAAAACCGAACCAACTCCACAAGGATTTGGCTTAGAACAAAGGATAGAAGAAAATATAAAAACGACGACATCTCGCCAGCGCCTCAGCAGTAGTAGGAAAAAGGTCAACGGTTCAATCTGACAGCAGTCAGTAGTCAATCAAAAGTAGTAGTCAGTCAAAAGTCAACAGTTGAATCCGACAATACTAATTTAATAATCATTTTGAGTCTGAAGTCAAATCGTTCGTGTGTAATCAGTCAAACAATCATTTCGAGTTAAAAGTGAAATCGTCCGTGTGTAATAGTTCGTAAGGATTACAATTGTAAGGACTACCATTTCCCCCACACGAAACTCGAACCAGCGTAGCGGTAATTACTAACATTTATAATAACTACTAACTCTCGTATCGACTACTCGCAAAACTCAAATGTACTCTGAATTTATTGTTTAAATACACTTTGTTTAACTTCTATTAAACATCAGCTTCTCCAAATTCATTTCAAATACCTAACTTCGATTTCTTCGTGACCAATAATTTATAATAAAGCCACATAAACATCATAAAAACCCTCAATTTCCCGAACCGAAGCCGATGAATGCAGGTAGGTTCGAAACTGCGTCATATCCCTATCATATAAATCTATCAAAATCTCTATTGAATCTCTGTTTGTCTTACTTGGGACGTAACAGTAGCAAATGGATTTATGGCTGAATAAGTGAGTTTTTAAAACAATCAGTTTCTGCTTCTTCTCTCGTGCGGGTAAAGTTGCCGTAAATCTGGTAAAGATGATTGTGATCTGCGCCAATTTCAATTACCTTAAAATAATGTTATGAAGCTCGACGTTTGAAATATCTTTTTCCTTTAAAATGGTTCACTGTCGCCTGTAGTTTCGGAGATATTAGTAAGCCGGGTCCGCTATTATGAAAACCCATAATGGATTGACAAGTACAGTTTTTCATGATTATCTCGTAAACTAAAACCGACTGCCAAAAATTCTAAAGAGAAATGTTGTTCAGAATAATGATCTTGACCACATGTCCAAAGTTCATTGAAAGCTGAGAGCATTAATATAATCGAGAACCTCTTGTTCGTTACGATGTCACGGCGTTCCACCAACGTTTTGCTGCTGGCGCGGCGCGGCACGGCAGCACAAGGCGCGCTCTGATTGGTCCGTGTTTTTCGTTAATAACTCCTGAACAAAACCGCGGACGCCATTTTTGTGAAGGAATATGTCGCTTCAAATGACCCAAGAAACCTCCCATTTTCGGCTCCTACTCTAATTTCGGAACACCCTGTAGAGCTTTAAAAACTGTACGAATTTCATTGGAAATATTTTTTTCTAAATACGATGGATGAAGAGATATTCCGTGCAACAGAAATTTTGGGACACCCTGTATAATATATAAATTCTACAGTTAATCTTTCATCGTGCGTAGATACTAATTATTGATAATATATTGATTACGTAGTAACCAAAGTCCTGCCGTCGAGATTGGTTACGACATAACCAAAACATAACCGAGTCATCGCGATAATGGTTAACGGTAACCAAAAAATAAGTCCCAACAGCGATAATAGTTACTTGTAACTGAAAACTATTCTCGTTGTCAATAACAGTTATTAGTAATCAAAAGTGTATTCTGTTAACGATAATAGTTAATGATCATAAAAGATTATAGTCATTCAAATAGCTATTTATAATTCAAAATATTTAAAGAATAATTTGAACTCTTTGCCACAATAGTATGTCAGTTATTTTTATACTTACAGGTTTGATAATACCGTCCAGGAAATGTTTTGTTGCTACACATACTTCGTCTATGACTATTTCGCCATGCTGTATATCCTGAAATACCACGACAAACTTTATGTATAATGTGAAGAATATGAATATGGCTTTTGTTCTGCTCGAAAATAACCAATACAACTACCATGTCTACAGGAATTGTGTTCGCAAAGAATGAGGACCAATTTCTTATCCTTCTCTTGTTCACGACTCAACGATAGCGATACGCAGATATGCTTCGCGTGCCCTGTCGCTGAGTAGGAGTTAGCCGCGCTCAGAGTAGTTCGTGTTTTTCATTAATACAGTAATCCCTTGAAAATGGTCGAAGGTCGTCTACGTAAAAGTTGTCAAGTGCCTACTCACTCCAATGCCTGTCCACGCCGCGTCGCGCCACAGGATGTTTGATGTCGGTGATGTTTGATGTCGGTTCGGATATATCGGTGTGAACACCACTACATTGACACAATGAATCGAATGTTCATACTTTTTAATTTTCATTATTTTTTTATGAGTCTTTCGAAATCGTATTTCTGGCATTTTTCTGATTAAAACAAGACCGAACACGATATAGTTTCAATTGTAAATTAGCAGTGTAATCGATGAAGAGAGTTTCAGTCGCAAGAAAGGACAGCGTAGAGGAAAGAAAGAGACGCGGACAGAAAGAAACGCTTCGGCCAACCGATCCGTGTTTCATTCTGTCCTTCTCTATGTTCGGCTCTCTATTGAAGCCTTGGCGCCGTCTGCGCGGTAGACTCTAGACACAGTCATAAATTAAAAAATAGAGCTTTCTTTGTAAAAGTTGTCGGTCCAGAGTACGATTTTTCGATAATTTTCAAGGGTTTACTGTAACTCGAAAACAGAACGCACCAGCACAAAGTGGCAAAAAAATGATGCGTAAAAATGCTTCGGGAATCATCTCTTTTAGAATTTCTACAAAAGTTTCGGAACACATTGTAGTTATCGAGGAAATCACTTTTGAAAACGAATACAAAGGATCTAGCAGTTTAGTCGAAGAGAGTCAATATTGCTTTTTAACTTTCAACCAATTTTAACCGAAAATGGTTCGTTCGGTAACTTACACAAAAATTTTGAACCCTTTCTACCATGTTTCAACCCTACACTTTGTCTGTAAGGATGTTATGAGCCTGAGTCGCGAGCAGCGTGAGAGGCCGGTGGAAGGTTTATTATCCTTTGAATATGGTTTCAATTTACTAGTTAGGTGCACGGACGAACCTGATACGAAATCAAGGAGCCACTAGAATTATAGACGGTGTTGATAAACCTAACGCGTACTCGGAGAATCTCTAGGAATGGAGCCGAATGCGGCCAAACCTAAACTTTAAACAAGTCATTAAACAAATGACTAGGAGTGACTTGATTTAGTTCTTCACATCTGAGAAAACATCTAAAACATGTGTTTTTTTTCAACCACAGCACGTCTTATTAATATTCTGAAAAATTGAGAATAATACTTGTGATAATATTTAATTGCTAAATTAATGTAACATGATCACTTGTAAACTACAAATTTTCAAATCTTTTTGAGTTTCTCGTTTTTTAAAATATCGTAATATGTGAGAGATTTTTTTCGAAATTGTTAATTGTGGTTAAAGAGGAAATACGAAAAACTGGGTTTTCGCCTTTTCCCTATGACTATTCTTACAGACTAGATAGAAAAGCATAACGTGTTTTTCATTTTTCCTTGATAGGCTATCTAACGGCGTATGCTCGATTGCAACAGGCTTTGAAGCGATATTGATCAACACATCCATCGCTAGGTCCTGTATACAGTTGGAAATTCGGTATCATTTGTTATCAGAACGAGCGAAGTGATTATCCATTAAACAATACTAATATAACTTCAGTTATGTACGACATCTATTCTCATATTCATAAGAGAAATATACAGTGGCTGACAGTGCCCTAACAATAAAAGAGTACTAAATTTTAAATTACATTATTATTTCTTCGTCTTTAATATAAAAGATATTACGGTGATTTCTATATCACAGTATATTTCATTCAAACTATTATTTTTAATTCGAATGATGAACAATCAACAAACATGCTAAAACGCCGAGTGGTTTGCCTTGCGAAGGGGATCAGAATATTAAAGAACGGGTTGCCTTCTGAAGGAGAACCGAAAATTGAGAATCAGGTTGCCTACTGTAGCATAACCGAAAATTGAGCGCCATGACAGTGTATATTTTTCAATTTTTCAGAGAGAGAGAGAGAGAGAGAGAGAGAGAGAGAGAGAGAGAGAGAGAGAGAGAGAGAGAGAGAGAGAGGGAGAGAGCAAGAGAGAGCCGGAGAGAGAGGGAGTGAGAAAGAGAGAGTTGGAGAGAGAGCGGGAGAGAGAGCGCGAGAGAATGCGGGAGAAAGAGAGAGCCGGAGAGGGAGAGAGAGAGAGAGAGCGACAGAGAGAGCGAGCGGCGAGAGAGGGAAAGAGAGCGGGAGAGAGGGGGTAGAAAGGGAGAGAGAGAGCGGGAGTGAGAGAGAAAGTGCGGGACAGAGAGAGCAGGAGAGAGGGGGTAGAAAGGGAGAGAGAGAGCGGGAGTGAGAGAGCAAGTGCGGGACAGAGAGAGCGGGAGAGAGGGTGAGGGCGGGAAAGTGACCGGGAGAAAGAGCGGGAGAGAGAGAGTGGAAGAGTGAGAGAGGGAGAGAGTGGGAGAGATGTCGTGACGCCGCGGGGGTTGTTTAATTTATGCAATTTATTTACATAATACAATTTTTTAACGGAAAAAGAGGTTAGTTGAAAATTAATTTTTGGTTAATGTTTTCATAGTCATAACTCTCCGTGCATGCTGATTGACCAAGAGAAGATTCTGAAAATTTCCTTCACTTTTTGCTTCACCTAAATATTGTTGTGTTAAGCTGACAGCTCTTTCAGCGGCAACATTTGTAACAGGAAATGATTGTAAGGACTTTAGGGAAGCCCAAGATTTTTTCCGGAAGTTTCCGGAACTATACCGCTCTGTTAATTAGAAACTCTGTCTCTCTTACATCGTGAACGGTCTCTCTCTACCTCTCTCTCTCTCTCTCTCTCTCTCTCTCTCACACATCATTCAGGTCAGTCGTCTTAAACGAAAGTGCACGTGTTCTCGTGGAAAACTGTCTTTGATAAAATCAAGGTCAATCTCTTCCCCCATAGGTAAGAAACGTTCGAACGCGATTCTACGACTCTCTCCATAAAGAAGAGGAAAGAAATGATAATGAAAAGACTGAGTGAAAACAGATGTAATCAGATATCACGGTTTGGCAACTCGACATCCGCTACGAACGGATGTTGCTACTAAGAATAGTAAAAACGGTCCTCTTACATCTTGCATGATATAGATAAGAAAATAATGTCCCCCAGAGTTATATTTTATACCGCGAAACACGTTCTGACACGCCCAAGGTCAAGTCTTCCTGGAAAAACCAGTGTTCCCCAAGAGGTATCATATTACATACTTCGAAAAACCCCCTCCCCTCCTCCTGCAAAAATATGCTCGCTCTATAAGGTAAAATGATGGTGCCGGTAAGGTAGAAATCTGCCTACAATGATAACTAGCGTTTAGAACCCGCCTAGAATATCAAGAATTTTTTGGGGTACTTCAACATAAAATTTTACAATTATAAAATGCGAGGTGGCTTTGTATTTATACGACAATGTGTTAATAGACATCTCGATAATTGGAATGTTTCAAAAAGCTTTTTTCTATTAGCATCAGTTGAAGGAAAATGAAAATCCGCCGAGCTTATCTAAGAATATCATATATGCTATTTTTGAAATATTCCTTAAAGTTTTTTGATAGTTTTAATGCCCTGTTTCAATCTCGCTTCATTTTAATCCACAAATTATTTGAAAATAAACGACGGTTAATTCTTCAATTAGGGCAAAATTTTGTTAAGTATGAAGCTTTAGGATGCGTGCAGTATGCATCTGACATCCGACCGATCTAGTGACGTCAGATGCATCGGTCCGACATTTCAAATGTGTGGGTAGACCCGCCTGTGAGACCCTTCTAGTTTAATATGACGTCGACCGACAGGACGACCCTCGCGCGATATATTTCGGTGCAGCGTCCACTTAAAGCAATTTTCATGTCGCTAATTTTGAAGTATCCGTATTTTAAAAAACGGGTCTGTAAAGAGGACACTTGGGGCTATATTATTATTATTTTTATTTTTCAATTTTCTGGTGCTATGGTAGCAATACACCTGTTAAAAAAAACAATTGCAAAATAAACTATGAAAACATATATTTTTTCAACCGAAACAATTTTTCTTAAATACTCTTATGGTATCACTATGAGCACCCAACACTAATTTTCATCGTTTTGTTATAGTTTGGCCGTTACAATTTAATGAAAAACATGTGACACCTCATATTACACGTCGGCGTAAAACCATCAATTTTGAAGATTTCAAAGAGTTCTTTGAGATACGTTCATATTTCGCTAATAAAGACTGCAACACAGCTTCAGATCTATTATAATCTATGATCGACGTATTAATACTGTAATGTATTTCAATACATAGATTTTTTAAAATGACGGTACATTATTGCCACGTCTTGGGGATTCTGCACCACTGTGCGACTTACGATAGCGTAGCAGTTACGAAGCTGTTTTTCGCAGAGCTGCTTTTAGTGCGTCCAATTCATAATTGTGGTGATTTAAAAATTAGTTTACAGTCAACATGTGTTGACCATGTTGATCTACGGATAGGCTCGCTTTGTTTATGTGCCGTTCATGGAGATGTTCTCTGTGGGGAGGTTTATGACAAATCATTACTATTGAGCTGGAAGTCGGCGCTTTCTCAGTCAACACCTGTTACATTAGTGACTGACTATGTGTGTGTGTGCGTGCGTGCGTGCGTGCGTGCGTGTGTGTGTGTTATCTTAACATATAAGATAAGTATAATATATTGTGACGTTGCAGAATAGCGCGGTCATTCGGCGGGATACGGCATGGCCAACGCTCGTTCTGGTAGTGAGCGCCACTGCCAGCAGCCCGTGCCGGTCGAAGGTATTGTGCTTTTGTGGCTCGGTAAAAACGTCGACGTTCGAAACCTGACAGGGTTGTTTCTCAAGATAAAAGTCTGCTCTATTGTATGGTGTTTTCGATTTTCCGCTGGACTCTTATTTTTTCAGATAAATTAAAAAAGATCATCAAAAAATGGTGAAAAAACGTTGCATCTCCGTCTTTAATGCTTGTTTAAACATGTTTAAGCAATCGTAATGTATTATTATTGCACATCACTAGATTCGGGAAAGTCCAGAGAATCTTTTGCTGTAAAGAACAACACAATATCTTTTATAATGATATCACAATCTTTCAGAGTTAAAAAATATGTTGTTTCTTCAAACTCCAATTTCTAAAAATCTGTGCATCTAGGAGAAAAATTAAGGCCAGATTCGGAATCAGCGCGGAAAATTCTATAAGAATTGCATAGTGAGAATCGAAACTATTTTTGGCTGTTGGACCGTGTTATTAGCTGTCCGATCGGAAATATTTTTATCACATATACATGGTTTCAAAAGAACTTTCACGTGTATAGCAAATTTTTTGTAAAAACAGTTAAAATAGCAATTTTTTAATGTTATGATACGTTTCCGAATTCGCCTTGAAGTCCTCTAACAGATAGGCGTAAAAAAATTATGTTTATTTGTAAAACATTCAAGTTGGCCTGGAAAAAAACAAAAAAAGAGTTGTGGAAAATTCTTTTATAATCACGTTAAAGCTCTCTTGAAACCATGCAAAAGCTGATAAAAACCCTGTATAATTAGATATTGTGGTATTATACTTTTCATTCACCTGGCCTCGCGAGGAAAATTCCAATACTTTGAACACATGCGAAGGCAAAATTCAAAAAGTAAAACGGGATGAAAAATAGAAAGTCGTTGTGAATGCTTATGAATTTAAGTATTTTCGGCTTTATTAATGAAATCAAACTGTATTAATTAAAAACATGAATAAAATGCTTAAAACCGAAAGAATATGCTACATCAGATACCCAGTAACTGAAAGACAGCGTCTAAAGCGTTGGTCCACTGACTGTATTATTAGGGTGGTTTTTATCTACTTTAGTCGAACATTTTTTTGAAAATTCCTTTTACGGCCCCCTCCCCTCCAGAATTGTTCCAAATAGTATAAATATTATATAAAAACTTGTAAAATTTGAGTTCGATCGGCTAACAGAAAAACGTGCCTCAAGGCCCTTAAACATTAAACTAATTAATTAAATGCTCATGAGATCGTTTTTCTCGAATATGTTCTAAACTATTTACCGCATCGAAAAATATGTTAGATAAAACTTCCAGATCTGGACAGGCTGCGCTTTTTATGTCGTATTACTTTATTTCGTAAAACAAATGGTTTTTTTAAATAATTGAGAAAAATGTCGGACCAAAATCAACTATTTTTTTCTGAAATTTGAAAATTGATGTGCATTTTTATTATTTTCATCAATAAACATTAGCGAAAATGTTCATTTTTTTTAATTTGCGAAACTTCTTTTTAATTGTATATTAATTTTTACAGACCTTATAAAGGGAACTGCATTTTGGAAAAGCCTTTAAAATGAACCGTTACTACACAGTATGTCAAGAAAATAACGGAACTTCATTAATTTAAAGGAAACTACTAACGCCATCTATTGAAACAGTGTAGGATGCAAAAGGCGTCAGACGCGGCCGACGGTTGCGACGTCCTGAGAAGCAAAAACGGCTGGCGTTTTTGCCGAATAGGGCACCTGCGGATCGCCGAAAAATAAACATGCGACAGGTGAATGCCCTAGCGAGCGAAAGAGAAAGAGTGAGTGTGCGATGATCGGCCTATACAGGGTGTCCCAAAATAAGTGTAACTCCCAGAAATGGGAGGTTCCTTAGGTCAGTTGAAGCAACATTCTCCTTTACAAAAATGGTGTCCGCGGCTTTGTTTAGGAGTTATTATCGAAAAACACAGACCAATCAGAGCCCGGCTATAGCGAACGGAGACCGACTCAGCAACAGGTCCCACTTAACGCGGTGTAGTTATTGGCCGAACCAGAATCAATCCGCTGTAGCCACGCTCTGATTGGTCCGTGTTTTTCATTAATAACTCCTAAACAAAGTCGCGGACGCCATTTTTGTAAAGGAAAATGTCGCTTCAAATGACCCAAGGAACCTCCCATTTCCGGGAGTTACACTTATTTTGGGACACCCTGTATATGCGAGGTAGGTCGCGGCCGGGCTAGAGCCAGAATAGAAGAATGTAAGCGAGAATCAGTCGAGTGAGAGTATAGAGAAAAAGTGTAGAGAGAAAGAGAGCGTAAGAGAGAAAGAGTGATCAAAGCACATCTGGATTCAAACCAAGAAACAGAGTTGTAATTGTATTTTTATCACTAGTAACTTCAGTTTATTTTAATAAAGTCTTTGTGTTCGCTAATCGACATCCGACGACTAACATTACCACAACAATGTACATATAATCTGAAAACTGTAAATTGTTGGATTTGCCGACGCTTTCAAAATCGCCTCTTACATTTATGTATCCTTGAAATAACTAAACGTAATATAAGGGCTGCAAGCCAGATGTGTCGTCAGAGGGTATTACCTGGAAAGACCCCGATGTACCAGGCTAAGCAGTAAAAATTAGGAAGCGCACTGTAGCGTGTAGACAAGGATACTGTATCCTTGTCCTATAGTTCGGTTTTTGGGATAGCATTGCTGTGGATATTTTTCGCAGGTCAGTTAGTCTGCTGTAGGTCCTCTTCAAGGATATAAGAAAAGAACAAGTGTGGAATAGGCCCGAAAATACAGGGTGTCCCAAAACTACCCTAGGAGCCGAAAATGGGAGGTTCCCTGGGTCATTTGAAACTACATTTTCCTTTACAAAAATGACGTCCGCGGCTTTGTTTAGGAGTTATTAACGAAAAACACGGACCAATCAGAGCGCGACGTAGACGCGAGTTAGCACAGTCGGCCCGACGCGCCAACTGTCAATTGGCCGAACGTGCCACCGCATGTCTAGATCGCGCTCTTATTGGTCCGTGTTTTTCGTTAATAACTCCTAAACAAAGCCGCGGACGTCATTTTTGTAAAGGAAAATGTAATTTCAAATGACCCACGGAACCTCCCATTTTCGGCTCCTAGGGTAATTTTGGGACACCCTGTAGACACCCCGGGTGTAATGCGGACAGTTGGTCTCCGGGTGGCCTAGTTTGGGCACGTTAGATGAGTAGAGGGGCAATCTATTGATTGTCCTGGGAGGTAGAATGTTTTGAATTTAACCAACTTCCTTAAAAAAAAAATAAAAAAAAAAGGTCCTCTTCAAGGAAAAACGTTTCGTTCCGAGCCGTTAAATAAACTCGTGTTTGATTTCACATTAACTCATCCTCAGTTTTATTCGGCATCCCATTTCCAACATAAATTTCCTCTACAAGACGACACCACTATCACTGCAATCGATTAACGGATAGTTAAGTTATAGCGCATAAAGTGATAGTACCTCTAGTCTCCTCATTACAAAAACACGATGGAACAAAGAAAAAATATTAGATTTTGTTTCAAGTTCGGTAAAACTGTTACAGAAACATTTGAGTTGATGAAAAAAGTGTATGGTGATTATCGCTTATTCCATACACGTATGTTCGAATGGTATAAGCGATTCCAGGACGGTCGTGAGTCGTGATATGTACTTTGGAAGATGTCCCAAAGCCAGACCCGGCTAAAAAAGAAAAATCGCGATGAGTTGGTGAAAAATGTGCGTGAAGGAAGCGGGAAATCGGTCCACATGTTCAAAATGTCAATGGCGAATATTTCCTGGGTGTTATGGAGAATTTGTGGAAGAGATCGTTTGAATGAAAGCCCGAATATCGAGCGCCGAGTAGTTGGTTCTTGTTGCACGATAATGCAACGTCTCACAGGACCATCGCTGTTCGTGAATTTTTCATAAAAAACACGTCAGTGTTTCAAAATCCTTCGTATTCGCCTGACAAAACTCAAACTGGCCATGAAAGGAACGTATTATTACGATGTTATACAGGTCCAAACAACCGTGACGAGATTCATTGAGGCGATTCCGCAAAATGAAATTAAAAAATCTATGCTAGCATTGCTTGAACGTGCCCAGCAGTGTATTGATGCGGAAGGGATGTATTTAAACAAAGAGGAATAATTTCAGAAAAATAACTAATTGTTTTTTTTAATTTAAAAAGTTCCGTTATTTTTTCAACATATTGTGTAAATATGGGTAAATCTATGGGATGTGTCTCTGAATCGGCCGGGAGAGGCAAGTGATGCGATAACGCGTTGGTCGCACGGCGAGGTGCACGATAGATTTTTTTCTTGATATGCGATAGTACATCATTTCCCGTAGATTTTGTCATGCTCATTTCAAATCTGGTCGCAAAATTTGTGAACCACCTCAGAATTTTGGAACAAATCGAGTTTTGTGTAAAAATACAAATTAAATCATTTTGTCGTTGAAATTATATTATACTACATAGTTTAAAAGTATTGCACTAAAGCACGAAGCACTCCACATCTCGTCATCATTTCACAAACCGCTGTAATTGCCATTAATTGTAAGCACTCTCTGCAGGCCATGTGTAGCTGTAATGTGATTTAAATTAGATATCTATTTTCCAGAATTATATTTTCATTTATATAAGAAGTAAGGTAAGTATTTAATCTGTTTAACATAATTCTCATTAACGAATTTTTTAACTTCTGGTGATGTGATATGACTGAAACTTTCGGGTCGATTAAGTACGCTGTTTGATTAAAAACGTCTAGCATTCTATTCTTTCGGCTATGGCTATTTTGTCGTGAATGCAGTATCATATTTACTCATAGCTCACTATTCAAAAGATACGAACGAATCGTGACATAAACTCTTCAGAAAAATATGATACTGCATTCACGACAAAAAGGACGAAATAATAGAATGCTAGACGTTTATAATCGAACAGTTAGACAGCTAATTTAAATTACACTACAGCCACACATAGCCTACAGAGAGAGCTAGTGACAATGACAGTAATACATCAAATGATAACGAGATGTGAAGTGATTCATTCTTTCATTATTTTTATTTCTATGTAGGGTAACTGCACCAGTGAATGAACATTTAAGAAATTGTTCAGGAAAATATTTTATTTAAAAAAAAACTATGTGAATTAAAGGAATCTCATATATGCCAAATAGCTCCCTATACTTCATTTGTCAAAAATAAATGAACACAAATACAATGAAATTATTATTATTCTCCTTTATTAAACGTTAAATCAAAAATATGAAAAATACCAGTGAATGAACACTACATTCTAGTAATTGAATAATGCTAGTCCAATCAATGAACAAAATTACTAAACAATATTCTCCTATTTATTTAACTTTTTAATCACAATTTTATCGCTAGTATGCCGTCCGGGTTAAAATTTGTTGAAATATACAAAAGCGTTCATTTACTGGTGCCCGTTCATTCACTGGTGCAGTTACCCTATTCCATAAATGAAAATATAATACATCAGACATGTGAAACACGGGGAACGTCAACAAGTACTCTGTGGCCCGATCAAAAACTTTGAAACTGGTAATGACAATTTACTTTTAATCAGAATAACTACTTTATGAGTGGACCAAACGACTTCAATTTCTCGATTGTGAAAAACAATACTAAAAATTGATCTTTACAACTCTTTTAGCTGGGCCAATAACGAAAACTTAAAACATGTCTTTTTTTAAACCGAATGAATTATACAGGATGTCTCAGAATAAGTGTAATTCCCGGAAATGGGAGGTTCCTTGGGTCATTTGAAGCGAAATTTTCCTTTACAGAAATGGTGTCCGTGGCATTGTTTAAGAGTTATTATCGAAAAACACGGACCAATCAGAGCCCGACTATAACGAACAGAGTCCGACCCGGCGACAGGTCCCGCTTAACGCGGTATCGTTATTGGCCGAAGCAGAATGAATCCGCTGTAGCCGCGCTCTAATTGGTCCGTGTTTTTCGTTAATAACTCCTAAACAAAACCGCGGACGCCTTTTTTGTAAAGGAAAATGTCGCTTCAAATGACCCAAGGAACCTCCCATTTCCGGGAGTTAAACTTATTTTGGGACATCCTGTATACGTTCTGAAAATTTCATTCAAATTGGTTTACGAATTACAGTACAGCCGCGATTTCTCTCAAACAGGCGTACTCTGGGTAAACAACATTTGGATCAAGACTTGTTTTTTTGTTTTATGGGTGCATCTACTGCCCCGACCGCGTCGAGCGAAACTTCAATATAGTTATGCCAGAATCGTGGGCCTTGGGCTTTTTCCCCTCCGCTACTTCTACTGCGCACGCGCTACACACGAACGTACTATCTCTACTGTGCCCGTGTAAGTGCCTGTTCGATTGCACGCGCGCTATAAGCACCAGTGTACCTCTGCTATGTCGGCGACGGTATCAGAGGGGGGGGGGGGTCGAGCCTGAGTGAGCGGAGAGGAAAAAGCCCAAGACCCCACGATTCTGGCATCACTACTACTACTACTATGCCAGGAGGAACTTGCCCCTCTGGCTTGGCCCCCACTCTTACTTCTACTACGCACGAGCTACACACGAACGTCCCTCACTTTGTCCTGAGTCACGTTCAGATGTACGTTCGTGTGTAGCGCGTGCCCAGTAGAACTAGTAGAAGTAAGAGTAGGGGGCCCAACCGAAGGGGCAAGTTCCTCCAGGTTCCTCCTTCGGGCATCACTGATCACAATTTCAATAGAGAGTCGAACATAGAGAAGGACAGAATGAAACATGGATCTCGTTGCCGCAGCGTGTGGCCACACAGTGGTACGAAATGGCCAAAAAGCGGTCAAAAATCCGTAAAACTGAAACTATCCAATGAATTTGTTTAAAATTTTGTGGACAGGTTGCCACAGGTACAACGCTTAAATGGCAAAAAAATTTTTCAAAAAATTATTAAACATTAAGTAATATGGGCTAAAGAGAAATCTCTGTTTTCGGCTCATTTTTTATTAATTGAAGCAAATCTTAAAAGTGTTAAGCAACTTCGGTCTGGCACCAATCGTTCTGGCAAAGTATAATATTGAACTAACTTTGTGTAAAAAATCTCGGGCAACTTCGAACAACCTTGGCCGCAATTTAAGTTTAAATATCAACTTTTAGAATTTCCAAGAATGAATCGCGCGGAAATTACGATTATTTTGGGTTTAGGGTAAAAATTTTTAAGGATATATTAGTACAGTAAATTAATTATTTTTAATAAATTGTTTAAATAAAAAAAGTGAATAATAATTTTTTATCCTAAATAAACAAAGTTTTCGTTCGTTAGATCTCTATTTTTCCAAAAGGTGGCAAAAAATCCGTAAAAATGAAACTAACTAAAAAATTTGTTACCGTTTTATCGTACATTGACTGAAAAGTATACCGCCGGCATTATAATAACCCAAGATATTAGATACAAGATAAGATGAAGAAATTTCAAGCGAACTGGCAAGTGGTCACGGTAAAACTGTTAAGGCCTTCTAAAATGTCTCGGAACATAAGCATCGAAAAGTGGCAGAAAACAGGGATGGTACAACTAATTGTGGGAAAAACCACGTTATTCATACAGTAGAACCATCACTGGGATTTCCCTGCAATCTTGTCTAACAATACTTGGAAATCCAGAATAACTGGATTTTTGAATGTACTACTTTTAGGGAGTAAAAATTCATGTTTTAGGAAAAGTTTTTAAGGGGCATATCATAAATAATTTAAAAAATTGTGAAATTCATAATTAAAAGAATATTTATTTTTTCTTTTTAAAAAATTGTTATTACAATTTTTTGTTAAATAAACAAAGTTCTCGTTCAATTTGCGACCACTGTCACAAAAATTCAATAGGAATTTTTCTGACAACATATAGTGACGTCTATAAAAATAATCTATTTAATATAAAAAAATTGTTATCAACATTTTTTATACAAAAAGGATTAATATTGGTTGTTCGAAGTTACCCGAGATTTTTTACACAAAGTTAGTTCAATATTATACTTGCCAAAACGATATTACTTAATGTTTAATAATTTTTTGAAATTTTTTTTGCCTTTTAAGTGTTGTACCTGTGGCAACCTGTCTACAAAATTTTAAACAAATTCATTGGATAATTTCAGTTTTACGGATTTTTGACCGCTTTTTGGCCATTTCGTACCACTGTGCGCCATCGCCGGCACAGTTTAAAGGCCCACGCGTTCTTACAATGTAATGCCAGTTCAAAATACTTTATTTTTCATTATTTTCTTATGAGACTTTTACTGGCTTGTTTCTGACATTATTCTGATTAAAACAAGACCTAACACGATATAATTTGGCCCATATTTACTCTACGCGTGAGAAGCATAATTTATAATTTATCATACATTCAACATACGCTATAGCATATGTTTAAATAAACAACTTAACATGTCGAAAATATGTTCTGAAAGAATTAGACTTGAATTTTTCAAATTAGTTACAACCCGTAGAAGCACAGCGCGACCTGCACATGTACAATATGCCGCATAACGATACTTTTGATGTGAATTTGGCCTCTTCGTACAAAAAGCCTCCCATAGGCGGGTCTCGCCAGTCTCGGTACATTATGTACACATTTGGCGACCAGATTCATGCAGGACTAATCCTTTTCTGTGCCTCTTCCGGGTTCAACATTTTTTTTAGGCTATGCAACGTCGAAGAAAACGAAACTCGTGCAACAAATATTTAAACAACTTATTTTACATAAGCAGAAAAATAATCACGAGAAAGCTATTAATAAAAGTGTTAGCCTCACATTGGTATTTTAAACAATGGAGTAAACAATACAGTCTTTCTTTCTTTTTCACTTGCTATCCTCTTCCATATCCTTCAGTTACTCCATAAAGTAAATGAAACCAAAAAATAACGAAAAATAAAGTATTTTTAATTGGCATTACATTGTGAGAACACGCGGGCCTTTGAATTGTGCCGGCGACAGCGACTGTCCGCGTCTCTTTCTTTCCTATACGCTATCCTTCCTTGCGACCGAAACTTCCACAGTCGATTAAACCACTAAATATGTACAATTGAAATTATATCGTGTTTGGTTTTGTTTTACTCACAAAAGTGCCAGAAATATGTTTTGAAAACTCCCATAAAAAAATAATGAAAATTAAGAAGTTTGAACATTCGATTCATTGTCTCAATGTAGTGGTGTTCACACTGATATACCCAAGCCGACAAAATAGTAGCCTGTGACGCGGCACAACGTTGACATATAGTGGAATGAGTAGGCGTAGACAACTTTTAGAGTCTTGAACCCAGAGAGGAATTAGGTCTTTACTATATAAACGATCAAAAGTGGTAAAAAGGCCAAAAATCATGAAAAATTACAATTTTTACCACTTTTCACTCAAAATTGTTGGTAAATTTTTAAACTTTAAGATGTCAATATAGTTTTTTCCTCTATTAAAATAATTAGGGGAAGAAATAACATTCGATTTAGTTTCTATTTCTTGCAATTTATGGAGACACTTTTTTTTGCATAACTATTTTTCTTCACTATTTTAAACGTTAAAAAATAATAAACCTGCGAAAAGACCAAGATTAACACACCAGTGTGTGCAATCAATTTCGAAAATAATTACAGCTCAACAAATTCAACCGAATTTTGAAAATTTGATTATTGAGAATAGTTGCCAAGTTTTATTGAAACATGAAATAGTTTTATTCAAATAAAGTAAACTTGAAAAAATACAACTTTTATACTTCATATGTACTTTTGTAATATTGTTGTGTTTGTACTATATGTTATTTTGTATATGTAACTGCAATGTTAACCAAAAAATTGTGTTTTTTCTTTATTTTCGGTCTACTTTTTGTATTGCGGCCCTCGAATTAATTTATAATACTTAATGAGGCCCTTGGAGGTAAAAGAGTTTAACATGCCTGCAATACATATGTCTACGTACCTTCAAACTAGTGGGTTATCAAATCATTTCAATAAAAAGATTTCATTAATTTTCTTTCACAAAAATCGATTTTTTGCCAAATCCTAAGGTGGTAGATAAATTTTTCGACCAGATTTGAAATCAGCGTGACAAAATCTACGAAAAATAATGTATAGTATGTCAACAAAAAAATCTGTCCGTACATGGTATTAGATAAATTATCATTTCTAGTAATTCTGCAAGTCTAACACAGATTTTCAGAGTTAAAAAAGTTCGTACCATACGCTCTTTATTTTTCCCATATTCTGCAATAATTCCGCTTTACTTCTTAAAAAATTATCGCACTGTCTCATTTCTATCGAAAGTTCTTTAATTTTTACACAACATTCATCGGTTTACCCCACTGTTGTGCTGCGACCTAGCCGGCCATGTGTTGCGCGTCACGTTGTGCGACCACGGCCGACCAACGTTATCGTATTGCACTGTCCAACACCAAAAATGTTTTCATATAACTGATGGGTGGATCTTATAGAGTTTTTTGCGCTGATTCCGAATCTGTCCTTAGTTTTTCTCCTACACGCACAGTTTTTGAAAAACATGACTTTGAAAAAAAAACCTATTTTTCAACTTTAAACAAATGTTGTGACGGTATTATAAAAGATATTGAATTGTTCTTTGCAGCAAAAGATTCTGTAGACTTTTATGAATACGGTGATATCCATTATTAACACGTTATGATTGTTTAAACATTAATAAATAATCATTAAAGACGGAGAGACACCACTTTTGCACCAAATTTTGATGATATTTTTTAAATTATCTCAAAAAATAAGGGTCCAGCGAAGAATCGAAATATACCACGCGATAGAGCAGATTTTTATCTAGAAGATCCACCCTTTCAAGTTAGCAACAAATGACGTTTTTACCTTTCCAGAAAGCAAAATATCATCGTCTGACACGAGTTGCTGCCAGTGGCGCTCTTCCACCAGTGCGGTCTTAAACCGCGTGGCGCGCCGACGAACGACCGCGCTAGTGCGTGTAGGAGAAAAACTAAGGACAGATTCGGAATCAGCGCAAAAAACTCTATAAGATCCACCCATCAGTTATATGAAAACATAAAAAAAGTTAAAATTTGTTGGACAGTGTTGTCAGAGATTTCAGGCTTCCACGGCCCGGCATCATACAGTTCCGTCTGTTGAAGCTTCCGGGTGTAAGCCGTGTCCTAAAGGAAGAAATATCTCAACGTTTCGCAAGCTTTGCAGCTAGCTTCATCAGGGGGTCGGAAAAAACACACTGATACTGGTGCGTCTTGGATGTGTGATCCACTTATATGGTGGAGATGATTGATGTTCCGATTCGGTGAGCACCAATCAAAATTGTTTTTTTAACTGTTCGGTCATCCAATTAAAAAGTTCTACTTTTGATTGGTGCTCACCGAACCGGAACATCAGCCATCTCTTCATTTTGATTCACCGGCAACGCGCGCTGCTGCTCTGCCCAAGCCCGTAATATGTTCAAAGGAACATGGTTCCATTTTTTTTTAATTAAGTGACTATCGCAAAAGATATAGAAGTTATACGGATGACTTGCCGTAAGTGACCTACTTAGGTTAATAGTTAAAATTACATGCAATTTAGAATTCATTGAGTATTTCAGTTCATCGTTGCTTGGAACAATCCATAAAAAATTAACAGTAATTTGTTAAACATGTAGTACTTACAACAGTTGCGAGAGAAGGACTTAAGTCTAAATTAAGCACGATTCTGTATTTGTGTGCCAAAAATATTATCGATGTTGTAGAAGTCACTTTATAAAGGAATTGATGACTTGTTTGAGCACACCAAGAATCCGGTTTATGTTTTGGCAGTACAGATACAATTTCCAATTCTTCTGCTTCCTTTTGTTTAGATGATTGACTCTGAATAGTTATCAGAGTGTCTAAATGCTCTAACATCCATTGAGCTCTCACATTTCGAGATATAGGAAAACCTTTCTTCATGAGCAAAAATACGGTCGTTGCTTTTAAAATAGTTCTTTCCTGTAAAATAAAATCGTTTTATGCAATAATTAAATTTCCGTTATAAATGTAGTGAGAAAACATAAAAAATAAAATTAAGTAATGATTATTAATTAAGTAACAATACTCTCTTTTATAAGCGATCGCATGACATAATAGTACCTCGAAGTTACGTCGTAATCGATTCTAAAGTAAACTAGCTGGTTATTGTTGCTCGCTCGCTTCGCGAGCTTCGCGGGTGGGGGTGTTACAGCTCGCTTTGCGAGTTCGCGAGAGGGTTAGTGGTACGGATGTTATTTGGTGTGTGACTCTCCAAGAGCCACACAAAGAACTTCCCGATTCGTTACTTGCAGTATATTATTACATTTATTTACTGTACGTTTTAAGAAGATTATACGTTCTCAGTGAAGTTCAATAGTTTTCTACTTATCAAAATGTTTGCTATATGGCGTCGCATTAAACCAACTTCGTATGGTCGTTGCTCACTTCATTCCCTGTTATAGCATACTAATGTTGCAAAATAAATCGTATAAATATTAATTCGGTATACAATCAAATTATATATATATATATACAGGGTGTCCCAAAATTCCTCCGACACCCGAAAATGGGAGGTTCCTTGGGTCATTTGAAGCGACATTTTCCTTTACAAAAATGGCGTCCGCGGCTTTGTTTAGGAGTTATTAACGAAAAACACGGACCAATCAGAGTGCGACCTAGACGCGAGTTAGCACAGTCGGCCCGACGCGCCAACTGTCAATTGGCCGAACGTGTCATCGCATATCTAGATCGCGCTCTGATTGGTCCGTGTTTTTCGTTAATAACTCCTAAACAAAGCCGCGGACGACATTTTTGTAAAGGAAAAAGTCGCTTCGAATGACCTAAGGAACCTCCCATTTTCGACTCCTAGGGTAGTTTTGGGACACCCTGTATATACATATCCTTCAACATCCGGAAATGGGAGGTTCCTGACATGATTTGAAGCGACATTTCCCTGTAGAGATGAATAACTCAATCTTGCATTGGGATATTTTTCGGTTATTGTAAGCGGTAACGTTAGCATTAGTAGCAAAATTTAAAAAAAAATTTTTTTTTAATTAAAAACAAAAAAAACTAGCTGGTTATTGTTGCTCGCTCGCTTCGCGAGCTCGCGGGTAGGGTTGTTGTTGCTCGCTCACTTCGCTAGCTCGCGGGTAGGACTGCTCTTGCGAAAGGGTTAGTGGTACGCATTGCTAGTGGGGCATACAGCTCCTAATGGTTTTTTTATTTATTTTGTGTGTGAAACTCCACGAGCCACACAAAGAACTTCCCGATTCGTTAGTTGTAAGCGGTAACATTAGCATTAGTTGCATAATTAAAAAAAAAATTTTTTCAATTTAAACAAAATTTTTTTTTAATTTAAAAAAAAATTTTTTTTAAATAAAAATGAAATATATATAATTACGTTTGTTTATTCGGTGGAAATTTTCCATCCTCTCGTATAAATTGCATTCTTGGATGAACTTCTTTCGAAAAAAACTAAAAAAACTACTTGACCAATATGGACCAAATATATACAGGGTGTCCCAAAATAAGTGTAACTCCTGGAAATGGGAGGTACCTTGGGTCATTTGAAGCGACATTTTCCTTTACAAAAATGGTGTCCGCGGCTTTGTTTAGGAGTTATTATCGAAAAGCACGGACCAATCAGCGTCCGGCTGTAGCGAACGGAGTCCGACTCGGCGACAGGTCCCGCTTAACGTGGTGTCGCTATTGGCCGTACCAGAATCAATCCGCTGTAGCTGCGCTCTGATTGGTCCGTGTTTTTCGTCAATAACTCCTAAACAAAGCCGCGGACGCCATTTTTGTAAAGGAAAATGTCACTTCAAATGACCCAAGGAATCTCCCCTTTCCGGGAGTTACACTTATTTTGGGACACCCTGTATACATATATATCGGTTTTAGTTTTCGAGATATTAGCAGAAAAACGGGTTTTGCTTGACGACACAAGAAATTTTTGTCTTTCTCCTACTTTATCCAGTAGATTTGGACGAGTTAATTCCAAAAATCCAAGTTTCGATCCTGAAGGATCAATGGTTCAAAAGTTATAGGTGTTTAAAGTTGAACGATTTACAGTGATTTTGACAGGTAAGAGCGCCACCATCCCCCGCTCCCCCACATCTACAAATTTGTTTCCCAATTACTTTCTTTTTATTTATTTATTTGTACAGGTCGCATTAACATCAAGGTCATTAGCGACCACAAGGATTATGACATTCCATTACAATATTATATCTTTATACTTAGAAATATTTATAGATATATTGTGGGGAGAACAATTTGCAGTTGTTATGTACAAGATTACAGAGTGTGGAAAATTTTGGTGGTTTCCAGAAATTTTAAGACTTGGGCTATATTCTTGCTATTATTAAAACACTCACTTAAATTGTTAGGGATAGCCAAGTGCCTTGTTTGGAAGGAGAAAAGGGAACATTGCAAGATGAAGTGTTCAACTATGAGTGGAGTATTACATCGAGCACATAGGAGAAGGAGGGGCTCTTTCAAAATTCTGTATATGTGGGTCAAGTTTGTGTGGCCAATGCGAAGTCGGGTAATAATTTCCCAATTACTGTTAGCTCGTTCTTATGTTGTTTTTTTTTTGCGCTGATTCCAAATATATCCTTAATTTTTCTCCTACACGCACAGTTTTGAGTACCACGACTTTCAAAAAAACGTATTTTTCAAATGTAAACAAATATTGTGATGTTATTATAAAACATTTTGAATTATTCTTCATAGCAAAGGTTTTGTAGACTTTCCCGGACACAGTGATGCCGCGCTGTATCGCGTTGAACGTCCGTTCTAATCCACAGAATCTTTTGCTGCAAAGAACAATTCAATATCTCTTATAATATCATCACAATATTTGTTTAAAGTTGAAAAATACGTTTTTTAAGTCATGTTTCTCAAAAACCATGCGTGTAAAAGAAAAATTAAGAGCAGATTCGGAGTCAGCGCAAAAACTCTATAAGAACCACCCAACAATAATTGGAGAACATAAAAAAGGTTGAAATTTGTTGGACGGTGTTATTATGTGCTTGAGGATCGGCTGCATCATACACATCCACCTAGTGTTTCTGAGAAGAAGGTTCTCACATTAGACAATATAACATTATATTGTATTATTTAAAATTTTTTAATAATTTTACATATTTTTATTAAGTTACTAGGGGGCCCCGCCCTTCTAGATTTCACTGCTCGCGCACATGCCAACATTTCTTTTTTTTTAACTTCCCGATTCATAGGGAAGTTACTGTAATTACCCCGAAAATCTAAAATCGATTTTTTAGCAGATCTTCACGTTTCATGGTTATTGAAGTCATTTTAGACTATTTTTATCAAATTGTTGTGTGTGTGTGTGTGTGTGTGTGTGTGTGTGCGCGCGCGCGCGTATAGCCGTTTTTATGTTATCGATTTTTTCGTTAACGTATTCTGAAAAAGTAACAATGCGATCTGAATGATGAATGATGTAATCGATGTGTCCCGTCGTAACTTAGAGCTGATTAGATTTTGGTCCATATTGGTCAAGTAGTTTTTTAGTTTTTTTCGAAAGAAGTTCATTCAAGAATGCAATTTATACGAGAGGATGGAAATTTTCCACCGAATAAACAAACGTAATTATATATATTTCATTTTTATTTTAAAATTTTTAATTTAAAAAAAATTTTTTTTTTAATTATGCAATTTATGCTAATGTTACCGCTTACAATTAACGAATCGGGAAGTTCTTTGTGTGGCTCGTGGAGAGTCACTCACAAAATAAATAAAAAAACCATTAAGACCTGTGTGTCCCACTAGCAATGCGTACCACTAACCCTTTCGCAAGAACAGTCCTACCCGCGAGCTCGCGAAGCGAGCGAGCAATAACCACCCCATCCGCGAGCTCGCGAAGCGAGCGAGCAACAATAACCAGCTAGTTTTATTTGTGGTTATGTTTATTCTTAGTCTTTCTCTTATTACGGTGTTATATTTCGTTTCGTTCCTTATTCCGCAAATTTCTATCTTCGATTTCTTCATTTGTCTTTTCTAATTGTGGTCGTCCCATTGTTGGTAAGTACGATACACGATATAATTTCAATTGTGTTTAGTGATTTCATTCACATCTGGACAACTGGTGCTGTGATAGGCGATGACGTAGTACGACTACTCCTACCCGACCGGCCAGCGCGAGGCCTGCCCGGACTTGCTCCAGCCGATTCTACGTAATCGACTCTCTCTCTCTCCCTCCCTGCATCTCCCTCTCCATCTCTCTCTTGAAATGACACACGGTCACGTCGCTCAATTTTCAGTTCCCCTTCAGAAAGCAACCCGCTTGGTGTTTTAGGACGACAGAAACTAGAAAACTATTTTACATAATAGAAAGATAACAGAGACATGTAGTACATTTCAGACGCCATTGCAATCCCGAAATATCGGAAGCAAATGCAAGCGGTAACGTTGTAACGGTTCTTTCGCTTGATAAACAAACATTAGTACAATACTTTTTAAACACCACACTGAGCTCCTTCGGCGCGAAGTGTCGATGAGTTTGATAGTGTGGGAACGCGTAGTGGAGAAAGTACAGAGCGCTGCCGCGCGAAGTGGAGATCGCTGAACGCGATGACGTACTGAGCGTATTTAGTGAGGCCCGGGTTCGATTCCCACTGATATCCTACATCTTTTAATATCTCCAAAACGCAGTTAAAAAAAAAATGTTTTTTTAATATTGCATCCAATTCTGAGCTATGTTTAAAGTTTCAATTCTCTAACCCGTCGGGAAGCTAGTATAAAATTAATTGCATGATTTCTACCGAACAGATAGACAAAAAAGCGAGTTAATAAAAACGTGGTTGAAAACTAACCCAAAACAACAGCAATTCCACTTACACTGTCTAACAGCCAAGAAACGTTTCGACTTTCACTATGCGATTCTTATGGAGATTTTTGCACTGATTCCGAATATGCCCTGAATTTTTCTCCTAAGCCCACAGTGTTTGAGAAATTTGAATTTGCAAAACAGACATATTCTTCAACTTTAAGAGTGTAGATCCAGTCTCCAGTGTGCGTGACTCACACAGCGTAGACCCATATACGTGCACGAGGATTGCAAGGGTTAGGCATGTAAGAAAGTACGACTTTTTACTGCATATTTGCGACCCCTACGTCGTCACAATCGTTAGATGAAAGATCAGTCTAGCCCGCTTGGTCCCTACGGTTTCGAAATTACACGTTATAGAGGTGTACTCGACTTTATTCGACAGCAAACAGCTGAGCATCGAGTTCAGAGGTATGCAATATGGCGGCACTACGACTGGTTGCCGCCGTACAGTGATACATTTTCTTAAATATCGAGCGATTTAGGGTTCTTATAGAGAAAAAAACACCAAGCGCGCTAGCGAGGACTGATACAATGTAAATGAAACGATTATTATGTTAAACCTTATTATTATCTCACACACAAGTACGCTCGGGCAGCATGTACGTGTACGAAAGCGCCCTAAGACGGCTAGTCGAGCCTGCTTGCGGAGACTCCCGAAAATGCTGTCGAATAAACTCGATTAAACCTCTATTACAAATAATTTCGAAACCGTGGGGACCAAGCGTGCTAGATGGATCTTTCATCTAGCGATCGCGATTACGCAGAGCACCGAAATGTGCATGGCAGAGCTATGTTTTCGCAAATACGAAACCTGTTTCATACGCCGAGGCACACGGACACGCAGCCCGAGCGTACTTGCGTGCGAGCCCATCGTGGGACGGCCAGTCGAGCCTGTTCGCAGAATCTCCCTCTGTTTTACCAATACAGTGACTACATAACCGACAACTCGACTCGTTGGTGACTGACTTAGCAGAAACAGACATAAGCGTTCGTAGCGAGTTCTGCCGGAACTGTAATTTTCCAGAACCTTTCACTGTGGGGTGAATATTGGAAAGTGTGTCTTTAATTACGTAAGGTTTAACATAATAATCGTTGCATTTACATTTTATAAGTCCACGCTAGCATGCTTGGTGTTTTTTTCTCTATAAGAACCCTAAATCGCTCGATATTTAAGAAAATGTATCACTGTACGGCGGCAACCAGTCGTAGTGCCGCCATATTGCATACCTCTGAACTCGATGCTCAGCTGTTTGCTGTCGAATAAAGTCGAGTACACCTCTATAACGTGTAATTTCGAAACCGTAGGGACCAAGCGGGCTAGACTGATCTTTCATCTAACGATTGTGACGACGTAGGGGTCGCAAATATGCAGTAAAAAGTCGTACTTTCTTACATGCCTAACCCTTGCAATCCTCGTGCACGTATATGGGTCTACGCTGTGTGAGTCACGCACACTGGAGACTGGATCTACACTCTTAAACAAGTATTGTGACATTCTTATAAAAGATATTGAATTGTTCTTTATAGCAAAAGATTCTGTAGACTTTCCCGAATACAGTGATGTGCAATACTAATACATTATGATTGTTTAAACATGTTTAATTTGTTTGAAGGGACAGTTTGGTGACCCTACACTCTAAATCTCCGAGTGTTTAACCCCTCCATGAGTTCAAAACTTTGTGATAATGCGTTATGCAACAGACGAACGAACCTTTTGTCCACTCATGGCTGTACTGTGGACAAAACAAAACGGAGGAGCTAATCAAGCTGATACCTCTTTCCTAACGTACTAACTACCAACCCGTCACTCCACCATCCAGCTCAGAACTGTTTGCTGATTACACTACCAAAATGACCGTTTATATTTGAATCACTCTCGTATTATGTTATCTTCCATTACAATTCAGAAAACTTTTAGTTTCGATAAGTTTCTAACGAATAAATTGAGAGCACAAGTAACTGCGACGATTGGTGCAATCAAAAACATAGGCTTACATTTTTTTACTACAGTTGCATTTTTCTGATGCACCGATGCATAGAAATGAATAAAATTAGTTACATATTATGCATCTCTTCTAATCCCAACCGGTTGACCTTTTAAATATGTATGTAAGGGACTACCGTACAGGTTGTGACATTTCAAATTTGCGACGTCACTTCGCCGTTAGAAAAAGTGCTAAATAGAGATTTCGCGTGTAAACCGGACCGACCTCGAACCGTACAGAAAGCCACCCGTAGACGTACAAAGCGCTCCCAGAGGAAAATCTTCCGATTTCGTAATTCGCTCCTAACGAAATCTATTGTGGGTACCGAGGGCGACAAGTGTCAGGGACGCGTCTAGAGTACCAGCGTTCCGGACGAGCCTCGTAGGACGCCACACTTCACAGGATCTACCGGAGACAAAGGGTTAGCTAGCGAAAATGACATCCGGATCCGGAATACTCAAAAAGGAACCTCAACACACGGGCAAAGAAACCTGGAGGCAACGTCATGGGAAAAGGGATCCTTTGCGAACACACGTTGTATACGCGGTCCCACTGTCGTCTCATTCATCTTCCTCTTCCGCCAAGAGCGATCATTAACGTTACGTTTCTAATTTTGAATCGGTCTGGGGCCCGAGGACCTTTCGAAGGGGCGATCCTGTGACTGTTCCAGTCGCGTTGCGGAAAGCACCAATCGGGAAATTCGGCAGTACGGTTGGGGGGGGAGTGGGATCGATGCGTTCCGTCAATATGGATCGACGAGTCGCTATCGTGCCGATTACCGTTACGGAAAGTAACACTCTACCGTTGTTCTCGAAACACCGGAAATTGAATAATTCGCGTCGCGGGTGGTTTACTAGTGATATCGCACGCGTCTCGAAGGGAGTTCCGCCCATTACCGAGGACACGCCAGTCGACCAACTACGGTAAGTCGATCTTGGCGGTGTAACGGAAGTGGGTAGCGCACTGACTCTCGTGCGGTTCGTAATCTAACTAAGAGAAAGAGAGAGTCAGAAAGAGAGAGAGAGCACGAAAGCAAATGCCTTTAATTAAACTATCTGGTTATTGTTGCTCGCTCGCTTCGCGAGCTCGCGGGTAGGACTGCTCTTACAAAAGGGTTAGTGGTACGCATTGCTAGTGGGGCATACAGATCATAATGGTTTTTTTATTTATTGTGTGTGTGACTCTCCACGAGTCACACAAAGAACTTCCCGATTCGTTAGTTGTAAGCGGTAACATTAGCATTAGTTGCATAATTAAAAACAAAAATTTTTTTTAACTTAAAAAAAAATTCTTTTTAATAAAAATGAAATATATATAATTACGTTTGTTTATTCGGTGGAAAATTTCCATCCTCTCGTATAAACTGCATTCTTGAATGAACTTCTTTCGAAAAAAACTAAAAAAACTAAAAAATCTAAAAAACTTGACCAATATGGACCAAAATCTAATCAGCTCTAAGTTACGACGGGGCACATCGATTGCATCATACATCATTCAGATCGCATTGTTACTTTTTCAGAAAACGTTAACGAAAAATTGGATAACATAAAAACGGCCATACGCACGCACGCACGCACGCACGCACGCACGCACACACGCACACACCCACCCACCCATACACACACACTAACAATTTGATAAAAATAGTGTAAAATGACTTCAATAACCATGAAACGTGAAGATCTGCTAAAAAATCGATTTTCGATTTTCGGGGTAATTACAGTAACTTCCCTATGAATCGGGAAGTTAATAATGAACGATCATAATTTGCGACACAAAGAAGGAGAGTATATGGAAAAGGCTGTGAACTATGCCTCTTTCTTTCCCATACGCTCTCCTTCTTTGTGTCGCAAAGTTTGATCGTTCATTAATGTTTTTCTATGATTTTCTATGATTCTACAGTAATTTCTCAATCGTAGTCCTCGGTCGCCTCTGCAATCGTAGTCCAGTGCCTACCCATTCCACCGCCTGTCAACGCTGCGCCGGGCAGCAGGACGGCGATGTTTGATGTCGGCTCGGGTATATCGGTGTGAACACCACTACATTGACTCGAGTGAATGGAATTTTCAAATTACTTAATTTTCATTATTTTTTTATGAGATTTTACTGGCTTATTCCTGGCATTTTTCTGATTAAAATCATACCAAACACGATATAATTTGGCCAATATTTAGTGGTTTAATCGACGATGAAAGTTTTACTTACAAGGAAGGACAACGTGTTTGATCTATGCCGACGATGGCGACTCTTCGCGTCTCTTTTTTTCCAACACGCTCTTCTTCATTGCGTTCGAAACTTTCATTGTCGATTAAACCACTAAATATTGGCCAAATTATATCGTGTTTGGTATGATTTTAATCAGAGAAATGCTACGAATATGTTGGTGAAAGTTCCATAATGATATCATCGAAAATAAAGAAGCTAAGGTCTTGGTGTTTTATTGTGATGACACACGGGCCTTTAAACTGTGCCGGCGACGGGGACACGCTTCGGCCACGCGATCCTATTTCATTCTGTCCTTCTCTACGTTCGGCTTGTCGTTTGAAGTCTCAGCGCGGTAGGGTAGACGCAGTCATAAATCAAAAAATAGCCACCCTACTTGATCGTAGTCCGTTCATAACAGGGGTGTTGGGACTACGATTGAGAAATTACTGTATCATTAAAACAATTGGCTTGTGATAGCTAAAATGTGATATAAATATTCTTGATTCAATTTTGAAATGTCTTGCAAATACTGCATCGAGAGTTGTTCCTGATCTTGTTGTCGCTTCATTAGGATTATTTACCATCTCCAATCTTAATTTACTTCTAAACATTACTAGTCTGCAAGAAGTTTCACTTGTGTCGCGCGTGGTTTTCGACGCGTATGTGTGTTTCGCGGTGACTCGTAGCTTTCGCGCGAGGACGACACTTGGTCGTCTCGTCCTCGGATCTCCTTTGCTCGCGTCGCGTTCGACAACGTTTTAAACCGTTATACTCTGTACTGCGGCTGACGATTAGGCAGTGGGATCCGTCTCGCCCGCGGACGTGCCGTGTCTACGTGCCCTTCGTGCCCGTACAACCGCGGATTGTTCATCTCTTCAAAGGGCCTAGCCGATTAAGGTGATAAAAACTGCCCTTAGAGCTTTTTCAATGGCTCTTGAACCATTCGAAAGCTAACCAAGAAAAACCCCTCTGAGTGAAATTTCAGCCCGCTAGCTTGCCCGTAAGAGTAGTTACAGTAATGTCGCGGTCGTTGCCGCAGGAGCTGTTCTCTGGGGCGACAACTTCCAAGACAACTTTTCGTCTTTTGATTTATGACTGGCCTCTACAGTCTACCGCGCCGAGACATCAATCGAAAGCCGAACGTAGAGAAGGACAGAATGATCGCGTGGCCGAGCGTGTCGCCGTCGCCGGCACAGTTCAAAGGCCCGCGTGTTCTCACAATGTAATGCCAATTAAAAATGCTTTATTCTCTATTTTTTTTAAATAAGATTTTACTGGCATATTCCTGGCATTTTTCTGATTATAACAAGACCAAACACGGTATAATTTGGCCCATCGGTAATGTCTTGAAAGTTGTCGGAGGGCTGTACGCGAAAGTTGCCGTAGTGCCTACAAGTCAATTTTCTACTCAATATTCATTATTTTTTAATGAGATTTTACTCATGAGTAAACAATACAATTTTTCTCATTAAAAAATAATGAATATTGAGTAGAAAATTGACTAGTAGGCACTACGGCAACTTTCGCGTACAGCCCTCCGACAACTTTCAAGACATTACCGATGGGCCAAATTATACCGTGTTTGGTCTTGTTATAATCAGAAAAATGCCAGGAATATGCCAGTAAAATCTTATTTAAAAAAAATAGAGAATAAAGCATTTTTAATTGGCATTACATTGTGAGAACACGCGGGCCTTTGAACTGTGCCGGCGACGGCGACACGCTCGGCCACGCGATCATTCTGTCCTTCTCTACGTTCGGCTTTCGATTGATGTCTCGGCGCGGTAGACTGTAGAGGCCAGTCATAAATCAAAAGACGAAAAGTTGTCTTGGAAGTTGTCGCCCCAGAGAACAGCTCCTGCGGCAACGACCGCGACATTACTGTACCTGTCAAACGCACTTGAAATCGAGTAACGTTAAGGTCGATTTATACTATCCGCACAGACAAAGAATTAATCGGCATTAGCACTATTCCGATACAGACAGTAATATTTATATTATACATTCGTAGAACGGTCAGCATCCAATCAGTCAATTAACAGAAGGCGACTCGTGTAAAGAGAGTAAAAATGTTTCCTCATTTAACTGTAAAAGATTCGATATCTATGTTATTAGATACAGGCAAAGCTGAGAAAGGAAAGAGGTGTCGCCGTTTTGGTATGCACACGTGTTTAAGAAAAAGCAAAAATGAAGGAGAATATTGGAGACTCTACAAAAAATTAACAGATGACAAAAAAAATATTTTTGGATACATATTTTAGAATGTTACAATATATCTTCAATATTCTTTTGAGAAAACGAAAATATACTTCCACGAAAAGAACACGCACCTCAAGAAAGCAACTGGTCCAAAAGAAAATTTGCACCGCACGGGCACGTGCCGAACCCGTTCCAAAAGTATTCTTCGCAAGAATGTCGGACGTGTATAACATTTAAACGATTGAACTCTGTACACTGAAACTTCAATTTCTCGCACTAGAATTTAAAGTTTTATGATTTGTTCGTCGAATTGTGTAATATTACATTCAGAAAAGTTTAAAATTTTTGGTCCCCTTTATTAAAAGTTCAGCCCAAAATTAATCAAATTCTGATTGTACCATAAAAAATTCCATGCTAAATTCCACATAAAAGATGCGATTTTTGCTGTCCGGATTTCTTGACTGTTATGCAAATACAAATTTTATACAAAAGAACTCGCTTGGAGAATACGAGAACGAAAATGATGATTCTATGAAGTCAGGAGACTGACGAAAATATTCCAATTATAGAAGAAATAGGCGACGATACAATAATTCAAAGTATAATAAATACACAAAGATACAACAAAATACAACAAAGAGAGATGATGAAGAAGACACTTCCAATAACATAATTTGGTATGAAGCTGGTGTAGCATCAAATAAACTCATAACATTTGCAGAGCGTAGTAAACACAGTGTTTCTGCGAAAGGAATTCTTCAATAAAAAATAAAAAATTATGAAACAAGCAGATATAAGTACTATACTGTACCCATTATACAATACTGTACTGCATAAACAGATATTTATGTGATACATGTAGGTATTACTGTTTGTTAAGGTTTTACATAATTATCTCTGCTTCAAATTGTCACAATGTGACAAACCAAACGGTTCTTTGGTTAGTATCATTAACAATATAGCTCTAACTTCTCTCACGCGCTAAATATGTTAACAACAGTATTTAAAAGTCACAGTCATATTTTTGTGATATTTGGAGATAATTAATGTTTTTCGAATGGAATGGCTTATTACACTACCGTAGCATGGAAATCAATTAAAAAACGCACTCAACCATATGAATGGTTGAATACATATGTAGAGGGTGTTTCAAAATTATATGTCGTGACTACCCTAACGCTATTCTCTATATCTGGATGGGTGAAGATTTTGTAGGGACCAGTCGAGGAAACTCGAAGTCCTTTAAAATAAGCAAGCGTTAATAATCAGCAGAACACGATTTATGGTGTGCGTGACCAGACAAAGCTATTTTTGAGAGAACTGTTTAGTTTCAGAGTTTGCCAAGGTTTTAGCTTTCGTTAGTCACAGTCTCAATAGCGCATACGGATACCATAAATCGTGGAGAACCGAAGGACCTTTCGACGAAAGGACAGCGGACGCCCGCGTCCGGAAAGCCCCACGTGCGTAAGGTCTGGAGGAAACCAGCATAGTTGGAATGAATTTTTCCTTTTCCCCCAAAAACGAAGTTGGGATAAAAAGACGAGACGACTCGGACTCGTGGTCAGTTGTCTTAGAAGAGTCGCTCGCAAATTTGTAAACTTGCTATACAAGAGTAAAAATAAATAGAGTACAACGAAACATATCATGTTATTAAGAACCACGCTACAATTTGTTAAAAGACAGTTGCCGCAAAATTGTCCTTGACCTTGAATTTCAAAATCAAATTTTGTTATTATTGCATTGTATTCTACGTATCATGGGGACAAAAGTGTGAAAGGAACCATGAGTCAAAACTCAAACGTTTCGTCAGAAATTGATGCAGAAGATTTTACGGCGGCACAGCGCGGCAGCGACGCGCTATGGGCTAAACCGACGAATTCTGTGTCAAAATCAAAGTACTTTCGATAGAAATGAGATATAGCGATTAAATTTTTTTTAAATTAAAGTTGAAATATTGAAGAATATGGGAAAAATAGGGAGATTGTGGTACGAATGTTTTCTAACCTTGAAAAAATAAAAGTTTAACTGTTTAATAATAATTCAATTTTTTTAAAAATCCTGAGGTCGTAGAAAATTTTGAAGCCAGGTTTGAAATCAGCGTAAAAAATCCACAGGAAATGATATACAGCATGTTCTAAAAAAATGTTTCCGCTCGTGGTATTGAAAAAACCACAATTTTCTTTAGATTGTGCAAGTTTAACGAATTTTTTCAAGGTTAAAAAGTGTTCGTATCCCAATCTCCATAATTATTTCATATTTTACTAAGTTTCAACTTTCATAATAAAAATATTTCATCGCTCTATCTCATTTCTATCGAAAGTACTTTGATTTTGACACATAATTCGTCGGTTTAGCCCATAGTGCGCCGCACAGTGGGTAAACTTGATCTAACTCGATTCAAAAAGGAATAACTTTCGATAGAAATGAGATAGAGGGCTGAAATTTTTTTTACATACAGCTGAAACTTTACAGAATATAGGAAAATAGGGAGATTATGGTACGAATGTTTTTTAACCTCGAAAAAATTCGTCAAAGTTGCGCAATTTCGAGAAAATTGTGGTTTTTAAAATACCACGCGCGACAAAAATTTTTTTGGAACATGCTCTACATCATTTCGCGTAGATTTTTTCACGCTGATTTCAAATGTAGTCTCAAAATTTTTCTATGACCTCAGAATTTTCCAAAATGTCGTATTATTGTTAAACAGTTAAACTTTTATTTTTTCAAGGTTAAAAAACATTCGTACCATAATCTCATTATTTTTCCCGTATTCTACAATGTTTCAGCTTTAATTTACAAAAAATTTCATTGCTCTATCTCATTTCTATCGAAAGTTCTTTGATTTTTATACAGATTTCATCGGTTTGTCCCATAGCGTGGCGTTAGCATTACCCTAGACGTCACCTTGGGACAAACCGACGAAATCTGTGTAAAAATTATAGAACTTTCGATAGAAATGAGATAGAACGATGAAATTTTTTATAAATTAAAGCTGCAACATTGTAGAATATGTGAAAAATAATGAGATTATGGTACGAATGTTTTCTAATCTTGAAAAAATAAAAGTTTAACTGTTTAACAATAATCCGATATTTTGGAAAATTCTGAGGTCGTAGAAAATTTTGAGACCAGATTTGAAATCAGCGTGAGAAAATCTACGCGAAATGCTGTAGAGCATGTTCCAAAAAAATTTTTGCCGCGCGTGGTATTTTAAAAACCACAATTTTCTCGAAATTGCGCAACTTTGACGAATTTTTTCGAGGTTAAAAAACATTCGTACCATAATCTCCCTATTTTTCCCATATTCTGTGAAGTTTCAGCTGTATGTAAAAAAAATGTCAGTCCTCTATCCCATTTCTATCGAAAGTTATTCCTTTTTGAATCGTATTTTGTCAAGTTTACCCACTGTGCGCCGCCTCGGTGGGCAACATTGTTGCCGATCAAAGGATTCGATCCCGTCGTCGTAAAGCGACAGCCCCCAAAGACACCGAAAATATCATTTGGAGATTTGCCGATTTCGGTAACTGAAAAGTAATGTAAGAGCGAGCATCGAATACAGGTAAAATTATAAAGCGTTACAGACGAATATCTCCAATAATATTGATTATACGCAAAAATGTTTCAGATGAAAGTAGTTCAATGCCGAAGGGAGCATCATGTGGTTGGACTTTTATTGTTCCCGAAGGACACTCCAAAGTGAGGTGAAAGTCAATTTCCTTTTTTTTAATTGAATGTCCTATTCGTTATACCATAAATCGATAGGCTATTAAATTTTAAGTATAAAAGTGTTGACTTTCATATGTCCTAAACTAAATAGTTAACGAGATATTATCGAAATAGTTTTCTTTCCTTTTTGGATCAACAAATCTCCACCGATTCAGAGACAGAGAATCGCGCTAAGGTAGTCACGACAAATAGTTTTTAAAAACACCCTGTACATATGGTTGAATATTATGAATGTTACTCTGAAAACAAACAGTACAGGAAAGCCTAGAAAAAATGTTGCTTTTATTGGTATATGTTGGAATTAGTGTAAGTGTAAGGTAAAACGCGAGCGAACGCAAGCGAACGCGAGCGAACGCGAGCGAACGCGAGCGGACGCGAGCGGGCGCGAGCGAATACGAGCGAAACCGAAATGTGTTTACGGACAACACGAACGTTAGTTCCTTGTGAAGTCCTTGCGAATATCAGTCGCGTTTAGCCGCAATAAATATCTTATAAGCCGTTATTACAGAGCACACTTGGGTATTGTTCAATCAAATCCACCTGTCCACTGATATGAAGGTTCTACAGTATATGAAGTTTTTAAAAATATAATAACTTCTTTCTCATGAGTTTTTAGTATAATATAATTATAAAGAACGAGATTGCATTTCCCATGCAGTATCATATTATATAAACAATGGATAGATATATTAGTAATAACCAGACTTTTGTAAAAAATACTGTACAAGTGTGAAAAAAATTATAATATATTGACCAACACAAATCACAAACAAAATTCAGTTTCATTATTGTTGTGTGAAAAGAATAATAGTATACAAGTGCCTAATAATGTATAATGTACATACATATATAAAATATTAGCCGTCGTTATCTTGTAGTTTTAAAGACACAAACAATTAAAGTTATGTAGGTATCTACTACTGTATTATGAATATAAGCTCCTGTTATCAGGAGGATATGATGGCCTTGTGCAATGCTATTTTTACCCCATAGTACACAAATGGCGACTATAAAATGCCGCTAAAAATTGCCACACTATTATTTCTAACAATTGTTACACCATTATGTCTGCATCTAACAATAAGAAATTCATAACAATTTCAATGTTGTTTGCTCTAAGTACGAGTAAATAGTAATAGTAATACAATGGAAATATTCTAGGTCTCGGTCAGAAGAAGTACCTTGGGGTTTTGGAATTAAAACAGCTTCAAACGCAAAGAGTTCTTAACATGCAGAAAAAATGCTGTTGCTATGACCTATTGTTGCAGTGCTCTTGCTGTAACAAGATGGTTTGTTATACACTGTGCAATAGGGTGGAACGAAAAAATCAAAATTGTACGATTATTATATGTAATAGTGAAATAAAGTTCCCTTTTATCTTTCCAATGAAGTTTGCACAAGTTAGGACGTGTCAGATAAATTTTTAAGGTGCTGCAAGAGCTTTGAAATTTTAATTACATGTTTTCTTAGAAGCACTTAGAATTCTAATTGTACATATACGATATTTATTCAAATCTATGCATTTACTTTAAATTCCTTTTTGGTTTCAAAAGAAGACTTAGATTTATGCGATTCAATTCTAATTATAAATTCACCTGTTGCAGTTCTTCCGCAGATAGCAAGTGAAGCTTCAGTTGTCAAACTTAATCATTGTGTAGAACTTCTTGTCATTAATTCTAAATCAATTCGAGGATGCCTACCCAAGATGCTAAATGTATTAAAAGATTTAACTACTGATCAAAGGTAGCTTTTAGCACAGAGGATCCCAGGTATACTTTCTCATTCACAATGGCTCACAACTACAAATCGCATTCTTCGATTCTACATTGGCAATGAATATCCTTCAACAAAATTTATACATTTTAACTGAATATATAATAAAAATTTACACTCCACTTTGGTTCAATATCAAACTCAAACCATATTGTATTTATAGTTCTCAGCACCTGTGGCAATTGTTTCAATTGTCACAATACCTTCCAGTGCATCTACTGAGCGTTATTAATCCAGTAATTAAAGAAATGGCTATTTTGCTGCTCTTGAGAGTCTACTCTTTGGACTATTTACAGATAAACGAAAAAATATTCAAAAAATTGGAACTTAGTAGAATTTTTAAAGCAACTCCCGTTTGCACAGAGGTGATGCACAGATTTTAATAAATATCGTATATGTACAATTACAATTCTAAGAGCTTGTAATTTATTTATATATTGTATATAATTCTTATATTTGTTAAATAATTCTTTTTCTAACTTTGAGTATATTGTTTATTACATCTTCACTCTTGAATTGCTAATTTATAATATCCTACAATGAATAAATACAATCCTCACAATCTCACACAGTCCACACAATCCTCACAGTAAGAAACGTGTGTTTCTTAAAAACAAATGCTAAGCTACTGAAAAAATCAAGTAATATTCGTAAAATCAATAAAAATAGTTTGACTAGCTTGCAGCACCTTAAACAATTAACTAATTGTATTCAAATTTTAACAGCTTACATATTGCTATAGTAGTAATAACAACTAGTAGTAGTAACAACTTCTGCTTGCTATTAGAACTCGACAATAAAAAAACATTTTTCGTATCTATGTTTCATTCCGCCCTACTGTACATAGGCTTTAACGAATTGGTTATGCACCCATGAATACATTCCATTATGATAATTGGCGTTTATTACGTAGAGCAGTCTTATTTTTTAGGGTATTTTGCTTAGGATATTTAACAGGTACAGAATAATACACTATAATATAAAAAATAATTTACAATTTCAAATTATTTTCCGAAAAAATTAAAAAGAAGTTTAATAGACATTAGTTATTATTTATTATGTTACACGTTATAGAATTGCCAAAAAAAAGGTTACTAGACAGGAATTGAACCTTGAACTGCTTTTCAATTAATTGAAAACTGAATTTCGGTTCTTTTCTATAACATATATTCATAATTGAACATTGAGAAGTATGAAACATTAAATGCTTATATCTTTAAAATTTACCAAGTAACCAAGTGACAAATATTTCACATACATTATACGTCATTAATTATTATTATCCTACAAAAACATGTTAAAGTCAGTGTTAAACAGTTGAGATTTTTCCCTTGTTAGACATAATTGAATTTAATTAAAAAATATATACATATCCTCCCAGAAAAAAGAGACTGACTTAATGATTTCTCTGACGGGAGGACCAAATAGTCAGAGCAAAAGCTTTTCAGTTATTTTTCCCTAAATGATTTAAAGCACATCTATGGATATTAAAGAACACAGAATATATTAAAGCTGAGTTGACATCTGCCCAATATATGATCCAAATATTTGGATTTCTCAATTGGAAGATATTTTTCTTTCATTATCGCTATCCTCATTCACCGTGTTACGTGTCAAACGACCATGAGTAAGATCATGTCGCCAGGCTGGCGACGACAACTTCTACGACACTCTGAAAATGTCGACACTATGGTGGCATCAATCGCAAAGGGTTAAAGAAGTTTTAAAAGTTAATGATAATTGAAATATGTACAGGGTGTCGTGCTTAAGCGAGTACAGCAGGATATCTCGGAGAGCATTGTCGTTATCAAAAAAGTGTTCATACAAAAGTTGTTTGGTATAACGGACAAAGTTATTTATGTTTAATTATTTTTATTTAATTATTATACTGTTCCCTTTAGCTCTGTTAGTATGCTACTTTAGTTCTTTTCGTTTAGTATGACTGTTTTGTTTAATTCTTTTAGTGTGTTGTGTGCCTGTTTAATAAATTCAAATGTCTCTAACTGTTAAACAGAAGGTAGAATTAGTTCTTCAAGAGAGTGATGGATACATATCATACAGTCAAATCAGTGGTAAATTCCTCTAGCATTCAGATCAACATCAGAGAACAATATTGGATCAATACAAATGTGTATTTTCAATGATGGTGGACACGTAGAAGCATGAAAAATTATTTAACTAGTAAGTCATAATTATAATTGATAATTTATGGCATCGACAATAGTCCTCAAACTGTGTTTATAATATCATAATTGCAGTAACTTGATACGGATGCAACCGACTGTTGGCTGTTGGCCATCGACCTAAGCAGGATATAAATATAAGCTAATAATGTATCTCTATCAAAATGAGAATAATATGAGAATATTGCATCTCTTTGGATTTGTACTAAATCTTAGTGCCTACTATTATTTCCTGAAGAAAAAAATATAATATTCCATTTAAGAAACATAGATTTGTCTTCAGATCTCCTTCACTATTCCACCCACAAGAAAACAATTAATACTACGCAATGTAGCCCATCATACCAAACAATTTTTGTACAAACAGTTTTCTGATAACAACAACACTTCCAAGATATCCTGCTGTACTCACTTAAACAAGACACTCTGCATATAAATTTGTACATGATATTAATTAAACTATCTGAATCAAATTTGCCTCATCTAAAATGTAATCAAACATTAACCTAAACACTATAAACATACTTTATATTCACATTAACATTTAATAGCTTTATTATGGTTTTTAAATTGATATTAAATTTAGATGCATCTAATTGTAGTTTAAAAATCACACAATTTGTAACTTCCAATCATGTGTATATTATAGTTAGGATAGTGTTAACTAGACCCATTATTGTATGTGGCCTATACTTAGGCTTATATCTGTGGTTGCAAGGAAGAACGTTGCATGTCACAATTTCATAAAATTTGAGTTGAATTTACCTGAAAAAAGTCATGAAAACAAATTCGAAAGGCTCGAAAGAATAATGCAGTTTGACCGATGTTCTATGGCGAAGATTAGTGATTAGTGATCAAAACATTAAACGGCAATATCTCGAAAGTGAAAGTATGTGACATGGGACATTTTCTAATCAAATATGTTTCCTCTGTATCACTGATGACATTATGGTGCAACAAAGTTAAAATTGAATTGTGTTCAAATATTAAATCTACTTACTATATAACAATAAACATTTGGAGGGATCAGAAGCCAATAAGTATAAGTCTTTGAGCATGAAAACAGAAATAATTAGGTCTAGATTAGTACTATATCAATGCATACACACAAAGATTTTGAAGAATATATTTATTAGCAGATAATAAAACAGAATAGCTATTGGCCAAATAAAAAACATGAACTAAAATATTATAACGTGTTTTATGTTTCTACGTTATCTTTGAAATACACAGTAATAAATATGCATATACAGCTATAGCACAGTTAGCTAAGCATTATTTTGTTTAAATGAATTTTGTTCTTTATCAGTTAAATATTTCTAATCATTATCAAGAGAAGGTACATTTTCCAATGGTAGAAAGAATGTATTTTCATTTATATTACTCGCAGTGTATAGCGAACAATATATAATTATACTAATTACTTATTACGTTACAAATACAGCATATTTCTTAAACAATAAAGGAAACAAAGAAGTAACTTTCACCGATTATCCCCTGAATAATTTTGTTAGCTATTTAGTGGTCAACATATGTATAACCTCTATAGTCTGTTTACATTGAAAATATTGATAGCAACTGAAAGTGTTGATTATACTAAAGAAATTTACAAGCTGCGTATATTATTTTCAAAGAAATTTGGACTTACATTTATTGATTTCTGAGCCCATTTATCAGTGATTATTATAAATGTCTAATATTTTTACAAATTTTAAATTTACTTTTTTTCATAGTTACGAGAAAGATATAAGAAAAAGCATTATTATTCATAAATAATAAAAGAAAATATATTACATTTATTGTTCTAAATGGATAAACGAATACAACGGTTTAATAAACAATTGTTTTATTACCTCATCTTTTGCACAAGCCATGTTATTGCGGACGTGTTTATTTACATATCAACTATCACTATCTTCAACGAGAAAAGGGCATTACTACACTATAAGTATTATTACTGCGTACAATTGTTCAAAGGTCGTACATCACTTATTGCTTTCAGTTGAATTGTTTGCTTATTTCTTCACTACAACGTAACCTTAAAATTTTAAAAACACAACACCATTAAAATTACATTTTATCTAAAATTCCATTGTTTAATAAAAAGTAATAATTATAATTACGAACTGATTAGTTTTAAGCAATGACTTCTATTCTGTAAAAGAATAATTTCAAAACAATAAACAAACAAAGGTGTATACATAACATAGAATTTAGTAACTATGTTGGAAAAATTAGATGAAATATAAATTTATAATATTTCAACTGAGGTATACTGTTTACATTTTAATCTAGCTTTAAAAACATTAATGCGTAAATAAAAGTTATATTCCCTACTTCTGCTTCAGTACACGCTCTAGGAAATATTATTCCCATTTACATATATCAGAGAGTAAATGAGAGTGCTCACGCCCGGGATTTGCCCGTGCCACTTTTGGCTGCACATCGAGTTTAGTCCGGATCAGCTCCTACATCGACTTTTCTAGCTCGGACAAGAACCTACATCGACTTTTTGTTTCTGGCAAGAGCCCACAGCGAGTCGCTGTCAGCAACTCTCACATTGAACAAGATCCTACATCATCTTTGACCATCATCAGAACGTTTAGTTTATATTGTTTGCTTCGTACACTGATATATATACCAGAGAGTATATGAGAGTGCTCACGCCCGGGTTTTGCCCGTGCCCATTATAGTGCTGCCCCCTAGTCTTAGTGCTTAGCCCAGGGGGAGAAAACTCTTATGTACGACCTTGGACTGCTTATTTAACTAAAGGGTACTTGCCTAGATGGCGCCACGATCACAGCACATCACGTGATTAAATGTGATTGGACATGACATGACCGAGTTCCCTGGCGCTATTGGGCGCAATTTGGCGCTAATATTTGACTATTGCCGCCAAAATTAACCGTCAACTGTCAATCACTGTCTCTATCAGTTACCGTCCATGCTGTGCCAATATATTGTTCAATATTGTTCAATATATTGAGTGATTGTGTAGACAGTTGTGAGAGTGTGGACTGTGGACAACTACGGCTGTATTGACGAAGCTTTTTTAATATTATTTTAAATTATAAATTAAAAATTTGAATTATAAGCTCCAAAGAAAGAAGTTTGCTCAGTGTCAAATCAATTTTAGAAGTAATTTTTTAAAATTGAGCGACACTTAGCACTCATTTTGGAGCTTATTTTTCGAATTTTGTGCATAAATTATAAAATTTTTTAAGTTTGTTTTCAGAATAGCAGATAGTGAGGAGCAACGGAGTGCAGCAGCAAGAAGAAAAAGTGAAACAAGTGTATAAACACATTTAAGTGCACAAAAGACATAAAGTGCAGAACATTTGGACATTAAAACTGGTAGAACAAAATGGTGAAGTCTTGTTGTGTTCCCCAGTGTTCGTCGGGTGTGACCATCCGAGCGCATTACTTTCCCAAGGATGTGAAGCAATCAGATTCTTGGGCTAGTAAAATTCAGTGTCCTGTGATTCATAAATTAACAAGCACTGAAAGGCGCAAGTACAGGGTGTGTCGCAAGCACTTCGAAGCAACTTCCTACCTGTGCTTTGCCCAGCGAAGCAAATTAAAAAATGATGCAATTCCAACTTTGCATTTGCCAGTGCAAAGCTATGAAACGGAATATGCACATGAAGATATGGAAGCAGAAGAATGTCCAGCCTCTGCTACACCGGTGGGAAATGAAGACGGTCCAAGTACATCAACGGGACAGTGTTCAATGCTACAGGAGAGCCGAAGTGTAATGCTGCGGGAAAACGTTAAAAAGTGTCAATTGGCCCCAAAAGCAGCTAAATTGTACAGCGTTATTAATTATTAATTATGTATTATTATGTATTATTGTATACACATTATTGTATGATGTATGATGCATGATGTATGATGTATGGTGCATGATTTATGATGTATGATGTATGATGCATGGTGTATGATGTATTATGATTTATGTATTATTATGTATTACTATGTATCATTATGTATTATTATGCATTATGTATTATTATGTACATCATATACGTATATACATATAATAAAAAATTTTTTAAATAAAATATTTGTTCAAAATATATTATATCCTTTTATTTCGAATTTTAAAGCAAGCGGTATAGAATCGTATAGCTATATATATATATATATACATATATATATAGGTTTTAGTTTGAGGGTACTTGCGTAGATGGCACCGCTGAAGTCCATGGTCCACATATTATACATGGGAGTTTACCCTCCCTGGCTTAGCCTGGATCAGCTCCTACATCGACTTTTCTACCCCGGACAAGAACCTACATCGACTTTTTGTTTCTGGCAAGAGCCCACAGCGAGTCGCTGTCAGCAACTCTCACATTGAACAAGATCTTTGACCATCATCAGAACGTTTAGTTTATATTGTTGGCTTCGCAGCACCCGTATTATATTCCCTTTCTATAAAACAATTTTAACCTAAATGTTTTTTTCCAACTTTCATCTCTCTCTCTCTCTCTCTCTCTCTTTCATGAAATGAAGGAAATATTCTGTATTAAATTATTTATGCAGTTATCTGCAAAAAATAATTATTCAATTAGGGTCAAATAAAAGGAACAATTACAGAAGTAGACACGTTATACGGAATAAATAATTTTATTTAAACAAGAAAGATCAGGCAACATTTTAGATCGACTTCCAACAAATTAGAAAATGTATAAGGTACTATTTAGTAATTATTGATAGGAATCCAATAACAATTAACTAGGCGAATGCCGATGAAGTATAAACCTTTTGGCAGGCAGCTATGACAGCGATGACTATGCAAATAGGAAAATGCATTTTATTATTCACTTTGAAGGTTTTTTTACTTTATTTAAATATAATCTATTTAAATCTACTAACAAAACACGGATTATTAAGTTTGTTTAAACAATTTTATATGCCCAAAAAATTCGGTTTATAAATTGTTTATGGACATTTATACTTTGTTTAAAACATTGTATTTGTTTAAATAATTTAATTTACAACCATTAGACGCAGCTCGAAAATCTATCGAGTTTGGTCTCATTCTAATCAGAAGAACGCCGCGAAATCTGCTCACATGACTCCGTGAAATAATTATGTGAAATAACAAAGTCCAGCAATTGCATTTTTGCCGTCTCATACTGATATACCTGGCTGGCTGTAGAGTTGCCCGGCCGTGTTTATTGCACCTCTTGGCCGCGGCCACAAAGCCATTGTTGCCTAGGCACCTCGTCGCCCCAGTAGAAAATAAGGAAAAGGATCTTCTAGAAGTCTACGGATCCTTTCGCGAGTATATTCACGATTACAACTACCAAGCGCAGCTCGAAAGTCTATCGAGTTTGGTCTCATTCTAATCAGAAGAACGCCGCGAAATCTGCTCACATGACTCCGTGAAATAATTATGTGAAATAACAAAATCCAGCAATTGCATTTTTGCCAACTCGTACCGATATACCTGACTGACCGTCGGGTTGCTCGGTCGTGTTTATTGCACCACTTGGCCGCGGCCACAGAGCGGTCAGAGCCGAGCTTGAGAGGTTTCGGTCGTCGAGAAATGTAAACATAGCTAATCCAAATTTCCAACTTCCTTATTTTTCATTATTTTTTTAGGAGACTGCGATTACCATATTTGTGGAATTTTTCTAATGCAAAATGATACCAAACATGATATAATTCCGATGATATTTAGTTGTGTAATAGACAATCAAAGTTTCGGGCGCAAGGAAGGACAGTTGCCGGCGAGCCATTGAAATGTGCTGGCGACTAGGACTCTCTGCGTTTCTTTCTTTCCCATACGCTATCCTTGCTCGCGCCCGAAACTTTAACTGTCTATTACACAAGTAAATATCATCGGAAATATATCATGTTTGGTATCATTTTGCATTAGAAAAATGCCACAAATATGGTAATCGCAGTCTCCTAAAAAAATAATGAAAAATAAGGAAGTTGGAAATTTGGATTAGCTATGTTTACATTTCTCGACGACCGAGACCTCTCAAGTTCGACTCTGACCGCTCCGTGGCCGCGGCCAAGTGGTGCAATAAACACGACCGGGCAACCCGACGGTCAGTCAGGTATATCGGTACGAGTTGGCAAAAATGCAATTGCTGGACTTTGTTATTTCACATAATTATTTCACGGAGTCATGTCAGCAGATTTCGCGGCGTTCTTCTGATTAGAATGAGACCAAACTCGATAGACTTTCGAGCTGCGCATGGTTGTTGTAATCGTGAATGTACTCGCGAAAGGATCCGTAGACTTCTAGAAGATCCTTTTCCTTATTTTCTACTGGGGCGACGAGGTGCCTAGGCGACAATGGCTTTGTGGCCGCGGCCAAGTGGTGCAATAAACACGGCCGGGCAACTCTACAGCCAGCCAGGTATATCAGTATGAGACGGCCAAAATGCAATTGCTGGACTTTGTTATTTCACATAATAATTTCACGGAATCATGTCAGCAGATTTCGCGGCGTTCTTCTGATTAGAATGAGACCAAACTCGATAGATTTTCGAGCTGCGTCTAATGGTTGTAAATTAAATTATTTAAACAAATACAATGTTTTAAACAAAGTATAAATGTCCATAAACAATTTATAAACCGAATTTTCTGGGCATATAAAATTGTTTAAACAAACATAAATAATCTGTGTTATTTTTTAAATATATTATATTTAAATAAGGTAAAAAAAACCTTCAAAGTGAATAATAAAATGCATTTTCCTACATGCATAGTCGTCGCTGTCATAGCTGCCTGCCAAAAGGTTAATACTTTTGGCCTAGTTAATTGTTATTGGATTCCTATCAATAATTACTAAATAGTACCTTATACATTTTATAATTTGTTGGAAGTCGATCTAAAATGTTGTCTGATCTTTCTTGTTTAAATATAATTATTCATTCCGTATAACCTGTCTACTTCTGTAATTGTTCCTTTTATTTGACCCTAATTGAATAATTATTTTTTGCAGATAACTGCATAAATAATTTAATACAAAATATTTCCTTCATTTCATTAAAGAGAGAGAGAGAGAGAAACGAAAATCGGAAAAAACATTTAGGTTAAAATGATAGGAAGGGAACATAATACGGGTGCTGCGAAGCAAATGGAAGCAAACAATATACACTGAACGTTCTGATCATGGCCAAAGTTGATGTAGAATCTCGTCCGGTGTGAGAGTAGCTGACAGCGACTAACAGCGACTCGCTGTGGGCTCTTGTCAGAAACAAAAAGTCGATGTAGGTTCTTGTCCGAGCTAGAAAAGTCGATGTAGGAGCTGATCCGGACTAAACTCGATTGGCAGCCAAAAGTGGCACGGGCAAATCCCGGGCGTGAGCACTCTCATATACTCTCTGTATATACTATGGATGCGGTATCCGAAATTTTCCATGTCACAAATTGAAAGTCCTTACTTCTATAAATCTATGGCAGAATTAGATGCCAGCGCCTCTAGGGAGAAACCGCTGTACTGTATCCCCCGTACTCCTCTTCACCACCGTGATCCTCTGTACTTTGCCACGTGCTTTTTGGTGCGTTTGACGAGCGTATATTCATTGTTTGTTCTGAATTTTGTGGCGTTTACAACTTATCAGGTATGTTACTATCTTTATGATTTAATATTAGTAAGCAGAAAATAATGGAACACAAAGCATTACAAGTAGTCTAGCATTTATGTGATTTTGATTATACTCCGTTTTATTACAGTATAACGATGGGTAAATGCGTCTATTGCGGAAATATGAGCAGCAACCAAAAAAAGGCAACTTTGCACAGGTTTGTACAGATAATATAATTTATTTTAAATTTTCAGTAGTACTAATTTTTTTGTTTTAATTCTCATATGATAAAACACAGATTTCCACGAGATTCAGCACAGTGCAAACAGTGGCTCAAAATAATAGGTTGGGAAAATTGGATGCCTACAAAGAATAGTTTGTTGTGTTCAGATCACTTTTCTGAAGACTGTTTCAAATGTAAATCACAACAGGAAATTTAAAACCGAAATCTCTACCAACTATTTCAACACACCAGGAAGTGTTTCAAGAGCATACCAACATTTTGGTAGAAAGTAATCATGGAAGTAAGTAACTGTGTCTTAATTGATTTATAATATATTAATGTAATTAAATGTAATAAAAAAAAATATATTAAATGAGTGTATGTACTTTGATTTCAGATATTAATGAATCTATTGCAACAATTGCAGAAGTCCCAGAAGTCCCCATATACATGTAGATTCCATTGAATCTCCTACAACTAGCAGAGCGATTCGTATGTTCAAATAAGTTTCAATTACAGTATTTCGTTTTATCACATAATTATTTAAGTGATAAAGATGATAATTTTTTCCATAACATAAGAATTTTTGTGACAATATTTTTCATTGCAGTTGATGAAGAGTGTTATCTCCAGCCAAGTACATCAGAAATGAATTTAACTTAGTTCCAGCCCATGTCAGTACATACGAACATACGTCATGACCACCAAAATCTGAACACCCCGAGGAGTACTCTGAAAAAATTAAATAGCATCCAGAAAAGACTAAAATCTACCCAAGAAAGTAACAGGAAGTTGAAGCGACAAGTGAAACACCTAAAAGTAAAGGTACATTCCTTAAAAGAAGTAGTGAAAGGGTTGAGGGAAAAGAGATTATTGCCGGAGAATGCCTATTATAATCTTTTGGTTCTCGAAAACACTACGTTGGAGTTATTTAACCATATAATAACAAATAGAAAGAGCAAAATAAGTAGGGACAAATATCCGCCAAGCTTGCGTGTTTTTTCTCTAACGGTACACTTTTATTCTCCAAAAGCTTATTCTTATATACGCGAAACGTTTGATTTAGCTTTGCCGCATCCAGACGTCCTTAGGACTTGGTATACTAGTGTAGATGCTATACCAGGCTTTACGGAAGAATCCTTTGTTACATTAAAAGAAAAGTCTGACAAATTAAAAGCAAGCGGGGAAAAATGAATTTGTTCATTACTCCTGGACGAAGTGAGCATAAAGAAAGGCTGTCAAAGGGAGAGAGACGGAAAAATGCGTGGCCACGTTGATTGAATCTTGAATAACTGCCTTTATATTACACAATAACATTATTTTAATGTATCTAATTAACATTATTTTAATGTATTTAATTGTATTATTTTTGTATAATTATATGTAACAATTAATTATAGTAATATAACATTTCATTGTATATTAATGTGTTTCATCAGTAATAAATGTATTTCAATATCATTATGAGTTTGATTTCATATCACACCTATTTACCTTTCTCTTATGTACAACAAAAAGCAAACAAAAATGATACAAATATTTTTAATTCAATTTTGCTCTTTCTCTTCACATCATTAATCATTCTTAGTTTCTTTTATATTACATTTATTACACAAATTTCACTTCTGGTTGATTTGTTATAACTTATGATTAACTTGTGCTGTTATAACATACTATTATTTCAATCTTATAACCTTCATTTTTGAAACTTGCGCTATTTCCCTTAGTACACCGGTTTCTCCAAAGACGGCGCTGGCACTGAATTCTTAAGATGGCCCCGTTCAATTGGTGACATAAAATTTACACGGGGCTTATGGGCAAAACCGTATCCATAGTATATATATCAGTGGCTTCGTAGCACCCGTATTATATTCCCTTTCTATCAAACAATTTTTACTTAAATGTTTTTTTCCAATTTTCGTCTCTCTCTCTCTCTCTCTCTTTCTCCTTCATGAAATGAAGGAAATATTCTGTATTAAATTATTTATGCAGTTATCTGCAAAAAATAATTATTCAATTAGGGTCAAATAAAAGGAACAATTACAGAAGTAGACACGTTATGCGGAATAAATAATATTATTTAAACAAGAAAGATCAGACAACATTTTAGATCGACCTCCAACAAATTAGAAAATGTATAAGGTACTATCCCAGATAGCACAGACACGTCTCAAAGATGTTCGGAAGATGCCTGCCGCAAGACATTCAGAGATCTGAAAGATGTCGCCAACGTCGGTGGGATGTCGCTGCTAGGTCGGTGGAACGTCGTTGGAAGGTCGTTGTGACTAATCTTACCATCTTAAAGATGTCTGTCGAATGTCTGTTTGGCATCTTTCCGACATCTAAACAGACATTCGATGGACGTATTTTCGGACGTCTTTATATACCGATAAATTAGGTTAATAAAAGGCGAAAAACAGGTTTAAAATAGAACAAATATATTTATTTATATATAGATAAATACAATTAATTGAAATTAAATTATTAAAAGAAAATAAGCACAATATTAAAACTAAAAAATGGCGTATTTCTTCTTTCTTTGGTCGCTGTCTCGTTCGCCTCCTTCAAATGGCAGAACTCCTAGAGAACTTCGGTCAGCGGGGTCCGCACGAGGTTATTCTGCTTCACAAGCGTCCTCGGCACAACATCTTGGCTTGAGTGGCAACTTCTTGGCTCCTCTTTCTGCTGCCTTTTACCACACTCTCTGAATCTGTTTGGAATCAGAGATTCCTTGCTGGTGGCTGTAATTGCAAATAAAATATGTTTTATTGAAAAAAGTATACTAATTACAGTAAATTTACTGTCTGAGGGTGCTTCCTTTTGCATTTACATACCTATTTTGCTGTCGCTTGTTTTCTCGTGCATCTGCTGTCTATTTTAATATTCTCTGGGACTGTTTGGAGTCATAGATTCCTTGGTGGTGGCTGTAATTGCAAATAAAATATGTTTTATTGAAAAAAGTATACTAATTACAGTAAATTTACTGTCTGAGGGTGCTTCCTTTTGCATTTACATACCTATTTTGCTGTCGCTTGTTTTCTCGTGCATCTGCTGTCTATTTTCATATTCTCTGGGACTGTTTGGAGTCATAGATTCCTTGGTGGTGGCTGTAATTGCAAATAAAATATGTTTTATTGAAAAAAGTATACTAATTACAGTAAATTTACTGTCTGAGGGTGCTTCCTTTTGCATTTACATACCTATTTTGCTGTCGCTTGTTTTCTCGTGCATCTGCTGTCTATTTTCATATTCTCTGGGACTGTTTGGAGTCATAGATTCCTTGGTGGTGGCTGTAATTGCAAATAAAATATGTTTTATTGAAAAAAGTATACTAATTACAGTAAATTTACTGTCTGAGGGTGCTTCCTTTTGCATTTACATACCTATTTTGCTGTCGCTTGTTTTCTCGTGCATCTGCTGTCTATTTTCATATTCTCTGGGACTGTTTGGAGTCAGAGATTCCTTGGTGGTGGCTGTAATTGCAAATAAAATATGTTTCATTGAAAAAAGTATACTAATTACAGTAAATTTACTGTCTGAGGGTGCTTCTTTTTGCATTTACATACCAATTTTGCTGTGACTTGTTTGCTCGTGCATCTGCTGTCTATTTTCATATTCTCTGGGACTGTTTGGAGTCATAGATTCCTTGCTGGTGGCTGTAATTGCAAATAAAATATGTTTCATTGAAAAAAGTATACTAATTACAGTAAATTTACTGTCTGAGGGTGCTTCTTTTTGCATTTACATACCAATTTTGCTGTGAATTGTTTGCTCCTATTTCTGCTGCTATCATGCGCATTCTCTGGTCTGTTTACAATCAGCAAATCGTTGCTCATGGCAGTCACTGAAAATAAAATGTTTCATTGAAAAAAGATGTACTAGTAACAGTAAATTGAGTATCGCAGTGCGCTGCTTTTTGTATTTACATACCAATCTTGTTGCAACTTCTTGGTTTCTCTGCCTGCTACTTCCTTGCATACTCTCTGGGTCTGTTCGTGAGTAGCGATAACGTCTGTTCCTCACTGGTTGTAGTCGGCAGTGACTGACAATAAAATATGTTTTGGTGAAATAAGATATACTAATTACAGTAAGAGGATGAGATATATAGCTATGAATGTAATAATTTAATGTTCTATATGTAGGGCGCTTCTTTTTGTATTTACATACCAATGTTGGTTTTCTTCTCCAAATTTGGAGGGGTGGGTAAAATTTTAGTCCCACACAATACGGGTTTCTTCTGTTTTATCTTCATCGCCGCTTGTGTATGTCCATAATCCGTTACTGCCGAGTACTTGTCGAGATTCTGCGATCCGTATATTTAGTACCGAATTTTTTTTTCCTTTGGCGATGTCCATGTTTTCACTTTATAGGGTTAGGATTTCGCGTGATTTTTCCACTTATTTAATTTAATTTATAACTTTAACAGGAATTATTCACGTACACAGGTTAAGTGAAACACTCGTAAATTGGTACGTGTAAGAATGTATTTAATCAGATTTAATATGTAAAAATGAAAACTAGTAGGTATGTTTTTATGTATTTTCTGAGATACATCTGTTATACACCTAATTATTGGGCATAGATTTTTCGCGCATGCACGGCCAAAACAGGAGCGTATCTACAATGATGCAGCGGAGAGGCCAGAGTAATGACGTCCTGAGGCAGTTATATTGGCGAGAGTGTAGCAGTATTATTGTTCTCATGATTTTAGAACAATATTTTGTTCGATTTATCATTTCAATATTTCATATGTATCCACTACCAAATGTTTAAAAGTCTGCGGGGTGCTACCCGATTTCATCGAAAAGGTTTCGTTACTGAAGCTGAAATTGCCGCGCATGCGCGAAAAATTGGGGCTTCCTGATTGGCCAGATAGAGCTCCGGCTCTCACCAACGCCATCTCTATGGACTCGTCAGTACTTGTAGAGAACCTATTAACATCTTGTTTGAGACGTTCAAAAGGCATATTCCCTCATACGTCTGAAACAGGTCTTCGAAAAGACATCTGTCAGATGTTCGAACCACGTCTTTTTCAGACGTAGACATTCAGACATAAAACAGACGTAAAACCGACATCTCTAAGATGTTGTGTGCTATCTGGGATTTAGTAATTATTGATAGGAATGCAATAACAATTAACTAGGCCAAAAGTATTAACCTTTTGGCAGGCAGCTATGACAGCGACGACTATGCAAATAGGAAAATGCATTTTATTATTCACTTTGAAGGTTTTTTTACTTTATTTAAATATAATCTATTTAAATCTACTAAAAAAACACGGATTATTTATGTTTGTTTAAACAATTTTATATGCCCAGAAAATTCGGTTTATCAATTGTTTATGGACATTTATACTTTGTTTAAAACATTGTATTTGTTTAAATAATTTAATTTACAACCATTAGACGCAGCTCGAAAATCTATCGAGTTTGTTCTCATTCTAATAAGAAGAACGCCGCGAAATCTGCTGACATTACTCCGTGAAATAATTATGTGAAATAACAAAGTCAAGCAATTGCATTTTTGCCGTCTCATACTGATATACCTGGCTGGCTGTAGAGTTGCCCGGCCGTGTTTATTGCACCACTAGGCCGCGGCCACAAAGCCATTGTCGCCTAGGCACCTCGTCGCCCCAGTAGAAAATAAGGAAAAGGATCTTCTAGAAGTCTACGGATCCTCTCGCAAGTACATTCACGATTACAACAACCAAGCACAGCTCGAAAGTCTATCGAGTTTGGTCTCATTCTAATCAGAAGAACGCCGCGAAATCTGCTGACATGACTCCGTGAAATAATTATGTGAAATAACAAAGTCCAGCAATTGCATTCTGCCAACTCGTACCGATATACCTGACTGACCGTCGGGTTGCCCGGTCGTGTTTATTGCACCACTTGGCCGTGGCCACAGAGCGGTCAGAGCCGATCTTGAGAGGTCTCGGTCGTCGAGAAATGTAAACATAGCTAATCCAAATTTCCAACTTCCTTATTTTTCATTATTTTTTTAGGAGACTGCGATTACCATATTTGTGGCATTTTTCTAATGCAAAATGATACCAAACATGATATAATTCCGATGATATTTAGTTGTGTAATAGACAATCAAAGTTTCCGGCGCAAGGAAGGACAGTTGCCGGCGAGCCATTGAAATGTGCTGGCGACTAGGACTCTCCGCGTTTCTTTCTTTTCCATACGCTATCGTTGCTCGCGCCCGAAACTTTAACTGTCTATTACACAAGTAAATATCATCGGAAATATATCATGTTTGGTATCATTTTGCATTAGAAAAATGCCACAAATATGGTAATCGCAGTCTCCTAAAAAAATAATGAAAAATAAGGAAGTTGGAAATTTGGATTAGCTATGTTTACATTTCTCGACGACCGAGACCTCTCAAGTTCGGCTCTGACCGCTCCGTGGCCGCGGCCAAGTGGTGCAATAAACACGACCGGGCAACCCGACGGTCAGTCAGGTATATCGGTACGAGTTGGCAGAATGCAATTGCTGGACTTTGTTATTTCACATAATTATTTCACGGAGTCATGTCAGCAGATTTCGCGGCGTTCTTCTGATTAAAATGAGACCAAACTCGATAGACTTTCGAGCTGCGCTTGGTTGTTGAAATCGTGAATGTACTCGCGAAAGGATCCGTAGACTTCTAGAAGATCCTTTTCCTTATTTTCTACTGGGGCGACGAGGTGCCTAGGCGACAATGGCTTTGTGGCCGCGGCCAAGTGGTGCAATAAACACGGCCGGGCAACTCTACAGCCAGCCAGGTATATTAGTATGAGACGGCCAAAATGCAATTGCTTGACTTTGTTATTTCACATAATAATTTCACGGAATCATGTCAGCAGATTTCGCGACGTTCTTCTGATTAGAATGAGACCAAACTCGATAGATTTTCGAGCTGCGTCTAATGGTTGTAAATTAAATTATTTAAACAAATACAATTTTTGAAACAAAGTATAAATGTCCATAAACAATTGATAAACCGAATTTTTTGGGCATATAAAATTGTTTAAACAAACATAAATAATCCGTGTTTTTTTAGTAGATTTAAATAGATTATATTTAAATAAAGTAAAAAAACCTTCAAAGTGAATAATAAAATGCATTTTCCTATTTGCAGTCATCGCTGTCATAGCTGCCTGCCAAAAGGTTTATACTTCATCGGCATTCGCCTAGTTAATTGTTATTGGATTCCTATCAATAATTACTAAATAGTACCTTATACATTTTCTAATTTGTTGGAAGTCGATCTAAAATGTTGCCTGATCTTTCTTGTTTAAATAAAATTATTTATTCCGTATAACGTGTCTACTTCTGTAATTGTTCCTTTTATTTGACCCTAATTGAATAATTATTTTTTGCAGATAACTGCATAAATAATTTAATACAGAATATTTCCTTCATTTCATGAGAGAGAGAGAGAGAGAGAGAGAGAGAGAGAGAGAGAGAGAGAGAGAGAGAGAGAGACGAAAATTGGAAAAAAACATTTAGGTTAAAATTGTTTTATAGAAAGGGAATATAATACGGGTGCTGCGAAGCAAACAATATAAACTAAACGTTCTGATGATGGTCAAAGATCTTGTTCAATGTGAGAGTTGCTGACAGCGACTCGCTGTGGACTCTTGCCAGAAACAAAAAGTCGATGTAGGTTCTTGTCCGAGCTAGAAAAGTCGATGTAGGAGCTGATCCGGACTAAACTCGATGTGCAGCCAAAAGTGGCACGGGCAAAACCCGGGCGTGAGCACTCTCATTTACTCTCTGATATGTATAAAGATATTTTGTGCTATGCGATGCTGGTTAGTTCGATAATTGCGGAACTTGCTTCTAGATGGCACGAGCTGATATATTACCACCATGAAGTAAAATAGAAGGAGACCTATCTGCAAACAGAGAGTAAAGGTCGATTTATACATGACCGGTCCGGAGTTCCGGCAAAATATAAATACATAGGTTTAGATGGGACCGTTCACAACCGGTAACCGGACCGGCATTTCTCACAATATTTTTCCGTCTAGCCGGTTGGGCCATATCTCACTGGTGGGTTGACGGCTCCCTGCGGTGCGTGGCAGAAAAAAAGGTGTCTATGGGCACCCCCACGACTCCTCAGCTAAACTATCTCGGTAGCTCTCTTTACAAGATCATGTAAATGAGAAACGTTTCTGCCACTTGGTGAATACTTCTTATAAATCGACCTTAAATGAGAGTGCTCACGCCCGGGTTTTGGCCGTGCCACTTTTAGGTCGATTTATACATGACCGTCCGGCAGCGGACGGCGTTTTTGGGCATTTATACATTTCCGTCAGGTTTCTCAGGCAACTTGAGAAGGTTTCGAGACGCTCGACAAAGGCTCAGAGCCGAAGATTGTGTAATTTACAACCCTAACCCCAGGGGTTCCATGAACCGTTTACTCCCCTCTACACCTCAGGAGCAGCCTATGGTCCGAGTCTCCGGCAATCCGGAAAGATTCACCTAGAGGATATCTGTCCGGAAACCGGACGACACGAAGGCAGAATATAACATTTATTTAAAAAGCTATTAACTAGAAATTATCAGAGTTCGTCGTGCTAATTGGTGGAAAATACGATATTAAGGAATTTTTAAACGTTATAACGAAAAACAATAACAATTTATTGTATCATGATAACGAAAAAAAGAATATCATCTGACAAAGTGTACCGTAAAAAACAATTTGTCAAACAACATGCAATATTTTGTGCTACTAGGGGAAATATTCTAGGTCAGAAGAAATGTTTGATTTTCGAGTTAAAGTAGCTCCGAGTGCAAAAAGGGTTAATCCACTGCTGTTCCCTATCGCTTGTATGGGGCAGTGTATTGGACATAAACGAATTGAAAATGTTTTTCACTTTGTGGAAGGTGTAATTTTAGGATAAACGCCGTTGACTCTTATTTGAGAATATTTAAAGAATATTCAGCAATTTCATGGACCTGAAATAAGAAACAATTCAAACCTAACCTTTATAGTTTATATAGAATATTTTGTTTGTACATCGAAGACACATGATGCTAATTAGCCGGTGGGATACGGGAATTGACAGGTCATCAGAAAGATGGCGACAAGTTGTTACAAATTGTGAAAAAAAAACAGAATTTCCAAAAGGAAGAATCGTAGAATACGACCATATTTTTAAAAAATTTTTTCACACTTGAAAGGATGAAAAAATTTGTGGAACAAAGACATGTCTAATATTTTTCTAATAATTATTTGAAATCATTATTTATAAGAAGTATTCACCAAGTGGCAGAAACGTTTCTCATTTACATGATCTTGTAAAGAGAGCTACCGATAGTTTAGCTGAGGAGTCGTGGGGGTGCCCATAGACACCATTTTTTCTGCCACGCACCGCAGGGAGCCGTCAACCCACCAGTGAGATATGGCCCAACCGGCTAGACGGAAAAATATTGTGAGAAATGCCGGTCCGGTTACCGGTTGTGAACGGTCCCATCTAAACCTATGTATTTATATTTTGCCGGAACTCCGGATCGGTCATGTATAAATCGACCTTTTGGCTGCACATCGACTTTAGTTCGGATCAGCTCCTACATCGACTTTTCTAGTCCGGATAAGAACCTACGTCGACTTTTTGGTTCTGGCAAGAGCCTACAGCGAGTCGCTGTCAGCGACTCTCACATCGGACAAGATCCTACATCATCTTTGACCATCATCAGAACGTTTAGTTTATATTGTTTGATTCGCAGCACCCGTATTATATTCCTTTTCTATAAAACAATTTTTACCTAAATGTTTTTTTTCCAATTTTCGTCTCTCTCTCTCTCTCTCTCTCTCTCTCTCTCTCTCTCTCTCTTTCATGAAATGAAAGAAATATTCTGTATTAAATTATTTATGCAGTTATCTGCAAAAAATAATTATTCAATTAGGGTCAAATAAAAGGAACAATTACAGAAGTAGACACGTTATACGGAATAAATAATTTTATTTAAACAGGGAAGATCAGACAACATTTTAGAACGACTTCCAACAAATTAGAAAATGTATAAGGTACTATTTAGTAATTATTGATAGGAATGCAATAACAATTAACTAGGCGAATGCCGATGAAGTATTAACCTTTTGGCAGGTAGCTATGACAGCAATGACTATGCAAATAGGAAAATACATTTTATTATTCACTTTGAAGGGTTTTTTTTACTTTATTTAAATATAATCTATTTAAATCTACTAAAAAAACAACACGGATTATTTATGTTTGTTTAAACAATTTTATAAGCTAAGAAAATTCGGTTTATAAATAGATGGTCATTCAAAAATTGTTTATGAATAATTATACTTTGTTTAAAAAATTGTATTTTTTCAACAATTTAATTTACCTAGAAAATTCGGTTTATAAATAGATGGTTATTCAAAAATTATTTACGAATAATAATACTTTGTTTAAAAAATTGTATTTGTTTAAATAATTTAATTTACCTAAGAAAGTTCTGCTTATGAAACGATCTTTATACAAAAAATATTGTTTAAGCCAAAATATACACTTTGATTACAAAATTGTATTTCTTTAAACAATTTTACTATCTTGCAAACAAGATGTTCACTAATAAAAAAATATATGTTTCAAACTGAATTCGTTTCAAAACGATTGTTACAAACTGTTTAAATAGATTATATAGTTAGGAAAAATTGAATTTATAAAATATTTAATTATTTGTTTGATACATTCAAATGAGAAATACATTTGATGGAATTGTAAATGATTAATTAAACTTACATGAGTTTATCGCGATGAATTCCACTGTTGACTTATTGTTAGCTTCTCTTGACCCGCGTTTCAGCTACTTGGTCCACCAAAACGCGAGCTCGGAGAAACGTGGAAAAATTGGTGACGGTGGAGGATCAGTTGATTTTCTTCGAAAAGAAGTTCTATTAGTGCATAAATATGGTTTTTTTTAGATGAAAATTGTTCTACGAATAATGTCCTTGTCTATTTGCAACGTACTAGACTCACACACGGTAGACAAGGGTTCATTCCTCGCGTAGGAAAAATAATTTTTTACTTATTTAATTATATTATTTTTTCGCTCTGTAATATTGACTCCTTTATAAGTTAAGTTATGTTAATTCAGTGGTTTATGAATGGGAAAGAAAGAGACGCGAACAGAAAGGAACGCTTCAGCCACCCGATCCGTGTTTCATTGTGCCTTTCTCTATGTTCGGCTCTCGAGTGAAGTTTTGGCGCGGTCGGCGCGGTGGACTTTAGACGCAGTCATAAATCAAAATATAAAGGCTCGCTGCAAAAGTTATCTGTCCAGAATACGACTTCTCAATAATATTACACGATTTACTGTGAAATGTGCCAGCGACTGCGTCTCTCTGCGTCTCTTTCTTTACCATACGCTATCCTTCCTCGTGCCCAAACTTTAACTGCCTGTAACACTTTAACTAGCCGGTTATTGTTGCTCGCTCGCTTCGCGAGCTCGCGGGTGGGGTTGTTATTGCTCGCTTGCTTCGCGAGCTCGCGGGTAGAGTTGTTGTTGCTCGCTCACTTCGCGAGCTCGTGGGTAGGACTGCTCTTGCGAAAGGGTTAGTGGTACGCATTGCTAGTGGGACATACAGCTCTTAATGGTTTTTTTATTTATCTTGTGTGTGACTCTCCACGAGCCACACAAAAAACTTCCCGATTCGTTAGTTGTAAGCGGTAACATTAGCATTAGTTGTATTTTTTTAACTTCCCGATTCATAGGGAAGTTACTGTAATTACCCGGAAAATCGAAAATCGATTTTTTAGCAGATCTTCACGTTTAATGGTCATTGGAGTCATTTTAGACTATTTTTATCAAAATGTTCGTGTGTGTGTGCGTGCGCGCGTATGTCCGTTTGTATGTTATCAAATTTTTCGTTAACGTTTTCTGAAAAAGTAACAACGCGATCAGAATGATGAATGATGCAATCGATGTGCCCCGTCGTAACTTAGAGCTGATTAGATTTTGGTCCATATTGGTCAAGTAGTTTTTTAGATTTTTTAGTTTTTTTCGAAAGAAGTTCATTCAAGAATGCAATTTATACGAGAGGATGGAAATTTTCCACCGAATAAACAAACGTAATTATATATATTACACACACACACACACACACACACACACACACACACACACACACACACACACACACACACACACACACACGGTTCGGTTCGTTGTACCGAAATACCGGTATGATACTATTTGAGAGTACCGATATATTTTCTGATATTTGCCGGTAATTTTTAAAATTTTCTTATTTTATTTAACATTAGTGCGTTCTTTTACTTGGGTTTTAGTTTTTCTAGTGTAGGGATACGCACGTGCGTGTGCGTGTGCTGTGTGCACGAGCGGCTGAAGGCACAAAGCGGCGGCGGCGGTGGTGGCACAACGCTGCGCGGCGGCGGAACGCCGCCTCTGTACGCGACATGGTTGCAGACGATGCGATGCGGCTGTCTTTGCAGAATAGATGGCCGATATTCCGAATTTGTTATTGGTCGATTTCGGGATCACTCTTTGGGTATAAATGAGGGCTGAAAACGTCAACACTATCAGTCTGAATCTCGCCATTGAACCCGCGCCGTTGTTCTAAATAAAGTTTTCCTTAGTGAACTTCACATCTTATTTTGAAGTTACCCTCCCACACTAGTATTAATCTTAGTATTAGAAGTATCAGTGTAAGAAATGGGTCGAAGGAAGATAAATGCTGTTTTTGAATACTTCGAGTATAGGTCATCGCAAAATAAGTCGATATGCATAATTAATGAGTATGGTCACGAAATTACAGTAAGTGGTCGTAAATACAGTTACTCCCAGTCGTATTTATACACTGCATCCCACCTTCTTTATTTTGGCTGAAAATTGAAATACTGTACATATTGGTTTACATACTACATTTTATGTGTACTTTTAGGGAAATCATGGTACTGATCTCCTGTCGCATTTGTCTTCAACGCATCCGACTGAATTTACGTTAATTATGCTGCGTAATAGAAAACGGAAATATGACGAAACGACAACGTCGGAGACAGATACTAGCAGTTATTTCAACGATAATAGTAACAAACGCACTAAAGAAAAGCTACTGGATAACTGTGTCAACTTAGTGACCGTTCACGGTCGACTCTTTAGTTTAATAAACGACAGTGCAGTTCAAAATGTTATTAAAATGATACCGTCGATTTCACGTTCATCCATATCAATGCAAGAAGTACGAAATGCTGTGAAAATTAAGGCAAACTTGTTTAGAGAGATGCTGAATAAAAAATTAAACGACAAATTACTATCACTGAAAATTGATACTGCGACTTGCATGGATCGCTCATTTTTGGGGATCAATGTGCAATACGTAGATGGAGTAAAAATAGTTTTAAATACCTTAGCGGTAAAAGAAATATACAATATAGTCCAGGAGCCCTCGTACTTTTTTACAATTGATTACTATCAAGCTAATTTTCCGCGAGTAGCTTCATTTTGATGAGACGCCCAAGTTTGTCTTACAAAAATTCTCGATTGTGGTAGCTAACAGAGGTAGCGGGGATGAAATATGTCGATTTGACGATTCTCAAAAATTTATTACTAACTGGGTTTTTTTTGTTGAATCTCAAGATAATTATCTAAATTATTCGAAAAAATATTTGTCCTACAAAACTTATGGTTTGATCAACGAGTCCCCTCCTTCCAACATGTATCGATAACGAGGTCATCAAAAATGATTACTAACCAGCTAATTTTTTTACTGTCGCTTAGGTAATATTTATATAATTTAACAGCCACATTGTCCTACAAATTGCGTGGTACGTTATCCCGGTCCTACCCTCAGAAATTGTTAATACCACAAGACCATTTTTTTTATTACTAACTGTAGGACAAAAATATTACATAATAGGTTAGTATGTTCTCTGTCCAAATGAAACAATGTCCTACAAGAAAACAGGTATGTATCACTAGTCCTACAAGAATTGTCATTTTCGTTTTTCTATTTGTAACATAACATAAAGTGAAAACATTTTTTTCGAAATTTAAATAACTTTATGTACTAGTAAATTAACTACAAAAATTTGCGTTTTTACATATAAAAAAAATTAATTTTCATCAGATTCATCTAATAAATCTTCATCTTCTTCGCTACTAAAATTATCATCTTCATCTGCTTCATTTTCCTCATTCGTGATATCTGACTCTGTAATAACATGAAAAAATTAAATAAATTGCCGATTAAACGATCAATAAATAACAATAGTATTAATAGGGTACCTTGTAAGTCAGAAGATAATTCCTCAAAAGATGGACTTTGGGGACCATCAAACCAATAATATTATATTTGCCATCAATTATTGTCCATCCATAATCTTCTGGCAACTTTTCTGTGGGGCATCGCATGTGTGCATTACACCATACATTTGAGATGAATGCAGTTCTTTTAATTTGTTGCAACAATTCTTGATTTGTTGGTGGCAAACTAGATGGATCATACCCTACGATTTTTTTTTTTAATTTCTTCGTTCTCATTTTTTGGCTTATAGCTTTTTTCAAATAACTCATACCGTCCTTTGTCGATATCATTTTTTGTTTTTAATGAGTACATTCGACATACATACTCTTCAATAATTCGAACTACCTGATTTGATGTTGTTAATAATATATTTTCACTTTGTACGAGCTGAATAAACGCCTCTTGAAAATTTTTATTTTTCTTTAAAATATTGAAAGGTTTTTTTTTTCCTTTACGGAAGAAAGCAGGATTGAAATCATTCCCTGTAAAAGTATGGCATATGGCCAGTGAACGAGATAATTGGTATCCAAGCTTGGCATAAATTTCATTTATGTTTAAGTACATTTTTTTTTACTGGTGCTTAAATTAATTATTATTTCAATTTGATCTTTTAAATACTTAAAATTTGCCAACATTATTACCGGTATATCAGAATCTGTACAATGTATCTGCACGCGATAATTATTATTAAATTGACAAATGTGGTACACAATTTTGGTGTCAGCTTCTTCATGGTAACACGAGAGGTTATAGTCAATGACTCTTTTTATTTTATTTTTACTAGTCACCTCATAAGTGTAACATTGATCATAATTAAGTTTAATAGTCTTTCCTGGGATCAATGAAATAAATTCGTCCCTTGTCCAATCTTCAATTAAAAATTCTACAAATTTTTCTTTAAAGTTGTTACTCCTCAATAATTTGCCGAAATCTGCGGGACGATTATTGTCTTTACGTACAACGTCATACTGTATGTCCTCTTCACCTCTCAGATCATGTTCAAAATCTTTAATACTGGGTTTTTTGTACTTGTCAAATATAATATGTACTTCTTTTCTATTATATGTAAGTATTTTTAATATATGCTTCGAGATGTTACCATAACTGTTTGGAAGGTTCTTCAACGTATGTAATAAATAAAATCCATCAACTAGGTGAATGTCTGCTTCTGGAGGATTTACGATTTCAGTTTGATATTCTAGTAATTCACTAATAACCACAGATTTGGGGGTCTTGCAAATTGTTCCATTAGTATGACAGAGTGAAAACGGAATAGGGGCTAGAGGATAACTTAATGCTTTTTCTATATCAATTTTATTTTTTAGTGACGCATAAAGTAGACGACCAAAAACATCTCTTTGCATCTTAACTTCGTTCACTTTTCCATTAATTTTGACTTTTTGCGTATTCTTGTACTCAAAATTAATTATTTTATTTTTGTTAATGGCTTGATCAAACCTATCTGGTGTTACTCGAATCTCAGCAATGAATTTCTTATGTTGTTTTTCGCTCTCGATTTCAACTGATGATAAAAATTTATATATTTCATCGTTCACCGACTGACCTTTCGATATATTGTAAAGATGATCTTCTGACAGTTCTAACGCAAAAGGGTTGGTGTACTGCTTTAGTAGTTGCATCAGTACTTCTAAGTTTTTGGTATATTTATCAATTGTCGACTTCTTTAAATCTTTCGTAATATCATCTGTTGATTTAATATCACAAAACTCCATCATTTTTGATATAACACTCGTACGTAGTGAATGAGTAATTGACCATTTTTGTCTTGCAGAAAACGAGTTCGTAACATTAATAATTCCAGAAGCTTTAGAAGCAGCATCAGCATTGATTGTTTGCTCAAGTGTTAAATCTACCGGGATTCTTGAAAACTGTTTCATTGTTCTTCGAATGCCCAAGAAACTTTTTTTACAATCATCAAGCAATCCGGGATGTGTAGTTTCAATATTTATCAACTTATCCCAATAAACAGACATATACCTTCCATAATTATGGTGGTTCATTGAAAAAAAAAACATTTGTTATTTTCGGTAAAATGTATACAAACAAATTGAAATCACCCATACGAATACTATATTCCAATTGAAGATAATATTCAACTAATTTTGTGTACATTAAATAAATTTGAGGTGTTTTACCATGCTTTCCATTTAAAGTTTCATTTTTATATTTTTCATATTTGTCAAATAATTTTTTAAAATTCTCATTAGTTATTTGTGGCTCATCATTCTGTTGTTCATTAAATATTTCTAAGTATTCTTGAATATTTTCCAGGTTTTGATCATGTTGTTGTAAAAACCTTTCCAAATGCAAAATGTGCAAAGCAAGAGAGAGTAGGGGATGAATCTTTCTACACCGATTAAAGTGTTTTCCACTTAAAAACGAACTGATCGAACCACTAGCCAAAATTTCGCTATCTATAAGAACATTTGTTAACCCAGATCCACTTATAAATTTCCCGATAGCTTTCATGAATGATAACATTATGTGGAATGGTCAAAATTAATAAAAAGTTTTTGAAATTCATCCTCGGCACTCTGTATCCGTAAAGTATCCGTAAACGCTGAAGAAATTTTTCTGGCATTCCGAAGCGATTTTCAAACTTCTTCGCATCGTCTCTTTTACAACTGCTGGATCCGTGGGTGAATTATTAATTTGCGTTAGATACTCAATCTTTTGAATTCTACTGTTATCTTTTAAAATTTTGGCATTATATCCTACCCACATTGGCGTGTTTGAAATTTGTAACTTATGGGAAAGTACCCATGTAAAATGTCTATGTCGAAAATTAATTAAATTTTGTGGATCTTCAGGTGACGCTATAGTACTATGCCAAAATTCTGGACGACGTTGCTTCGCGTACAGTAAATTTTCAAATGACTCTGGCTCAAACGAACGTTTTCTACGACCAGACAAATCACGAATATTAATTGATGAATTCTGTTGAGGTTGTGTAGATGCATCGTTCCTTTCAATGATGTTCAACTCTTCTTCTGTAGGGATATCTTGATAAATAATACCCACTGTATCATGCAATGTATTTTTACCAGAGCTTGTCTCTACAAATCTGTCGTAATTATCCCACGCTACTCCAGATGATAATATAGAAGTTGGTTGAATGCCGAAAGGACATAACTGATTATTGGAACTACAAGAGTATGCAGCAGACGTCTCCAATTCCAGTATACTTGAATAAGTGATGCAGTAACCTTGCCTGCTTAATATATCCACGACTTTTTTGCTTCCCGTGAGGCTTTTTATGGTTATACCCAATAAAATATGCTTTCGCGGTTTGATATAACCTCTTGTAATGCTGTAGATAGAGTCCTGCGAATAACATGAAGACAATCTCCGAACCCGATTGCAGCTTTCTTTGCCAACACCGCTCAAGGCAGTAGTCCAAAATATATCTAACCATTTTGGAACATCGCACTCTCCTTTATTTAGTACTTCACTATCGATGAAATCTGTTAAAGGTTTTTTTTTATTTTCAATATTTTGTTTCGATATTTCAAAGCGAAATCTTGTGCTTCTTGTTCGAATAATATATCTTCGATTTCTCCATCATCGATTGTTTCAATATCTATTTCACTTGATATAAAAAATTGTTTATTTGAAATATTAACCAATGAAATTTTGTGTTTCAATTGACTTTGTATATAGTCCTTGAGAGGTTGATTACTGAATATGCTAGCTTCTAAATTTGCGTTTTCATACATTTCTTTTACAAATTCAGCATAACAATCTTTCAAGTGAGCTAATGACATCACTCGTCGATTTCTAATAACTTCTTGTTGAATATAATTAATCAATCGTTCTCTGGCAATTTCATGGCTATCTCGTTTTATGGCCCAATCATTAGTTGGAGGTGGGTTTATTTTCCTTTTGTATTTGGCAAAATAATTCACACTACAGTTGTTATGATACGCCAAAAAAGTATCGTTAACAGTGTCAATTTCTTCTTGAATTTTCTGTAACATCTCTGTATCGCCCAGTTCTGTAGCATATTTTTTATTTTTTTCCAGAAAGGGTATTTTGTTTTTAATTATACGACAGTATATTTGTCGCCCTTTACGTTTTATATTTGCTTTTATACAAAAAAAGCATTTCTTTGCTGACTCATCATCTTCAAAACTTTGTATATCCGTAACACAATCTACATTGTCCTCCTCAACAGTATTATGCAAATCTTCAATATTACTGGTTTCATCATTAATTAATATCGAACTATGGTCAACATTTCTGTAAAGATAACATGCAAAGCAATTATATAATTAAAAAATAAATAAATAATTTCAAGAAGTGTTTTAGAGATTTGTATTTGGACGGAAACAATAATTGAAAAAAAAATTTAACGGCATCATTTCAAAAACAGTGGATTCTGGTGAACTTGTTCTGAAAAATGAACAACTACTAAAAAATACAAAAAATTATTTAATTGACTTACCGTGAAGTGCATGGCAATGGGTCCGGTTCTACATTTAGAGCAGACGTTAAGGATATCGAGGGATCGATGATTCCAGTAGATTGAGATGCTGATGATGTCAAAGTTGGCTCAGTGCTGTGTATGAGAAATTATCAAAAAAAAAATTAAAAATTAAAAATTGTTTATATGAGAAACATGCAAGTAAATAGTGTCTACATAAAGATTACATAGCATCATCGCTATTGAAAAAATTATCCTATATTAAATTAATATTTAATAAAATAGTCATATACGAACATAAATTTAAATGATAAAAAATTTAGTATATATGTTGCATATCAATGGATAATATAATTTTGAAGTATTCCCGAGAACAGTCGAGCATTTCCGAACATATTTGAATTCTCCGACTCTTGATCAAGTAAATTAGAAACACGTGGTAAAATTTACTATTGAATTAAATATATTTATATTGCACTCCAAATTTATTAAGAAAATATGTAAAATATAATGTACTTTCTAAAATTATTGTTTAAAGAATGTAACAATAATTTCATAATAATAATACTCGATATTTACACAATTACGTGAAAATATGAACTTAATAAATTATTTTTCATTTATTTTAAAATTAAAGTGAAAAAACATTCGATCGACTTACCTTTCATAAGACAAATATTTAGATTTCACTCGAAATTCTTTGTAGCAAGAGGAATGATAACCTATTACTTCGTCATTCCAACTTTCAGGCAGTACAACATCTCGATATTTGTGTTGATGATGCTTTCGAGCAGATAAAAAAGTTTTGCAAGAAAGCCAAATGTCTTTATTAAATTTCTTCACTTCTTCTCTTTTCTCTCGAAAAGTAGAGTTTTCACTAAGCAAATTACACAAAAAACACTCCATAATGTAACACTTTGCCCGCAGAATTAACTTTGAAACGAGTGAAGTAGCGAGTGTGTAACAAGTGTCGTTCTGTTCCGGGGTTCTCCGCTGGTCACCTCGGTGGTGACGCGAAAAGTCTTGTTTTGGGTCCGCTTTAGGAAAAAATCTTCCCTTATTCGCTGATTGACTTGAGGGAGAAGTATCTTTCGGTACAGCCCTCGCCGGTGGAGGAGGAAGTCTCCACCCACAAGTCAAACCAGGGAAATCAACGTGACGAAAAGCAGGACCCCGGAACAGCCTAGTAAATTTTGGCTCAAGTGGCCCGCGACGAATTTTTTACCCCTTGGCCTGGGTCCTGTGACGCAAGCTAAGGGACACGCGCACGTGCGGCGCAAGATTTATGATCCTGCGCCTGGTCGACGCTAGTACGGGCCATAAGGCCCCGCTGAGTCCGAATCCGGGATCCCAAGATCCCGAATTGACTATATGGCCACTTTTCCAATGCCGTCAGCTAAAACCTTCGAGTGGCTTGCGTAAGGCCACTCGAGAACTAGCATTGTTCCAAGTTTCAAAGGACGGCCAGAAATCGGAAAAGGGTATAATTTATTATCCGAACGTGTACTCGCATAATATTTGGTAGCTGTTTTGCAGCTACCCGCCTCGTGTTGGTAGGCATTTTTCAGCTGTGACGAATTGAAAGGAGGATGTCCACGCATGTGGTCCTCAAGGAATTGAACATAATGTTACTCGGAAAATGCTCGTAGACGTGCGACAACTGAACTGTGGTCCTTGAGATCCGCTTTTATATCGGAAAACATCTAAAACGGTGCCGATCATCGTGACAACGTTGTTAGGGTACCATGCCGCAAAGAACGCAATGGCATCGGTACCATGTCACAAAAAACGCGGTGGCATCGGTAACACGCCGAAAAGAGCGCAATGGCTCCAGCAGTCGTCGCGGCAATGTGCCTGGATCAGCAAACTCATACACACACAGCCAGCGGCAACCTCTTACAATAATTATTTTGCAGCACAAAAAATCTTTGCACGCTTATGGTCGACACTAACGTGGGTAAGCAATACTCTGCGAATGCGTACCAGTATGATTCAGCTATAATAGCAAAATGTGAATTTCAAATATGTATTCATTTGGAGGACCGGGATAACGTACCACGCAATTTGTAGGACAATGTGGCTGTTAAATTATATAGATATTAACTAAGCAACAGTACAAAAATCAGCTGGTTAGTAATCATTTTTGATGACCTCGTTATCGATACATGTTGGAAGGAGGGGACTCGTTGATCAAACCATTGTTACGAGCCAGGGCCGCGAGCAGCACGAGTGGCCGGCGAAGGGTTATTACCCTGGGAGTATGGTTAAAAACTGTTAGTTAAAGCGGACGATCCTTGATACGATTGTCAGGTTGCCGCTAGTATGAGTGAAGTTTCAGGGATGAACCTACGTGTGAATGGGGAACTCTGACTTGAAAGATTATTAAGGAGGTTATAGAGTTTAGCGGACGCACCTTGATGCGATTGTCAGGGAGCCGCTAGTAGGTTGGATTCAAGGGAAAAACGGACGATCCTTGATACGATTGTCAGGTTGCCGTTTAATTTGTGTGTGGACGTATAGGTAATGTGGATGATCCCAATATGAAATCGGGTAGGTACTAGGTTGGAAAATATCCCGATTAGGCGATTGGAATGTCGTCTAAGAGTTTGATAGGTGATGGGGTTGTTAGTGAGCCTCGTAACAAGTATAATTTAATTGATACAATCCGAGCGGTAAGATTGTATCATGTGGGAACGTTCAACTACTAAATTAGGATTGGTATAACAATAATTAAGGGTTGAAAGAATTTAGAAGTGAGTAGGTAAAATTCAGATATATTCAAAATCGTTATAGTTTACAATGAAATATATGTGTATGTGTCGCGAGATAGTGTGTGCGAGAATAAAAGAATATTACCTAGGTTGCTCGATGTTGACGCACTGGCAAGATGCGGGGGTTTCGAAGCGATTTTACTAAATGCCTTAATAGATTTGTTACCGGACTACGGAATCTATACGGTTCAAAGGTTGGTCCGAAGGGGAACTTTAGCCCGATCTTACTGGAAATCGACTTACGAAAATACAGCACGACGCGACACGATTCGTGACTATGGAAGTACTGCCCCCGAGAGTAAAAATGTACGGGTTTATATACCCCAAAATTGAAGGGGGTGGTCTGTTATAACCTAATCGCCGCTTAGGACCAGACTCTAGTTTTTTGTCGATTTCCATTAAGTTGAGCCAGAAGTCGGTCTTCGTTAAAAGGGATCAACTAAGATATGAGAAGGTTATCTAGGACGTTTCCTGCCAGAGACGACTTTTGAAGAGATTCCTGTGGGAAAGTCAACGGAATCTGTTCGCTAACCGTCACATCTCCCCACCAAGAGGAAACATCGCGGTTCGCGTGATGCTTTCTCATCAGCAAGGAAACGTCCTAGGTACCACAGATTTGAAGGAAAAATATAAATAGAAAAAAAATTTTGGAGCAAACAAACGGGTCACAGAAAAAGGAGAAAGAAAAATTGTATCGGTGTAGTGTGTTGTGTGTATACTTATAGGCTAGGTGTGTCGATTAGGTCGGGACTGCGTAACCCAGTTGGACCCAACCCTGGGCGACATCGTGTGGCGGCTGGCCCGAATGTTTGTTGAATCATTTTCCTTCTGGGGTTGGTAGTGTTGTCAGCGGCAGCCGGAGTAGATAAAAAGGATTGTTATGGAGTTCTTCCGTCTACTGCTATATTACGGATTCTGACTATATTTGTTATTAGTTCTGATAAATAATCTCCATATTTCTTCAAATTTGTACCAGTTGGAAATGAATTTGGTTCTCGAGCCTGTTTGCCAAAAACCAGTTCATACGGTGTAAAGTTGGTTGCTTCATGAACTGACGTATTGTAAGAGAACATTGCAAAAGGGATTAATAAATCCCAGTCTTCGTAATTCTCCATGTAATGCTTCAGATATTCTGTGAGGACAATATGACTTCGTTCCAGCGATCTATTAGTTTGAGGTCGGTATCCTGAGGTGGTGATTTGTTTAATTTTGAATATTTCCGACAGGTTTGTCATAAGATTTCCAATAAAGCTGGTTCCCTTATCCGTGAAAATTGCTCGTGGTGTCCCATAAATTGCAATGAAATGTCGTGCAAAGGCATCTGCAATGGTGGCGGCTCGGATATTCGGTATCGCTACCGCAATGCAATATTTAGTTAGATTATCCTGTATGGTAAGGATGTGTCGATTTCCGCCAGGTGTGATTGGTAATGGTCCAACTGTATCCAAGGAAATTTTGTCAAATGCGTCTAACGGTGTGTCGGTGATCAGCATAGGCTGACGTGTCTTTATTCTGACTAGTTTCTGTTCTTGGCAACTTCTGCATTTTCGGATATATTCTTGAATTTCGTTGCGCATCTGAGGCCAATGAAATCTTGAACGGATGTGATTATAAGTTTTTGTAACTCCCTTATGTCCTCCTATTAAGCTATCATGTGCTTCGTGTATGATTTCTTGTCTGTCTTCTACGGAAGGCGTTGTAATGATACAATTACATATTGTAATTTGATAAGATGAGTCTGTAAAGACTTCTTTTAATATTTTGAAAAATTCGTTGAATGATGTTTTATGATGGTCTCCGTATGCTGATATTCGAAAAGATTTGATCCTGTTTTGTTCTAACGCTGATTGAAGGGTTTTCAGTCCATTAACTATGTCTACTCTTTTTGGTTTATCATAGAAGTTGTTAGATATTACTATGCTAAATGTTTTAAATAACCCATTGCTTGAAATTATGACCTGTCCCTTCTCTGGTCGTGCAGCTAAAAGTTCCTGCTTATTTATTAATCCAATGTCGGATAAAAGTTTTCCCACGGGTGTTATTAAATTGCAATCGGCAGGGACAAAATGTACATAATGATCCTCTTTTGCGGTGAGGGTGTTTGAAGAAATGCTAATTCTTTGGTTCGGTTCCGGCGGCGCCTCCAGGTCAGTTTCGGTAGACGAACCATCGGTGGTGGCGTCGAAAAATGGGTAAGGGTCGGCTGTGCGGTAAAAAGGTTGTCGTGTCCTTGCCACGTGTTTGGTATCGTTCGGAGTTCGTATTACAGTGGGTTGTAAAATTCCACTTGTTTCGGGAAATGGTTCTTGCGATATATCGAGCGGGTCTTCCTGTGCATTGTTCGGATTCTCTATGATAGTATCTTCCGTCGGTTCCTCAAACGAAATTAAGTCACCGGACGTACTCGTATTCTTATCTGTAGAGAAAATTTCTGTGGAGTTTGCAGCGGGTAAAAAACCATGGGTGGTGTCCTGGTTTTCATCTGGCATGGTCACCTCTCGAGACAGACTTGGGAGAGATCTGTTTCTGTATATAATCGGTGAATGCTGCACCTTACCCAGGGTGGGCTCTCCTATTTCGTCTGAACTGCTTGAGTCCCGATATTTCGGCCGTTTCTCTCGGTCTCTGTGTAATTGTCTGATGCGGTGTCCGATTGAATCACCGCCGGCGTCTGTTTTCGGTATCTGCATCTTGAAGTCGGGGTCCTGAAGCTCCCTTGGTATAAGTGGAAGGCAGACGGTAGTCGGATTACGCGACAGTGCATCCGCATTTTTATTAGTTTTTCCAGATTTATGGAGAACTTGATAGTCATACTCCAAAAGACGAAGTTTCCACTTCATGAGTCTTGACGTTGGATCTTTTACAGAATGTAGCCAAACCAACGGGCGATGATCGGTAACCAGTGTGAATTTTGTTCCATAAACATACGGTCGAAAATAAATAACGGCGTATACCATTGCTAAACATTCCTTCTCAGTGGCAGAATAATTTCTTTCGGCCTTATTGAGACTACGCGATGCGTAAGCAATCGGTAGATCATTGCCGATTTCGCCTTGACTAAGCACGGCTCCAATGGCATATTCAGAAGCGTCTGTTGTGATGATGAATGGTTTGTTGAAATCTGGGTACTGCAAGATTGGTTCTCGACAGAGTTCTTCACGTAAGATTTTAAAACTGTTTTCTTGTTCTTCAGCCCATTTGAATTTCTTGCCCTTTCCTAAAAGATCAATTAATGATTTTGCTTTTATGGTAAAATCCTGTATGAAACGACGGTAATATCCCACTAGACCCAAAAATTGTTGGATATTCTTCTGTGAGGTAGGCGTTGGAAAATTCTGAACTGCTTTTAGTTTCCTAGGGTCCGGTTTTACTCCTTTTCTTGAAATAATATGTCCAAGATATGTAACTTCTTTCCGTAAGAATTCGCATTTATTGGTCTGAAGCGTCAAGCCATGTTCTCGCAGACGATTCAGCAATTTCTTGACTTTAATGTTGTGTTCCTGTAGTGATGAAGCGTAAACCACGATGTCGTCCAAATAAACGAAAACATCTGTTCCCTGGAGTCCAGTTAATACCTGGTCCATCAGGCGCTGAAAAGTAGGTGGTGCATTTTTCAAACCAAACGGCATTCGTGAAAATTCATAATGCCCATTAGGGGTGGTAAAAGCTGTTTTCTGCCTATCTTTTGGATCCATTTCTATTTGGTGAAATCCGCTGGCAAGATCGAAGACGGAGAAGTATTTAGCTCCACCGAGACGATCCAATATTTCTGTGATCTGAGGAAGCGGATATTTATCGGAAATGGTTTTTTCATTTAACGCACGGAAATCTATTACCATGCGCCAACGCTTGTTTCCTTGCGCATCTGGCTTTTTGGGTACAATCCACAAAGGCGAATTGTACGGAGATTTAGATGGGGTTATAATACCTTCGGATAATAAGCCATTAATCTGCTTTTTAATTTCATCTTGATGTACAGGAGGATAGCGATATTGTCTCGTGTTAATCGGAATTTCATCGGTTGTATGTAGAGAGTGCTTGAAATCGGAAGCCTTCCCTAATTTGTCTCCAGGAAGATAAAATCGGTCGGGAAATTCTTTTATCAATGCTGTAATGCTGCATCGTTCTTCTTTATTCAGGTGGCTTAGATTTAGCGTTTTGAAGATTCCCTGTATCCTATCTTCTTTAGTGTTGAAATTGGAATGGTGTCGTACTTCTGAATAATTATCTTCGTCCGAAGTACTTAAAATATCATAAGGTTCCAAAATTTGTGGTTCAATTTCTATGTCCAGTGCTTCTTCACTTGTGTTAGTTGCCATAACATGACATTTTCCTCTGTCATTTATAACTGCAGCTTCTCCTATGTACAGTTTATCATGAGTTTTTATGCGTGGTAAATATCCTTCCTTAACTTTCGGATTAGCTATTGTAATTGCAATCTGCTGAGACGTTCGGGCATCTATACGATGTTTGGTGGGTGTTTCCGATTCCTGCTGGTAGTTGGAGAATCGAATAGGTCTGGTAGGTTTACTTCTTAATACCACTGTCCTATGGTAATAAGAAATTTCTGCTTGTTCCTGTTTCAAAAATGGGCTTCCTATAAGTCCATCTGCTTCAATTGTAAGTTGCTTCACTACGTAGAAAAACGCAGGAGCTTCGTGAATGTGTAAAATCGTAGTTCCTAAGGTACGAATTGGAATACTCGTGAGTCCCGTTATCTCGATTTCTTCACGTGAGATAATTTCTGCTCCTGTACCTAAAGCGTTGAGAACTACTAGATTGACTGAGGCTCCGCCATCAATTAAAAATTCTCCCTTTCCTGATTCCAGTTCCGGGATTTTGATGTTGATTCGCGGGGCTGGTGCTTCCTTGAGAAGGGTTTTTCCTCGAAGCGGACAGTTCTTGGGCGAACTTCTTTGGTTTCGCTCATCGTGTCGCCGGTACGGTGAGCGCGATCGAAGTTTAAAGATTTGTTTGATTCGACCGTTGAGTCTCGCGAATCTCGTCGGAATTTCGGATTGCGTGGACGATTCTTACAGAATTTTCCATCATGTCCCGATGTTCCGCAATGCCAACAATACGATTTTGAAAAACGTTCTTTGTCGGTATTTTTTAATATGGTGTACCGTTTTTCATCATCTCTTACACTTGAAGTGTCGGTACGATTGGAGGGGGAATTTGAAGGGCTCCTGTGACGCAAGGTCCAGGCAGAAGCACGTCCTCCTTTTTCCTCCGAATAACCAGATGGCTTCGAGTGTCGATCTCTGTTTCGGTCATATCTACTCGGAGATAGAGGATACGACACTTGTCGATCGTGATATGGAGAGTCCTGGTCGTAAGAGTCTCGGCGGGACCACCTTGATGGTGATTCATTTCGTGGCGACTGTCGCCGATTCCTTAATTTTTTGTCTATCTGTAGCACGATGTCGTAAGCTTCTTCCAGATTTTTGATATCTTTAGAGAGAGCCGACACCTTGAAGGAAACTCGATCCGGCAAACCGTCGATGAAATTTTCCTTGACATCGTTTTCCATCAATTTGATGAATTCTTCGGCATGGACCTCGTATTTTTCCCTCATGGCTCCGCGCGTACAGTAAACCAAATGGCTTGTCCTATCGATATATTGTCGTAGGCTTTCTCCTTCGCGAATATGCAACTTCGCGATTTCCACTTGGTAATATGACAAGCTCTTACCGGGAGCGAACCGTTTTTTCAAATGTTGAACCAATGATTTTACGGTTGTAAACTTGTGTTCTAATGTACTTCTACGTGCCGGTCCAACGAGTTTCGTAAGAACAATTGCCAGATACTCGGCCTCCGTACCCTCCGGAATCAAAGTTAACCCGTCCTCTAAAGTTTGCGCGAAACGAATCAAAGGGGGGTCTTCCCCGTTAAAGGTAGGAATTGTCGAAGTAATATTCTGTAAGCATGTCTTTTGCGTCAACAGCGACATAGAAGTTGCAAGTGAAACCGTCAAGTTCATCATGTCAACAGAAGATGTATTTGCAGCTGAATTCTGCATTTTTATTTAAAAATGTAACTAGAGAAAACTAGTATATTATATTTAAAAATGTAACTAGAGGAAACTAGTATATTGAAGTCTTTTAACTAGGAAAACTAGTATATTAAAACTTTAATTAATTTTGATATAAAAGCGTGACTAGAGAAAACTAGTATATAGCCAGTAATATCGAGACGTAAACTAGGAAAACTAGTATATCATCAGTACTCAGCTACGAGTAATTTAATATAGTAAACCCAAAATTAAAGTAATCCTAAAATAATTGAACAGATCCCACCGCTGTCACCAGTTCTGTTACGAGCCAGGGCCGCGAGCAGCACGAGTGGCCGGCGAAGGGTTATTACCCTGGGAGTATGGTTAAAAACTGTTAGTTAAAGCGGACGATCCTTGATACGATTGTCAGGTTGCCGCTAGTATGAGTGAAGTTTCAGGGATGAACCTACGTGTGAATGGGGAACTCTGACTTGAAAGATTATTAAGGAGGTTATAGAGTTTAGCGGACGCACCTTGATGCGATTGTCAGGGAGCCGCTAGTAGGTTGGATTCAAGGGAAAAACGGACGATCCTTGATACGATTGTCAGGTTGCCGTTTAATTTGTGTGTGGACGTATAGGTAATGTGGATGATCCCAATATGAAATCGGGTAGGTACTAGGTTGGAAAATATCCCGATTAGGCGATTGGAATGTCGTCTAAGAGTTTGATAGGTGATGGGGTTGTTAGTGAGCCTCGTAACAAGTATAATTTAATTGATACAATCCGAGCGGTAAGATTGTATCATGTGGGAACGTTCAACTACTAAATTAGGATTGGTATAACAATAATTAAGGGTTGAAAGAATTTAGAAGTGAGTAGGTAAAATTCAGATATATTCAAAATCGTTATAGTTTACAATGAAATATATGTGTATGTGTCGCGAGATAGTGTGTGCGAGAATAAAAGAATATTACCTAGGTTGCTCGATGTTGACGCACTGGCAAGATGCGGGGGTTTCGAAGCGATTTTACTAAATGCCTTAATAGATTTGTTACCGGACTACGGAATCTATACGGTTCAAAGGTTGGTCCGAAGGGGAACTTTAGCCCGATCTTACTGGAAATCGACTTACGAAAATACAGCACGACGCGACACGATTCGTGACTATGGAAGTACTGCCCCCGAGAGTAAAAATGTACGGGTTTATATACCCCAAAATTGAAGGGGGTGGTCTGTTATAACCTAATCGCCGCTTAGGACCAGACTCTAGTTTTTTGTCGATTTCCATTAAGTTGAGCCAGAAGTCGGTCTTCGTTAAAAGGGATCAACTAAGATATGAGAAGGTTATCTAGGACGTTTCCTGCCAGAGACGACTTTTGAAGAGATTCCTGTGGGAAAGTCAACGGAATCTGTTCGCTAACCGTCACACCATAAGTTTTGTAGGACAAATATTTTTTCGAATAATTTAGATAATTATCTTGAGATTCAACAAAAAAAACCCAGTTAGTAATAAATTTTTGAGAATCGTCAAATCGACATATTTCATCCCCGCTACCTCTGTTAGCTACCACAATCGAGAATTTTTGTAAGACAAACTTGGGCGTCTCATCAAAATGAAGCTACTCGCGGAAAATTAGCTTGATAGTAATCAATTGTAAAAAAGTACGAGGGCTCCTGGACTAATAGTCATACCGCTGTAAATATACAGAAAATTTTAAAAGATGTACTCCTCGCTTATGGAATATCTGTAAAACAGATTTATTCAATAACAACAGATAACGGCTCCAACATGATCAATCTTGTAAGACTGGTAGGAAATGATCAAGAAGATTTAGAATGCTATGACATTGAAGATAACAGTGATAGCGAAAATTTAAGATCTTTGTCTATAGATGAAGATGAAATACGTGGGACTCGAAATAACGAGGATTTTCAATTGTCATTATCAGATGACGAAGATACAATTTCAAATGAAAGGGATGAAATTATTGAAAAAAACCGGACTCAATCAGTACGATGTGCAGCTCATACATTGCAGCTAGCTGTGACAGACGTATTAAAGGATGATGGTATTGCTGCAATAATAACCAACGCAAGGAGAGTTTGTAAGAAATTGCGTACACCACTTGTCAAAAGTTTCTTAAAAGCAATGCAAACGAAAAAACCAATTCTAGATTGTCCTACGCGTTGGCATTCTACGTTGGACATGTTAGAGCGCCTCTTGGAACTAAGAGAATGTTGCAATACAAGTAACGATCATTATTTACATCCACTGACGTGGATAGAAATAGGCGACATAGTGCGTTCTTTGCTTCCAGCTCGCATCGCAACCAAAAAGCTACAAGAGGAGCAACTTCTCATTGGGGATTTTTATAAAACGTGGTCGCAATGCATATTGGATACATCGACGATAAAAACAAAATTAGCAGAGAAACTCGTCACAGCCATGAAACTTCGAGAGAAGAATTTATTTGATAATGATGTTTTCTTGGCGGGTATGTATATTCCGTAATGTACAATTTAACATAGCTCTAAATCAATAGTATAAGCTACATATTGTGTAAGGTAATGTTCATCACGATGTTTTTTTCTTAGGTATGTTTCTCGATGTGCGGTTCAACATAGTATTGAATCAAGAGCAAATTGTACGAGCTAAAACTCATCTTGCAAGGACTTGGGAACATAAAGAATGCAGATTATCATTTAGTAACACACGAAGTACTTCAACTGCAGACGAAGATGAAGTTGAAGTTGACGGTGTCGAAAAAATGTTACGAGATTTAGAGCGTACTAGAAAGCGTAGTTGCGATAATCATACCGTACAGATTATGAATATATTGGGGAGATTCGAAGAGCATCCACGATTAGATTCGAAAGAGAAAATTTTGGATTTTTGGAATAACCAAAAATCCCACATACCAGAGTTATATTCACTAGCAGAAGTTGCTTTAGCAGTACCACCAACACAAGTTAGTGATAAAAGATTGTTTTCATCTTTAACATATGTACTATCACCATTGCGCTATAATTTATCCGATGAAATTGTTAACGACATATTAATACTTAAAAATAATAAAATTGAAAATTTATAAATTGCTAGTTTGAAAATATATTGTTATTGTTCGATTGGAAAAAATCATGTCTTAATTTTATTTAACCCATCATGTTTACCTATACTAGTTGCTTTAGCAGTACCACCAACACAACTTAGTGTTGAAAGATTGTTTTTTTCTTTAAAATATGTATCATCACCATTGTGGTATAACCTATCCGATGATATTGTTAACGATATATTAATACTTGTTGTGCAGAGAGTGGCGTGGTATGCGAGAAAAATTTTGTATTTTTAATATTTTTAACTTAAAATAGAAGCTTTTAATTTTTTTATTTATAACAATTCAAAAATACAAAAAAAGAAAACATAAGGTATATATGCGTACATACATGAAATTATTAAAAAATTTTATATTTATATAAATTATTATGTCAATAAAATTATTTATGTTAATAAAATATGACTTCAAAAAGCGAAGAACGTCAATGGATTTATTGCTCTCCCGACGTTCAAACAAGTTTGCAAAAAACCAAAAATCCTACTTGCCTTTGGCCTTGCCGCGTATTCAATTATTTCCGTCTTCCGCGCTCCGCAGCGGTCTCCGTGCGTCGTCACTGTTGTTGTTAAATAAAATAAGAAAAGGGTATAGCCGGATAAGATGGTCAAAAATGCCCTTGAACCGAATTGTATCGACGAAGTGTCATTCGATAGGGCACTAAAAAAAAGCATACTGTGCAAAATCTCAACCCTGTATCTCGATCGGGAGGGTAGTTATGGGGTAAAATCGAAAAATCAGTTTTTGGACTAGTTTCCCTAGTTAATTATGTTTAAAAATTCTGAGAAAAATGTGACATATGTAAAGTATCCAAATGCATACTTCGCAATTGATTTCAGATTTTTAAATTGAAAATTCTGCTTGTAAAAAATCAAAAACCTCAAAAAAATCGAAAAAATGCAGATTTCACATGGAAGTTCTAGAGTGACAACTTTTATATTTTTACAGTAGCAATATATTAGACATAAAAAAAGAATTAATCAAGTAAAAAAAAAGTATACGTATGCGAGGCTTGAACCTAGTATAAGCAGGTTAACAGTCGAACGTTCAACGCGCTGGGCCAACCGAGCTGTTGGGAATGTGCTTAATATTTTCAGATGTAATACACTGACACAGTAAAAATACTAATCAAGCCGATTTCATTGTTTAATTATTTTTGAGAAATGTTCAAGGTTTATCAGAGCCTGATAGACTTAAAAAATAAATAGAACGTTATAATTTTAAGGTTAACTTAGTTCTTCGCGGAAAAAACGTCGAAAAAATCGGTTTTTATTTTTTTTTACAACGGCGCAGTAAACCAAAAAATCTGAAAAAATTCGTAAACCATACCAATAACAATATATCGCTACTGTAAAAATATAAAAGTTGTCACTCTAGAACTTCCATGTGAAATCTGCTTTTTTTCGATTTTTTTGATTTTTTACAAGCAGAATTTTCAATTTAAAAATCTGAAATCAATTGCGAAGTATGCATTTGGATACTTTACGTATGTCACATTTTTCTCAGAATTTTTAAACATAATTAACTAGGGAAAATAGTCCAAAAACTAATTTTTCGATTTTACCCCATAACTACCCTCCCGATCGAGATACAGGGTTGAGATTTTGCACAGTATGCTTTTTTTTTGGTGCCCTATCGAATGACACTTCGTCGATACAATTCGGTTCAAGAGCATTTTTGACCATCTTATCCGGTTATACCCTTTTATTACCGGCAAATATCAGAAAATATATCGGCACTCTCAAATAGTATCATACCGGTATTTCGGTACAACGAACAACCGAAAATACCGGTATAAGTTCTTGAAATATACCGGTATTTCCATTTACCGGTATGACGTCATCCGGTATTTCGGTTTCTATAAAGGTTATTGGGGAAATACCGGTAAAATATCTTTATTTTCTATACCGGTATTATACAGGTATGAGTCCCTGATTTAAATAAATTAAAAAAAACCTTCAAAGTGAATAATAAAATGCATTTTCCTATTTGCGTAGTCGTCGCTATCACAGCTGCCTGCCAAAAGGTTAATACTTTTGGCCTAGTTAATAGTTATTGCATTCCTATCAATAATTACTAAATAGTACCTTATACATTTTCTAATTTGTTGGAAGTCGATCTAAAATGTTGTCTGATTTTTCTTGTTTAAATAAAATTATTTATTCCGTATAACGTGTGTTTGGGATTGGCTGAGCGTGTCGGCAGCGTGAACGCGCCGATTTACTGCGCCGCCTCGCTATTGGCGGAATCACGCGTAACGGCGAGATCGAGAGTCGATAAGCAGCTCGCAGTAGCTTAGACCAGCACCGTCGGACATCGATTACGATCGATTATCGACCCCGAAAATGGGATTACTATTGGCGGATCGCTCTATCGATCCGCCAATCAATAGTTCGACGGTGACGGTAAACTGCCAGCTGTTCGACTCCGATCTCAACGTACGTCAATCGTTCTCGCTCTTTCTCAAGGTAAACGTCGCGCGTCTCTTGACCGGTTTTTCGCGAGTTAGACAAACGATTCGCTATCGGGATTCACGGATGCTAAACGTGAATATATCTTCGGTTTTAAAGTGATAATCATTTTGTTATCCACTCAACATACTTTATTCATAAATCTGGCCAAAACAAGCTGGTGTTTTGGCCAAGTTACAGATCGCTTTGTACATAGTTTCTGTTACGATTCTGTACGAACCCAAGTTGGGGAAATAAAGTTACGTTTAAGTGAAGTGGCTAGTTTTACCACCTTCTATTCTCAAACATTTGGTCCTTCGAGCCGGATCCAGTGCTGCAGTTCACTGGAAGTCAAATAAAGTTAGTGCATCGCAACCTTCTCGCTTGAAAAGGTGAACAGTTACTTTATTCGAACCGTTTAGTGCTTCGATATCATACTGGCAACAATGGCTGACCTCATCGAAAGGCAACGGATTCTCGCGCTGCGGATTGCTCGCACCGTAACAAATTTAAAAAAGGAAGGGGAGGCCAACATTACGCTGGAAATGGTTCGGGCTTACATCGAGACGCTCAAACAACTATGGAACGAATACCGACAAGGCGATGAGTCCTTGTATGCTGCTGCTTGGAAAGATCCAAAATTAAAAGAGAGTCAGTACTTCGGGGATGACGAGTATGCCGTTGTCGAAGAGGACTATTTAACGCAGGTCTCCTCGTTGAACGCCATGGCCTCGGAGCTCCAGGCCGCATCGAGCAGTACGGGGTCTGGAATTTCAAAGACGACGGTTGTTGAAACGAGCGCGCAAAGGTCACACGCTTTGTTGCCAACATTATCTCTGCCCACGTTCGAGGGCAATGACAAAGACTGGCCGTACTTTCGGGAATTGTTTACTGATCTAGTCGTAAACGACCCATCTTTGTCACCTTCGGAACGCCTTCGTTACTTGAAGGATTGCTTGAAAGGCGAGGCCGTCAACCTCTTCAAGCACGTGGAGACAAACACGATCGACTTCCAAGATGCTTGGAAGAAACTGGACAACCTTTACTCCAATCTTCGGGTTCCTTCAGAGCAAGCCGAATCCGAAACACTGACCGACAGGATGCTTCAGCCGATACTCGGCCATTCTGATGGTAAAAACGAGCAGCAAGTCGGATGGAGATCTGCGAGGGAATTCAAATTTGGTGACAACGAACTGAGCACCGTCACTTGCGGTCTAGTTTGTGCACCTTACCTGGTACCCAGATGTCACCTCGCCAAGGTGGAGGAGCCCCTCCGCCCAATGGACTTCCTCATCAGGAGAGTCAGCTACTTGGCTGACCATCATCCCGGAGTGGACACACCTCCTGAGGCGGGACCTAGGTCGCAAGAACTTCGAGAGCTCCTCAAGGCGGGCGGTTTTCCACGTCGCACGTGGAAATTCAACTCCAGGAGTCTGCTGGACGACCTCTACACTTCGGAGCTGAAAGGAGTTAGAGGAGGGGACACTCCCCTACTTCAAGGTTTCTTCGGCACCTGCGGGCTCTCTCACCCTGACTGCTGTCAGATTACATCGGCAACGTCTCTCCGGAACTTCGGGTTCCCCGAGCTCTCTGTGCTCGGCGGAACATCTCTACTTAGTCGTCCATTGGGATACTGGATCCTGATGGCGATCGGCTTTCCACGTTGCACGTGGAAATCCAACTCCAATCCACTTGATTGGAACTTGGGTTCCCCGAGCTCTGTGCTCGGCGGAACATGTCTACTCGGACATCCATGGGGGTGCTGGATCCTCATGGCGGACGGCTTTCCACGTTGGACGTGGACATCCGACTCCAATCTACTTGGTTGGAACTCTGGGTTCCCCGAGCTCTCGGTGCTCGGCGGAACATATCTACTTGGACTTCCATTGGGGTGCTGGATCCTGATGGCGGGCGGCTTCCCACGTGGCACGTGGACAGCCGAATCCAGGAATCTACTGGATTTTCAATCTACCTCGGAGCAGAAAGGAGTTGGCGAATGGGACCTGCCCATGTGCCGCTGCGTCTTCGTCAACCACGGGCCCTGTTCATCTGACTGCTGTCAGCCCATCTTTTCTCCTTCTCGCGGGAACTCTGGGTTCCCCGAGCCCATTGTGCTCGGCGGAACATGTCTACTGTATGTATACCCTCTGGCTAAGTTGTGGGTCGAAGCTGCCCACAACCGATGCCTGCACGGGGGGACACAACTTCTCTTGGCAGTGCTACGCCATAATTGCTGGATCCTCAGCGGTCTTCAGTCGGTGAAATCTTGTACCGACCGGGGCACCGTCTGTCTAATCTGGAAAGGGCAAACTGCCCAACCTAAAAATGGAAATTATCCGATTAGCTCTAATCAAGTCTCGCTTCACAGATTCGGAGGCTATTATCAGGCACCTACGCACCGTCGATCCAGGCAGGATCGTGGTCAGCGGAACTCCAAGGAAGGCAACTCCTGGGAATTTAATCTGCCTTCCTCCCCACACTTAAGGGAAATCTGGAAAGTTGCTGTCAACTCAGCTAAGCACCATCTACGCAGGATTTTCGGAGAGCAGCTACGGTCCTTCGAGGAGCTGACCACGCTCCTGACTGGTATCGAAGCTTGGCGTCTCACTAAAATCATACCTACTTTGACAGACGACCCTGAGGATCCTGCAGCCCTGACACTGGGGCACTTCTCAATCGGAGAACCTCTCACTGCTACACCCGAGCACAACCTCGAGGAACCGCCAGTATCCAGGGTATCTCGATGGCATCTGGTTCTCGTCGCAACTTTGCGCACCGTAACGTCGCCATTTCTTCGATCAGTGCCCAAAGGGGACGAGGAGATGGATACTGGTGGAACTCATGAGGCTGAACTCGCACGCGGTTCATCCGATCCTTAACTAAAAACGCAATTTAGGTTAAGCTATTTCCTTGGTGGATCACCTACACGTTTCACTTTCCTGGTAAATCATCTAACGAAGTGTTCACTCACTCACCTCGGTATCACTTCGTTCACCTAAATTGTAATCTCGCGGATCATCTCTTCATTTCACTATCACGGAATTCACTTGTAATCACTGTTACTGGTAATTTCTTTAGGTACTACGCAGCACGTTGTCGACTCATTCAGCAATTCCTCACATCACGTACGTTATCGCCCACCTGATTGGCTAATCATTTCGTACAATTTCGTCAATGACTGACGAGGCGGGCGGAATGTTTGGGATTGGCTGAGCGTGTCGGCAGCGTGAACGCGCCGATTTACTGCGCCGCCTCGCTATTGGCGGAATCACGCGTAACGGCGAGATCGAGAGTCGATAAGCAGCTCGCAGTAGCTTAGACCAGCACCGTCGGACATCGATTACGATCGATTATCGACCCCGAAAATGGGATTACTATTGGCGGATCGCTCTATCGATCCGCCAATCAATAGTTCGACGGTGACGGTAAACTGCCAGCTGTTCGACTCCGATCTCAACGTACGTCAATCGTTCTCGCTCTTTCTCAAGGTAAACGTCGCGCGTCTCTTGACCGGTTTTTCGCGAGTTAGACAAACGATTCGCTATCGGGATTCACGGATGCTAAACGTGAATATATCTTCGGTTTTAAAGTGATAATCATTTTGTTATCCACTCAACATACTTTATTCATAAATCTGGCCAAAACAAGCTGGTGTTTTGGCCAAGTTACAGATCGCTTTGTACATAGTTTCTGTTACGATTCTGTACGAACCCAAGTTGGGGAAATAAAGTTACGTTTAAGTGAAGTGGCTAGTTTTACCACCTTCTATTCTCAAACAACGTGTCTACTTCTGTAATTGTTCCTTTTATTTGACCCTAATTGAATAATTATTTTTTGCAGATAACTGCATAAATAATTTAATACAGAATATTTCTTTCATTTCATGAAAGAGAGAGAGAGAGAGAGAGAGAGACGAAAATTGGAAAAAAAACATTTAGGTAAAAATTGTTTTATAGAAAAGGAATATAATACGGGTGCTGCGAATCAAACAATATAAACTAAACGTTCTGATGATGGTCAAAGATGATGTAGGATCTTGTCCGATGTGAGAGTCGCTGACAGCGACTCGCTGTAGGCTCTTGCCAGAACCAAAAAGTCGATGTAGGTTCTTATCCGGACTAGAAAAGTCGATGTAGGAGCTGATCCAGGCTAAGCACTATACTAGGGGGCAGCACTATAATGGGCACGGCCAAATCCCGGGCGTGAGCACTCTCAGTTACTCTCTGGTATGAAATTAACATCAAAACTTGTACCCGGTTCGGGGAGGTACGCCAAATGGAATGTCATGGACAGAGAATGTCAGTGTCAAACGATGAAACGGAAATGTTAGAAATACATGGTTATGTTATGACAGGACGTGCAAATACGCAAAATTTGAATAAAATTAAGGTTATAAATTTGTAAAAAAAGATTTTCAAAACATTATTATTTTTATAAAATGGAGAGTGTTCAAGATTGGAGCGCCCGAGCGCCATATTGACAAACCAGCACCGCGCGATCCCGCCAAGACTAGCGCGATCCCGCCGAAACCGCGAGCCATATCGTATGCCATCGAGGCTTACGCGGGCAATAGATCGGCTGCGTGATTGGCCTATTCTCACTCTCGATCCTTCTGGAAGGTTCGCGAACGCTCAACCGGAACCACCGGTGCGTGACGAACTTCCAGGAGGATCGAGACAATAAAAGAGAGTGACAACCGTCATCTCGCACTCACAGCGACAAAACAGCTGATAAAACATACGCGCGATTCCTACATTCAAAGTCATCTTTATTCTATTCAACTCATTATACATCAATTCTGTTACATAGTGTAGTATTGTTTGACAAACCATCTTAAGTGCAAATATAGTTATTTATACAAAGATCCATACACTTTTGCTACCAATCCATTTATACAGTCCACTTCTCTTCCATTCAAATCCAACCGTTACCCTACGCATCCATTCCGTTCAATCTTGCATCCTATCTCTCATTCCAGTCACTCTGTCATTGTATTTTATATTAATAATTAATAAGGATGATGAATATAAATGTTTTTTTTTATTATAATATAATTAAAAATAGGGTACAATATATTTTTACACATAATAGGCTGTCACGTCGCTCACGAGCGGAGGCTAGAAAACCTCCGACCGAGCGACTTCGGGCTTTTACAGGCCCTTAGGCCGGGCCGCGGGCCGCCGTATGCCCGTGGTCCGCCCGAGACAAAGGACGTCCGAAGGTTCGAAATTCCCGCGAGATCGTTCGGGCGCCAGACACCGTGAAAAGTGTCACGCGAAACACGACACGAATTTCGGATTCGGAGATCGAACCTTCGAGGCACGCGGATCGTGAACGAGGACGCGACGGGGCCAGAGGATTCGAACACGGAAGGACGAGGACAGCCCTTACGGCAGGACGGATCTCACAGGGAATTGTCGACAACGTAATGAGTCCCGAGTGGATGTTTTATTTCCTTGTCATCAAAGGTACAATATCGCGGTCACGTGACCGCAACCCGAGAGCCCGCGCTCTTTATACAATTTTTGCGGACGGTTGATCGGTCGTAGCGCGGTTGTCGCTAAATCAAATCGCGCGAAAAGGGTACGGTTGACCGGTACCGACGATAGCGATTTCCCGACGGGCGGGATCGCGCGAAGCGCAGATGGACGGCGCGATACGGGACTGTCGCGATAGCACGCGTACGAAAAGCACGCGACGGACGATACGAACGGCGACGCAATCGAGACACGTTCGCTACGCAACACGACACAGGATTTGAGACTTTTACGAGGCATCGGACGAAATATTCGCGAGACGCGATTCCTCCGAGGAAACTTCCGAGCGCGAGATTTTAAGGGGGAACTCTCACGTTACGGAATATTGCTCAAAGGGCCGTCGATACGGCCCGAGCCGACGGCGCGCGACGCTCGGCGTCTCGGCCTACGCGAAAGGCCGAGAACGAAATGACGACGTTCGTCCTCGCGCGACAAATTCGAGCCAACACGCTACCAAATCTTCGAGAAAGAATCACTGTTCGGCTTACCGTTTACTCCTTCTCTCTGCCGGGCGACTCCTCCGTAACTCTCAGCTGTTGAGCCAAAGTTTCACGGCTCGTCCGCAATCGCTCGCACCTTAACTTAACTTTCGCGAGACCGGGCTTCCTGCGTATATTCGCGGCGATATTCGCTTGGCGTGCGTTCACTTGTAAGTCGTACGTAAGGGACGGCTAGCGCGACAGTGCTCATCGATTTTCGGGCGCGTGCCGCATCGATTCTCGTTCCCCCCACCCGACCTCCTTGCCGAATTTCCTAGGGCTCCGTTTCACGCGCGACGTTCGCGTAACAGGGGCGTCTCGACGGGGTCTATGGCTCCCTGACCCTAACGCGAAAACGTCTCACTTTGTGTGAGACGTGGGGGAGGCTCGTGCCTCGTCCTGGCTTCTCGGTGGCACCATCCTCGCTGGAACCCTCTTTATGGCGGGATGAGGCGGCGTCGGGACCGCGAAATGGTACGATGGTCGGTAGGGGTTCCTGTCCCTTCGGCGCCTCCAAGTCGATTGACCGGGTGCCCTCGATAACCATAGTGGCCCGTAGTCGGGCTTCGAAATGCCATTGCGTTTTCGTCTGATGTCCTTCTGTACCGGAATCGTCTCCTAGGAAAATCTCGAAGGTCGGGGCTCCTTTTCCTGGTTCGTTGTTCGGCCCTGAAACTTGCCGTTCTCGGCGCGCCCGCTAGGTGTCAGTGCGCGCTCTAATTTATGGAAATTCCTCGCGGAACGCTCTCGAATCCTGTTTTTCCCGGTCTCGCGTCTCGTTATTGTACGGTCCGGTCCTTCGCACTATTAAAAATGTGCTAGCACATAACGGCGAAGTGACGTAGCTGATTTGCAACGTCACAAGGCTTATATGCGTTTTGGTCAAGAAATGGACTCGGTTTTACAGAATAATGGGCTTATACCACGCTTCGGAACTTGTATCAATAGATTTCCACACCACCTATGAGCAACGTATGAGGTATTACTATCGTTGGCGCGTTTTTTTTGTAAGCGGTATCCTCTGTAGGCCTATTCCACTTTCTCGCATATAACTCCATTCCATAAAAATGTTAATCCCATTAAAAATTACTTATATAAATATTTTTAGGATATAAAATCTATATTTAAAATTTATGCTGAAGTTAAATCCGTTTAAAGTAAATTATAATTAAAAATACAAAAATAATAAAATAATAATTATTCTTACTTCATACATGACATTATTTTTTTTCTATGTAATAAGTCTGTTAATATTTGCAATGACTGAAATTTATTTTTTTAACGATATTTGTTTCTTTTATAACTATTTTTATTATGTGTAAATATTACATACTATAGTATCCTTTAATATTGTTGCTTCTTTTTCCCTGCAGCAATATAAATTGTTAGCTTGTGTTTACATACTGCATCGGTCGACGCCACTTACAATTAGTAGCGGCTGTTGGCTGTTGGCCGATGCAGTATGTAAACACAAGCTAACAATTTACCTTCATCAAAATCAGAATAATATCATGTAGCACATCTTTGGATTCGTCTCACTACCCGCTATTATTTTCTAAAGAAGAAAATATACTATTCCATTTAAAAAAATCAAATTGACCTTGAAATGTCCTCCACCACTCCACCCATAAAAAAACAATTAATATCACGTAACTTAGCCCGTCATACCAAACAACTTTTGTAGGAACACTTTTTTGATAACGACACCGTCTTCCGAGATATCCTGCCGTTCTCGATACAGTGGGACACCCTGTATGTATATATCCATATAGATATGTAAATTGTTCTCTGGTCCAGTGTTCTTCTCTCTGTAATATATTTAATTATATTAACTTTACTTAATGTAAACGTAGTTTGTTTATAGAACAGAATTTATTTCTTTTGAATGGAATTTTGTAATTTATATATATACTTCTTCTTTTACTTACGTATATAACGCTTTACAACATCATGGGTTTATCAATATAGGACAAATCACTACAACCTCACCTTAGTGTTCAATTGAGTAGGTATTACTTATAGTCTCCGGCCTGGGGTTCAAACAAGCTTGATGAGCATGGACGTATCGTTCTAGAAATGTGTAGTAGGTGCGACATAGCCCCGATTATCTCGGAAGGTTCTCACACCTTCGAAAGAAATGGTCATAAGTCTACCATAGACTTCTTGATGTGCGGCCATGGGATTAAAGATAGGGTTACCTCGAGTAGGGTCCTCAATAATTATTCCGCATCTGATCATAGGTACCTTTTTCATGTCTTTGACCTTGAGGCTAATAGCGTTAAGGTCAGTAGAGATGGTACTATCAGAAAAATTAACGCTGCAAAGTTTAAAGATCGTTATGAGAGGTTGTGTCGGATTGCTGACCCGATGAAAATCGTGTCTGCGGACGACGTAGACTCTTATATCGATCTCATCGTCAGTCTCTATAACAGTACCTGTTATAAGCTTCATCCTGCTCTTGAGCATAAGAAGGCCGTCTGGTGGTGGAGTTCGGAACTCGCGCTGCTGAGAAGGAGTGCCATAGCGGCTCGTCGTCGCCTCCAGCGTGCTAGATCCAAAAAGCTTGGTGTGAGCATTATTGAAATGAAAAACCATGATTATAAGCTGGCTAGAAAAAAACTTAAATATGGAATATCCAAGGCTAAGAACGATGCCTGGAAGGATATGGTTAACCAAGTTGACAAAGATATATGGGGCAAGTCGTATAAATGGGCCTGTAAAACCATTTCGGGGTTCAAACCTCCAGCTTCTTTGAGTGACTCTGTGTTGAATTGTGTTTGTAAGTGCCGCCCGGTTCCAGGAATCGAAGCGGACCAAATGTTTGTTGCGTGGTATAGCCGATTCGAGGAATCGGTAGCCGGCTTACACTTATGTTTTGCGTTCGAGGCGTTAGAGGCGTTCGAGGCGTCCGAGGCAAGTTGTTTTAGTTAGAGGTTGGCCCACGAGGCGAATAGTACGAAGAATAAATATCCTCTTTCCTAAAGTGTGATACAAATAGCTTATTTCCCATCAATCCCATCAATAGTGGTTCTATTTGAACAATTGGCGACCGTGACAGGACTGGGATTGTTGTAGTATAGTGTACAAGTGATTGGATTGCGAATTCTAGTAAAATAGATAAAGTGAAAAGGAAGAGGGCTGTATATCGCATGGGCTTTACTAAAGCTCTGAAGGCGTTCTATGATACGCTAGGCGCAGCTTCCGATAAAAAGGCTAGCAGAGCTGCTTTTCAAATGCTAGAGCTGAAAATGAGAGATTTAGAAGAAGCCGACAACCAAATGAGGGAACTGCTGTTCGAGTCAGCGGAAACAACCGACGAAATGATAGAACGAGAGTACAACGAAGCGGATGAATATAAGAATAGATTCATCGGCGCTAGAATAGAAATGGAGGAATTAGCGTCGACGTTATCAGAGGTGCAAATATCGGTGCTGTCACTTGCAGCAAATACACCAAGTGAAACAAGTGAAAACAAGAAAACGTTCAAATTGCCGAGGATCGAATTACGGAAATTTGATGGAAGTGTACGCGAGTGGTTGCCGTTCTGGAGTGTCTTCAGAAAAATCCACGACGACAAAGATGTTGTGAAGGAAGACAAATTTCAATATTTATTACAGGCCGTGGTTCCGAATTCGCGCGCTGATGAGCTCGTGAGAAGTTTTCCTCCGACGGCCAGCAATTATGATAAAGCTATAGCTGGTCTAAAAAATCGTTTCGGACGGGAAAATTTGCAAATAAAAGTATACGTGCGCGAATTCTTACAATTAATGCTAAACAACGCTCTGTCTCGAGGAAAGAATGTGGAAATATCGAGTCTATGCGACAAAATCGAATTTCATTTAAGAGCGTTAGAATCGCTCGGTGTGACGACGGATAAATGCGCGGCCATGCTGGTCCCTCTCGTGGAATCATCGCTTCCGGAAGATCTATTACGTGTTTGGCAACGCAGCCCGATGAATACCTTGTCACAGCAAGATGCAGCAGAGGCTGATAATTCGAAAACGGAACTGGATCAACTAATCAAGTTTTTGGAAGGAGAAGTCCGAAACGAAATGAGAATCACTATGGCAGTTGAGGGCTTCAGTTTTGCGACGGGGGACAAGACAGAGTGCGGGAAGCAGAAGAAGGAAAAATCCAATACGACGAGGGATGTACCATCAGCAACCGGCTTGTTGACCACAAAGGTTAAAACGAAAACGTGTATATTCTGTGCGGCAAGTGATCATGAAAGTGCAGATTGTAAACGGGCAACAAGGATAAACCTTGCCGAAAGGCAAAATTCCGTTAAAAAGAAGAACGCTTGTTTCAATTGCCTTAACATTGGACATAGTTTCAAAAAGTGTCGGTCAAATGTAAAGTGCGCGTGGTGCTCCCGACGGCACGTGCTTTTGATGTGTCCGTTTGTACAGAGAACACAGTCTGTCAATGACAATGTTGTAAAAGTGACAGAAGAAAAGAATCTCGCGAATGTGGCTAGTGATCCCGAAGTTTACCTAAAGACATTGCGAGTGATATTATATAACGGGAATCAAAAGAAAACAGTGCGGATGCTTATTGACGACGGGTCACAAAGATCGTATATTACAAAGGCAGCCGCGGCTCGGTTGGGTTATCAACCGATTGACGAACAGTTAATGAACCATTCACTTTTCGGCGGTGAAAGGTCAGGGACAGTGAAGCACAACAGATATCTGATTCGTGCAAGTAATCTGGAAGAAGATTTTAAATGCAATTTCAACGCCTTCGATCAGAACGTGATTTGTGAAGCGATACCCGCTATTAAAGCGGGACCATGGAGAAAGGAACTTGAAGCGTTGAATATTAAAATCTCAGATATAGATAGTAGTGATGAAGTAATCTCGGTGCTTGTGGGGGCAGACGTCGCAGGCAAATTGATGACAGGAAAACGGCATATTTTGAAGTGCGGATTAGTGGCCGTTGAAACCTACCTGGGGTGGACCGTGATGGGCACAATTGAACAGACAGAGAAACGAGACGACCCAGTCATCACGGCACACTCGATGTTTGTAAATAGTCAAAAGGCAGCAGATTTATGGTCTCTAGACGTTCTAGGTATAAAGGATCCAGTAGAAAATAAATCACAAAAGGATCACCAGAAAGAAATAAAACAAGATTTTTTGAAAACTGTGTGCAAGAACGCTGAAGACCGTTATGAAGTAAAGTTACCATGGTTGAAGAGTCACCCAGCTCTGAATGACAATAAAGCTATGACTATACGACGGCTGCAGACTACAATTAAGAAGCTGAAAACGGATGGATTGTTCGAGGAATATGCTGCCATATTTAACGAGTGGGTCAATGATGGCATCGTGGAATATGTTCCTGAGGAAGAAAAGGACAGCTGGGGCCATTATCTACCGCACCGGCACGTCGTCAAGGAAAATAGCACGACAAGAGTGAGACCTGTCTTCGATGCATCGGCGAAGAATCACCCCTTTCCGTCTTTGAACGAGTGCTTGGAGAAGGGTGAGAACTTAATCGAACAGGTCCCCTCGATTTTGCTGCGTTTTCGAAAAGGTAATATGGGCGTTATTTCCGATATTAGAAAGGCGTTTCTGCAAATATCCCTTGATCGGAACGATAAGAATTTCCTAAGATTTTTGTGGGTCAATGAAAAGGATGATATAGTAATGTTACGTCATTGTCGTGTTGTATTCGGGGTATCGTCCAGTCCTTTCATTCTGGGCGCTGTTATCGCTATGCATTTGAATAATGTAGTGAATTCTTTAAGTCGTGATCCAAAAGCGAAAAATATGGTCGAAAATGTAAAGAAGCTCTCCGAGAGTTTCTACGTTGACAATTGCGTGACGAGTGTAAACACTTTGGATCAATTACACAGTTTCATCGGTGACGCGAAAATGGTAATGCAGTCAGCAGGGTTTGACCTTCGAGGGTGGGAGCATAGAGATGATGGCTCTAGCGAGAACCGGACTGCAGTTTTGGGTATGTCGTGGGATAAAAAGCAAGATATGCTATCTTTAAATATACCGGATTTCGATGCATTCCGGAATGATAAAATTACTAAAAGAAGCATACTTTCAATTGCGCTCCGTATTTATGATCCTCTCGGTTTCGCGAGTCCAATAGTGCTTTGTCCGCGACTTCTATTACAAGAAACTTGGGCACGAAACTTATCATGGGATGAAGAAGTCGACGGAAAATTAAAAGATAAGTTCTTAAAGTGGTTGTCAAGCTTGAAAAACCTAAATAAAATTGAAATACCGCGATGTATGATAGGAGATATTTCAAGCGAGGATCGCATAAGCTTACATACGTTCTGCGACGCTAGCAAGAACGCGTATGCGGCTGTTGTTTTTTTGCGTATCGAAAGCGATTCTAATGTTAGGGTAATTTTTGTTCAAGCTAAAAATAGAGTTGCACCACTGAATAAAGACTCGACGGATGCGCGGCAAAGCATTCCGCGCTTAGAACTATTAGCAGCAACAATAGCAGTCCGTTTAACTGCTACAGTCTTGGACGCGTTAAAATTAGATTGTCACGATGTTTTTTATTGGAGCGATTCGTCGACAGTAATAACGTGGATTCGCAAAAATAGTAATTGGGCAACCTTTGTGTACAATAGAGTGAAGGAAATCCGCGAATTTTCAAATTCCGAGCAATGGAGACATGTGCCGGGTAATTTAAATCCCGCTGATCTGCCCTCGAGGGGATGTACGACGGATCAGTTGTTAGTTTCCAGATGGTGGGAGGGGCCGGAATGGTTACGTTTGAAATCTGAAAACTGGCCCAGTGATGTACACGAGTACAACGAGGAAGAAGTGTACAAAGAACTGAAAAAATGTGCTACAAAAGATAAAAATTGTACAATTTTATTAGTCAGGAACGAAAATAGTACGGTAAATGACAAGTTGAGCTATACAGAGAAATTTTCGGACTATAGAAAAACTGTGCGGGTTCTTGCGTGGATGAAAAGGTTTTATTTCAATATGAAAAGTAGATTAGAGACACGAAGAAATGGTGATCTAAGTATTGCAGAAATAGAACATGCAGAAACCACGCTCATGAAGCTAATCCAATCGGAAATTTTTACTGATGGGATAAATGACTTGCGCATTAAACATTTGCAACCCTTCAATGATAAAGATGGTGTGATGCGCATTAACACGAGAATCGCATTACGAGAGGATTCGTACAATTTCCGGTGTCCCATTGTTTTGCCGAACAATCATCATGTAATCGATCTCATTATAAATGAAAAACATAAACAGCTTAAACATGCAGGAGTTGAGATTACGATGAATGTTCTGAGAGAAAAATATTGGATTATAAAGGGCCGAAAAACAATTAGAGCAGTCATAAGTAAATGTACTAGCTGTCGCAGACATGATGCGAGGCCATTAGAATCAGTACCGGTACCACTTCCGTTAGATAGAGTTAAGGATGCGTCCGTCTTCGAAGTCGTCGGTGTAGATTTTGCGGGGCCGATCTACCTAAAAGGGGATCAAAAGGCCTGGATATGTTTATTTACGTACGCCGTATATCGAGCGATACATTTGGAATTGGTGACGTCACTATCTACAGCGTCGTTCTTGATGGCATTGAGACGCCACATTGCGCGTAGAGGTAGGCCAAGTGTCATATACAGCGACAATGGAACAAATTTCGTAGGGACAGCCAATTTGTTAAAAAATGTAGATTTTGATAAACTATCGAAAATAACGTCAACGGAAAGGATCGAATGGAAATTTAACCCTCCTACCGCGGCTTGGTGGGGCGGATTTTGGGAACGACTTATCGGCGTTTTAAAACGATTGCTACGGAGAACGCTTAAAAAATCGTGTCTGAATTATGAAGAAATGCTCACGGTTTTGTTAGATTGCGAAGCTGTCGTTAATTCAAGATCGATTACATTCATGTCCGATGGTAGCTCTGATGTGGTTCCGCTAAGCCCATCAATGTTTTTGCAGGAGGTGAAAGAGATCGGAGTTTTAGACCTCGATCATATTGAAAATTGTCAGTTAAATAAAAAATTCCGTTACCGTCAGAAATTGAAAGAAGCTCTACGTCAGAGATTCTGCAGCGAGTATTTGGGTGCTTTGATGTATAAAAGACGTAAAGCAAGTGTTGACTCTAGTGTAAGTGTTGGCGATGTAGAGTTTGTCGAAAAAGAAAATGTAAAACGTTTGGATTGGCCTTTGGCACGCGTAAAAAGAGTGTTTGTAGGAAAGGACAATAATGTGCGCGTTATGCGTTTAGTTACAGCTGAAGGTGAAATGACGAGACCAATCCAGCGAGTTTATCCGCTCGAAATTAAAGGTAATGAAAGTATGTCGAATGTTAACGATGTTTTAATCGAAAGATATAAGAGAGCGCCGAGGAATGAATCGTTGAATGATGTGTGTGAAATGAATAATGAACATGATGTAAAACAAGGCTACGTCACTAGAAGTGGTAGAAAAATAGTTAGACCGGAAGAGATACGAAGAATAAATAACCTCTTTCCTAAAGTGTGATACAAATAGCTTATTTCCCATCAATCCCATCAATAGTGGTTCTATTTGAACACTCCGAGACTCTGGATACTATCCAATCTTTATTTCTTACTAAACCTGCTTCTGAATCTACTGGCTCTTCCTGCTATATTTGGTCGGGATTCCATGACACTGGCGACGTTGACTTTGATGAGTGTGAGGTCATGGAGGCTGTTAACAAAATAAAAAAGAAATCTCCTGGTTTGGATGGCCTCCCCCAGGAATTGATTAAATTGTTAGGTGAAATAGCCCTTTCACATATTACGCATTTAATCAACACCTGTTATCGCCTAGGGTATTTCCCTAAGAGCTGGAAGAGAGGTAGGTTGGTTTTGATACCCAAGAAACCGGGTCCTGACGGCAAGGTTGGATGGCGTCCTCTGTGTATTCTTTCCAACTTTGCTAAGCTCCTCGAATATTGCCTTAAAAAAAGAGTGCTGAGTAAAATCAATTTTGCTAACAATCAATTCGGCTTTTGTCAGGGTAGGAGTACCGTTGATGCCATTTCTGCGATCATGGATAAATGGAACTCGGCGAAAAAGAAGAGCCACCATTGTGTTATGGTGTCTCTTGACGTAAAAAATGCTTTTAACACTCTCAGTTGGAACAATACTTTAAAGTCACTGGCTCTACGAAAACTGCCTAGTAGGATTTATAATATTATGAAGAACAATTTGACTAATAGGTCCATTGTCTACTCGATAGATGGAGAGACTACTGGAGTGGTTGAGGTTTACGCAGGCGTTCCGCAGGGGTCCGTGTTGGGGCCCCTGTTATGGAACGTTCATTATGACGGTCTTCTTACCAGTACCCTTCCCTTGGGTGCTACCTTATGTGGATTTGCCGATGATGTGGCCCTAGTGGTTTCCGCTCCTGACCTGGATCTGTTGACCAGACGCACCTCTGAATCGCTTTCCCTGTTAAACTCGTGGTTTAAGAATAATGGATTGGCTCTAGCACATGAAAAGACAGAAATGGTCTTATTGACTGGTCGCAAGACCCCTCGTGGGTTTTCCATTAACTTCGGGGACTGTCTATTATCCTCAAATAAATACATGAAGTACTTGGGCGTTTGTGTTGAGGGCAGCCAGTACTTTTATAAACACGTCAGGGACTCTGTTGAAAGGGCCTCGAGAGTGGCTGGTGTTCTCGCCAGAATAATGCCCAATTGTGGGGGGGGGGGGATCCTTCCACTCTAGGGCCCTGTTTTATAGAGTAGTGGAGTCGGTTGTGATGTACGCCTCTCCGGTCTGGGGTATCGCGATAGGCAGTGACCCTATTATTAAAATGTTGAACGGTTTACAAAAATTTTCTCTCTCTAAGGTCGTTAGGGCCTACAGGACCACTTCGTTGGACGCTCTATGCGTGCTATCTGGGTTCCCTCCCATCACATTGCTGGTTGAAGAGAGAGTCCGAATTTACTCTAGAGTTAGGAGAATAGACCGGAGTAACTTAGACCAATATAAAAAAGACGTTGGCTATATTAAAAAAGAAGAAAGGTCTTTGACCATGGACAATTGGCAACGTCGCTGGGACTCCTCTAAATATGGCAGAAAGACCCATATGCTCATTCCGGTGATTGCTGACTGGGTCGATTGGGGTCCGTTTTTACTAGACTTCCACCTGGTTCAGTTACTCACTGGGCACGGTTGCTTCGCCAATTACCTTTTTGAGATGGGCAAAACTAAGCACAAATTGTGCATTGTCTGTAGGGAAACTGTGGATAGCCCCCAGCACACTTTATTGGAGTGCAGTGGATGGCGGACTGTTAGAGAGCAATTCCTCAAAACTAATGGGAATCTGACCTGGGATAACCTGGTCAGTTCCCTAAAGGACCGTGAGAAGTGCTTAAATATTAAGAAGTATATACACGATATTGTGACCTCTAAAGAGGAGATTGAAAGAGCCCTCCAACTTGAGGAAAAAAGACGTAGACTGTTGGCCATAAATAACAGTAGAGGACGCGTAAAAAGGCCTAGATTGAAGTAAATTGTTAGATAAATAATGTTATATATTTACTTATTTATTTATTTATTTAGTTAAATTTTAATGTTAATTTCAATATTATTTATTCACCTTTATTTATTCCGTGAGGTATAACTTTGTGTATATTGTATATATTATATATTGTATATATACCATAAGTTATTACAATGTATGTACGCTATTTGTATATATTAAGAAATATGTATATATGGATTTTCTTTTTTACCGTGTTTCTAACTAAGACATAGACCCAGTTGTTTTTTCTAGTTTGTACATGACCGTGTTTAATTTTTAAGTTTACTCTCTATACGTGCTGTAATGCCGGTTTCGGTAATCCCGCGGTTACATAGAGATGTTCATGGACTGAGTGTAAATAGTATAGGAGGTTAGGGTTTAACGGGCTATTTTTCATCTTGCCCATTGTGTTCTCCCCTCGTAAAAAAAAGGTATTACTTATAGAAAAAAATGTTGGTGCGGACATGAAGAGCAAGATCTCAACCATATCCTATGGGATTGCCCAAAGTACACAGAAAAGTATTCTTTTTACAGGAAATTAGAAATACAAGGATGGAGAGCTCCATATCACATTAATTCATTTGTGAAAGATCTACGCACAAGTGCACTTAAAACAATTAGGAACTTCATAACCAAAATAAATGTCAATTTTTAAGTTCGTGCTTGCCATTAGACTCATATACATAGAAGCACATCATTTTATTGTATCGCTCATTAGTTTCAGAAGACGCATTAATTTACTTTGCCAATGAAACTCTAGCTGTAAGAGTTTAACCTCTATTAATGCTATTCTATGTATATGATGTTATTGTTATCACTATGTATTTTCTACTAACTCAACACTACCATCAATATTGTACTTTATATCTTAATTTTTGTAACTGTTAACCTAGTTCGTAAGGATAGAATGTAATAAGGTTTGTACCATAATTGCCAGCTTATGGACCTAACCTGGTCTAAAGCCTTAGTTCTTCACCTGTCATAATATATTAGTCATAACCATGTATTTCTAACATTTCCGTTTCATCGTTTGACACATGTTTGACACCAGGGGGAGAAAACTCTTATGTATGACCTAGGACTGCTTAGTTAACTACAGGGAATTTGCCTAGATAGCACCACGGTCACTGCACTGTGGGAAACAAGACCTCTGTTTATAACTGACAATGAGGTGCACCGCGCCCATTCACGGATATATAATGTGACGTTGCAAGTCTGCGACGTCACCCCGTTTTACAAAAACGGTTACGAAACCGTTAAGGATGCACTTGACCCCCGTGGGAATTTTTTGGCGTACTTAGCGACATTGCGGTGAAACCTGAAAGCTCCTCGACAAGGATAGATCCACCTTCTCTCTTCTGTAGGGCTGCAACAGAGACTGACATGCGTCGCTCGCAGGAAAGACAAAGACGGGATACGACGAAGCAGCTTGATTTTTCGATGCGCCTACTACAGAAGTATTCAGCGAGGAAGCAATATTTATTGATGCTCTTTGTGTTGAAATGTTCTCCGAATTATTGCGCGACGCCGTACGGAGCCCTTTTTTGGAAAAAGTGTACAGAAAAAAAAATTTTCTATGAGAAACATACAAAATTATTGTTGATAAAGATTCAGAAGAAAAATTGCAAAAAAGGGCTCTGTACGGCGACGCGCAATAATTCAGGGAATATTTCGATACCAAAATTATGCAAAAATATTGCTTCCTCGCTGAATGCTTTTGTAGTAGGCAATCGTCATAAAACTGAACAATTCGTATTCCAACATGGCTGCCTGACTATCGCGCTTTCCGACTTCTCTCCGAGCGTAACTGACCTACGATTAAAACAAGAGAAGAATACAGAGATCCTCGTCTCTCCTGTTCGGCTGCGACGGAGAGGGAGATATGTCACTCGGTCGCAGGAGAGACAAAGACGGAGATACAACAAGGCAACAGCTTGATTTTTCGATGTGCCTACGCAGGATGGCTATGGCCGGGAGCCGAAGTCCGGGATGGATTCGGAGCGGGAGAGGCAATGACCTCGAGGTCCCCATGCCTCTTGGAATTCCCCCTCTCTCGCAATGAAACCTCGATGGAACTGATGTTCTCCTGAACTGGGTACTTACCTGATTACTTACCTTCGGTAAGTTCTCGGGAGAGAGGCCTGGGGTGGAGAATTTCGGTGAAGTTGAGGGTCCATCTTGGGCAAAATCCTCCTACTCCACCTCCTCGTGGTGGCTCCTGGGACTCTGTGGAGGCTTCGGCTGAAGCAGAGTGCGAACGGAGTAGGAAGGTACCCATGCGCCCTGGACACAGGCCTAGCGGCAAGGCCTGTCCAGGGCCACATACCGTAAATCCGGTGGTCATGTTTTACCGGACCGGGGGGCTTGCCTTGATCGGCCGGCTCCGCGAGGATGACTAACCTCTATAAAATATGTCTCTAACTACTAAGCTTCGACGCGCGGTGAAGGTAGCACCATTGCACTCTGGTGGGCCGGTGGATGCATCGGCCACTTAGCGCGTCATTGATGTGCGTGTGCGCCTGCGCACGTATGCGTAGGGTCCCCGACGCCCCATCCCCTTGGGTGGGGGACCTGGGGGGCTCCGTGGCAATATGGCGCAATGAGCGCCAGGAGTTTTCCCCCGGCACCGTGGTCGAACGGGGCCGGCGGATGGTAGCAATATCATGGGGAAGGTTTCTGGTAGTGGGTTGCTACATATCGCCCAATTGTAGCCTCGCCGAATACGAGGAATACTTGGACCGTTTGGGGGTGTTTCTTGCCCCCAGCATGAACGGTCCAGTGCTGGTCCTGGGGGACTTCAATGCGAAGTCCACTAGGGGAAACCTCGGGACCACCCCACGCGGCGAGGCGACAGAAGATTGGGCGGGGGGCTTGGGGCTCCGGTTGGTGAACCGGGGATCCGTACCCACGTGCCTGCGGTGGAACGGTTGGTCCATTGTCGACTTGACATGGGCCTCCCCGACCGCCGCCGCACGTGTGTCCGCCTGGCGGGTGGCTGAGGAGAGGGAATCCCTCTCCGACCATCTCCATATCACAATGGAGGTGGAGGCCGCCCAGCACGCGGGCACCCCCCAATCAGCAACCCACCCAGCGCTCGTGAAATGGGCACTGAAGAAACTGGACGGGGACGTCCTGAGGGCCGCTGCCCTTGCCTGCGTGTGGCCGGAGGCCACAGAGCGCGGCGCGGAAGAGGGGGTGGAGTGGTCCCGGGGCATCATGAAAAGCGTATGCGACGCTTCGATGCCCCGGATTTAGAACCACCCCCCGTTGAGGAAAGTGTACTGGTGGTCGGGCGAAATAGAGGATGCTAGAACGATTAGCATCCGGGCGCGACGCCAGTACACCCGCGCGCGGCGACGTCGTCGAGATCCTGAAGAGGACGACGACGAAGCCGAGGCAAGGATGGCCTCCCTGTATGTTACTTACAGGGAGGCCCAAGTGGCCCTGCAGCGACTAATCGCTGCCGCCAAGGCCAAAGCCTGGGAAGAGCTCTTGGGCACTATTCAGAGTGACCCATGGGGGCGCCCTTACAAAATGGTGTTGGGCAAATTACGCCCATGGGCGCCCCCGTTGACGGAGCAGCTGGAACCGGAGGTCCTAGGGCGGGTCGTATCCACCCTCTTCCCCCCTACTGAGGGGGAGAGGGAGTACCCGCCCATTCCGTCCCAAGAGTGGGACGAGGGTCTCCGGATATCCGGCGCTGAGCTCTCCCAGGCGGTCCGGAGGAGGGACAGTTGGGGAGTTCGGGACAGTTGGGGAGTTCTTGGTCTGGCCCAGCCGCAAATGGGCTTGAGTTCCTTGATGTCACAACCGAATAAAATGCCGATTACTGAGTCAGGGGGTGGATCCCCCAGCTCCGGCACAGGGAGGGGGGGGCGAGCGGCCCCTCCCTGGGTCGTCATCCTACGACCGCGAGTCGATGTCGGTGGACGACTTGGCCACATCGAAAGTAATAATTCCAAGCCAGCAACTAGGGTTGACAACTACGCTTATGAAAATGGACTGGAATACGGAAAAGGATAATAACAAAGACCTAGAAAAGAATAATTCAGGGAATTGCAATGTTTTGTCTTCAACCTCACAGGAAGGAGATAAAACCCTGATACCTGATCTTGAGTCATTTTCCAGTCCAATGGCTGCAAAGTGTATGACAGGTAATATGACCGAAGAAAAGGTTTTCACACCTAAAAATGTTCTGGCTAGAAGCCCCCCTGGAGGGTCGAGGACTACTCCAATTGGGACATCTACGCCGAATAGTTCCAATGTTAAGGGTGTGTACGCGGGGACAGGTATAAATCTGAGGCCGACAGTACCAAAGTTGTCAGCTCCGTTCTCGCCGATTACTCCGCTGAAGACCCAAGAAAGTAGCTCCTGTAACCTCGCTATGATAGGACAGGATAAACCTAAAATAGTCAGTGTGACTGATTGGGATGTGAATAATCCCTTAATCAGGCCCAGGGCACATTCGACTTCGGATGTCCCCGAAGATCCTAGCATCGATAATAGTCTGGAAAAGGAAGTTCTGGATTTCGACTTTGAATCGGAGCAAGAGTCTCCGGAACAGGTCAGAAAACGGAAAAGATTGGCTAAGAATTCTACAGGCCCTATATTTGGCTCTGATGTATGTGATAACATCAGAGATATGGCTGTAGTGCTTAAAAATCTAACAGAGATGGTTAAAGGCAAAAAGGGTGTCAAACTAACCATTAGGGCCCAAATTACTAAGGCCATTGGTGTTTTCAATAAAATACAATGGTCGATAAAAAATGCTAATAACCTATCGCTCGATGTAGCGGATTCAAAAGCCTCATGTTCATCTCGTTCCATTGGCAGAACTCGTTCTTTGTCCTCTGATGGAAGATACATCCAACGGAATACTGAGTCCTCAAAGTTGACTAGTGTTTCCACGTTTGCTAACCCTGCTCCTCTCCAAGATAAAAAAGAGGGTGAGCCTAGTCCTATGGGTATTATTAATATGGATGAATGTACACAGACAATAGATATAAATAACAGAAATAATACTTACACGCAGACAGATGATGATGTCCTGGACGTCTCTGTGATGATCCCGACTAAGACCCGCAGTATTGGCACACAGACTGGTAACCCCGATGAATGGGACTGTAATGATATGATGACCTGGAAAAATAAAAACACAGACAGTAAATACGAAGATTTCTTAACAATAAGTGACAAAAAATGGAGTGACAATACTTACCAAAGAACGACGATGACTAACAACTACATCCTAAATACTGAAGCGGACGTTGCATGTTTTGTACCGTCCGATCTCAAGATTGAGAACGGTCCTTGTAAGGCCATCATGGAGACCCATCATGGCATCGAAGAATTGAGAGCCCGTGACCCAACGGTTGGTTCGGCAGTATATATTGTCATGGCTACCAGGCTGGCCGGAAGAAAAGATAGTCCGATAAATGAACGCCTCCTTAGAGAAAAGCACTTCTACCATCTAATCGACAGAGCAAAAGAGGACAGTCCTGTGAATCTTGAAACCGTCTTTAAGACATTAAAGGAACTAAAAGATATTGCCGTAGAAAATGATAGATCCAAAATATCTGTAAACAATGATGACAATAAAATGGACCCACGAGTGTTGAGAAAAATGATAGAGGTGGTTTTCTGCCAAACAAACATTGACATTAGCATTCATAGCAATAGAAATAAAAACAGAATAAAAAGATACCAAGACAATGTAGAGGTGATCTGCATAAATCATAGTACTAAATCATATGCAGACACCCTTAAAGAACTAAAGAAAGACAAATATAGAGAAAGAAGGAATTGACGTCGCTGGAATAAGGTCGAATAAAAAAGGAGAAGTCCTCGTCACGATCAAAGGAGACAACAATAAGGCTGCGAACTTTACATCTATGGTTAATAGTAGAATCCTCGGTGCCAAAGTCGTAACTTCTGGCAGAAACAATTTGAAAAAAGTTTTACACTTCAGGCAACTGGATGGCGATATCAGTAAAGAGGACATTTGTAAAGCCATCTTAAATTACTTACCGGATCTACCTGAAGATGACTTGGAGATTAAGGCTCTTCGACCTGCTTTCGCTGGAAGACAAAATGCAACAGTCATTACGTCGTCAAATGCTGCGGAGAATCTACTTGCCTGTAAATCCTTCCGGGTTGGTTGGGGTCCGTGTCGTATTGTCGAACGTGAGAACATCATCCAGTGCTTCAGATGTAGAGAGTACGGACACCTAGCTAAGTTCTGTCAGGGCACTGACAGATCTAAACTATGTCGTAGATGCGGAAAAGACGATCACCTAGCCCCAGAATGCAAAGAAACAGAGAGATGCATAATATGCAATATCGAAGGACACAGAGATGGCGGTTTTCGATGTCCGGCGTACAGGAAAGCGCTAGAAGAAACAAAATATCGTGACAGAAGAAAAAACACCAATACACCAAGTAGAAACATAATAGGAGGTAATGAAGAAAAGACAAATAAAACAGATAAAAAAGATAATGGACTTAAAAAACTTACCATCAACTAGTTCCGGAATATATAGGTTGCCTATAAAGGAAAAAGAAAAAGATGTTATAATCAAAAAAACAAAAACACACATAAACACCAAAAGAGGAAACTTACCTGGTGATCATGGGGGGTCACCCGAAGTGAACAGGGATAAATCGGGAAATGTTCGACCTGAAAGTAATAATAAAAATCAAACCTACTTACCTGAAATGCAGATGTCCGGTATACACAGTGTTCCTGAAAAAGAAAAAAATATTATTATCGACAGCTTACCTGAAAAAGGAAAAAATAAAAACAAAAATAACTACTTACCTGATGTAGGCAGGTGTCACCCTGCGGACACTTACCTCAATGATTCTCCTCCGGATGATGATGATCCTGGATCCACGGGATACCTGAAAAAGAAAAAAGATATTAATAACTATAACAATACATACCTCGTTGATACTTACCCAAATGATCCTCCTCCGCTGGATGATGATGTTGAGTCCGGGAACCTGGAACACCTGAAAAAGAAAAAAACAAATGAAAAATATAAAACCAATACTTACCATGAGGGCCTGCACCATGATGTTGGCCGAAATCCTGATGAGCCCCTGCTAGTACCTAAAAAGAAGGAAGAAAAATACGTTAGAAAGAAAAAAGAGAGGAGCTATAAAAATAATAAAGAAGTAAGAGCTAGGAGGGATGCCCTCAAAATACTTCAGATCAACTTGAACCGGTGTAGAGATGCTCAGGACTTACTTTACCAAACAGCGGCCGAACGAAATATAGATATTGTCATAATATCTGAACCATGGAAGATTGCTCCCCTGTGGTTTGCGGATCTTAAAGGAGATGCTGCAATTTGGGTGAGAAAGCCACCCACTAATGATGAAGGAGTCAAGGTAGTCACCTGCAGAGAGGGCATGGTAGCGATTAAGATTGGCAATACGATCATTAGCAGCGGATATGTGTCTCCTAACATATCGACTCAGGCCTTCGAACAGAGATTGGCCGATTTCGAGACGGATCTTGGTGCTTGCAACACCCGTAGGTGTTTACTTATGGGTGACTATAATGCCAAGTCTCCGGCTTGGGGATCGGCCAAGCTCGACTTCAGAGGCACGTGTGTTATGGAGATGTGCAATCGTTTGGAGCTTTCCCTAGTCCGAAGTACAGGAAATTTCACCTTCGAAAGGAACTGTCGCAGATCAACGATCGACATCATGGCTGGAGGCAGTGAGATCATCCGACATCTACGGGAGAGCAAGATACTTCATGAGACGTATTCGGTCTCGGATCACCTGTATACAGGGTGTCCCAAAATAAGTGTAACTCCCGGAAACGGGAGATTCCTTGGGTCATTTGAAGCGACATTTTCCTTTACAAAAATGGCGTCCGCGGCTTTGTTTAGGAGTTATTAACGAAAAACACGGACCAATCAGAGCGCGTCTACAGTGGATTGATTCTGGTTCGGCCAATAGCGTCACCGCGTTAAGCGGGACCTGTGGCCGAGTCGGACTCCGTTCGCTATAGCCGGGCTCTGATTGGTCCGTGTTTTTCTTTAATAACTCCTAAACAAAGCCGCGGACACAATTTTTGTAAAGGAAAATGTCGCTTCAAATGACTCAAGGAACCTCCCATTTCCAGGAGTTACACTTATTTTGGGACACCCTGTATAGAGCATATATTTGAGTACGAAGATGAAAGAAACCCTGAAAAAGAACACAGGAAACAGCTAAACGAAAGTAAATTTGCCAAAGCTTATAAGCGCATATGTGCTGTGATCAACCCCATGCTTATCTCTAATAAAGAAGATGTGGACTCCTATATTAAATTGATAAAACACATATATATCATTACATGCAAATACCTACCCAGTGACATAAGACACAAAAAAGAAGTATTTTGGTGGAGCGAGGACCTGGCAGCACTCAGGCGTAATTGCATATATGCTAAGCGCAAATTACAACGAGATATTTTTGCCAACCGATCGGAGACTATCCCGATTAAGCTGCAGACCTACAGGGCCGCTAAAAAAGTCCTTAAGTATGCCATAATCAAGGCCAAACGCGATGCCTGGAACAATCTTGTTGACCACATTGACAACGACGTATGGGGTAAGCCGTACAAAATGGTCTTGAAGGTCATCTCAGGCCATAGTCCTCCTGTAAAATTGGATGGACAAGAATTAGATCAAGTGGTTAATAAGATGTTCATGACATCTCCTGAGGACAGCGACGTAGTCCCGGTGAATACGTGGGCCGGCTTCTACGATGTCAATGATAGTCCGTTCACCGTAAATGAAATACGTGAGGCAGTAAGATGCGTCAAGAAGAAGGCCGCAGGCTTGGATGGTTTACCAGCCGAAGCCGTCTGGATTCTGGGACGCATAGCTGGTCACCATCTAATCAAAGTCATCAATACATGTTACAAATTAGGATACTTCCCTAAAGAGTGGAAGAATAGTAGACTGGTTTTGATCCCCAAAAAACCAAACGCCGAAGGTAATGTTGGATGGAGACCGCTGAGCATACTGTCTAACCTTGCTAAGGTTCTAGAATACAGTCTAAAAGCTAGACTGATGAAATATATAAGGTTCGAAAGTAACCAATACGGCTTTAGCAAGGGTAAGTCGACCATACATGCCATGGCGGAGGTGATAGGACAATGGAATTCCACCAAAGACAAAGAAGGCCACTGTATCATGGTCTGCCTTGACGTAAGAAATGCCTTTAACGCGTTAAGATGGCCAAATATCATCAAAGCACTGATAAAAAGGAAACTACCTACCAAGTTACTGAACATCATGAGGTCCTACCTAGATGACAGGTACATTACTTATGGTGATAAATCCATCTCGTTCCATGCTGGTATTCCACAGGGCTCCGTGCTGGGTCCTATTCTCTGGAACACTCAGTATGACGATTTACTCAGAATAAACTTATCTAAAGGTGTTTCCGTTTACGGCTTTGCCGATGACGTTGCTGTAATTGTCTCAGGCCCAAATATCGATAGCGTGTCGATGGCTACCAATAAGGCATTAAATAAGATAAAAAATTGGTTTGACAAAAACAGATTGGAACTCGCAAGTGAAAAAACAGAAGTACTTCTTCTTACTGGTCGGAAAAAACCACGGGTTTAAATATTGTGCTCGATAGCTTAGCCCTACAACCGATTCCCAAGGTTAAATACCTCGGCATGGTTTTCGAAGGAAAACAAACATTCACCAGCCATATGGAATATGCCACCAATAAGGCGGCAAAAGTTTCCGGTGCCCTGGCCAGGCTGATGCCTAATGTTGGGGATGTTTCCTTCAACTCCAGAATGCTGTATCTCCGGGTAACAGAATCGGTTCTGATGTACGCAGCACCGATGTGGTCCATTGCGGTCAAAAACGCAGCTAACATTAAAAAAATCAATAGAGTACAAAAAATGGCATTATCACGAGTAGCCAGATCTTTTCGTACCGTATTTCTTGATGCGCTATGCGTCATTACAGGAGTTATCTCTTGGACCTTGTTAATCGAGGAAAGAATACGCATTTTTAATAAAATTAGAAACTTAGACGTTAACAACACTGAGTACAAAAAAACAGTGGATACGGTAAAAAAGGTAGAGAGAAACTACACGTACGAAAAGTGGCAGGCCTCATGGGACAGATCAGAAAACAGGAGAGTTACATATAGACTCATTCCTACTATAAAGAAATGGATTGACTGGGGTCCTCCATTACTCGATTACAGATGCACACAGTTTATTACGGGGCACGGATGTTTTGCTAACTACCTCTATAAGAGAAATAAAGCTCCAAAGAGCATATGCATTGCTTGTAACAACGAACCCGACGGACCAACACATATGTTTGATCTGTGCACTAGATGGAGTAACCAGAGAATCGAATTGTTAAAAGATTCCGATTTTCGGTGGGAAAACATAATCATTCTATTAAAGGATGAAACGACGAGAAAAAGGACCATAAATTTCATGAATGGATGTATGAAAGATAAAGAGAATATAGAAAAAGAATTACAGAAACAAGAAAGAATAAATACTCAGAAAAACATTAATAGAAATAAAAATGTAAATAAAAAGAAACGTAGACAAAGAAAGTACAAAAAGATAACTCTAAAAGTTACAACTTAAATACAAAGCTATAGATAAAATTTCTTGTAAATACTAATATAGGCCCATGTATATAAAATATTTATTTTTTAATAGACCCAGTATATTGTAAGTAATTGTAAATAATCTTAGTCTTGTATGCCAAACCACCCTTCGCGAAGTAATGCCAAATAGGCGGCCGTGATGGGGTGTTTTCTGAAGTCCGTGTTTGGTAGGAGGTGGGTTTCTTGCTTCCCCCTCGTTAAAAAAAAAAAAAAAAAAAGCGGTCCGGAGGATAAGGGAAGGGGGTGTTAAGGCCCCCGGACCAGATGGTATCCCCGGACGAGTACTGGTCGCGGCGCTCGACGTCCTCGCCCCGGCTCTGATCGGCGTACTGAACGCGTCTGAGCCGGGGAACCTTCCCCAAGGAATGGAAAGTCGCCAGGCTTGTTCTCCTCCAAAAGGCAGGCAAGCCCGCAGAGCTTCCTTCTGCGTACCGGCCGTTGTGTCTCCTCGACGAGGTTGCGAAAATCTATGAAAAGATTATCGCAGATCGCCTTGTCGAGCATCTGTCCACGAGTGGTCCCGATCTCAGCGATTGCCAGTTTGGGTTCCGCAGGGGGCGTTCTACGATCGATGCCATCGATCGACTCGCCTCCCTCCGGACCAGTGTGGTCGCTGCGGGCAGGGTGTTGTTGGCGGTATCGCTTGATATCACCAACGCGTTTAACACCCTGCCCTGGGATGAGGTAGTGGGGGCGCTGGAGTATCACAGGGTGCCCCCCTACCTCCGTGAGGTCATTCGGGACTATCTCCGGGACAGGCGGTTTGGGTACCGTGGCCGGTACGGTGTAATGCAGAGGGAGAACATGCACCGAGGAGTTCCGCAGGGGTCGCTTCTAGGACCGCTCCTGTGGAATATTACATACGACTCGGTGCTGCGGGCTACTCTCCCCCGCGACGCCAGTGTGATTTGCTATGCGGACGATACACTGGTGGTCGTGGAGGGGGAGACATGGAGGGGAACGATAGCCTTGGCGGCTGTAGTGGTGGACTCCGTGGTGGGTAGGATCGAGGGGTTGGGGCTCAAGATAGCCGCCGGTAAGACGGAGGCGATGTGGCTACACGCATTGCCTCCGAACCGGCGGCCGCCGCCCCAACTCGGGATCCAGGTAGGTGATGCTGTTGTCGAGGTCAGGCAGGAGATGAAGTATCTGGGCCTGACTCTCGACAGTCGCTGGCGCATCGAGAAGCACTTCGGTCGGTTGGCCCCCCAGGCTCAAGTGGTGGCGGCCTCCTTAGGGAGGCTGCTGCCCAATATTGGGGGGCCCGATGGACGGATCCGTCGCCTCTATACGGGGGTCGTGCATAGCAAGCTCCTATATGGGGCACCCGTATGGTCCGATGCATTGTCGATCAGCCGGCGCAGTAAAACACTCTGCAACAGAGTGCAGCGCCGGCTGGCCTTGCGGACCATACGGGGCTATCGCACCGTCTCCACCGAGGCGTCGTGCCTCCTCGCGGGTCTGATTCCCCTGCACCATCAGGCAAGGGAGCGGACGGCGTGGTATTTGGCCGTCCGCTCGTTGCGCAGGGGAGAAGCGGACCCGGACGAGGAGGACAGGATTGTAGAAGTGAAGCGCCAGGCCCGGCAGGAGTCGCTGGCCCTGTGGCGGTCGGAAACTCTGGCCGCCAATACGGGCTGGCCAATAGTCCGGGCCCTCCTGCCCATTCTGGAGGAATGGTGCGAGAGGCGAGTAAGGCTCACCTACAGATCCACCCAGGTGTTAACCGGCCATGGATGTTTCGGCCGGTACCTGGCGTGGATCAAGAGGGAACCCACCGAACGGTGCCACCACTGTCCGGAGGCTTTGGACACGGAGCGGCACACGCTGGAAGAGTGTCCAGCGTGGTCGGCGCCGCGCCGTGTCCTAAGAAGCGAGATTGGAGGCGACCTCTCGTTGTCGGCCGTGGTCGACCACATGATTGGCGACGAGAGGTCGCACAAGGCCGTGACCTCCTTCTGCGAGGAGGTGATGCAGCGGAAGGAGGTGGCAGAAAGGGAGAGGGAGGCCAACCCCCTCTCCGAGAGAAGGATTGCTCTGGCGAGGCTGGCGTCCTCGCCGAGCGGCCCGCCCCACGCTACGGGGCGGGCGACGGACCGGGGGAGGCGGGACTCGTTATGTCCTTCCCGCTTCCCCCGAAGAGGCATCCCAGAGGGGTTGCTCTTTTATGGGGGGACTATTCCCATCCCCTTTCCTCTGTCCCCCCGGGGGGACGTAAAGATCGTTGGGTCGGGGGGAGGGGGTGGGTGTGGGGGAGGGGCGAACGCGGGCGGGGCGCGCGCCTTCGTCCCTCCTTGTCGCGCGCGGAGACTTCGTCCTTCGGCCGAGAGCCCTTTGAAGGGCTCCTCGAGTGAGGAACGGAGTCACCGGGGGTCGTTGGGCGGAGCGAGCTGGAGACTCGCGAAGCCCACCGAACGGCCCAGAGAAGGGGGGTGTAAGTGGGCAACCTGCTTACACCCTGATAGCGTAGGTATTGCTGGGGGGAGCTCCTCTCCCCCCGGGACGAGGCCCCACACAGGGCCAAGGGCGAAGGGGGATGGCTGGTTGTGTTCTTTGGAGATCCCAGCCGCCCCCGACTAGCTTAGGGAAGGTTGTCGTGAGGTTTTTAGTGGGTATTGTGAGCCCTTCTGGCCACGTAGCCCCACATAACCTCGCATCTCTCCCAGGGGGTACGGGGTATGCGTAAAAGCATTTCCCTCACGCTAAAAAAAATAGGATGGCTATGGCCGGATTTGGAGGTCATATTCACCCCCAGTGGTATTTTAATCGTTCTTGAACCATCCGATAGCTTATCCAAAGAGACTCTTCTCTGTCAAGTTTCAGCCCCCTATCTCATCTGTAAGGGTAGTTATTGCAAAAAAATGAAAAATCAGTTTTGGTCCATTTTCCCCATTTATTGTGAATCTAAAAATCTGAAAAAATGTGACACGTTTCGGATTAAGTTAAAGAAAGAACACATCAATTGTTGTAAGTAATATTTTTTATTTTTCGAAAATTCAAAGTGTGCAGCTATTAGCTCGGTATTATTCTTTATTCATAAGATAATTGAAGTTCTTACTAATAGAGAATAATACCGATTGACCAGGTCTCACCACGAGGAGGTTGCTGCACAAGAGACCCGAAAAGGGAGTCAGAACGAATGCGATATTCCTTCTGGCTCCCTATCTTACAACACCTTCTAAACAGGCATACATTTATTATTCTTTGTGAAAGTTTTCTTCTTTTAAACTCTCTCTGTGCGTCAAGTATGTACTGCGATTCCCGAATATTCAAGTTTCTTTTACGTCTACTATCAATTATTTCGGGAACCAAGCAGTGTTCATAAAAGCGTTGGAGCGGCTGTAACATTTTATCCGTCCAAAACTTATCGTCACGTACGACAGTCGTGTACTTAATTCCAAGAGGCGTCCAGACTGCAAAGATGCAATATTTTCTTTGCGTCACGTGCAATTGCCCTTGTACTTGGAAATAATAACCGTATCTTACGTTTAGACGATTCGTGTTGTTTTTTTCGAAAAAACGATGGACTTCTCCAACTTTATATAAAATTGCATTTTCAGGAGTCACATGGCGCGCCTCATAAGGGCATTTAATTTCTACTATGGTATCGTCACCAATAATGCCATCAGGCGTCGCGCCTAGATAACGGATTTCTTTATCAATGAATAATCCACATTTATGGATCTCTTTGCCCAGAATAATTTCCAATTGTTTGAGCGCCGTAATCTCGTGCTCCTTACCCCATTTAACAGGGATAATTTTAACGTCGCGAGGGTAACGAATTTGTATTACTAGGCTCTCGCACGGAGTATAATCTTTTCTTACACATACTTTCCCGAAATGCGATGCAGTAATCAAATTGCGACGTAGGAGATGCCACTGCGGGTTTTCATGCTGATCCCGCGTAGCATGCTCTAATATTTCGCAATTCTGTTGATCAATTCGCAGCGATTGGTAATGATCGGCTTTCAGCTGTTCGTACATCTGTTGATCAATATCAGGCCGTTCCGCGTTTGGACCATAATCTTTATCAGGTCTAAGCATTCGGTTAGAATATTTAGATTTACGAACAGCGATACCTGATTCTTTTGCTACGCGCAAACGTTCATTGCGTTTTGCCTGTTTGGCAATATGTCGCTTTTCCAACAGTATTGCACGTGCTGGGGGCTCTTTACCCAATGCGCGACAAGCATTCGTCATCGGTGCGGAACTATTACATTGCACGATTGATGCTTGTACGCGCGTTTGGTGAGATCCTCTTTGCGATAGATGCGTGCGTTTGCCACCAATAAATTTGCAAATAATGGCATTGAAACTTTCTACCAAATTGCTGGTATAACCGTATAGCAAACTTGGCGCATTTTGTTTTATGCGATGCATGGCATCGTCTAATTTTTCATAAATCTTTGTCTTTTGTAATTTGGGAATAAGATTTCTCTCGTTTTCTTTTGCAACCCCGTCACAAAAGTATCCTAACGAAGCACAATCTTTATGCTCACCAAATACGTGGCTGAGTATGTTGCCTAAATCTTTTACTAAATTAGCAACTTTTTAATTCCAAGGTTGCGTACTGTTCTGCCGAAACATTTTCATTACGCTGTTAGTAACGTTTTTTTTTTCTTGTGAGTAATTTCGACCACCAAGTGTGCCCGCTTCTTGTATTTTATTTGACAAATTGCGGAGAAGATGATTTAGACATTCGATCTTCTCCACAAGAATGCCCGGGTATGGTGGGAAATCTCTCAATTTATTAAATACATTGCTATCGCCATCCCTAATGTATTTAGTATACATTATTCCATGCATTTCAATACTACGACAGAAGCCTTCGAGAATAATGTCGCTTTCCATACTGGTGGAGCTCTGATTGATTCCCCAGTTCTGATAGCACTCATGTGTTTTTGGTGTCGTATTAATATTGCTTGCTCTCGCGCAGATAACACAATATTTATTACGTACACCAGCGAACAGTACTTTTTTAGTATAGTAACCTATGATAATAGCCGCTCCGGATGGAGAATCGTAACTACCATTACGATACGATCTTTTCATCCACGAACCGTCTGTTATCACAGGTATGTATGGAATGCCGTTAATTACATGACCTCTCTCGATTGCTAATTTTTTTTTCCTCTTCGCCAGCCGCTCGCATTTCGTCTTCTGCGGCGCTAGCAAAAGCTTTGGACGCTTTATTCTCATATTTAATATACGTGTTATCGCTCATGCATGGAACATCCACAGTAGCCAAAATTTGATTCAGCTGAGTGTGACCGGTCCCAGTCAATATAGTACCGCAAACGGCACCTGTATTGATATCCAGTATTTTGTGGTCTGTCGGATCACTCCAGAAGTTGCCTTTGAAGCGACACATTCCACATTCTACAAAATACTGCGTTCTGAGACCGTAACGCACCGTTTTCGTTATAACAAGATCAGTGAAATTGCATGTTTTATTGAAATAATTCGATAATCTTTGCAATTCTTCGAAGACATGTGACATGTCGACGATGCTCCGTCCACTGATCTTGGCAGAACGTAAACGATCTGCGTCGATGTTCCCATCTTCATGCAAAACGATACTTTCGACTTCGACATCTTCGACGATGTTCCCATCTTCGACGATGTTCCCATCTTCAGGCAAAATCGTGGTATCGTCCGTATCGTTTTGCATTTCCAATGATGCGTTTTCTACTATCATGTGTTTTCTACATGCATCTACAATACTTTCATGCAATGTAGCAGATACTGATTGTAATGTGGAGATGTCTGTTTGTGGCACATCTCCTTCATCCGCACAAACATGCATTGCTGGACTTGCATTTTCTATAATGCTTTCCTCATTAATTGAAATGCATGTATCGGCAGATGGATGAGATGTGCTTTCAAATGACGTAGGCACATTACAATCATCATTTGTATCTGATACATGACCCTGCCCTTCAATTAAATTGTTCAACGTACCTGTTACGTTGTTTGTTGCCGTAGCATGCAATCTTTTTGCTCGTATAGCAACCATCCGTTTCTTCATCGAAACAGCTCACGAGAATCCTTTCCTTTGTTTGGAAAACATTACTCACTTCACAAAATAAAAAATTAAAATTAAAACAATATATATAATATCCGCGTGTCAACAATTGATGTTGAATAGACACGGACACGAGTAACCGACTTTCCGAGTCGAGCGATCAGTTCCAAATAACTAACAAATGACGAAAGACGGTGAGAGAAAAAGATAGATGAAGAGCCGAACGTAGAGAAAGACAACATGCAAACACGGATCGCGCACCGAAATGTATACATTGTAATCCTAGTAGCATAAAATATGGCATACACATTTATATCATGTTAAAAAAGATTCAATCTGTTTTTAATATTCAAATATACATACAATATTTATTTCACCTTAAGTAACAAATATTTTTTTTAATATGCAGATGATATTTATCATATTATGAAATATATTTTTTCTGATTATAAACGGAACTTTATGTAATGTTACAATTATAATATTATTTTTTAATATGTAGGAAATATTTTGTGTAACTTAATCGACATACATTTATATTATAAGAACATTAATTAACTATGAGTCTGTTGCTACAAACTTTTTAATCTTACAGTTCAATCACATATTGTGTAAGACGTGTAAGAGCTACACGATTATTTTTCGTGCAACAACTTTGCCGCATTAATGTTCTTATAATATAAATGTGTGTCGATTAAGTGACACACACGAATTCAAAGTAAATTGGAAGTACAAATTTAGGCAGAGTAGAGGTACGTTCGTGTGTGGCGCGTGCGCAGTAGAACTAGTAGAAGTAAGAGTGGGGGCCCAGCCGGAGGGGGAAGTTCCTCAGTCTGGCATCACTGAGTGCGTGAGCCGTAAGAAAGAAGTTCATTGCTAAATAGCTATCAGACGAGTTAAATGCAGAACGACATTCCAAACGGTAAGTTTTGTTTCTTTTTAAATTTGGTCAAAAAAAAGTACAAGATCAATAGAAATCATTGGATATTGTTTCTATTATTTGCAGTTCCAACGATGATAATAGATAGGCGATTGATGTACGTCCACATGGGAATGCCCATGGGGATGGAACCGCCGCCGCCGCAGCCACCGTCGCCACCGCCACCGCCGCCACCGCCGCCACCGCCACCACCACCACCGCAGCAGCTCATGATGTCTTCGGAAGCTGGTGCGCCGCCGGGAGCGAGTGTGTCGCCGGGAGCGGGTGTGCCGCCGCCGCAACAAAATGTAAGTAAAAAACGATTCACACTTTCTGTTGAGACATCTTACTTGTGTAACGAACAGTCAGGGCCGACGTGACGTTTTGCGGGGCCAGGTTCAAACACTTTGCAGGGCCAGAATACACATTCATATCCCATACATAAATTTCACAATAAGGATTTACTATTATTTTGCGATTGTATTTTCCACACACACCCGAATATTCAGTCTACTATACAGGGGGTCCTGCAAAATGTCTGATGAGTTTTTATAGACCGCGGGACCTTCCAAAACGCGAGGCCGGGTTCCGGCGAACGCGCTGAACCTGCCTCGCGCGGGCTCTGCAAACAGTTTAACAGTTATTTAAAAAAAATGATGTCTCAACATTTACTTTTGATATGTACAACAGTAATATTTTATGGTTTTATGGCATTTTCAGAGTGAGTGGTGTTCGAGATTGGCGCGCCGGAGCGCCATATTAACTCTAATACGTCACGCGAATCACACGCAATCCCGCCGAATATGCGAACAAGTAGCGTGTGCGGTCGAGGCTCACGCGGGCGCCGATACTGCGTGCGATTGGTGGAAATGTGTCTCGATCCTTCTGGAAGATTCTAGAACACAAAACCGGAATCACCGGAGCGCGACGAACTTCCAGGAAGATCGAGACAACAAAAGAGAGCGACAACGGTCAACGCGCCCATTCTCTTTCTATCTTGAAGACACGTGACTCTGTAATCCTCAGAACACCCTCCTTTGTTTCAACGCTTAATTTTAATTAAATTATTGTACATTGTTTAAGTTACATTAACGCGGACAAGCAGTGTATTTTCTTGAGCAAATACACAGTGCAATTTGTGGAAATTCGGCAATACATTCATTCACTCCCTTTCACACATCCCTTTTGAATAATCCATTCTCTCCTCACTCGAATTAAACGATCCTGTCTCGTTTCTTCCTCGAGCCGTTTGGTCGATCAAGACTGCATCCATTACAACAAGCGGAGACGGCTGAGGAACCAGCGGCGTCGCCATCGCCTGTACCAGGCTCGGTGGGAGTTGCTGCGTCTGCAGCAGCAGCAGCAGCAGCAGCAACAGCAACAACAGCGCGGCCGTGGACGAGGCCGTGGACGAGGTCGTGGCAGTGGCGGCAATAAAGTTCTTATTTTCAAAAATTATTTCTAAGTTTGTAATAAATAAAGATTAACATATATATTTATAAAGTAATATGTAGAAATTATTTTTATGTTGTACATATTCCTTTCCCTACGCCCCCAACGCGAACTCCTTTCCTGAACGTGCGAACCGATTTCCAAATCCTATTGCAATCTCCGTCTTAGTCTCTCCTGCGAGCGCGTGACATATCTCCCTCCCCGTCACAGCCGAACAGGAGAGACGAGGATCTCTCTATCCTTCTCCTACTTCGTTCGTTGTTCACTTATATGCCAATAGACGCGCCACTTTACCTCCTGTAGTTCACCTCTCGGCCAATAGAGGTGCCACTTTACCTCCTGTAGTTCACCTTTATGCAATAGGCGTCACTACTGTACATTAGGCGCACCCTTAAGAATGGACCGGACCGACCTCAAACGGTCACGAACCCGAAGGAAAGATTTCCGAAAAGATTCACGCGACTAACGCCATCCATCGTGCGTGCCGAGTACGGCAACGTTTCAGGGACGTGCCGAGGTCACGATTGGCCGAGGAGAAATATCGAAAGGCGCCCGCTCAAGGATCGGCCCGGGAAAACAATTGGCCACTAATTGGCGAAAATCCAGTACTCGTACCATTGGGAGAAGTCTCGACCCACGGAGATGACGTACCGGGACTAAGAGATTCAGGTTGATCATCGTATATGGGTGGTCCGGCCGTCGTCTCACCCCGTTCGCACTGAATCCCGGTGGCGGTGGCTTGAAGAAGTCCAGGGGGAAGAATGGCTCTTCCCCGTTCGCCGAAAGGAGCGAACATTTGGCGAAAATTACAGGTCTGGGGCCCGAGGATACGATCCTGCGACCATCTAGTCGCGTAGCGAAGAGCGCCAATCGGGAAGTCTATAGGGCCGATAGAGTGGGGGGAGAACGAGAATCGTGGCTTTCGGTCGGCGCGAATCGCGGAGTCACTGTCGCACTGAGTTCCGAGCGGCGAACACGCCGAACAAAATCCCGACTTCCGTAAACCCGGTTTTCGAGTCCCGACCCAAAAAGTCCCGAGTGGGTTTTCTAGTTGAAGAACAAGCAATCCGGCCCAAAGTTCGGGAACGTAAGGGGCGAAAGAGAACAAGCCAACCACGGTAAGTCGACATTGTGATTCCCCGATCTCGCGTTAGCGTTGGCTCGTCCATTTTGGCGCGAGGACGACGCGGATTCGCCTTGTCCTCGAATTTCGGCTCGCGTCCGTCTTGAGGACGCTTTGAGCGAGAGTATCGTTTCCCTCCGCGAATAAGAAGTCTTCCTCAGGAGTCGCGTCGGAAATCGGATAGCGTCGCGAGTATAATTACGAATCGCGACCCGCGGCCGGACGTCGAAATTCGCACGCGAACGCGCGGAGTCTACGAGTCCGTCCGACCCGTCCGACCGCGGATTATTCAGCGCGCGTGGCGAGTCGATTTCCGTCGGCGATCGGACAGGAAAATTCCCACGACAGTCCCGAAAATCCGTCGCGCCGTCCACCTGCACCTCGCGAGAACAGTACCGACGGACCGTAATTTCGCGAACGGTATCGAGTAAGGAACGCGCTCCGCGGGCGTCCATTTTCCGCAAAAGTGTACAAGGAGCGCGGGCTCCCGATTCGCGGCCACGTGGCCGCCCTATTGTAATTCGGACGAATTGCAGTATCTTCAATAAATGACATTGAGCCCAATTCCGCCTCGATTACTTTTGACCTGCGTGATCCGCCCTGCCGCGAGGGTAGTCCCCGTTATTCCCTGTGTCCGGATTCCTGGCCGTTTGCGTCAACACTTCCGTTCGCGCTCCGCGGAGGCTCTCTTCGGATTCGGCTTCCCCGAATCCCGGTATTTGGTTGCATTTCGTGCGGTACTTCCGAGTACCTGGCGCCCGAACTCGAGTTTCGCGTTTCAATACAGCTTTCGCGGAGAAGCACTTTGTCCCGAGGGGACCGTGACCGCGCGGCCGCGCACGGCTCGGCCTCAGTGCCCGTAAATCCCCGGGGTTGACTCTGTCCGACGGCCATAAAAAGTCGTTCGCACGGGGGTAACGTTGCAATAAATGAACGACGTGATTGTTAATGGTAACGTGAAGTTACTACAGCACGTGGCTAGAGTTAACAAAAAAGAGAACTTGGTGTACGGATTCGAACCGTAATACTCGGTGGTCGGAAGACGAGAGACGAGCAAAGGCTCGGCGCGCGGACAGCGCCGCCGATCCCCACTCCTGACCAAGATAGAGGAGGGGGAACAACGTTCCCCACAGCACTGTGGGGACGTGGTTCCCCTTCCCTGGTATGGTCTGGAGTGGGGGTCGTCGGCGCGGTCTGCGCGCCGAGCCTGCCGCTTCGCTCTCGTCTTCCGACCACCGAGTGAAACGTTTCATATATAAGACGGTGTGAGTTTCTTTCACCCTAACCACGTGTTGTGGCATCCATCTTGTTGTATCTGATCACGTGTTATTACAACCGCGTGTGGACGCGGTATAGCTCTATCATAGAGTGAACGAGAGTTTTTCCACATTGGTGACCCCGACGTGATCCTGTTGTTCGTCGTGGGATGCTGTCCGACGAATTTCTGGCTCGACGTTTCATGGTCGGCGAGGTTTCAGCCTCGTGTTTGAGGGACGAGCGCTGCACTTCTGTGCATTCTGTGATAGCCGTCTCGGCTTCATAAAGGGACGGGTTTCGAGCCGTTCCTGCGATTTTGGTTTCCTGAGTCTCGGGAGGAGGTTTGCATCGTGGGATGCGTGAAGCCATCGTCACCGGTGCCTTCCTTCGGTGCTCTCGGCGCAGCCGAGTGCCGGCGTGCTGAAAAGTGGGCGAGCCCGTGTGTTGTGCGTGTTTGTGACGTGCAAGATTGGCGGACCGTGGGCGCGTGCGTACAATTTCTCGATCGAGAATCGCATTTGGACGCTATTTATTTATTTATTTATTTATCTCTTTCTTTAGGTTAGGCGCTTGCGCGGTTACGACTGCGTAGCAGTCGGTTCTGTTCGCTCGCTTTCTATCGCGACGACGCCGGTTGGCCGCCATTTTGGTTAGTGCGCGCGTGCATGAGGTAGTTTGAATTCGGCACGATGGTGGAAGCAAGTTCTAGTTCGGCGAATAGCGCGGACGCGGCCAATCGGGTCGAAAGCTATCGCGTCCCGAAAATTCCGTCATTTTACCGGGCTGATACGGCGCTTTGGTTCGCGCAGACCGAAGGAACATTGCGTTCGGCTAATATTACGTCCGAGTTCACGAAGGCCGACTCTGTATTAGCGGTTCTGGACTTCGAGGTTGCCGCATCGGTGCGAGATATGATTTTAATTACCCCGCGTCCGGCAGATATATATGAGTGCCTCAAGCACCGCATTATAGCTACGTTCGGTCCATATCCGGAGGCAAATTTGAGGAAGTTGTTAAAGCGACAGGTCCTTTCTGACGGGAAACCCTCCCTGATCCTAAATCGTCTCCGAAATTTAAATGACGGCAAATGCGATGACGCTGTCATCCGTAGCGTCTTCCTAGAGCATCTCCCCGCGGGCCAGCGGGCCATCCTCGCGTCCACGGGTCTCGACGATCTGGAGATGTTAGCGAGTATCGCGGACAAGATCGTCGAGTCGTTGGGTCCTTCTGACCATGCCATTGCCGCAATCGATCGGCGTGCGCCCTCCACTGATCACTTGGAGAGTGCTATTAAGCAATTAACGGCGGAGGTAGCTAAAATGAATGCGTCGGTCAATTTATTGTTGCGGCGTCGTGACCGTTCCGCGGGCTGCGCGCAACGCGCGCGTCCATCTTCGCGAGGTCGGTCAAAATCTCGCGACGCATCGAACGGTTCTAACCTATGCTACGCACACAGGAAATATCCCGATTCGCCTAACTCTTGCAGAGCTAGTGCGACAAGTACTCAACGTTCAAGTCGGGAAACTAAATCATCCTTCCGTGGCTGAGACGGGCGCGGGAGGTAACCGCGAGTCTACCCGTCTCCACATTCGTGATCGCATCACGGGAACGTCATTCCTGATAGATACAGGTGCGGACTTATCGTTGGTCCCGGCTAATCCAGCCATACGAGGGAAGGCTACGGGTTTCAGGCTCGTCGCAGCCAATGACACGCATATAGATACTTACGGCGAATCGTTTCGTACACTTGATCTTGGGCTGCGGTGTCCGATCAAGTGGAATTTTTGTATCGTCGCGGTGCCGCACGCGATCATTGGCGCGGATCTTCTGCGGCATTACGGTCTGCTTGTCGACCTTCGGTCGAATCGATTAATCGATTCGCAGACGAATGTGTACGCGGTTACTGCGCCGCACTCGGTTCCGGGCTGTTGCATGAGCTCGAGTCTGCCTTCTTCGCGGTTCGCGAGTATCTTCGCGAAATTCCCCGAGTTTTTTGGCGCGTCGATCGTATCACCGTTAAAGACGGCGGATGTGTATCATCACATCGTGACTACTGGCCCTCCGGTGTCCGAGAGATCACGTCGTCTCAATCCGGACAAACTTAAAGCCGCTAAGCGTGAGTTTAGGACGCTGGTCGAGGCGGGTATTTGTCGTCCTTCTTCGAGCCCATGGGCTAGTCCCATTAATATGGTCATGAAGAAGGACGGCACGTGGCGCATATGCGGGGATTATAGAGGGCTAAACAGCAGAACGATTCCGGATAAGTATCCGACGCCGCACATTCACGATTTTTCTGTGAATCTTCATGGGAAGACTATATTTTCGTCGCTCGACCTGTTCAGGGCGTATAATCAGGTCCCAATGGCATCCGAGGACATCGAAAAGACTGCGGTGACAACGCCCTTTGGGTTGTTTGAGTTTTTATTTATGATTTACGATTTTGTATTTGTCTATATCGACGACATTCTGGTCGCGTCGAGCTCGGATGAGGAGCACGCTGAGCATCTGAGGACGGTTTTTCAGCGGCTCAATGAGCACCACTTGCGGTTGAATCCGAGCAAGTGTATGTTCGGTGTGTCCGAGTTTGAGTTTCTCGTGCACACCATCAATTTTCCCGGCATCAGACCGTTGGCCTCCAAGGTCGAGGCCATCGTTGATTTCCCCGAGCCTAAGCGAGTCGTCGACATGTGCCGATTCCTCGGCATGGTGAATTTTTATCACCGCAACATCCCTCGTGCCACGCATCTACAAGCGCCTTTGAACAAGTTCCTGCTGGATTCTAAAAAGAACGACACGAGGGAGATTCCATGGACGAGTCACTCTCGGGAGGCTTTCACCAGGGTCAAGGAAGCCCTTGCTGGGGCGACCTTGTTGGTCCATCCGTGCGCTTGAGCGGTTCTGAGGGTGGTCACGGACGCGTCAGATTTCGCCATGGGTGTGGTCCATGAGCAGAGGAACGGCAACTCATTCTGGGAGCCGTTTGCTTATTTTTCGCGCAAGTTCACTCCCGCTCTGATCAAATACAGCGCCTATGATAGGGAGCTGACAGCGGGATTTGAGGCGGTTAAACATTTTAGACACGCTATTGAGGGTCGTTCTTTCTCGGTCCTTACAGACCACAAGCCACTCATGTACGCATTTCTCCAGCGTCCAGAGAAGGCTTCTCCCCGTCAGGCTCGACAACTTTCGTTCATCGCCCAGTTTACGACGTCCATCCTGTACATTCCGGGTTCGGACAATGTCGTGGCCGATGCGTTGTCGAGGGTCGATACCCTTCGGATGCTGCTCGAGGTTAGTCTCGAGGACATCGCTGAGGGGCAGGTTACCGACGAGCAACTCAAACTCGTCTGCGCCTCTGCTGACCATCCTCTCAAGTTGAGAAAATTGCTGTGGGGGCCAAGGACGTTCCTGTCTTTTGTGAGATCTCGGGGGAGGCCATTCGTCCTTATATCCTTGAGAGTCTGCGCAGGGCAGTGTTTAATTTATTTCACGATTTTGACCATTCTGGTGCGAAAGCCACCGACAGGCTTATTCGACAGCGTTATGTGTGGCCGGATATGCATAGGGATGTGGCTCGTTGGTGCAGGCTTTGTTTGGACTGCCAACAATCGAAGGTGTCTCGGCACAATCGGCACCCTCCGGACGGCAGGTTCGATCACGTCCACTTGGACATCGTTAGTCCCCTGCCGACTTCGGAGGGTTTTTCCTACCTCCTAACGATGGTAGATCGGTTCTCCCGTTGGGTAGAGGCGGTTCCCATGAGGAATATGGAAGCTGGTTCTGTGGCTCGCGCGTTCCTGGAAACGTGGATTTCCTGTTTCGGCACGCCTAAAGTCGTAACCACCGACCAGGATGGGCAGTTTGAATCTCGTTTGTTCTCCGCATTCCTGTCTTTTATCGGTTGTCACCGGGTGAGGACCACTCCTTACCATCCACAATCTGACGGCATGGTTGAGCGTTGGCACCGTGTGCTAAGGGTGTAGATCCGCTCTCTAGTGTGCATGACTCACACAGCGAAGACCCATATACGTACACGAGGATTGCAAGGGTCCGGCATATTACAAAGTATGCCCTTTTACTGCATATTTGCGACCCGTACGACGTCACAATCGTTAGATGAAAGATGAGTCTAGCGCGCTATGAAGCTACAATTTTGAAATTATGCGCTATAGAGGCGTAATCGACTTTATTAGACAGCATACAGTTGAGCATCGAGTTTAGAGGTATGCAATATGGCGGCGGTACGACTGGCTGCCGCCGTACAGTGATACATTTTCTTAAATTTCGAGCGATTTAGGGTTCTTATAGAGAAAAAAGACACATAGCGCGCTAGCGAGGACTCATACAATGTAAATGCAACAATTATTATGTTAAACCTTACGTAAATAAAGACACACTTTGTAATATTCACCCGAAAGGTTTTGGGAAATTACAGTACCGGCAGTTCTCGCTACGAGCGCTTATGTCTGTTTCTGCTAAGTCAGTTACCAACGAGCCGAGTTGTCAGTGATGTAGTCACGGCATAGGTAAAACAGAGGACGACCAGAAACATGTTGCCGGTAAGTTAGACTTTGTAGGCAACCGTGACGTCACTATACGGCATGACGTTGCTCTTATTTGATGTCGGTGTGCTCGAGTGAGAGTGTGTGGCACGCATCTCCCTCAGCGCTCGGTCGGAGCGTGTCCGTGTGGCCGAGCGTGCGAGGGAGGTTCTGTATATGCGAAAACATAAATCCACCGTGCACGTTACCATGCTCTGCGTGGTCGCGATCGCTAGCTGAAGGATCCATCTAGCGCGCTATGTCCTTACAATTTCGATATTATCCTTTACAGGGCGGTAATCGACGATATTCGAAACTATTTTCCGGGCGCTCGGCTTACTGGCTCGACTAGCCGTTTCGGGGCGCTCTCGCACACGAGTACGCTCGGTCGGAGCGTGTCCGTGTGGCCGAGCGTGCGAGGGATGCTTCAAACCAGTGGTCGGCTGCCCGTAGTGCACAATACATAGCATAATAGAGCACCTCGGTCGTTACGGTGAGCGAGACGCGGGGCAGGCGCAAGCCGTGAAAACTGGCGGAACTGTGTAGCCGACCATTGCTTCGAACTTTAAACCACTTCTCGTCCTCTGCCGCATTCTTCGCCGTATCTTCCACCGCATTTTTAATTATTATTATTATTATTATTATTATTATGTATGTTGTGAAAATTGAAGTAATGATTTCTACAATAAATTATTGGGTTGGAACGAAAATTCGTAGCTTTTTTAAATCAAATTTTAGCGATGAAATTACAGTACTTGTTCATACGTTTATTGAATGACATATTGATTTTAAAATATTGGTTTATTTAATAATGGTATATGTAAATATATCTTTGTATGCCCTGTTGTAGTAAACAAATCTATGATCACCCGTTTGGAGTTGTTCGAGGAATGGTTCAAATTGAAGAATTTGAAATGGAAGGATTGCGTTAGTGGATTACTAGAGGCTATTTTTACTGAAAGTAATGTGAGCGGACATAATATTCAGGATAGGGTTAGGAAGATACAAAAATTAAATGAAGCAATTTTTTGGAAATATTTAAATGTTTTTAAGGGAGTATTGAGAAATTTTTTTTTGTTCCTTGTAGGAATTATTAACGATATTCGCCCATGTTCTTATTCATTTTTACATGAATATTAGGAATGGAATATGTTGTTTGTGGTTTCATCAAATTTATTTGCAGAAAGGTGGCAGATTAGCAAGTTATATTATTTTTTCAGGTACAGATCGATGACGAGTACGAGTGGGACGTGCAGTGACTCCCACTAATGTTCGGACATTCTTAAAAACGCTACAACTTTTTTTAACATTTCCGATAATCTGGCAAGAAAATGTTTTCAACAAAAGTTAATCGATACTCGGTCGTCTATACATCGCAATAAAGACATTTCACGAAACTTTTTTTTTAATAAAAAAATGTGGTCATGTTAATTTTTTAAGTGCCACTTTTTTATTACATATTCTTGTAGCGGATATAAAGACGAATCCAATGATCTACTTAACTACGGCTTTAAATCTTAAAATAATGCTAGAACAATTTTGGTCGGATAAATGGCACGTTCTGACCACTGTGCGCTGTGTAGGTCGTAAATCTTCTCGTTTCACATGCTCGCGAAATTCATCGGCTAGCATATTCTACTGTCCGATAAGTCTATAAAGATTTCCCTACAAGGATCCGCGATGTTTCCATCATCTCCGTTCTCGTCTGCCGCTTCGGTCGAATCTACTGTCTGTACGTGTCAAGTGAAACACGCATGTTCACATACGGTCGCGGTTCCCAGTCAGACGTCGGTCGAGCGTGCCGCATGGGAAGTTGTGTTGTGTATTTGAGCGTTTTGCGAAGGTAATCAACGTCCCGGGACGTAACAATTGATTACAAGTTTCATCAGATTCATAGTGTAACAGACCTGCACCGAGCAGCTCTGTCACTAAGTATCCGACCGAGCTCCCCCGAACAAACCCGAAGAACACCGAACCCCGTAAGAAACCACCAGCTCCCCGGCACCGTCTCGCAACACCCTTACCGCGTTTACCCCTCTCCTAGAAATACGAATTCGCGGGAACCGGATACGAAAATCCACGAATTTGGCGGGAACCGGATATTATACGTCACGAAAAACACCTTGCCGCGACCTCACCCCTTATCACCAAACTTTACTGGCTAATCATTTCGTACAATTTCGTCAATGACTGACGAGGCGGGCGGAATGTTTGGGATTGGCTGAGCGTGTCGGCAGCGTGAACGCGCCGATTTACTGCGCCGCCGCGCTATTGGCGGATTCACGCGTAACAGCGAGATCGAGAGTCGATAAGCAGCTCGCAGTAGCTTATGCCAACACCGTCGGACGTCGATTACAATCGATTATCGACCCAAAATTGGGATTACTATTGGCGGATCGCTCTATCGATCCGCCAATCAATAGTTCGACGGTGACGGTAAACTGCCAGCTGTTCGACTCCGATCTCAACGTACGTTAATCGTGCTATCTCGTCGCTACGGAAAACGTCGTGCGTCTCGGTGACCGGTTTTTCGCGAGTTAGTCGATTCGCCATCGGGAATCACGGGCACTACCCGTGATTGTATCTACAAGTGAAACTCATCTAGGCATATAACACTTTATTCACCAAATCGAGCCAAAACGAGCCTGTGTTTTGGCCGGTTATAAACATCTCCATTGTACATAATATCCGTTATACATTGAACAAACCCAACTTAGAGAAATAAAGTTACGTTTAAGTGAAGTGGCTACTCTAACCCCTCCTAATCCGTAACACTAGGAAAGGTTGAAGTGTACGGTGAGTCACCTACACACCCGTGAGACGAGTCGTCCACGAGTCCGAGAACAACGGCTTGGTGCGTCACCCTGCTCGTTCCTCGAGAGAACCTACACCGGGAAATCGAATGTATGGTGCGTCACCTGCATTTCGATAGATCCGGCCTAGAGTCAACGATCGCAGCGGAAGCAGCGATCAAGTCCCTCCACCATCCTTGACCTTCCTCGTCAACCACCGCTAAGGTCAGCATCCCCGGCTCGGTACCCCCGCGACCGCGAGAACGATCCGCCACCGCCTACGAACCCCCGGTCACCGGATACCCCACACGAAGCACCGCGAGCAAAAATCCACCAACGAGTTGTTCTTTTTTAAACACCTTGACCGCACTTCCACTTCAGACGCGCTCCTCGCCTGACCGGACCCTGGATCGGCGAGCTATTCGGCACCGAGGAGCACAACCACGAGAAAACCGGCACACGGAAAGACGAACCGTTACAATAGGTAGGTGGTATTAGGATACCATGTACAAAAAATGAAGCAATATCCCCCCAAGGTCATACAATTTTTAAGAAAATCTGATATAAATGATTGTTGAGGTTGAAAAAATTATTTTGTAATAACCCAATCCTTTCCGAATAAAACAAAAAGAAATGTAGCTCAATCGGACAAACAGTTCCTGAGATGAAAATTCGTATGCGAGACCCGTTTTAGTTGCGGTTTCATCGCGATATACCTGAATGGCCGTCGGGTGGCCCGGCCGCGTTTATTGCACCACTCGGCCAACGCCGAATGGCACGTGCCAGTTTTATGGCCCATTTCTCGTCCTCTTCCGCATCCCCCGCCATACCTTCCGCAGAATTGTAAATTACTATTCTATATATATATATAGGATCGGGTTTGGAATGAGTTGACATTCGCTCGTCGCTTCGCTCTTTATTCATTTGTTCGCGAGTCGCTTTGCATTTTTCATCTATTCGCGCGCTCCGAGATAACGCCGATTGTCGCTTGCTTTAACAGATATTACGAATTACAATTTCGCTTGCGCGGGGCACCCTTCATATATTAGAGGAAAATGAAACACTAACAAACACACAAACAAGGATAGATTGGATTGGAACGAAAGATCATGGCGTTTAAATCAAAATTTAATGATACAAACAAGCTATTGATTCAAACTTTTATTGTAATTAAAATATACACATACTGTATACATTTTATTTTTATCAAGTTAAAATTAAAATTGTACAAGGGGGGGGGGTCCGGCTGCTTCTTCGTCCTCGGCCGCCTTCGAGGCCCCCGCGTCCACGACCGGCGCCGCGCCAGCCTTCTGCAGGAGTTTGTTCTGCAACTAATGAAAAATAATTAATGTCAATAAAAATAATATGGGATGCCGATATTGTTGTTTAAGTAGTTGTTTATTGTTCTTTTTACTTGAACAATTTTTTGAAAAGAATAAATTTGTTTACTTGCACGCATTATTCGAATTATCATTTTCAATAACAATTTACTGTTTAAAAAATTGTTTGAATTAACATTATTGCGAAAACGATAATGCAAACATGATATTAATGCGAAATTTATAAATAAATAATATTTTAAAAAATTCCCTTGTGCGACTATATTTCCCGCTCCCCCCCACCCCGCAACATGCGTGTCAATAGTTTTCCACATCACCCTTGAGGTACTATTGTAGATGCGTTTTTTTTTCAGTGGTATCCCCTGTAGGCCTAATCCACTGTGTCGCACACTGCAACATTTCTGATCTCGACGACGGAAATTTAAACTTTAGCTTTAAATAGGTAAGAGCACCTCGTCGTCGGATATTTAAACTTTACCTTTAAATAGGTAAGAGCACCTCGACGTCGGAAATTTAAACTTTACCTTTAAATAGGTAAGAGCACCTCGACGTCGGAAATTTAAACTTTACCTTTAAATAGGTAAGAGCACCTCGACGTCGGAAAATTAAACTTTACCTTTAAATAGGTAAGAGCACCTCGACGTCGGAAATTTAAACTTTACCTTTAAATAGGTAAGATAACCTCGACGTCGGACAGCTTATGCTGCAGGTTCTCGACGTCGGACAGTTCCAGAACGACCTCGCCTTCCGGCAGCTTCCAGTTTTCTCTTCGCTGCGTTCTCCCTTGCCTCCAGAATATACTGGGGCTCTCTAGGATCCATGTGTCGCTGCTTTCTGCTGTCAACCAGTTCGGGTAGCATGCAATTTAAATAAAAGCGAGACAATTGCGGCTCCATTTGGTGTTTCCAAAAGTGGTCGTCCCTCTGAATCCGAAGTGTCAGCATTCCTTTTTTCGTCCAAACACCAAACAGGTAATACTGCCTTCCCGTGATGTGCAGCTGTCCTTGCACTTGGTAAAAGTACGCGTGTCCCCTGCGCATAGCACTAGCCGTGCTGTCCATGAAAATATCCTTCACGGCTTGCACTGTCTGTAACGCCTCCTCTGGCGTTACGTTTTCCGCACTTATGGGACACTTGACTTCAACGATGCCGTCGTCATCGATCAGCCCATCCGGTGATGCTCCTAAATAGGGGATGGATGCGTCTATAAAAAGGCCGCATTTTCGAATGGTTACATTCTCCTTTCTCGATAATTCCTCGAGAGCATTAGGTTCGTTTTCTTTGCCGTATGTTACGGCACGAACATTTTTTAAATTTCCTCGGTGGATGAGATCATTTACCAGTTTGCCGCTCAGTGTTGTTGGTAGCCGTTTACACACTACGCCAAAATTGGATGCTGTCAACAGTTTGGCTTTGTAAAAGAGCCACCTGTTATTGTCGGACTGGCCAACCGTCTCGCGTTCAATTTCCTCCCTTTTTTTCGACCAATCCTTGATCGTGTTCATATGGGTTGCCAATTGCAGCTGGTACATTTGCTCATCCATGTCTGGCTTCTGGGCATTTGGTCCGTAGTCAGAATCCTGGACTGCGCGGAACTGCTGACTGCTCTTCTTGCCTCTCTTCTTTTCGGCATTTTTGAGGCCTGCCTTTTGGCGCCGTTCTTCCATGTTCTTCAGGATTTGCGACTGCACGCCCCCACACGATGTCGTTAGCCGAGACAATTCTTCTTTTGTGTTGTACTGGATCACAGCAGCGTGTACTCTGGACCTGTACGATCCTCTAAAGCCAAAGTTTAAGCGCTTTCCGCCAATGTACTTCGCGATGATGCAGTTGAAGCTCTCCACGATGTTGTTGTTGGTCTGGTACAGGAGGCTTTCGGAGTGGGCCGCCAACTGCTGAATGAGCTCCTGTATTTTCTCATACACTCCCTTCCTCGATAACTCGGGAACAAGTTAACTTCATCTTCTTTCGCAGTTCCATCGCAGAAATATCCAATTCTGGCGCACTGGCTGTGTTCTCCGAACACGTGGCTGGGCACATTCAAGATGTCCTGGTAAAAGTTTCTTTTTTTCTGTTCTATCGAAACATTCTCGTTCATTCTGTACTCAGCAGCTTTCTTTATTGCCGTTCGTATCCGCCGAATACTGTTCTCCACGGCTTTCCTGTAGTAGCCGGCTTCATTTTTTTTTGCAACATCTTTCAGCTTATTACAGGAGTTACGCAACAAATGGTTCATACATTCGATCTTCTTTACGCGTGTCATTGTCCCGTACGGATTGCTGTCTACAATACTTCTGTAGACGCTGCTGTCGCCGTCAGCAATCAACGTTGAATAGACCAATCCGTGTTTTGCTTCGCTGGTCTTGAAGCCTTCTGTGATTGCATCACTCTCCATTTTCGTCGATGTCTGGTTTCTGCCCCAATTTTTGAAGCATTCGTGGGCCGCGCTTCTCTGTTCTGTTTCGCTGCATTCCGGCAGATACAGCACACTCGGTTCTTGACTTCGACGTCCAGCACCTTCTTGGTGTAATGACCGATTATTACGCCGACACCAGAGACCGAGTCGTACTTGCCTGTACGGTACGACCTTTTCATCCAACTCCCGTCAGCCACGACGGGGACGTGTGGAATTCCATTGGGTAACACATCATTTCTTGCGATGGCTAGCCTTTTTTCTTCAGCAGCCGCTGCCGACATGGCTTCTTCTGCAAGAGTTTTGGATTTTCTGACAATCATATCGTGATTTGTCCTATATTCCTGTTTTGACATGCAGGGAACGTTGACGGCTGACAAAAATCCTTCCATCTGGGCGTATCCGCCTCCATTGGTCATCGTTCCGGCGACTGCAGACAGGTTGATGTCTATGCCCGGCTCCTTCTCACTGTCTTCGGGCTGGCTGTGGACTTGGAACGTGCGGTTGCACGCCTTGCATTCTAAATGCATGGTTGTCCTCAAACCAAATCTCTTTACTTTTTTTATAACGAGGGCCGTCGTTAAACATCGCGATGGTTCGCCATGCGTTCCTATATCCTTCATCTGAGCGATGACGTGATGCATGTCAGCGATGCTGAATCCGTCCGAAGGGCACGATTCCTCCGGTGACGTGTTCGCAGTTCCTTCTTCCGAGACGGGGTGCTCCGCTTCGCCGGTGGCAATGCCCGCCTCTTGAACATCTTGTTCCACTTCGACTTCTTCAATTTCAATGAATCCTTGATGTTCCATCACTTCTTCGGGCACGAAATTGTCGGCAGAAGAGTGTCGCACAACATTTCCTCTTGCGGTGCGCTCGATGTCGGTGCTACATTACTGTCCTTGTCAGCTGCGTTTCCCTGAGACGCCGGCGCTCCATTTTCTGCAGCCCTTGAATGTTCTTTGAGGGTAAGCCTTGCTAATCGCACCTGCCTGTACACAGAATACAAAACAAACCTGTTGTCACGAAAAAAAGATGGACATATAAGGAAAATCTTCAATGCTAAAAGATAATAGGAGTTATTACAATGCAATACAACTATTTCAAAGAAAAAGCATAGATACACTCCTCAAAAAAATTAAGGGATCACTTGACGGTTAATTTCTGCGAATCACTGACTTCAAACACTGCTGCCACAGGGAAAACATAGTCGCAACGGGTTCATGGGATACTCAATCGAATCGGTAGAATCTCAGCTTTAATGTGGTAGGTCGTTTATGGTATTGCGATAATTTCTCGCTGAGATATAGCGAGTTGAAGGAAAAATGAAAATTATGCATATTTTAAGCATATTTTCAGAAACACCTGGTATATCGAAATCTTAATGAAATTGAAAAAACAAAAGAAGTACCTTGAAGAGAAAGGAACGCTATCAATATTGCTTTTTTGCACAAGATTCTAAGACAATTTTTGCACTATCTGGAGTCAGTTAAAGTTAAAAGGCCAACATTTGCTTCAATGTTAAATAATTGGAATAAAACAAATCGCACACTAATCAACAACCACACATTTTACACAGGAAAGACAGCCCTTCCAAACGATGTTAGCGCGATTTATCAAAAAAATTTATTTAACCCCATGTGACATTACAAAGTTGTACAAAATTTTTGTTAACCGTCAACGTTGTCTTTAGCTCGCTATAACTTTGTAAAAAAACAACATAACAAAAATTTAAAACAGAGACGCTGAAACTAGAGGTTCCACGCTTCGAAACCATTGCTCAACGATATCGATACAGCAATTTCGGCCGGAGTTATGATTATGTAAAGTTGTAGCAACTTTTTGGGTTCGCACAAGTGATCCCTTAATTTTTTTGAGGAGTGTAGAACGATTACTTCCGCCCAGCTCGAGCCTGGAAAGAACACATGCAATAAACCACGGCCGGCGACCAGACAGGTAGCCGGTCATATAGGTATGAAAACCACAAACAACTCAATACAGGCCACAGAACACAGGCCAGTTCTTTCTTCGATAATAGGGTGAAGCTATGAAAGCTTTGGTAATGGTGTTACAAAGCGAACATGTAAACGAACGGCGGTATAGACGGCGCACAGTGGACCGCACCGATGAATTCTGAAACTTTTTTCAATTACAGCTGAAACTTGACAGAATGCGGGAGAAGTAGGGGGTTTATGGTACGAACGTTTGTTAACCCTGGAAAAATGAAAATTTAAATTTTTTACAAAATTCGGAGGTCGTAGACTAATTTAGAGAAAAGTCTACGGGAAATGATGAGTCGAGGTGCAAAAAAAATTTTCCACGCGTGTTATTGGAAAACGACAATTTTCTTGAAAGTCGAAAGTACCTCCACCTGAAAAAAATTACTATCGCCATAATACAGCTCCTGTTGTCCTATGTATCTTTTGTTTCGAAAACTTTTCTGCTACTATCATACTTTTGCAGTTATTGTAGGTGGCTGTTCTTACTCTGTATAGGACAGCTGCCTGTGACACGAAAACGCGTAACGCTCGCCTAATCCAACGCTCTCAATGGAGAAAAGACAGGGTAACCTCCACTTTTCACCGTTACGCTTTTTCGTGTCGCGAATTCCGTGGCGCGAATTAGGCTTGCACTCTGTCAAAAGAAGTTTCACTTCAAAAAATGTGACACGTTTCGGATACTAAGCCACACATTGGTTATCATTTTTAGATTTTACCGTTGCATCGAAAACCATGGTCAAAACCATGTTTTTCGAGATATCTCGAACACAAGAGACTGAAAAAATTTGAATTTTCTTAACATTGTATGTTTGCGAATGGGAAATGCAGTTGTGCGCAAGAAAATCTTAACAAAAGTTTTTTGTTTGAGCAATATTTTAAAAATTCGATATTTTTATTTATTGTCTCTCTTATTTATTGTTAGTTCATTTTAATGTAAACTCGGGTGTGCGATGTTTGACCCAAAATAGTGGATACGTGTTTCAGGATTTTCCTTTATTTTGTCATTTAACAATAATTATGCATAATGGAAAATGGTTTTGAACCTGGCGTGTGAAGGAAGAAATTCTGGCTTGTTTTATCGAAATATAAGCATTTAATATAAACGTATACGGTATTTTAGACAATGTCACTGGGTTCATTGTTGTATCAGTAGCTAAAGAAGGTGACGCAGGTAGTAGAGTGACCCAGTGCTAATTACCGCGGCGCGGCGGAGTAAGGGTACCGACTTTTGTAGTCAATTCGCCTGTGAATTTCTGCGGACGTTAGGACTTCTGTGAAACATACCTGGAGCCTTTACAAACTGTGAACCTAGTAATTAAAGCTGGAGTTTTCCACTTCGTTTATGATAGCTCTGAAAAGAGCTGATTTTGAAAGGAGGCTGTCCGTAAAGATTATTCTACATAATTCTGGCAATAATGATACTCAAGGAAAAAAAGAGAAAAACCGATTTCTTTGCACCAAGACATTTAAGTACAACTACATCTGAACAATGGAAACTCGTCATAGTATCTAATTTTGTAAAGCAGAACTCTATGGGATTTTTAAATTCTCCTGGCCGTTCTTCTATATATTGAAAATGTATGAAACATCGTGGTGGCAATTGGGCATTTGCACCGAAAAGCTTGTGAACCGACCGTTTCATGTAAGTGCTTATGAATCACAAACGATAAAAGACAGCAAAAACTGATTCGAGTGAAAGTTCTATTGTATTGTTAAATTTAATATGAGATAGCACCTTTTAGCTTTCTATATAAAATCTGCGTTTTTTCGATTTTTTGTCGTTTTTCAATTTTTACAACCAGAGTTTGCAACGGGAAAATCTGAAAATGATACCTAATGTGTGGCTCAGTATGCGAAACGTGTCACATTTTTTCAGAATTTTTAATGTTAATAAATAGGGTAGGTGGGCCAAAAACGGGTTTACCGATTTTTCTCAATAACTACGCTTAGAGATGAGATAACGGACTGAAACTTGGAAGAGACGGGTCTTCTTGGGTAGGCTATCGAATGGTCCAAGCTCGATTAAAATCACACCGGGGGCGACTTTCACCACCACACCCGGGTATGTATAGCCTTTCGTCCGAATTGCCCACTGTGCGGCGCACTCGCACACAGGTACGCTCGGTCGGCGTGTCCGTGTGCCTAGGCGGATCGCAAGGAATGCTTGAAACCTGTGATCGGCTACCCGTAGCGCACTATATATGGCATAATAGAGCACCAGGGTCGTCACGGAATTCGCGACACGAAAATGTGTAATGGAAGCGGCGAGGATGGTTAGCCGAGCTCTAGTCGCAAATAAAAAAAAATGAAACTTGTTGCAGTCTAATAATGTTTAGAAGTAAATTAAGATTGGAAATGGTAAATAATTTTAAAAAAGCGACAATAAGATCAGGGACAACTCTAGATGCAGTATTTGCAAGACACTTAGACAAAATTGAATGAAGTTTCAATGATAGAATCATAGAAAATACTAGGGAAAAAATAATGAAGGATCAAAATTTGCGACGCAAAGGAGGAGAGCGATGCGAAATTCTACGAACTACGTCTTTTTCTTTCCCTTACGCTCTCGCCTTCTTTGCGTCATAAATGAAAAAATAATGAGCGTTCATTATTTTTTCATCTTAATTCATCATTTCCAATCTTAATTTACTTGTAAACATTACTATACTGCAACAAGTTTCAGTTCTGTCGCGCGTGGTTTTCTACGCGTATGATTTTTTATTATTATGTGCGTCGTAAAAATTGAAACAATTATTTCAACAATATATTATTAGGTTGGAACGAAAAAAAATGAAGCGTCCGAATACTGCAAATCCGTATACCGAAGGTTGCGGGGTCGTAAATCTCGTTTCGGTTGCTCGCGACGAGGGGGATGCGTATAACCAGATGATCCAGCTAGAAGGCTCGTAACAACTAATCGAGAAGATAATACATCCGGTCAAAATGCAAAAGACAATTTAACCTTTCACGCGTAATTGCCAACACATGTGTGGTGCATGCATGAGTTAATGACTGCGGAGACAATTTGGCGAGTGAGAATGATCGAATGAGTAAATAGAACGAACGAATGTGTGAGGGAACGAAACAAAAAATCGTGAAGCAAATTGGGTGAGAAGTGCGTCGCGCTGGACCGTGAACGATAATCGAAGCGAGCAGGCGTACTCTAACAACAATACAAATCTCTAATAAATGTTAACGGTTCGGACTGTTTAATGAAGGTTCAAAACCATTTTTAAGTAAACAAGCACAGGGAAGCCGGAAGGTTAAAACTTTTGCAAACGACTCTGCCTATTGTCAAAAGTCAGGCAAAGCAGGATGACTGGAATGGCCCGCTATGGGCCGTTTCATTGTTATTACTCCTTCACCAACCGTTATTGGCCTTCGCTCACAAAACATCTGCGTACCAAGTGTGTCTACCTGGCATGGTTACATTTTTTTTCGACGGCAGAAGCGCAATTCGAAATGCAGGAACAACATTTACTCTTTTGACGCCTCGTTTTCGAGTGAATCGATTTTGATAATGCAGCAAATGTACGTGCTATTGATAGGAATCGTCTGACACCTTAGATAATGACCAACCGATTCTACTTACTATACTAAACACGCTAACCAGATCTAGTCTATGTATCTTTTCGGAAACAAGGGGTCAAACGAGAATATCTTATTCCCTTTTTTCAACTTAATTTTTCATTTACAATCATCCCCTCCTGGTTGTACTGCCGGCCCGGCCACACCCCGCACGAAAGAAGTTTTTATGCCGTCGAAAATAAATGTTACAATGGTCGACCAGGTATCCAGAAAAATTACATTTCCATCCTGCCTGCAGTAGGACTTCAATAAAGATTTCTACGCAGGTTAACATTTAGCATATAGTTCGAAAACGTTTTATGGCCGAAAGTCCCAGAGGGTAATAGGTCTACTACGATTTTTGCGATAAGAAATCGTATCTCGCATTATAAATTAGTTTACATAACATAGTAAAAGTTAATGCTGGACGAAATGGAGAATATTTAAAAGATTCTTTATAATTAGTAAAAGACATCTTTAAAGTAACAGTTCAAAAGTCCAACGTTCCGCTACACCCGAAAAAGAATATAATACCATCCTAGATCTCCGCCTGAAGACCTATATTGAAAATGTATTAATTGTAGAGTTACCTATGACGGAGAAACATCCTTTTTCTGCTGAGTCTACGCGTTGACGGGCGAATTCTCTTAGATATTGCCCTGTTCTTCAATGACCGCAACGATGCATTTCGTTCTTCACCTCTCGTCGAACTTTCACAATTCATTTTCACTCTGAGCTACACACGGTCGCACAATTCCTCACAAACCACACACAATCGCGTCAACAATACACAATACTTGTGTTCGCGCTGTGTATAAAAAGACGAAAATCACAGGCAAACGTTCACAAACGAACACGTTGCTGTCAATTCGTACACTGCGGAAAAAACGACTCTCTTCCACCCCCATAAACCCTGTCTCCGAAACTGCCAGATGTGACACGAGGCCGCTCGAGACCTCGAGATCTCGAGCCAGCCTCGCGGACCCATGCGTCTTCATTGCTGTTGCGACCAAAATGCAATGTTTGAAATTCATAAAAAATCACAAACGAAATCAAACATCATAAAAAGATACATATCGAATCGTTGGAAAGGATGTTTTAAAATCGTAAAGATGCTTTCACTTTTCTCTTCTCTAAAAATGTCTTTTCCACTGTCTTCGAACAGAATTTTCAAACTCTGGCTGAAATGGAGCTCCTTATATACCCTGCATAATTTCACAAAACTCCTTTTATTAGCCGTTGAAATATGCCAAAATACACTGCCACCCACGGGAGAACCCTTTCAGCGCAGCTTGGAAGATGCTGGGGGCGCACAGTGGATCACATCGATGAATTCTGTATCGAAATTAAAGAACTTTCGACAGAAATGCGATAGAGCGATGAAACTTTTTTTAATTACAGCTGAAACTTGACAAAATATGGGAAAATAGGGAGATTGTGGTACGAACGTTTTTTAACCCCGAAAAAATTCATCGAACTTGCACAATTTCGAGTAAAGTGTGGTTTCTCCAAGACCACGGGCGGAAAATTTTTTTAGAAGATGCTATACATCATTTCCCGTAGATTTTTTCATGCTGATTTCAAATCTGGTCATAAAATTTGTCTGTAACCGTAGGATTCTTCAAAAAATCGATTTTCGTGAAAGACAGCAATGAAATTATCATTCCTTGGTTGATATGATTCGACGACTCTCTGATTTGAAGGTGTATTGCATAACTATTAATGGAACACCATGAAAATAAACGTAATGAAATGTTTGAACGTTTACAGTTCCTCACGAAGCATGGAACACTTCAATCCTCGTGAGCGCTTGACGGATTGCTTCTATCGGTGCTGGCACTACTCGTAGGCTGTCTGTGGCTGTAATGTAATCTAAATTAGATATCTATTTTCCATTATTATGTTTTCATTTGCGCAGGAGGTAAGGTAGGTATTTAATCTTTTTAACTTACTTCTTATCAACGAGTTTTCCAACTTCTGCTCGATTAAAAACGTCTAGCATTCTATTTTTTCGGCTGTTTTGTCGTGAATGCAGCATCATATTTTTTCTACACAATTTATGCCAGAAATGCAGCATCATATTTTTTCTATACAATTTATGCCAGAAAAATATGATGTTGCATTCACGACAAAACAGCCGAAAAAATAGAATGCTAGACGTTTTTAATCGAGCAGAAGTTGGAAAACTCGTTGATAAGTAAGTTAAAAAGATTAAATACCTACCTTACCTCCTGCGCAAATGAAAACATAATAATGGAAAATAGATATCTAATTTAGATTACATTACAGCCACAGACAGCCTACGAGTAGTGCCAGCACCGAAAGTAGCAATTCGTCAAGCGCTCACGAGGATTGAAGTGTTCCATGCTTCGTGAGGAACTGTAAACGTTCAAACATTTCATTACGTTTATTTTCATGGTGTTCCATTAATAGTTATGCAATACACCTTCAAATCAGAGAGTCGTCGAATCATATCAACCAAGGAATGATAATTTCATTGCTGTCTTTCACGAAAATCGATTTTTTGAAGAATCCTACGGTTGCAGACAAATTTTATGACCAGATTTGAAATCAGCATGAAAAAATCTACGGGAAATGATGTATAGCATCTTCTAAAAAAATTTTCCGCCCGTGGTCTTGGAGAAACCACACTTTACTCGAAATTGTGCAAGTTCGATGAATTTTTTCGGGGTTAAAAAACGTTCGTACCACAATCTCCCTATTTTCCCATATTTTGTCAAGTTTCAGCTGTAATTAAAAAAAGTTTCATCGCTCTATCGCATTTCTGTCGAAAGTTCTTTAATTTCGATACAGAATTCATCGATGTGATCCACTGTCGGGCGTCGCGAGCGGCCGAAATTTTCTCGCCGCGGCAGTAACATTTTGCCCACAACACGCCTCACCCCCCACCACTGCAACTCTGTGCAATTCACAATCACCGGCCAGGTAGAAGGGAGGAACGTATATAAAAGGGGCTGCATCTTGCGAGACCATCATTCTGTCTCGGCGATAAGAAAAGTAAGTACCCTCTGTTACTCTTTTTCTATCTAAAATATCTGGCGCAAGTAATTTATTATTGTGTTTATTTACATTTTCTTGCCAGATATTTTTGATTATTAATTGATTAGGTCATTTTTATAATTTTTTTTGTTTATAATATAGATGGACAACACGAGCCAAATTAACCTATTAGAGCCTTCCATCACCTTAGAGGCGATACGCCACGAACGGGCTGTGGCGCTCGCGACATTAGCTCGGCTCAGTGTAGAAGAAGAACAGCAGGTCGCCAGATTGACCTCTGCAAACCCCGAGGAGGGATCCTATGCAGATGCGGCAGTCGCCAGATTGGCCGTACTATTGGACCCAAAATCGTCGGCGGGACCGTCGGCGGGACCGTCGGCGGGACCGTCGGCGGGAACATCGGCGGGAACATCGGCGGGAACAACCTGCGCGGATCAAACCACGTGGTCGCTTGACAGTCCGCCGATAGTTCCGAGGGAGCCAACGCTTGAGCAGAAACAGAAATTATGGGTAAGTGACAGGCGATATGACATCGACGGGAAAACCACGCGCGGCGTGTGTGAAACAGAGTTCGTTTTTTCCCTAGTATTTTCAACGATTCTATCATTGTCTAAATGTCTTGCAAATACTGCATCTAGAGTTGTTCCCGATCTTGTTGTCGCTTAATTAGAATTATTTACCATTTCTAATCTTAAGTTACTTCTAAACACTACTAGACCGCAAGAAGTTTCACATATGCCGCACGTGGTTTTTGACACTGTGATTTTTTTAATGGAATGTACTATTTTTTATACCTTACATCGATAAAGTATCGAATTCTCAGTATAAAAGTGTTGACCTACGTACGTCCTACACGTAATAGTTAACGAGATATAATCGAAACAATTTCGTTTCTCCTTTGGATAATATCTCGTTAACTATTAGGTTTAGGACGTATGTAAGTCAATACGTTTTTACTCGGAATTCGATGGTCCATCGATTCATGATGCAGAAAGTAGGTGTTTCCATTTTAAAAAATCAAGGTGACCTTCAAACGTCCTCCAATCCTCCTCTCTGGTAGAAAACGTTTGTGTCATGACATGTTCCCTTCTGGTCCCTGCAAAGAGTCTAGCAAACTAAGAATAGTGAATGGCCCCCCTCTGATTTTTGTTGAAATTGTGTGGAAAACATTGGTTTTGGGTTGAAAGATAACCCCCCAAAAACAAATGAAATTACGCCATTATAATAGTACAATATATGTACTATAGTGTCGTATTTGTATAATGATGGCGTAATTTCATTTGTTTTTCAACACTTAACTATGTTCCACTCCTCCGACCATCTTGAAACTTTTGTATATATTAGATAGATAACGGAACATTGTTGTTGAATTTTGTGAAAGTGGTCACTCGAAGGGTTGTTTGCAATTTCCACCCCTACAAAATTTAATAATTTTTTTCTACCCTTAATAATATGATCACAATTGTGAAAAAAACATATGTTATGAAGGACGTAAGTACGAGTATTCTCGTATTTTTTTATCTGAATATCTTAATTAACAACCGAGAAGAAAAATGATATAGTTAAGGGTATTTACCCTCATATAATCCTTATATGAAGGGTTAGCGACTTGAAATTTTGGGGGGGTTATCTTTCAACCTAAAACCAATGTTTTCCACACAATTTCAACAAAAATCAGAGGGGGCCCATTCACTATTCTTAGTTTGCTAGACTCTTTGCAGGGACCAGAAGGGAACATGTCATGACACAAACGTTTTCTACCAGAGAGGAGGATTGGAGGACGTTTGAAGGTCACCTTGATTTTTAAAAATAGAAACACCTACTTTCTGTATCATGAATCGATGGACCATCGAATTCTGACTATCGTCACCCTTTCGCTCACCTAACCCTTCTACGTTATTTTTATTGACACCAATTGTTTTTTGTATGTTCCAGAAAAAAGTCAATCAGAAGGCCCGCAGGGATTATTTCCTGCAACTGAGGAGACGCGGGCCGGCCAGGAGGGGAGGTCGTGGCAACCGAGGGGGGCGCGGATCCGGCAGCGGAAGGAGGGGGGATGACAAGCGAGGACTGCGGAATGACTTGCTAAGAATTTTATTTAATAAAGAATATCGTTATTAAATAAGTTGTATTCATTTTACATACCTTAGTTTGCGTTCCCATGCTAATCCTCTTTTAATAATTTCGAGATATATTTTATAGCATTTCGCATCGCTCTCCTTCTTTGCGTCGCATATTAATTCACTTCTAAACATTACTGGACTGCAACAAGTTTCATTTTTTTTATTTGCGACTAGAGCTCGACTAACCATCCCCGCCGCTTCCATTACACATTTTCGTGTCGCGAATTCCATGACGCGAATTAGGCTTACACCCTGCCCAAAAGAAATTTCACTTCAGTAATAATTTATAATGCGTGCAACGTTGACCCCGTTCGAGCGACTTTTTAGGGCCGTCGGACAGGGTCAACCCCGAGGTTTTACAGGCACTGAGACCGGGCCGTGCGCGGTCGCGCGAGCACGGTCCCCTCGGGACAAAGCGCTTTTCCGAAGAGGCTCAATCGACACGCCAAACTCTTGTTCGGGCGCCAGGTACTTGAAAGTACCACGCGAAACACGAAGAACAATCGGGATCCGGGGAATCCGAGTCCGAAGTGAGCCTCCGCGGAACGCGAACGGCCAGGAATTCGGACACAGGGAATAACGGGGACTACCCTCGCGACAGGGCGAATCACGCAGGTCGAAATTACCAAGCAGAAATGGGCTCTATGTCATTTATTGAACGCAGTTCAATTCGTCCGAATTACAAGTGGGCGGCCACGTGGCCGCGAACCGGGAGCCCGCGCTCCTTGTACACTTTTGCGACGGGTGTTCGTTCGCGGAGCGCGTTCTTCGTTCGATACCGTTCGCGAAATTACAGGTCGTCGGTACTGTTTTAGCCTCCGCTGAGACGGAAATTCGCGAAGCGCAGTTGGACGGCGCGACGGATTTTTGACTGTCGCGGGATTCTCGCGTCCGATCGCCGATACGGGACTCGATTCGCCACGCGCGTTGAAGAATCCGCGGTCGTACGAGTCTGAAGGACTCGTAGCCTCCGCGCGTTCGCGTGCGAATTCGGACGCCCGGCCGCTGTCCGCGATTCGATATTATTTCGCGGAACTATCCGATTTCCGACGCGACTCCCGAGGAAGACCCCCGACGCGAGGAGGGAAACGATACTCTCTATCTCAAAGCATCCTCAAGACAGACGCGAGCCGAATTATGAGGACGAGGCGAATCCGCGTCGTCCTCTCACCAAAATGGACGAGCCAACGCTAATATAGAGTCGTGGAATCACTGGTCGACTTACCGTGGTCGTTCGAACGGAACTCGCTGCCCTTCGGTAATTCGGATCCGATCCGGGATTCGGTTCGGTCAGGGCACGGTAACAACGGACTTTACTCCGGACATGAAACTCACTCGCGACTCGGACTTTTGTTCGCGCAAATCGGGACTGAACGAGATTTCGTTCAGCCACGTGTTCGTAGCTCGAATACCAACGCGACAGTGATTCCGCGATCCATGTCGACGGGAAGCATCGCTTCTTGTTCGCTCCCACTCTATTGGCCCTGCCGAATTCCCGATTGGCGCTTTCCGCTACGCGACTAGATGATCGCAGGATCGCATCCTCGGATAGGTCCTTGGGCCCCAGACCTGTTCCCAACGCCAAATAGTCGCCCTTTCGGCGAACGGGGAAGAACCATTCTTTCCCCTGGAATTCTTCCTGCCACCCCCGCCGGGATTCAGTGCGAACGGGGTGAGACGACGGCCGGACCACCCATATACGATGATCAAACTGAATCTCTTAGTCCCGGTACGCCGTCTCCGTGGGTGGAGATTTCCCCCAAATGTACCGGTACCGGATTTTCGCCAAATTGTGGCCATTATTTCTCCGGGAGGATCCTTGAGCGGGCGCCTTTTCGGTATTCCATTCGGCCAATACTGCGCTAGGCGCGTTCCTGAAACGTCGCCGTACTCGGCACGCACAATAGATGGCGTTAATTGCTTGTATCGTTTGGGAAGTCTTTCCTTCAGGAGCGCTCTCATGTCCACGAGTGGTTTCATGCCCGTTCACGGTCGGTCCGGTCCAATATTGGTGATTATTTAACCGTTTTCGCAAAACGGGGTGACGTCGCACACTTGCAACGTCACAACTCCCCCCCCCCCCCTTAAAATGGACCGGACTGACCGATGGTTGTCGACCTCGTGATTCCCGACTCGCCAAAGTAGAGCGTTCCCTTCGGAAGTCAACCTTTACAAAGGAGCCATCACCGCCGGACAAACACGCCTTCGCTCCTTCCTGCACCAAAATTTGTACCAATTTATTACCCGAAAAAAAATGTCGTAGACGTTTGGAGTACTGTGTGGTGTGCGGTATTATAACCGAATCGGAATTCCGAAATTTATAAATTCGGTGCCGTTGTCCGTCACGAGTACCTAAGGTTTTCCCCCCACGCGAAAATAATTGATTTTCGAGCGCCTCCGCGATTTTGGCCCCGGTGGCCCTCCGGAGGGGCAGCACTCGATCCACTTCGTAAAAAGATCTTGCATAACTCATAATTAACAGAATCCTGCACGACTACGGGGAAGCGGGTCCATTATCTTAGTTACAACCACCATCCATGGTGCTCCGATACGACGCCTCCCACAAGCCCGAAGGGGAGGGCTTGTTCCACCTTCGATGCTTACAAATGGGACCGCGTCGCCGGCGTTACACGATGGTACGGAACATTTCCGGCCAAAAATATTTTTGCGCGATTCGGTGGTAGGTCTTTTCCACCCCTAAAGGAGCCGCTTGCACCTCGTCGTGCAATTCTTTCCGAATTTCCGTTCTTTCATCTATCGGAACTACTAACTTACACTCGTCTAGATCTTTACCGAGAATTTCCGCGAATAGTGGATCAGTGCGACGATGGTAAAGTTTCCCCTCCCGGATGGACCGGTCGGGAAATCGCTCCGGATTCGCTTCGACTGCGCGAAGTTTTTCTTCCTACCGGTCCGTTCGCGTCGCGGCCGCTATCGGTAACCCATCGCTCTCCGGTTCGGTCCCCTCGAACATTCGCGAAAGCGCGTCAGGCACGTGATTTAATTTTGCCTTTTCGATATTTTATTTCGAAATCATACTCGAGCAGTTGTACTGCCCATCGCGCGAGTCTCCCCGATGGGTTCGCGAGTTGTCGAATCCAACGCAGACTACTATGATCCGTATTAATCGTTCCTTCACGGTCCACACAACCGCGAGGCATTCAAGTTCCGTCGCGGAATATTTTCACTCTGCGCTGTCAAGCGAACGACTCGCGAACGCGATCACCCTTTCCTCCCCCCCGATCTCTTGCACCAATACCGCTCCTAACCCTACCGTACTAGCGTCGGTCTGTAGGACGAACGGGATTTCAAAATGTGGACACGCGAGTGTCGGCGCGGTCGCGATCAATGATCTTAATTTTTCGAAGGCGGATTGTTGTCCGTCCTCCCATTTCCACGTCTGTCCTTTCCGAAGCAAGATATTTAATGGTTCCGCGACAGTAGCGAATTCCGGAATGAATCTTCTATACCACGAAGCCATTCCGAGAAATCTCCGTAACTGTTTTAAATTTTTAGGAACCGGAAAGGACCGAATTGGGGCGATTTTATCCGCGTCGACTTTTAAACCCTCGCGACTGACCACAAACCCTAAATATTTAACTTCTTCCCTACAGAATTCGCATTTTTCGGGATTTACGATCAACCCGGCCGATTTGATTTTATTAAAAACTCTCTGGAGCCACTCCATGTGCTCTTCGAATGTAGTGGTCGCGATAATTATGTCGTCTAAATATGCGAACACGTAGGGTTCCATTTCCGGTCCAATTAATCGATCCAATAAACGTTGAAATGTTGCCGGTGCTCCAGTGAGCCCGTATGGCATTCGTCGGAAATGAAACAACCCTCTTCCCGGGACCGTAAACGCGGTAGTTTCTTTACTATTTTCTTCGAGTGGTATTTGAAAATAGGCTTGGCTGAGATCGAGAGTGGAAATGTAACGCGCGGCGCGTAATTTGTCGAGAATGCTCGTCATAATAGGCAACGGATACGCGTCCTTCTTCGAAACTGCATTTACTTTGCGAAAATCTAAGCAAAATCGATATTTGCCATTGGTCTTTTTAACCGTGACTATTGGGCTTGACCCCTCACTCTCAGATGGTTCAATTATTCCATTCTCCAGCAGCGAATCTACCTCTTTGTAAATCGCTTGCTGTACTATCGGTGAGGCCGAATAGGACCTTTGTTTAATAGGTCTATTGTCACCGACATCTATTCTGTGAGTGGTCAACGTTGTCATTCCCGGAATTTTCGCAAAGTCCGCCAGTTCCTTTTCCCAGAATTACGCGTAATCGCTCCTTTTCCGTATCCGATAATTTTTGTAAGCCGCAACAGAGTGGTTCGTTCGATTTGGGACCGAAGGGAAATTCGATTGCCGGTCGCGACGCGAAATGCCACTTTGCTCTGTGATATTCGACAACGATACCGAATTCCGGAATCGCGTCGATTCTCAATAATAACGGGTTCACCAAATTATCAAGAACGTGCCGACTCGTTCTGTTGAAATTTTCACAATTTTTCGCGACCTATACCTTTCGAGCGTTTATTGTATCGGCTCGAATCATATGCGAATGATATGTTCGCCAGATCCGGAGACCGATACAAATCCGCATTGCCGAGTGAAACATTACTCTCCGCGTCCCGTAATTTTTCTACTAACTCTTCCAGAGTTTTGGTGTTTTCTAACCCTATCACATTCCGAAGTTCTTCCCGCGCGCTCCAATAGATACGCCGGATACATTTCTCTTCCGACCACGGATTTTTCAACCGGCCTATCATCGTTTGCATGAACGTAAGGCCTCGTACAGACTAGAACATTTCGACGAACTGCGCCGCGAACCGCGCCGCGAACCGCGCATTTCGACGAACATTTCGACGAACGCTGCCGCGCTCATTTCGGCGCGTACGAACGCGAACGGGTGGCACTTACAAATCTGTTTGCAGGATAGATGGCATGTCCTAAATATTCATAATAAATCCCGAAAAAATTCACGGGAACCCAAACACCAACGGTAATCCCGGATATTCTCCGGAAAAACTCAGGATTTTTGGGATCCAGTCCCGACATGATACGAGGCTTCCCATCCCGTTCCTGGCACCGGGATTCGGGAATTCCCGTCCCGTCCCGTCCCGTCCCGCACACCTCTAGTACTTACATAACAAGACGCGTGTGCGATTTTCACAACTTAGAACGCTCAGCCAAACCGAAAAGGGCTCGATGTGTGACCAACCTTGTTGTTTACGCTCTCGAAACTTAACCCTTCCGTTTTTTCCAGAATATGTATCGTAGAATCATATAAAGGGTTAAGTTCACATGATTGGTCACACATCGAGCCCTTTTCGCTTTGGCTGAGCATTTCCGGGAATCCCGAAAATGTTCGGGAAACGTACAGGACAGCATATAAATACGGATCGCAAAGAACACGCGGATCATTACCTGCTTTGTTGACCTCATAGCGCACCATATCTCATCACAGATTACAAGCGCGCCTACTTGGCGGTAAGGTAGAGAGTGACATTAATATAGTTACTGTGCTACTGTCAACAGTACGGTGGTGTTTGGGTTTCCCGTGAATTTTTTCGGGATTTCTGCAGAGCTGTGCGAGATTCCCGAAAATGTTCAGAATTCCCGTAAAATATCCGGGAAAAAATGCAATGCTTTCATAGCAAGGGCCTCTTTAATAATTTGAGACAAATTATGAAGTAGAAATGTAATTTTTCCAGATAATTTAAATCACCGATGTATTTGTTTCTAAATGTCTGTCTATTTCTTGACATTTATTATGAATATTTAGGATATGCTATCTATCCTGCAAAAACAGATTTGTTAGTGCCACCCGTTTGCGTTCGTGCGCGCCGAAATGCGCGCGGCGGCGTTCGTGGCACCGTTCGTCGAAATGTTCGTCGAAATGTTCGTCGAAATGTTCGTCGAAATGCGCGCGGCGGCGTTCCCATAGCTGATGGATCGACCGTTTGCGCGAATGCGCGCCGAAATGCACGCCAAAATGTGCGCGGCGACGTTCATGGCACTGTTCGCGGCACTGTTCGTCGAAATGTTCGTCGAAATGCGCGCCGAAATGTCATAAATATCTCACAAATTCAAGTCATTTAATGTCGAATCTGATGCTTCGTACAGACTTGAACATTACAACTCAATAAACTGCCAACATTTTCTGTATTTATTTCTGTAGTATACGCCGCTGCAGCTCCCATAGTTGTTCTGCAAGGAAATCTGGAAGTAGCACAAATCCGTTCCGATCGCCGTTCGTCGAAATGTTCGTCGAAATGCGCGGTTCGCGGCGCGGTTCGCGGCGCAGTTCGTCGAAATGTTCTAGTCTGTACGAGGCCTAAGATAATCGCGTACCGGTTCGTCCGGACCTTGTTTCCGGACTCGCAGGTCGTGTTCGAGTAATTCTTGGTACTCCGGGTCGAAGAAATTTTTCCGAAATTCTCGTACGAATACGTCACATGATGTCAATGTTCCGCGCGATGCGTACCATAGGGCGGCGACCCCGGAAAAACAGATCGGCAAACAGCGTAAGAGGTCGGCGTTTTTTAGGTTCGTACAATTTCGCATATCGTGAGGCCGGGGTGAGGAACATTTCCGGATCCTCCTCCGGTTTTCCCGCAAAATTTAATCGCCATTTCCTTATCACCTCGTACGCTGAGGCCGTCCCTCGTCGTTCCGTCAGTACTTCGTCCGTTTGCGATCTCGGACTTCTTACGGTCGCGGGTTGTTTCGATATCGGCGGCCTAATTCTTCCGGACTTTGGCAATTCCGGTACTTGTAACGTAACGGTCGGGACTTAGGGACTGGACGGGGGGCCGTCCGGATCCCCCTTAATCGACAAGACGTACTCTTCCACCGGGTCCGTCTCGTACGCGCTGTAATACGACGCATCGTCTTCGGTGGTCGACATTTTCGCCACCCGGTATCTTTCGAGGATCGACTGTCTACGAGACGTTTGATATGACTCTTCGGTTTCAAAGTATCTCGGCCGCGCGCTTTGTTTACTTTACGCGCTCGGATTCTATCCGCGGCGAATTACACGTTGTCGTCGCACGCTCGGAAATTTCGGTAACGTATTCTCGCGAACGAAATTAGACACTCGAGAACGCGTTATTGCCAATCGATCCTGACCTTATTTATCGACTTTATTAGTTCAAGTTCAAATTACCCGTTTCTGTTCTCATTATTCTCGACCTTCGACGATTCCCGAACTCACACAGTACTCTTCGCGAATAATATTTGCCTCTCCGAACAATGCGAACGCAAACACCACGGCAGTGTTGCGGGATTGTGAAAAAAAATTTTCAAATTTACGCGACAAATACGGTATGAACACGAATTTTGCGTGCGGGGACGGAACCGTTCTCCGAATTATACTAGGGCTCGAAAATTATTGCCCCTCACCTCAGAACGTATTTTCCCCTCACACAATCAATAATTTAACATCGCAAATAAATTATATACAATTCACTCAGAATAATTTAAATAACGGAAACAAGCAACAAAAATAAACAAAAAAATAAGAAGAAATAAAACAAAGTGTCGCACTGGCTCTTAAAAGTCTTCCTCAGCGAGCTTCTTGCTCGCGCGGAACGCAAAATTTCACGAATTCAGGAGTGAGCGAATTTCGCAGCGGTTTGTAGCGTCGGAAATGAATAGCTCGCGGGCGCGCGATCGGTTCCGGAATTTTCCTTCACGTACCGTCGTGACCTGCGAGAGTCGACCGTTATCCCTGCGCCTTTCTCTGTTCTCGGGACAAACCCTTACGAGAGAAAGGTCCCTGTTCGGGCGCCAATTTGCAACGTTGACCCCGTTCGAGCGACTTTTTAGGGCCGTCGGACAGGGTCAACCCCGAGGTTTTACAGGCACTGAGACCGGGCCGTGCGCGGTCGCGCGAGCACGGTCCCCTCGGGACAAAGCGCTTTTCCGAAGAGGCTCAATCGACACGCCAAACTCTTGTTCGGGCGCCAGGTACTTGAAAGTACCACGCGAAACACGAAGAACAATCGGGATTCGGGGAATCCGAGTCCGAAGTGAGCCTCCGCGGAACGCGAACGGCCAGGAATTCGGACACAGGGAATAACGGGGACTACCCTCGCGACAGGGCGAATCACGCAGGTCGAAATTACCAAGCAGAAATGGGCTCTATGTCATTTATTGAACGCAGTTCAATTCGTCCGAATTACAAGTGGGCGGCCACGTGGCCGCGAACCGGGAGCCCGCGCTCCTTGTACACTTTTGCGACGGGTGTTCGTTCGCGGAGCGCGTTCTTCGTTCGATACCGTTCGCGAAATTACAGGTCGTCGGTACTGTTTTAGCCTCCGCTGAGACGGAAATTCGCGAAGCGCAGTTGGACGGCGCGACGGATTTTTGACTGTCGCGGGATTCTCGCGTCCGATCGCCGATACGGGACTCGATTCGCCACGCGCGTTGAAGAATCCGCGGTCGTACGAGTCTGAAGGACTCGTAGCCTCCGCGCGTTCGCGTGCGAATTCGGACGCCCGGCCGCTGTCCGCGATTCGATATTATTTCGCGGAACTATCCGATTTCCGACGCGACTCCCGAGGAAGACCCCCGACGCGAGGAGGGAAACGATACTCTCTATCTCAAAGCATCCTCAAGACAGACGCGAGCCGAATTATGAGGACGAGGCGAATCCGCGTCGTCCTCTCACCAAAATGGACGAGCCAACGCTAATATAGAGTCGTGGAATCACTGGTCGACTTACCGTGGTCGTTCGAACGGAACTCGCTGCCCTTCGGTAATTCGGATCCGATCCGGGATTCGGTTCGGTCAGGGCACGGTAACAACGGACTTTACTCCGGACATGAAACTCACTCGCGACTCGGACTTTTGTTCGCGCAAATCGGGACTGAACGAGATTTCGTTCAGCCACGTGTTCGTAGCTCGAATACCAACGCGACAGTGATTCCGCGATCCATGTCGACGGGAAGCATCGCTTCTTGTTCGCTCCCACTCTATTGGCCCTGCCGAATTCCCGATTGGCGCTTTCCGCTACGCGACTAGATGATCGCAGGATCGCATCCTCGGATAGGTCCTTGGGCCCCAGACCTGTTCCCAACGCCAAATAGTCGCCCTTTCGGCGAACGGGGAAGAACCATTCTTTCCCCTGGAATTCTTCCTGCCACCCCCGCCGGGATTCAGTGCGAACGGGGTGAGACGACGGCCGGACCACCCATATACGATGATCAAACTGAATCTCTTAGTCCCGGTACGCCGTCTCCGTGGGTGGAGATTTCCCCCAAATGTACCGGTACCGGATTTTCGCCAAATTGTGGCCATTATTTCTCCGGGAGGATCCTTGAGCGGGCGCCTTTTCGGTATTCCATTCGGCCAATACTGCGCTAGGCGCGTTCCTGAAACGTCGCCGTACTCGGCACGCACAATAGATGGCGTTAATTGCTTGTATCGTTTGGGAAGTCTTTCCTTCAGGAGCGCTCTCATGTCCACGAGTGGTTTCATGCCCGTTCACGGTCGGTCCGGTCCAATATTGGTGATTATTTAACCGTTTTCGCAAAACGGGGTGACGTCGCACACTTGCAACGTCACATGCGACGTAAGATACAGCGGAGGAAACATTCGGTTGAATTCCGCACTCTTTCTTGTGTCATTAATTTTGAGACCAGATTTGACATTGTACAAGTTCGATGAATTTTTTCGGGGTTAAAAAACGTTCGTACCACAATCTCCCTATTTTTCCCATATTCTGTCAAGTTTCAGCTGTAATAAAAAAGGTTTCATCGCTCTGTCTAATTTCTATCGGAAGTTCTTTGATTTTGTCTTCGATTTGAACGAAAGGTCCTTCTGTGCGCCATCCCGCCAGTTTTCACGGCTTGCTATGTATTGTGCACTACGGGCAGCCGACCACTGGTTTGAAGCATCCCTCGCACGCTCGGCCACACGGACACGCTCCGACCGAGCGTACTCGTGTGCGAGAGCGCCCCGAAACGGCTAGTCGAGCCAGTAAGCCGAGCGCCCGGAAAATAGTTTCGAATATCGTCGATTACCGCCCTGTAAAGCATAATATCGAAATTGTAAGGACATAGCGCGCTAGATGGATCCTTCAGCTGGCGATCGCGACCACGCAGAGCATGGTAACGTGCACGGTGGATTTATGTTTTCGCATTTACAGAACCTCCCTCGCACGCTCGGTCACACGGACACGCTCCGACCGAGCGCTGAGTCATGCCGTATAGTGACGTCACGGTTGCCTACAAAGTCTAACTTACCGGCAACATGTTTCTGGTCGTCCTCTGTTTTACCTATGCAGTGACTACATCACTGACAACTCGGCTCGTTGGTAACTGACTTAGCAGAAACAGACATAAGCGCTCGTAGCGAGAACTGCCGGTACTGTAATTTCCCAAAACCTTTCACTTTCGGGTGAATATTACAAAGTGTGTCTTTATTTACGTAAGGTTTAACATAATAATTGTTGCATTTACATTGTATGAGTCCTCGCTAGCGCGCTATGTGTCTTTTTTCTCTATAAGAACCCTAAATCGCTCGAAATTTAAGAAAATGTATCAGTGTACGGCGGCAGCCAGTCGTACCGCCGCCATATTGCATACCTCTAAACTCGATGCTCAACTGTATGCTGTCTAATAAAGTCGATTACGCCTCTATAGCGCATAATTTCAAAATTGTAGCTTCATAGCGCGCTAGACTCATCTTTCATCTAACGATTGTGACGTCGTACGGGTCGCAAATATGCAGTAAAAGGGCATACTTTATAATATGCCGGACCCTTGCAATCCTCGTGTACGTATATGGGTCTTCGCTGTGTGAGTCATGCACACTAGAGAGCGGATCTACACTCTTAAAGCCGCCATTATGTGCCACGCCCGCGACGAATGGACCCGCGTCCTTCCCACCGTGTTGTTAGGATTGAGATCGCAAGTGCGGTCGGACATTACAGCGTCGCCTGCGGAATTACAGCGCTGCCATCTGATTGATGTCGACGGGGCTCAGCACACCGTGTCTTCGGATCTCGTGAAGTTGGCGTTCGTTGTTGCGGAATCCCTGGCGAACGCGTCACCGGATACTTCCAGTTCTTCCGACCCATCTGGTCGGAATCGTCCCGCGTTACGTACGTATGCGCGCAAAAATGTGAAGTTTGCGCCGAACACGCGTGCTTAATTTAGGATTATTCGTAGTTTGTTGCGTCGCCGATTCGTTCGGCGTTTTGCGCGTCAGTTTTGTGGCGGATATCGCCCGCACGCGTTTCCACGTTGTGCACTCCTGTAAATATTGTATATATATGTTATGTTTATGTTTATTGTTATTGTTGTTTTCAATAAATCACGTTGACACTCGGAGGAGTCTATGGGGAACGTTGTTCCCCCTCCTATATCTTGGTCAGGAGTGGGGATCGGCGGCGCTGTCCGCGCGCCGAGCATTCGCTCGTCTCTCTCGTCTTCCGACCACCGAGTGTTACAGTTCGAATCCGTACACCGAGTTCTCTTTGTATTAACCCTAGCCACGTGCTGTAGTAGTTCGGAAGACATTAACAATCACGTCGTTCTTTTATATATCCGCGAATGGGCGCAGTGCACCTCAGTTATATATAGAGGTCTTTTTTCCCACAAATCGTTTCGGAAGTCTTTCCTTTAGGTGCGCTCTCTCGTCGATGAGTGGTTTCATGACCGTCCGTGGTCGGTCCGGTCCAATCTTGACGCTGTTGTAACCGTTTTCGCAAAACGGGTTGACGTCGCACACTTGCTGCGTCACAATAGTAAATTCGCGATTACTCTCACACAGGCGTATTCTGGGTAGGCAACTTTTGGATCAAATCAAAAGACAGTCGGAGATAGAGAAGAACGGGTGGTCGAAGCGTTTCTTTCTGTCCGCGTCTCTTTCTTTCCCATACGTTGTCCTTCCTTGCGACCGAAACTTTCTTCGTCGATTACACCACTAGAGTACCATAGAAACTATATCGTGTTTGATCTTGTTCTACTCAGAAAGATGCCAGAAATACGTTTTTAAAAGTCCATAAAAAATAATGAAAATTAAGAAGTTTGAACATTCAATTCATTGTGTCAATATATTGGAGCTCACGCCGATATACCCGAGCCGACAACAATAGTCATCGGCCTGTGGCGCGGCACAGCGTTGACAGGTAGTGGAGTGAGTAGGCCTAGACAACTTTTGGAGCCTTGAACCCGGAGAGTAATTGCGCCATTACTGTAGTTGTTTTTTACGACTATGCAATCTCTAAAAAATTATAAAATAATTAAGAACAATTGATTCAATAATATGTAAGTACTGAATTTGTATAAAACTGATGTTTCTAAAACTTAAATCCAAAATATGCATTTTCTTCGAATGTTTAGAGATTTCCAATTTTTTAAAACATGTTCCCATAATCCGAAAAACCTGGAAAAATACACATTTATAATCAGGATGAGATACAACTAACGTGATAATATAAATGTGGTCAACTGAAGAATTTGATATAAAATCTGCAATTATAGGTTTTCAGATTTGTTTAACAATTGTTTTTGCACTCAAAAATTTCAATGGCAGATTTCATAAATTTTGAGGATTAAAACTGAAAAAAAAGATTTCAAAAAATGTCGACAGCAAGACTCCAACCGCCGACCTACTGATTACCAGTCTTTCTCGCAGCGCCCTCGGCCACTACGGTTCTTGTTCAAAAGTGAACGCGAACTCTTTATGACCGCGTACAGATTTTCAAATGCAATTTTCTCGAAAAATCTTGAGAAGCACGCGCTACTGCTTCGCCAAATTATATTTCGAGACGACATCTTCCAATACTGCAAGTTTCAGAAATATCCGTGACCCATAAACCGTGGCTTAGCCTTGTGAGTCTTTGATATAAAATCAGCAATTATAGGTTTTCAGATTTGTTTAAAAATTAATTTTGCATCCAAAAATTTCAAGAAAAATCTCAATCATGTATGCTATCAAGTGGAATATTCATGACTATTTTTAAATTTTCTGTTGAACATGACGTGACTAAAAATCAATTTGGATGGGCTCTTTCCACCATCTTATCCGGCTATACCTGAAGCATCAACAAAAACATTATTTAAAAAATACAAAATATATTTTTGTGTAAATCGTTGAACCCGATCTTCAAAGAAAAATTTAATCCACATTTTTCCTTGATATCTTTTTTAGATCGAAAGTTATAGCAAAATATGCGCTGCGCCGGGATTCAAATGCGCGCTGTCTCCAGATTCCGACTTTCCGACTCATGCGTTCGAAACTTCGTAAACGTGAAAATCGGAGGAACGCTTCGGCGTCGAGCAGGTAGTTCACATGGGTAGAGCAGACGTACGCTTGTGTGTGTAGCGCGTTCGCAGTCGAAACAGGCATCAACACGGGTAGCGCGGTCGACAATACGTGAGGGGTGGGGAAAACCAGCGGCTTAGAGCTGACGGCAGTAAATATCATCACGTGTTTATGTACTATAAAGCAATTTTTAGGCGCTATTTCCCAGACAGAGTTGGGCATTATCTCAATAAAAAATGACTTAAGGAAAGATTCGAATAATGCATAAAAAACAAAAAAATTCGTTATTCGAAGGTTCGAATAAAAAAGTACCTTTCTTCGACTTTTATTTAAATAATTTAAATAAATTCTAATAAGTTAAATAAACACTGTATTTATTTATTTTAAACATCATACTACTTTGACAAGGTTAAAAAATGAAAACTGCGTGTCACGTGTGATTGCCGTCACAGTTATTTAACTTCCCGATTCATAGGGAAGTTATGGTAATTACCCCGAAAATCGAAAATCGAATTTTTAACAGATCTTCACGTTTCATGGTCATTGGATTCATTTTAGACTATTTTTATCAAAATGTCGGTATGTGTGTGTGTGTGTGTGTGTGTGTGTGTGTGTGTGTGTGTGTGTCTGTGTGTGTGCGCGCGTGTGCGTATGTCCGTTTCTATGGTATCAAATTTTTCGTTAACGTTTTCAGAAAAAGTAATAACGCGATCAGAATAATGAATGATGCGTTGGAAGTGCCCCGCTGCAACTTAGAGCTGATAAGATTTTGGTCAAGTTTGGTCAAGTAGTTTTTTAGTTTTTTAGTTTAAAAAAAAAAATTTTTCTTTTTTCTTGAAAAATTCAATAGACTACATACGTTATGTGGTTGGGCATACTCTATATGCCCAATACAGTGTTATAATCACTTTCCCTGAAAACATATAATCTTCTTAAAACATACGAATCGCAAAATAAAAACTAGCTGGTTATTATTGCTCACTCGCTTCGCGAGCTCGCAGGTAGGACTGCTCTTGCGAGAGGGTTAGTGGTACGCATTGCTAGTGGGGCATACAGCTATTAATGTTTTTTTACCCCGAAAATCGAAAATCGAATTTTTAACAGATCTTCACGTTTCATGGTCATTGGATTCATTTTAGACTATTTTTATCAAAATGTCGGTATGTGTGTGTGCGCGCGCGCGCGTATGTCCGTTTGTATGGTATCAAATTTTTCGTTAACGTTTTCTGAAAAAGTAACAATGCGATCAGAATGATGAATGATGCAATGGATGTGCCCCGTCGTAACTTAGAGCTGATTAGATTTTGGTCCATATTGGTCAAGCAGTTTTTTAGATTTTTTAGTTTTTTTCGAAAGAAGTTCATTCAACAATGCAATTTATACGAGAGGATGGAAATTTTCCACCAAATAAACAAACGTAATTATATATATTTCATTTTTTTTTAAATTATGCAGTTAATGCTAATGTTACCGCTTACAACTAACGAATCGGGAAGTTCTTTGTGTGGCTCGTGGAGAGTCACACACAAAATTAAAAAAAAAACATTAATAGCTGTATGCCTCACTAGCAATGCGTACCACTAACCCTTTCGCAAGAGCAGTCCTACTCGCGAGCTCGCGAAGCGAGCAAGCAACAACAACCCCACCCGCAAGCTCGCGAAGCGAGCGAGCAACAATAACCAGCTAGTTTAATATGGAAGTCGACATATTTGTTAATAAAAGTATATCAATCCCACAGTTTATTGTAGTTTATTGTGTCAGTGATTACCGGCAATAATTTACTGCATCGAATTTTAGCAATTTCCGATGCATGGTTATATCGCACAAATCACCTGTTGAAGCTAGTTCTGATTTATGCCATAGGCTAGTAAAGGTTCTGTTTCATGCTAAAACTGGTGTGCTCTCTATTACGGCACCGAGGAGATACTGTTAAAGACTGCCAGCGCCTGTGCTATTCCGCGGTCCGGTAAATGGGCGCCATGGGCAAGGTGGTAACGGTGGAAATTACAATGACCTGAACGACCACATCGCTAAAAGTTACTCCACCGACGAGAATAGTATCAAAATAGTGCCAAAACATCGTCTAAAATATGGCGGAGAATGCAATATTTAATAATATCTTCAGTGGTCTTCTGCACTAACGAAATGTCGTCGGAGGCTTATTGTTTTTTTGGCTGGAGCCAGAATAAATCCCAGAGAGCGTAAGAAAACACCGAAATTTTCGCGGGACACGTAGTCCCGTAAGGCTGGCAGTCTTTAACAGTATCTCGTCGGTGATTACGGGGTAAAAGTGGGCTCTACCACCGGTATAGGAGCTGTTCCGTGCTAAGCGTGAGCGTGCCAGAAAGTGGAGGCAACTTCAGACAAAGGCGTGAGCACTCTCAGTTCCTCTATGATATGTATTATGTGTGTGAAAAGTATAAATGCGAGCAGCAATGACTGAATAGCATATTAGTTTATTTAATGAATATATTAATACATAAAATAGTACTATTGATTACATACCTTGTTTCATATTAGATAGTGATCTTTTAATTGTAGACAACTAGTAAAAATGTAATTGCTAATTTTACAAAATAATACAGTGATTATTGTTTCAAATCTGAAAAAAATAATGGTAAAAGATCAACTATATATTAAATCTAAACTCCTGTATGCTTTTGCGATATAATAATAAGTCAGATCAAAAATAGACAGAATTTTATACATATTTATTATACATTTAATTATTGTTTATAATTAATATAAATTCTTGCACAACATTTGAAAATATTTGAAAAACATCTAATATCTGTATATTTAACATTAACGTATATAATAACAGACACACCGGAACTTGTAACGAAACCTCGCATAACAACTTGTCATTAAAATTTGTTGTTAACTGACCTTCTAAATATTTTTCCGTCCTTTTGAAAATTGTATTTTATAGCAGAAGGTTCAAAGAAACCGACAACAGTTTATATGAATCAATTTTAAAATAAAACTAGCTGGTTATTGTTGCTCGCTCGCTTTGCGAGCTTCGCGGATGGGGTTGTTGTAGCTCGCTCGCTTTGCGAGCTCGCGAGAGGGTTAGTGGTACGGATCTTATTTGGTTTGTGACACTCCAAGAGCCACACAAAGAACTTCCCGATTCGTTACTTAGAATCATTATTTATTTATATATTAGTATATATCATTAACTTCCCGATTCATAGGGAAGTTATTGTAATTACCCCGAAAATCGAAAATCGATTTTTTAGCAGATCTTCACGTTTCATGGTCATTGGAGTCATTTTAGACTATTTTTATCAAAATGTTTGTGTGTGTGTGTGTGTGTGTGTGTGTGCGCGTGCGTATGTCCGTTTGTATGGTATCAAATTTTTCGTTAACGTTTTCTGAAAAAATAACAATGCGATCAGAATAATGAATGATGCAATCGACGTGCCCTGTCGTAACTTAGAGCTGATTAGAGAAGTTGAGAAGTTCATTCATTCAACAATGCAAATTATACGAGAGGACGGAAATTTTCCACCGCAGAAACAAACGTAACAATTATATATAATTTTTTTTTATTTTTAAAAAAATTTTTTTATAATTTAAAAAAAAAATTTTTTTTTTAATTTTTTTTTAAATTATGCAACTAACGCAAATGTTACCGCTTACAATAATCGAAAATTATCCCAATGCAAGAGTGAGTTAATCGTCTCTTCTGTCGAGAATACATTTTCAAAGAATATCGGAAGTACCAAAAAAATGTATATTACAATCTTTTAAAAAACAATCAGTCAAAACGAATTATTAATTGAGAATAAATTGATAATTCATATAAAAAACAAGCAGTTCAATACGAATTATTAAGTGAGGTGAAATTGAAAGTTAATATAAAAAAATGGTAAATGGAGCATGCGAGCAACGAGCATACGATGTTGGATTAATGCGACGCCATACAGCAATCATTTTGATAAGTAGAAAACTATTGAACTTCACTGAGAACGTATAATCTTCTTAAAACGTACACTAAATAATGATAATAATATACTGCAACTAACGAATCGGGAAGTTCTTTGTGTGGCTCGTGGAGAGTCACACACCAAATGACATCCGTACTACTAACCCTCTCGCGAACTCACAAACCGAGCTACAACACCCCCACCCGCGAAGCTCGCGAAGCGAGCGAGCAACAATAACCAGCTAGTTTATTTTTATATATTAGTATCATTATTTATTTAGTGCACGTGTTAAGATGATTATATGTTCTCAGGGAAGTTCAATAGTTTTCTACTTATCAAAATGTTTGCTATATGACATCGCATTAAACCAACATCGTATGCTCGTTGCTCACTTGGTTCCCTGTTATAGCATAGTAATGTTGCAAAACTTGTAAAATTTTCAGGATTCATTTTTTTTTTATTTGTGATTGTTACATCTGTTTTCTCTACATTCTCTTCTTTTTTATATTTGACAACCTTCTTATCGAGGATTGCATAAATTGGCTTATGATAGCTGAAATATGTTTCATAAACATTTCAGAAAATGATATCTATTTGCGTATTGAAATTGCTCGTTATACTTTTGGATGGTAATTTAGTTTTTAAATTGTACTTGTTCAAAAGGTTAATCAAATAATTATTACCATTATCCTTGCAATTTAATATATTGTAATTGAAATCACCTATCAAAATCTTTTCACTTTCAATTGAAATTTTATTCATTATTCGTTGCACAACGCTATCGAACATAGAGTTAGTAGCTTTTGGTGATTTATAACCACTTATTATATAATAATTTCCGAATTTAAACGTGAACAGTTCTACATACGCATTTGAACTAAATTCCTGGTCAATAAATAACTTTTCTGTTGGGGATTTCGACATTTAATTTCTGTGAATCTTTTCTCGCGTGCTTACGCGAATAATGAAACTCACTGCTTATTATAACAATAAGAATATATTTAACACGCAATATATGCAGTACACACGAACAAAAAAATAGTGATAATGCTACTTATGTCTATACTGGACGACTCTCTAATACCGACTGTTTGAAAATAATTTCTCTCCCTGTTGCCGCTCTGCTGCAGCTGCGCGCGCATTCTAGCCTTTTCCTGCTCATCTCCCTATGTAGCACCACAGCCTACTTTAATACTAGCCGTGCTGAAGGTAAAATGGCAACACTGTGAGAGTCCGGTTTTCCGATTGAGATATATCTATATATATTGATATATATAGATATATCTTTAACAGGACTCTCGCAGTGTTGCCAAGTTGTTCAGCATGGCTAGTATTACAGTAGGCTGTGGTAGCACGTAGTGCTAACACTTACATACTAAATTTACTACGCGATACAAATACCATCAATTCCCTCCTTTCGCGAGTAAATTGTGACCCTAAATTAATCCTAGTTTTTTAGAATGTTTCAATATCATATCCGCGCTTAAATCTTTCGTCATTAAGTCGGATTCTAATTCCGATGATTCAATGTGACAGAGCTGTATTTCATTCATATCTTTTTCGTCTTTTACAAAATGATATCTTCGATGAATGTGTTTATTCCGATGGTTGACCCTCGGATTTGCTACCCAATCAATTACTGCTTGACTGTCTGTATTAATGGAAACTGGCTTCTTTATCAAGTCGAATTGGTTTAGTTCCTCTAATAATCCGACCATCCATTTTTCTTCGCTGATAGCGTCGCATATTCCGATCAATTCCGACTCCATAGTAGATAGCGCAACTATCTTTTGTTTTTTACCCTGAAAACGACTTTGAGTCGCTCGTAGTGCTCCAGCTCGCATCCGAACTGATAGACAGCTTGCCGTATTCAGATCCTATCTTTAATTTTAGCGCTTTTGTCCCTTGAAGATACCTTAATACTCGCTTCAATGCTTGCATGTGTATTTGTCGAGGATCTTTCGCATACTGGGATAATTTGCTATATGTAAAAGCAAGATGGGGCCTCGTCCCGGTGACCAGATACCCAATACTACCCAGTATCTCCTGATATAAGGTGTCGTCAACCTTTTCAGAATCCTCGTAATCGTCTAACTTGGATCCTGATGCCCCTGGCGTCTTGACTCCGTGACAATCCTGCATATCATATTTGACCAGTATTCCATCAATATACCTTTCTTGACACAACAGAAAGTCACCTTCGCTCCTGTCAATATTTATACCTAAAAACTCGATAGCGCTTGTTAACTCTCTAATTTTAAGTTTTTTATTAAGTTCTAATATCAGATTATCGATTACCTAATTATTTTTGCCAATAATAACACAATGTCTACATAGCAACCAATAGCAATAAAGTCATTACCTTTACCCGTAACGAATACACAGGGGTCGGCTTTCGTCGACTTCAAACCTGCATCACTGAGAATTTTTACTAGCATGTCATACCAGCATCTCCCAGCTTCTGGTAGACCGTACAAGCTTTTCTTTACTAGTAATACCTTCCCTCCTTCAGTGTTAACACCTTGAGGTGTTTTCATGTATACTTTTCGATTCAGCTTACTGTTCAAATAAGCTGTTTCGACGTCAATGAACCTCGTTTGGAATCCTCTGATTGCTGCTATCGCTAGTAACGTACGTAGTGATTCCTTTCTCATTACTGGATTATAAGATTCCTCATAGTCCTTCCCTATTTGCTGCCTTGACCCATCGGCAACCAGTTGAGCCTTAAACCTTATCATGTTTTCGTTTGTTTTCCTCGCAAAAACCCATTTACTTTTAATTATTTTTTCATTTTTAGGCTCTTCAACCGCTTCCCATACTTTATATTCTTCTAACGTCTTTAATTCTTTTTTTATAGCTTCCAGCCATCTCTCTCTTTCCTTTGATTGTATGGCTTCGTCATATGTTCTCGGTACATTTTCACGACTCATGTTTGCCATATACCTCGTATTCGCTCTTCTATCTCTTGAAGACCTTCGTACTCCCTGTTCTCGTAGTTGACGTTCATTTTCCTCCCTCATTTGAGAATCTCTTAAACGCAACACTTCGTTCGTATCTCCCCTTCTTCTTCCTCCAGCCGCTTGCCTCTCATTATTCATGCTTCTGTTTACACGTAGAGTGTATCCTCCATCCTTATCCGACTAACACCTTGTTTTCGCCTGTCATTTGTTCCATGCACTGTACCACGACCTTCTGCAGTGATACTTCTTCCGTGTTCTGCAGTATTTATTTCTATATTATCCGGCCTTTGATCGGTAATTATGTCACCCTGGAATGTCATGTGTGATGTACATGCTGAATCCAACATCCAAGTAACCGTCTTATCCTTTGACTTATTATTATTCATACTGGTGACTTCTTCGACTCTCATTGCATGTTCATCCGTTTTCTTATCTTTATAATTGCTTTTGTGACCACTTTTACTTTGCATGGAAGGTTTATTCCATTTATTGCCGGGATGATGTTGCCTGTTCCAATTTTCAATATTATTATTGTTACCTCTCTCATGCTGAATTCTAGGTCTGCTTCTGCAGTCCCTTGCTAGGTGTCCAGGCTTGCCGCAGTTGTAACAATTCCTTTTCCTTTGTTCTTCAACCTTCAATGCCTTGACTTGAAATCCCACCTTTGCCTTGTCGTACTTTCTTTCGTATCTTAATAGCGTCTCTCTTGCCACTTCATACGTTATGTTGGGATTCGAGGATATTGCAGTGGTTACTTCGCTATATTTAGTAGGCAAACCTTCAATAATAAAATATATTAGCTCATCCTCCTCTATTACCGTACCCAGTTCTGAGATTTCTGTGGCTAACGACTGAACTCTCGTGAGGTATTCATCTATTGTTTCAATTTCTAATTTTTCAATTCGTGCTAATTTTGCTCTCAACTGTGTCTTCCTCTGGCGGTCGGCTCCTTCATGCCGTCGCTTCAATGTGTTCCACAGTAATTTGGCGTTTGTCATGTTCTTACACGCCATTGCTTGTTCTGCGGACAATGTTAATATAATCATAGCACATACCTCATCGTTCTTTCTGGACCACTCGTTCCATCTAACAACCGATGCCGCAACAGCTTCATCTTTAACTGGCTCGTCTTGTACTATTACCTCTTGATACAAGTGTTTGGCTTTAATCAAAGCTGCCAGCCTCATGCTCCACAGTGCGTAATTATTGCTCGTCAGTTGTTCTATCCTAGAGACTGCGAAGGATGTATATTCTGCCATCTTTGACTGTACTTCCTCGTGACACGTGCCCCAAGCTCGTTTGAACTAAGTCACTATTTATTTCTTCCCAATCTCACTTTCGCGTGAATTGACCACGTGTGGCTTAATTTCGCTCAGCTCAATCCTGTTTGAGTGAAATTATCTACAGCACAGTTACGTGCGGTATAGCCACGTGTAGCACAAACCACGCTCTGCTACCAAATTGTTGGGGATTTCGACATTTAATTTCTGTGAATCTTTTCTCGCGTGCTTACGCGAATAATGAAACTCACTGCTTATTATAACAATAAGAATATATTTAACATGCAATATATGCAGTACACACGAACAAAGAAATAGTGATAATGCTACTTATGTCTATACTGGACGACTCTCTAATACCGACTGTTTGAAAATAATTTCTCTCCCTGTTGCCGCTCTGCTGCAGCTGCGCGCGCATTCTAGCCTTTTCCTGCTCATCTCCCTATGTAGCACGTAGTGCTAACACTTACATACTAAATTGCCATCTAAATTGCCATCATTTTCTATTGATAATTCTGTTTTCTTTTTCATAACAAATAAATCCGCGGCTGTTGTTGTCAATGTCGGATCGGAATAATATACCATAATTTAAAATATTCAACACATTATGGTTTTTCGTTAATGTTTCACTAAAAATCAATATATCGCTTCGATGAAACCATGATTCTTTATTTATATGAATTAATTTACTTGTCAAAGTACCAATATTTTGATATATAACTATTAATCCGTTTTCATTGACCAAATTATTGAATGATAAATTTAATTGTTTATTTTATCGCAAACAATACAATTCCTCGTTAGCCGGTTTGCAGTATTGATCTTTGTTTTTTAACCTACTTCGAAAAAGGAGGAGGTTACTCAATTTGACCTGTATGTGCCTTTTTTTCGCTTTTTTCTATGTATGTTCACCGATTACGCCGAGATGGGTGGACCAATCGGTACGAAAACTTTTGCATCTTGTAGAGTATGTTCCTGGGGTGGTCCCGTTATAAAAAATTTTGCATTTTTCCATTCCTGACAGTAGGTAATATAGGCGGGTTCTAACTCACAGTTATCATTATAGGCAGATTTCTGCCTTACCGGCATTTTACCTTATAGCGCGAGCATATTTTGCGGGGAGTGGGGTGAGGGGGATCAGCTTATAACACAACCATATTTTTCGGGGGTCGGGGTGAGGGGAGGGAATTACCTTATAACGCGACCGTATTTGGGGGGAGGGGGGATTTTTTAGTTTTCCTGGTATTGACCAGTTCCAGGTATTGCGTATGTTTATAATAATATAAACATCCTGTCGACGGCAGGAGTCGCGATATCATTCTCACATCATTTTTTAAATAAACATCCTTTGACCCAGATCTCTGTTCTCACTGACCGCGGAGGGGGAAGGGAGATTTTTAGTTTTCCTGGTATTGCATTGAAGACCAATTTCCTGGTATTGACCAGTTCCCTGGTATTGCGTATGCTTATAATATACGGCGAGAGTGGTGATCGCATCTCTGTTCTCGCCCAGCTTATCATTTTTTAAATAAGCATCCTTTGGATCTCTCCTTAACGTTTCTCTCCTCGTCTTATTGGTAATAGCAACACGGCGGAGTCGCGATATCTGACCACAGCGTCCCGAACGTGTTCGAACGTGTTTCTTACCTATGGGGGGGGGAGGGTATGACCTTGATTTTTCAAAGACAGTTTCCCACGAGAACACGTGCACTTTCGTTTAAGATGATTGACCTGAACGATGTAAGAGAGAGAGTTTCTAATTAACAGAGCGGTATAGAGTTTCCCCTTATCTTTTTCAACGCGACTATCGCGAAATAGCGTGAGCGGAGATTTTGTTCCACCTTTCTTTAAAAATTAATACGAATAAGAATTTACGTGATTGATGAAATATCGATAAAACATTATCCGTACAGGACGCATTCAATTTGGATTACAATACCAAAAACTGATCTAATTAGAAATGATCCCGTTACATGCGCTCGATATTTCGATCATAGAAGCACATAAGCTTATGTGGTTATTGAGACAAAAACAAAGTAATTTCGGAGAATATGTGGATAGTTATGAACGAGTGCAAATTCAGCAACGTGGAAGTCCTCGTGAACATATTTTTCTGTGGCTGAAATGAGCAACTACAGTGGGTAAAAAAAGTATTGGCACACTATTAAAAAGGCGATAACTTTTTAAATATCGTATTATACGATTTTTATTTTTTTGGGAAGCAAGAGCAATTAGTTTGCCACAGGATGCGAAAAAAAATTTTGTCAAAAATTGCAATTCATCTGAATTGTAGCAAAAATACTAAAAGTTGCCTTTTACAACTTTTTTATGTGGGTCAATATTGAAAATTTTAAAAATGCGTTTTGTAGATGCAATATAGTCTCACCATCATTGATCGTTACACTCGTTGGCCTGTAGCAATACCCATCAAAAATATGAATGCTGAAACGATTGCCAGGGGTTTCTTTGATAACTGGATTGCCAATTTTGAATCTCCAATTACAATCTAACGGATCAAGTGTTCAAGATTGGCGCGCCCGAGCGCCATATTGTCAAACCGGCACCGCGCGATCCCGCCAAGACTAGCGCGATCCCGCCGAAACCGCGAGCCATATCGCATGCCATCGAGGCTTACGCGGGCAATAGATCGGCTGCGTGATTGGCTTATTCTCACTCTCGATCCTTCTGGAAGGTTCGCGAACGCTCAACCGGAACCACCGGTGCGTGACGAACTTCCAGGAGGATCGAGACAATAAAAGAGAGTGACAACCGTCATCTCGCTCTCACAGCGACAATCAGCTGATCGAATTATACACGTGATTCCAAACAAAGTCATCTTTATTTCAAGTCAACTCATTGTACATTAATTTCATTACGCAGTGTAATATTCTTTGACAAACATAAGTGCAAATACAGTTATTTATACATAGATCCATACATTCGTGCTCTCAATTCCATTTATACAGTCCACTTCTCTTCCATTCAAATCCAACCGTTACCATACGCATCCATTCCGTTCAATCTTGCATCCTATCTCTAATTTCAGTCACTCTGCCATCCTGTCCCATTCTTCTCAGTCATTCCAATCTTCCAAGTCCAAGTTCCAGTCCATTCGGTCGACCAAGACCGCTCACTCTCAAACATTGGTCCTTCGAGCCGGATTTCATCGTTTCTGGCAACCTTACCTCCACGGATCTACAAACAGTGAATAGATCAGTGTCAAATCAGTGATCAACCCAGTGATCAAACCAGTGATCAAACCAGTGATCAACTCAGTTCTGCCAGTGAGAAGACCATCCAGCGAACCAGCCGCAGTCAAAATGGAAGTCTCACCTGATGAACTGCTCCAAACTCAACAGGCTCTGGCAGAGAAGATCAGCAAGACTATGGAGGACTTCTGGAAATCAGTATCCCAGTCCAAAGTCACGATAGAAGCCATCCAAACCAGGCTGCAAATCATAGACGATGACTTTTTCAACAAATTCGAAAGGAATCACGACATAATCATGTACGTTCGCAGAGCAGAATTCAAGGACAGTGACTACGTGCGCAATGAATTCTACGACATAGTCGAGGAATCCTACTTACAACAAACAGCTAGACTGTTAGACCTGGCTTATGAATACGACGAAAGCTTCACACATCCGCCGCCGCAAACTCAGGCATGGTATGCTGTTAGCTCTCAAACAACAGTCTCAGAGTCCAGACTACAGCCATCTCCGTCACATGAGGTCGTCGTGGAGTGTCCTCCTAGCAATGTCGTTTCCTGCAGGTCCACGGAAACGACGCAAAGGACCAGTACAATCCATGACAGATCCATTGAAACGCCTTCTGGAACAGATCGTACCAGTTCCAAACGATCGTTCAGCGTGTCCAGGGCCAATCACGCCCAGAAGGAACAAGGACAATCTAGCTTCTCCTCGCCTACTCAATCGTCAATGGAGATAACTTCATGCTCCGATTCAGGGTCGCTGTCCAGACTACAGCCGTCTCAGTCCAATGAGGCCTTCGTGGAGTGTCCTTCCAGCACTGTCGTTCCTTCCAGGTCCACGGAAACGACGCAGAGGACCAGTGAAATCCACGAGAGTTCCCTCGAAGTTCCTTCTCGAACAGATCGCACCAATTCCAAACGACTGTTCAGCGTGTGCAGGATCAACCACGCTCAGAAGGAACGGAAGAAGGCCGTTTGCACCGATCCAACCTCGAAGACCACTTCGAGCTTCAATTCAAGTTCGCTGTCCAGGCCACGGTCGCCTTCATCTCTTCAGGCCATCATGGACTGTCCTTCCAGCAATGCCGTTTCCTGCAGGTCCACGGAAACGACGCAAAGGACCAGTCTGAGCCACGAAAGTGCCATCGAAACCCCTTCTGGAGCAGATCGTGCCATTGCCAAACGACTGCTCAGCGTGTCCAGGACCAATCACGCCCAGAAGGAAGAATCACAAGCTGGCTTCTCCACGTCTGCTGAACCAACAGCAGAAACCATCCCAGGTTTCAGTTCAAGGTGGTCATCGAGACTTCAGGCGTCTCAATACCGTCACGACTGCGTGGATTGGCCTTCCATCGATGCAGTTTCCTGCAGTTCCACGGAAACGACAACAGAGACCAGCCTCAGCCACATCAGTCGCAGCGCAGCATCTTCCAGAGCAGATCGCGATGACTCCGAGCGATCAGCTGACGTGCTCCCTGCAAATAAGAGGGACAGAGTCAGGAAAGGTGCTCAACACCACACAGAGGGACAACACATCGTTCACGGCTGGATCAACTCTGGAATGGTGGACTCGTGTTCCAGTTCCGTGCATGCCCAGATGCACCGAGCCATCATCGGCGATTCCACGACCATCGCAGAGCGGTCACTCACCACTGACGCTCAATCCAGAAATCTCCAGCACGCTGACAGACGAAAGTCAAAGGGGCAAGGCACCATCGAGCCCACACGAGGCTCATCCATCATCTTGCACCCACAACCTAACCTCTCTGACTTTCAGATTACGTTGTCGACTCAAAGGAGAACCTCGCACGGAGGTGCTCAACCAATTTCCAGGGTCGCACAGCAACACCGCTGGAACTCCAATGAGCGCTCCACAACCAAAGGGGTGATCCGAGGGCGTGCAACCAGCTCCGCTAACTACCATGCGCACCAGGAAGTCGTAGCCTATGCCATGCTCCAGCGACTACCAACTGCGCAGCTGCAATCTCTAGTACGCAGCAACCAGCCTCCACCACAGCGGAGGTACTCAAAACCAAGAGGTGCTGACGGCGACAGGTCCACAACACCACCTGCAATGAAGGAAATGAGAGGTTATGGGACGATCGTTGCTCAACTCTCAAGAGCAGACTCTCACCTCTGTCGCCAACACCAGACAGCATCAGCCTGCAGAAAGTTGAGGACATCTGGGCAAGATACCTCCGAGTCCATCGGATGCCCACTCATTGTCTTGCCTTCAGAACTTTACCTCACTATTTTGCAGGTTATGTTCTCTCCTAGGAGAACCGCACCAGGAGGCGTCCATTACGACACCAGGGTCGTTCGGCAGCACTGTTGGATCCACCAAGGGCACTCCATCACCAGAGGGTCGATCCAAGGGCGAGCATCAGCTCCTCCATGGCGGGCGGACCCAGCTTGCCCATCCAAGGACGAGCTGTCGGAGCATCACGTCACTCCCGCACGCTCTTTCGACGCCACCGATGGGGAACATGTCCATCCAGCATTGCTGCCCCTCTTCAGTGCATCCAAAGGGCTCTCCATCGACAGAGTGGTCATCCAAGGTCATGCATCCAGTCCTCCATGGCGGGCGGAGCCAACTCGCCAACCCAAAGACGAGCTGTCGGAGCACCAGGTCACTCCAGCACGCTCCTTCCACTCCATCGATGGGAACCATGCCCATCAAGCCCTGTTGCTCCACCTCAGGGCGTCCAAGGGCTGCTTCAGGTCCAAGGAGTCGAGCCAAGGACGTGCAGCAGGCCATCCATGGCGGGCGGTGCCAATTCACCAGCCCATGGACGAGCTTTTGGGGTATCAGTCGCTCCCGCACCTACCTGCCACTCTGCCGGTGACGCCCTTGGAATTTCAACCTAGCAGCAGACCACACCAGGACTTGGGCACGGCAATTCACGGCGAACCGTCTTCCGCCAGAACGAACCACGCGTCCAAAATGTCGTCGCTCAAACGAAGTCCTCGTGTCCGTCCGTCGCAGCATCATCGTTGGATATTCGTCACCTCACTCGCGATATCCACTAGCACGCGCGACGGTATTTCACTTCGGGACGGCCGGAAACGTTCGTGTCGCGAGAGTGATCACCGCAATCACCAAATTCGAGAGATCAACGCGAAAACTCATTGTTCAATCGATCGACGCGGATGATCAATGAACGCGTCGATACAGACACCGCGCGCACTCTCATTGCGCAACTTACTACTGCGTAGTACGCGACGCGACGCATCCACACGCCGGCGTTTTCATTGACACCTTTCACGACTTCGTTTATTACACCGTAATAGTTCCAATCGCGTTCTGCATACTCCTGCGCACTCCATTACACTCGCACTCATTTTTTACCGTTCTTCTGCTTCCAATATCATTATCACGCCAATTCAACGTCACGTAGCCCACCGATCATTGTTACGCGAGCACGGGAAATTTCGACAAGTCGAGGCGGGCGGAATGTTCAAGATTGGCGCGCCCGAGCGCCATATTGTCAAACCGGCACCGCGCGATCCCGCCAAGACTAGCGCGATCCCGCCGAAACCGCGAGCCATATCGCATGCCATCGAGGCTTACGCGGGCAATAGATCGGCTGCGTGATTGGCTTATTCTCACTCTCGATCCTTCTGGAAGGTTCGCGAACGCTCAACCGGAACCACCGGTGCGTGACGAACTTCCAGGAGGATCGAGACAATAAAAGAGAGTGACAACCGTCATCTCGCTCTCACAGCGACAATCAGCTGATCGAATTATACACGTGATTCCAAACAAAGTCATCTTTATTTCAAGTCAACTCATTGTACATTAATTTCATTACGCAGTGTAATATTCTTTGACAAACATAAGTGCAAATACAGTTATTTATACATAGATCCATACATTCGTGCTCTCAATTCCATTTATACAGTCCACTTCTCTTCCATTCAAATCCAACCGTTACCATACGCATCCATTCCGTTCAATCTTGCATCCTATCTCTAATTTCAGTCACTCTGCCATCCTGTCCCATTCTTCTCAGTCATTCCAATCTTCCAAGTCCAAGTTCCAGTCCATTCGGTCGACCAAGACCGCTCACTCTCAAACATCAAGGAAGTCAGTTTGAATCAGCCCTTTTCTCTGCACTAGCTAATTTACTCGGATCAAAACATGTTCACACCACTCCTTATCATCCTCAATCCAATGGCATGGTAGAAAGGTTTCATCGTTCTCTCAAAGCTGCCTTAATGTGTAGTCCTGAGACTCCGTAGCCTGACATTCTTCCGACAGTATTGCTTGGTTTACGAAATACTTACAAAGAAGATTTACAGGCATCACCAGCTGAAATGCTTTTTGGAAGCAATCTTCGAATTCCTGGTGAATTTTTTGTACAGGGAGATGTTTCCATTGAACCTCCCCTTGTTGTTTGTAAGCTTCGGGAACTCAGGAGGAAAATTAAATCTGTACCTGCATGCTGGCACTGCAATCTTCGTCCCTTTATGCATAAAGGATTAGATTCATGTTCTCATGTTTTCAAAAGGGTTGATTCTATTCGAAAACCACTGGATCCTCCGTACACTGGACCTCATGAAATTGTTAAAAGAATTGATGACAAAACTTATGTGATTCGTTTCAGAGGATTAGAAAAGACTGTGTCAACTGATTGCCTTAAACCAGCCTTTCTGGAGACAGTTGATACATCAAGACAACGTTCTCTGTCAGAAGAATCTTCGTCGAAGCTTTCACCTTTAGATGTTTCAACGCCGTTTACATCGTTACCACGTGGATCATTATTCCAACGCCAGTTACCTGATGTATTATCGCCGAGATCTCAATTTCCAACTTCCTCAACGCTGTATCAAACTCCTGCGATAATCACACCGGCTCAGCTGCATACATCTGTACGACGAAAAGTTTCGTTCCCTTCGCTGCCTGCGAAGGTCTCTGGGGATGGACTAGTTGTGGCACTTCAATGTCAAGATGCTTCTTCCGCTCACCGTCGTGATACTTCTGGCGCTTCTAGAAGGAAGCAGATTTTACAACCGCGGCCACTCTTCTCTGTATGTTTTCCTTAAAGAGCGGCATTTTCAATTTTATTGTTTTTATTGATTTTATGTTACTGTTTATTAATGTTCTTTTGTTAATTTCAATGTTATTATGTTTTTCCTGATTTCTGATTCATTCTGTTTCTGGTATTCATTAAATAAACATCGTTTTACCAATTTCTTATAAATAAAGTTTATTATATTTGAAATACAATTCCTTGAACACGTTTTTCTAAAGGAGTAATAACCCGAAGGAAGAGTGCAGCCAGCGGTCTGAGGACTGACCTCAAGGAGTAACAACCCGAAGGAAGATTGCCGTAGCGGTTTGAGAACTAGCAGCACCAGACTCTCTTCCGGCGACACAGGACGGAACCATCGGGAGCCAGAAGAACGACAATTGCAGCAGTCGCCAGTCCGAGGACTAAAGACCCGCCAGAACCAAGCGAAATGCGACATCTAATTCTGTAAGTGCCGAAACTACATCTAATCGAAAACTGTAAATCGAATAATTTTGTATGTCGGGAAAAGGCGAAGATTTCAAGCATTTGCGTAAACGTATCTCAAGATCATTCGAATTGATATTCGACAAATCCTCTGTCTTCACCGGCAAACGGGAATTGCATACGCCTTACTCCGCTCCACCGACATCGCGTAAAACGCATGTACCAGCGGCGCGTATAAACTTAGATAGCGATCCGTCCAGCGATAGCGAATCCTCCGTCAACTTGACCATACAAAGGGAATTGCCCGTTAACATAGAAGATTTCAGCCTATTAAACATGGCGACCGGCAACGTAACCGTACTAAAAGCTCCCTCGCTAGTAAAAGACTTCAGCGGAGAATCAGCTAGTGAACTAACCACCTTCTTGAAATCATGCGAGATCGCGTTGGAGTTAGTATCCGTAGGTGAACAATCCCTACTATTGCGAGCAATTTTAGGGACTAAATTTAAAAACCGAGCAGCAATAGAACTAGAATACCGGGACATAGACAGTTTTGAGTCGTTAAAAACACTATTACTAGCACTCTTTAAGGAAAAACGTTCGTTATGCGCTGTCCAATCAGAGTTTAACGCATGTCGTCAAAGAGATAACGAAAATGTCAGGGCGTTCGCGGCAAGATTAGAAAAACTAACAATAGAATTGTCACAATTAATATCAAAACCAGGAAACAGTAACATGGTCAACAAAGCTTTGGTAGAATTAGTAAACGAGCAAGCTATAAACGTTTTTAGCATAGGGTTGAAGGAAAAACTGAGAGTGATAATTAGATCGCAGACATTTGATACACTTAGAGCAGCAATAACAGCAGCCATCGAAGAAGAACAGGCACTAGGACCGAACAACAGTCGTGGTTATGGGAATTATTGTTGTTGGATTCAATAGAGACAGAATGGGGCCAAGATATAATGAAATAAAGTGCGAAAGGTGTCATAGACAGGGGCACCTAGCAAAGAACTGTTATACGCGTCTGAGCATGCCGCGACCGGAACTAGCATCTAATCGTCCCGCGTTTAATCGACAAAGCTTGGGACCCCGACGGGAGGGAGGGTCTGTGGGTGAGCGCGTTAGTCGGTCGGCTACTACCAGTGAAGCCCGGGGTTCGATCCTTCGTTCGATTCCTGCGGCTGCGCTCATAGTGGTGCCGATAGACAAAAAACGCGCTCAAAAATCGAGAAATTGAAAAATCGAAACAATCCAACCAATTTTACTTGGGAGGGTCTGTGGGTGAGCGCGTTAGTCGGTCGGCTACTACCAGTGAAGCCCGGGGTTCGATCCTTCGTTCGATTCCTGCGGCTGCGCTCATAGTGGTGCCGATAAACAAAAAACGCGTTCAAAAATCGAGAAATTGAAAAATCGAAACAATCAAACCAATTTTTTGTCAACGACCATTGCCTCGCTTCAAAAATCGGTTCTCGTACGATCACCGAAGTTAAACAGCGTTGGACGTGACCGGTGCTTGGATGGGTGACCGCATGGGTATAGAGCAGCATACACCAGGCGGTGGTTGCCCGGGTACCGGTTGCGTGTTGTTGGCAAAAAGGTGGTTCGGAACCCACCGTAATAAAAAGTAGGTCCCGCTGAAACTTAGGCTGAAATAGGCTGAAATTTGGCGTTAGAGAGAGTGGAAAGAAGGGAGATTGGTAAATGGATTTGAAACCCTGAGGGGACCAAATATCATATAGACCACATGATTGGCGACAAGAGGTCGCACAAGGCCGTGACCTCCTTCTGCGAGGAGGTGATGCAGCGGAAGGAGGTGGCAGAAAGGGAGAGGGAGGCCGACCCCCTCTCCGAGAGAAGGATTGCTCTGGCGAGGCGTCCTCGCCGAGCGGCCCGCCCCACGCTACGGGGCAGGCGACGGACCGGGGGAGGCGGGACTCGTTAAGTCCTTCCCGCCTCCCCCGAAGAGGCATCACAGACGGGTTGTTCTTTTGTGGTGGGGGGGCTATTCCCGCCCCCTTTCCTCTGTCCCCCCGGGGGACGTAAAGATCGTTGGGTCGGGGGAGGGGGTGGGAGTGGGGGAGGGGCGAACGCGGGCGGGGTGTCCGCCTTCGTCCCTCCTTGTCGCGCGCGGAGACTTCGTCCTTCGGCCGAGAGCCCTTTTAAGGGCTCCTCGAGCGAGGAACGGAGTCACCGGGGGTCGTTGGGCGGAGCGAGCTGGAGACTCGCGAAGCCCACCGAACGGCCCAGGGAAGGGGGGTGTAAGTGGGCAACCTGCTTACACCCTGATAGCGTAGGTATTGCTGGGGGGAGCTTCTCCCCCCCCCCCGGGACGAGGCCCCACACAGAGCCAAGGGCGAAGGGGGATGGCTGGTTGTGTTCTTTGGAGATCCCAGCCGCCCCCGAATAGCTTAGGGAAGGTTGTCGTGAGGTTTTTAGTGGGTATTGTGAGCCCTTCTGGCCACGTAGCCCCACATAATCTCGTATCTCTCCCAGGGGGTACGGGGTATGCGTAAAAGCATTTCCCTCACGCTAAAAAAAAAGGGACTAACAACTACTGCAAGAAACCCGGGCATGTCCAGCGCGATTGTAGAACATTAATGAGAATCAACAACGGGGAGATACGAACTAGAAATAGCGAACAAACTAGTAATTACCGACGTGACGTGTTCAGAAACACAGAAGATGGGCCATTTGGTAACGCAACCGGAAATAGACCTAGGCGAGCAGGTTCAAACAAAAGGCCAACTCTGGAATCTTATCAAATAAATTGTACTAGCGGAATGAGCAGATCAAAAAATATAGTAGAAATAGAAGCAAAGGAAATAAAGTGTCCAAAAATCCACATGCTGGTCGACACGGGAGCAGACATTACTCTACTTAAGTATAGTAAAATTATAGGGAAAATGCGCACGACACGAGAGGTAATAACCCTGAGGGGTATAGGAAATACTGAAATCCCTACCATATGTAAAATAGAGCTTAATGTGAAAATAGGTACAAGGTTTGTTATGCACCCTTGTCACGTAGTTAAGACGATTTCCCTTTACAAGTTGATGGAATACTAGGAGACGACTTCGTAACTAAGTACAGTAATCCCTTGATTTTTGTCCCGGGGGCTGTTCGTGGAGCGGACAAAAATCGCGATGTAGACTTGTTTTTCTGATTTACGGCTGGGTTTACCGCTCCGATCGCGCCGAGCGAGACTACAATAGAGCAACGGTGCCAGCGACGGCTACGCGCAGCGTGTGGCTTTATTTTTCATTATTTTTTAAAGAGACTTTTATTGGCTTGTTTCTGGAAATATTCTGATTAAAACAAGACCAAACACCATATAATTTGGCCCATAGTTACTCTACATATGAGAAGCATAATTTATAATTTATCATACATTCAATATACGCTATAGCATATGTTTAAATAAACAAATAAACATCTCGAAAATATGTTCTCAAAGAATTAAAGAATAAAAAATATTTAAACGATTACCTAAACGAATACCTAACCAGATAAATTTTCATTTAATAAGTTATTAATAAATGTGTTAATCGCATTGGTATTTTAAAGAATACAGCATACAATACAGTTTTTCTTTCCTCCTCACTCGCTATCCTCTTCCATATCCTACAGTTACACCATAAAGTCAATGAAACCAAGAAGTAATGAAAAATAAATCAATTTTAATTGGCAATACACATTGTGAGAATACACGGGCCTCTTTCTTTCTCATACGAAACTTTCACAGTCGATTAAACCACCAAACACAATTGAAGTTATATCGTGTTTGGTCTTGTTTTATTCAGAAAAATGCCAGAAATACGTTTTGAAAGTCCCATAAAAAAATAATGAAAATTAAGATGTTTGAACATTCGATTCGTTGTGTTAATGCAGTGGTGTTCACACCGATATACCCGGGCCGAGAACAATAGTCGCCGCCCTGCGGCGAGGGACGGCGTTGACAGGCAGTGGAGTGAGTAGGTCTGGACTGGACAAAAATCGAGTCGTCGAACCTGGGACAAAAATCAAGTCTGTACTGTACAATGCAATAATTAGACCAGGAGTAAATGTAGAAATTTCAGACACATATTGGCCGTTAGTTCAGGACGAGATTATTATCCAACCACGAACGGAAACAATTATTCGAGCTCGCACAAAAGAGCATGGAGATGGGTTAGTGGAAAAACAAATGATAGAACCGGGTGTATACATAGGAAATTGTTTGACAAGCTCCGACAATGGCACGTGCCCGATACCTATAATAAACATGACTACTCGCGCGATCCAGTTGCGGCCTCCGACGCACAGTGGTCCAAACGGCCGATTTAGGAGTGCAAAAGTCGAAAAACCAAACATGGAGTAGGCATTTTATACTATTTCTTACATCAATATAAATGCGCGTAGAAGATAAAATCGACAATTTTACTTCTTGAATCAATTATTGTTAAGCGTGGCAAACGTTGAAAGTAGCAGCATGACAAATAGCATCGAAATAAAGGACATTCTTTTCACCTATAATTTACTATTTAGAAGGTTAATATTGATTCTAATCATAATAGGTGTGTTCAGAAGCATTAGGAAGATACGAAAACAAAATGAAACAATTTTTCGGAAATGTTTAAACAATGTTTCTCAAGGAAGTATTAAGAAATTTATTTCTTAAGTTTGTTGTAAGAAATCCTAACGATATTCGCCCGTATTCGCTTTAATTTTTGCATGAGTATTACGAATGGAATGTTTAGTTTATGGTCTCATCAAGTTTATTTGCAGAAACGTGCAGATTAGCAAGTTATTTTATTTTTTCTGGAACAGTTCGATGACGAGTGCGCGTGGGACGTGCATATACAATATCGCACTCTATGTACGTTATTATATTATTATATTCCATTGAAACAGCGAAGTTATTTTGTAAGTTGTACAAATGGTATTATATGCCCTCTAGCATTCACCGGATGTTAATTCATGGAAAAGACATCATCAAGGCTTTTAATTTGCCAATTGGAATGCTGTCCGAGGAACCGCTTGAGGCACGACACAAAGATTTGAGGAGGTTTAGAGAGCACAACACCAGGAAGTGCTCCCGCGCGGCTGGCATTACTGATTTATTAAAGGCCTCGTACAGACTAGAACATTTCGACGAACTGCGCCGCGAACCGCGCCGCGAACCGCGCCGCGAACCGCGCATTTCGACGAACATTTCGACGAACGCTGCCGCGCTCATTTCGGCGCGTACGAACGCAAACGGATGGCACTTACAAATCTGTTTGCAGGATAGATGGCATGTCCTAAATATTCATAATAAATCCCGAAAAAATTCACGGGAAACCCGAACACCACCGGTAATCCCGGATATTCTCCGGAAAAACTCAGGATTTTTGGGATCCAGTCCCGACATGATACGAGGCTTCCCATCCCGTTCCCGGCACCGATACAATTCCAATTGTTTTAAACAAATACAATAAAAGATAAAAAATCGCTAATGAAAGATCAATCTAGCGGGGTTATATCCCTATTTGCATTATTCAGCAGCATGTAGGGGAGCCGCGAGAAGCGTTGGGTTGCGCAACGATGCTGCTACTGTCAAGAGACATACATTTTCTTAAATATCAAGAGATATAGGGTTCTTATTAAAACAGTTGGAAGCAACCCTGCTAAAAACCCGAGAATTCTCGAATCCCGATGCCGGGAACAGGATAGGCAGCCTCGTATCATGTCGGGATGGGATCACAAAAATCCTGAGTATTTCCCGAGAATATTCGGGATTCCCGGTGGTGTTCGGGTTTCCCGTGAATTTTTTCGGGATTTCTGCAGGGCTGTGCGAGATTCCCGAAAATGTTCAGAATTCCCGTAAAATATCCGGGAAAAAATTCAATGCTTTCATAGCAAGGGCCTCTTTAATAATTTGAGACAAATTATGAAGTAGAAATGTAATTTTTCCAGATAATTTAAATCACCGATGTATTTGTTTCTAAATTTCTGTCTATTTCTTGACATTTATTATGAATATTTAGGATATGCTATCTATCCTGCAAACAGATTTGTAAGTGCCACCCGTTTGCGTTCGTGCGCGCCGAAATGCGCGCGGCGGCGTTCGTGGCACCGTTCGTCGAAATGTTCGTCGAAATGTTCGTCGAAATGCGCGCGGCGGCGTTCCCAGAGCTGATGGATCGACCGTTCGCGCGAATGCGCGCCGAAATGCACGCCAAAATGTGCGCGGCGACGTTCATGGCACTGTTCGTCGAAATGTTCGTCGAAATGCGCGCCGAAATGTCATAAATATCTCACAAATTCAAGTCATTTAATGTCGAATCTGATGCTTCGTACAGACTTGAACATTACAATTCAATAAACTGCCAACATTTTCTGTATTTATTTCTGTAGTATACGCCGCTGCAGCTCCCATAGTTGTTCTGCAAGGAAATCTGGAAGTAGCACAAATCCGTTCCGATCGCCGTTCGTCGAAATGTTCGTCGAAATGCGCGGTTCGCGGCGCGGTTCGCGGCGCAGTTCGTCGAAATGTTCTAGTCTGTACGAGGCCAAACAGTTTTTTATTTACATCTGATCCACTTATTCCTGGAACATTATGTCGAAAGACTTTACGGACACACAAAGAAAGAGTATTTGAAAGTGAGATGAGAACCCTTTTATTATATGAGGATAATTTGGATGATAGCGATAGTGATTCGGATGATAACAACAATAATTCGAATGATGAAGATAGCAATTGGGATAATAAAGATAGTAATTTGGATGATACCAACAGCAATTCAGATGAAGAAAGCGAAATAGAAGAAATTTTTAGTAATAAATAGTAATAATTATAATAATTATAAGCTTAGGTAATAATTGTTTTAGTAATAATTATAATGCTTCTAGCAAGATGTAAATTTGTTTTGTTTTTATTGTTATTATTATTGTATTCTTTATTTGTATTATTATTGTTTTTGTTGTAAATTTCATTTCTGAAAATTATACTTTTGTAAAAGCAAAAAATTGGGTACAAGTTTCTCTTTTCTGTCATTGCAAATTAAAACTGGCATGATAAATTGAAATACGTTGCTTCCTCTTCTCTATTTTGAGAAAAAAAAATTTTAATAAACTTCCTGAACTTTATTAGCCTTCTTTATAGTTACTTAATGTGTATAGAATACATGTAACACAGAATTATCGATTATTAGAAGCGTTTAGACTTTTGCACTCCTAAATCGGCCGTTTGGACCACTGTGCGACGGTGCAACTGGAGACGTTCTCGACAACGCCAGATACTGACCTACGCGATGACATCAGTAGCAATGACTGTGTCAGCAAAGCAACGTATGACATTCAAGTACTGACCGGGAAGGATAGAATGAAGTCCTTACGCGACAATATCAAAACGGAAAACTTAAACGAAGAAGAAAAAGCAAGTTCAATAGAACTATGCGAAAAATATAACGACATTTTTTATTTAGAAGGAGACAGGTTAGGATTCGCGGACAAAGTAAGGCACAAAATACGATTGATACCGGGCGCGAAACCAGTAAACGTAAGACCGTATAGACTACCTGAAATACACAAGGAGGAAGTGGACAAACAGGTCAAAGAAATGTTAGAGCAAGGCATAATAGGGCCCAGTACGAGCGAATGGAATGCCCTATTGTTAGTAGTATCTAAAAAGCCCGATGAAACCGAAAAAATGATACGGAGTAGTAGTCGATTTCCGAAAGTTAAATGAGATAACAGTAGGAGACTCATTCCCTCTACCGAACATATCAGACATACTTGACCAATTAGGAGGAGCGAAATACTTTTCCACCTTAGATTTAGCGTCAGGGTTTCATCAAATCGCTATGGAGCCCGAGGATTGCGAAAAGACAGCGTTTTCTACTTCACACGGGCACTTCGAATACAAACGCATGCCATTTGGTCTTAAGGGCGCTCCCCCTACTTTCCAAAGAACCATGGAAGCCTTATTAGGAGGACTACGTGGAATAAAATGCTTCGTATACATAGATTATACAAAGATTGGTACAACTTTTCGAAAGAATAATGGAAAGCGGTCTAAAATTGCAACCAAATAAGTGTCAATTCCTGCGTAAAGAAACAATTTATCTGGGTCATGTCATCACCGAAGACGGCAGTAAGCCAGATCCGTCAAAATTAGATGTAGTAAAGAATTACCCAGTATCTAAGAAAGCGAAAGATCTACAATCCTTCCTAGGATTAGCAGGTTATTATAGAAAATTCGTAGAAAATTTTTCAAGTATAGCAAAACCACTCACTCAATTATTAATAAAAGATGCAGAATTCAGATGGACTGATCAGGAACAAGAAGCTTTCCAGATGTTAAAAGAAAAACTGACATCGGCACCATTGTTACAATACCCGGATTTCTCCAAACCGTTCACGCTAACAGACGCATCAGGTAAAGCTATAGGTGCGATATTATCACAACAGCAACATCTCCCCTTCTTCTTCCTCCAGCCGCTTGCCTCTCATTATTCATGCTTCTGTTTACACGTAGAGTGTATCCTCCATCCTTATCCGACTAACACCTTGTTTTCGCCTGTCATTTGTTCCATGCACTGTACCACGACCTTCTGCAGTGATACTTCTTCCGTGTTCTGCAGTATTTATTTCTATATTATCCGGCCTTTGATCGGTAATTATGTCACCCTGGAATGTCATGTGTGATGTACATGCTGAATCCAACATCCAAGTAACCGTCTTATCCTTTGACTTATTATTATTCATACTGGTGACTTCTTCGACTCTCATTGCATGTTCATCCGTTTTCTTATCTTTATAATTGCTTTTGTGACCACTTTTACTTTGCATGGAAGGTTTATTCCATTTATTGCCGGGATGATGTTGCCTGTTCCAATTTTCAATATTATTATTGTTACCTCTCTCATGCTGAATTCTAGGTCTGCTTCTGCAGTCCCTTGCTAGGTGTCCAGGCTTGCCGCAGTTGTAACAATTCCTTTTCCTTTGTTCTTCAACCTTCAATGCCTTGACTTGAAATCCCACCTTTGCCTTGTCGTACTTTCTTTCGTATCTTAATAGCGTCTCTCTTGCCACTTCATACGTTATGTTGGGATTCGAGGATATTGCAGTGGTTACTTCGCTATATTTAGTAGGCAAACCTTCAATAATAAAATATATTAGCTCATCCTCCTCTATTACCGTACCCAGTTCTGAGATTTCTGTGGCTAACGACTGAACTCTCGTGAGGTATTCATCTATTGTTTCAATTTCTAATTTTTCAATTCGTGCTAATTTTGCTCTCAACTGTGTCTTCCTCTGGCGGTCGGCTCCTTCATGCCGTCGCTTCAATGTGTTCCACAGTAATTTGGCGTTTGTCATGTTCTTACACGCCATTGCTTGTTCTGCGGACAATGTTAATATAATCATAGCACATACCTCATCGTTCTTTCTGGACCACTCGTTCCATCTAACAACCGATGCCGCAACAGCTTCATCTTTAACTGGCTCGTCTTGTACTATTACCTCTTGATACAAGTGTTTGGCTTTAATCAAAGCTGCCAGCCTCATGCTCCACAGTGCGTAATTATTGCTCGTCAGTTGTTCTATCCTAGAGACTGCGAAGGATGTATATTCTGCCATCTTTGACTGTACTTCCTCGTGACACGTGCCCCAAGCTCGTTTGAACTAAGTCACTATTTATTTCTTCCCAATCTCACTTTCGCGTGAATTGACCACGTGTGGCTTAATTTCGCTCAGCTCAATCCTGTTTGAGTGAAATTATCTACAGCACAGTTACGTGCGGTATAGCCACGTGTAGCACAAACCACGCTCTGCTACCAAATTGTTGGGGATTTCGACATTTAATTTCTGTGAATCTTTTCTCGCGTGCTTACGCGAATAATGAAACTCACTGCTTATTATAACAATAAGAATATATTTAACATGCAATATATGCAGTACACACGAACAAAGAAATAGTGATAATGCTACTTATGTCTATACTGGACGACTCTCTAATACCGACTGTTTGAAAATAATTTCTCTCCCTGTTGCCGCTCTGCTGCAGCTGCGCGCGCATTCTAGCCTTTTCCTGCTCATCTCCCTATGTAGCACGTAGTGCTAACACTTACATACTAAATTGCCATCTAAATTGCCATCATTTTCTATTGATAATTCTGTTTTCTTTTTCATAACAAATAAATCCGCGGCTGTTGTTGTCAATGTCGGATCGGAATAATATACCATAATTTAAAATATTCAACACATTATGGTTTTTCGTTAATGTTTCACTAAAAATCAATATATCGCTTCGATGAAACCATGATTCTTTATTTATATGAATTAATTTACTTGTCAAAGTACCAATATTTTGATATATAACTATTAATCCGTTTTCATTGACCAAATTATTGAATGATAAATTTAATTGTTTATTTTATCGCAAACAATACAATTCCTCGTTAGCCGGTTTGCAGTATTGATCTTTGTTTTTTAACCTACTTCGAAAAAGGAGGAGGTTACTCAATTTGACCTGTATGTGCCTTTTTTTCGCTTTTTTCTATGTATGTTCACCGATTACGCCGAGATGGGTGGACCAATCGGTACGAAAACTTTTGCATCTTGTAGAGTATGTTCCTGGGGTGGTCCCGTTATAAAAAATTTTGCATTTTTCCATTCCTGACAGTAGGTAATATAGGCGGGTTCTAACTCACAGTTATCATTATAGGCAGATTTCTGCCTTACCGGCATTTTACCTTATAGCGCGAGCATATTTTGCGGGGAGTGGGGTGAGGGGGATCAGCTTATAACACAACCATATTTTTCGGGGGTCGGGGTGAGGGGAGGGAATTACCTTATAACGCGACCGTATTTGGGGGGAGGGGGGATTTTTTAGTTTTCCTGGTATTGACCAGTTCCAGGTATTGCGTATGTTTATAATAATATAAACATCCTGTCGACGGCAGGAGTCGCGATATCATTCTCACATCATTTTTTAAATAAACATCCTTTGACCCAGATCTCTGTTCTCACTGACCGCGGAGGGGGAAGGGAGATTTTTAGTTTTCCTGGTATTGCATTGAAGACCAATTTCCTGGTATTGACCAGTTCCCTGGTATTGCGTATGCTTATAATATACGGCGAGAGTGGTGATCGCATCTCTGTTCTCGCCCAGCTTATCATTTTTTAAATAAGCATCCTTTGGATCTCTCCTTAACGTTTCTCTCCTCGTCTTATTGGTAATAGCAACACGGCGGAGTCGCGATATCTGACCACAGCGTCCCGAACGTGTTCGAACGTGTTTCTTACCTATGGGGGGGGGAGGGTATGACCTTGATTTTTCAAAGACAGTTTCCCACGAGAACACGTGCACTTTCGTTTAAGATGATTGACCTGAACGATGTAAGAGAGAGAGTTTCTAATTAACAGAGCGGTATAGAGTTTCCCCTTATCTTTTTCAACGCGACTATCGCGAAATAGCGTGAGCGGAGATTTTGTTCCACCTTTCTTTAAAAATTAATACGAATAAGAATTTACGTGATTGATGAAATATCGATAAAACATTATCCGTACAGGACGCATTCAATTTGGATTACAATACCAAAAACTGATCTAATTAGAAATGATCCCGTTACATGCGCTCGATATTTCGATCATAGAAGCACATAAGCTTATGTGGTTATTGAGACAAAAACAAAGTAATTTCGGAGAATATGTGGATAGTTATGAACGAGTGCAAATTCAGCAACGTGGAAGTCCTCGTGAACATATTTTTCTGTGGCTGAAATGAGCAACTACAGTGGGTAAAAAAAGTATTGGCACACTATTAAAAAGGCGATAACTTTTTAAATATCGTATTATACGATTTTTATTTTTTTGGGAAGCAAGAGCAATTAGTTTGCCACAGGATGCGAAAAAAAATTTTGTCAAAAATTGCAATTCATCTGAATTGTAGCAAAAATACTAAAAGTTGCCTTTTACAACTTTTTTATGTGGGTCAATATTGAAAATTTTAAAAATGCGTTTTGTAGATGCAATATAGTCTCACCATCATTGATCGTTACACTCGTTGGCCTGTAGCAATACCCATCAAAAATATGAATGCTGAAACGATTGCCAGGGGTTTCTTTGATAACTGGATTGCCAATTTTGAATCTCCAATTACAATCTAACGGATCAAGTGTTCAAGATTGGCGCGCCCGAGCGCCATATTGTCAAACCGGCACCGCGCGATCCCGCCAAGACTAGCGCGATCCCGCCGAAACCGCGAGCCATATCGCATGCCATCGAGGCTTACGCGGGCAATAGATCGGCTGCGTGATTGGCTTATTCTCACTCTCGATCCTTCTGGAAGGTTCGCGAACGCTCAACCGGAACCACCGGTGCGTGACGAACTTCCAGGAGGATCGAGACAATAAAAGAGAGTGACAACCGTCATCTCGCTCTCACAGCGACAATCAGCTGATCGAATTATACACGTGATTCCAAACAAAGTCATCTTTATTTCAAGTCAACTCATTGTACATTAATTTCATTACGCAGTGTAATATTCTTTGACAAACATAAGTGCAAATACAGTTATTTATACATAGATCCATACATTCGTGCTCTCAATTCCATTTATACAGTCCACTTCTCTTCCATTCAAATCCAACCGTTACCATACGCATCCATTCCGTTCAATCTTGCATCCTATCTCTAATTTCAGTCACTCTGCCATCCTGTCCCATTCTTCTCAGTCATTCCAATCTTCCAAGTCCAAGTTCCAGTCCATTCGGTCGACCAAGACCGCTCACTCTCAAACATTGGTCCTTCGAGCCGGATTTCATCGTTTCTGGCAACCTTACCTCCACGGATCTACAAACAGTGAATAGATCAGTGTCAAATCAGTGATCAACCCAGTGATCAAACCAGTGATCAAACCAGTGATCAACTCAGTTCTGCCAGTGAGAAGACCATCCAGCGAACCAGCCGCAGTCAAAATGGAAGTCTCACCTGATGAACTGCTCCAAACTCAACAGGCTCTGGCAGAGAAGATCAGCAAGACTATGGAGGACTTCTGGAAATCAGTATCCCAGTCCAAAGTCACGATAGAAGCCATCCAAACCAGGCTGCAAATCATAGACGATGACTTTTTCAACAAATTCGAAAGGAATCACGACATAATCATGTACGTTCGCAGAGCAGAATTCAAGGACAGTGACTACGTGCGCAATGAATTCTACGACATAGTCGAGGAATCCTACTTACAACAAACAGCTAGACTGTTAGACCTGGCTTATGAATACGACGAAAGCTTCACACATCCGCCGCCGCAAACTCAGGCATGGTATGCTGTTAGCTCTCAAACAACAGTCTCAGAGTCCAGACTACAGCCATCTCCGTCACATGAGGTCGTCGTGGAGTGTCCTCCTAGCAATGTCGTTTCCTGCAGGTCCACGGAAACGACGCAAAGGACCAGTACAATCCATGACAGATCCATTGAAACGCCTTCTGGAACAGATCGTACCAGTTCCAAACGATCGTTCAGCGTGTCCAGGGCCAATCACGCCCAGAAGGAACAAGGACAATCTAGCTTCTCCTCGCCTACTCAATCGTCAATGGAGATAACTTCATGCTCCGATTCAGGGTCGCTGTCCAGACTACAGCCGTCTCAGTCCAATGAGGCCTTCGTGGAGTGTCCTTCCAGCACTGTCGTTCCTTCCAGGTCCACGGAAACGACGCAGAGGACCAGTGAAATCCACGAGAGTTCCCTCGAAGTTCCTTCTCGAACAGATCGCACCAATTCCAAACGACTGTTCAGCGTGTGCAGGATCAACCACGCTCAGAAGGAACGGAAGAAGGCCGTTTGCACCGATCCAACCTCGAAGACCACTTCGAGCTTCAATTCAAGTTCGCTGTCCAGGCCACGGTCGCCTTCATCTCTTCAGGCCATCATGGACTGTCCTTCCAGCAATGCCGTTTCCTGCAGGTCCACGGAAACGACGCAAAGGACCAGTCTGAGCCACGAAAGTGCCATCGAAACCCCTTCTGGAGCAGATCGTGCCATTGCCAAACGACTGCTCAGCGTGTCCAGGACCAATCACGCCCAGAAGGAAGAATCACAAGCTGGCTTCTCCACGTCTGCTGAACCAACAGCAGAAACCATCCCAGGTTTCAGTTCAAGGTGGTCATCGAGACTTCAGGCGTCTCAATACCGTCACGACTGCGTGGATTGGCCTTCCATCGATGCAGTTTCCTGCAGTTCCACGGAAACGACAACAGAGACCAGCCTCAGCCACATCAGTCGCAGCGCAGCATCTTCCAGAGCAGATCGCGATGACTCCGAGCGATCAGCTGACGTGCTCCCTGCAAATAAGAGGGACAGAGTCAGGAAAGGTGCTCAACACCACACAGAGGGACAACACATCGTTCACGGCTGGATCAACTCTGGAATGGTGGACTCGTGTTCCAGTTCCGTGCATGCCCAGATGCACCGAGCCATCATCGGCGATTCCACGACCATCGCAGAGCGGTCACTCACCACTGACGCTCAATCCAGAAATCTCCAGCACGCTGACAGACGAAAGTCAAAGGGGCAAGGCACCATCGAGCCCACACGAGGCTCATCCATCATCTTGCACCCACAACCTAACCTCTCTGACTTTCAGATTACGTTGTCGACTCAAAGGAGAACCTCGCACGGAGGTGCTCAACCAATTTCCAGGGTCGCACAGCAACACCGCTGGAACTCCAATGAGCGCTCCACAACCAAAGGGGTGATCCGAGGGCGTGCAACCAGCTCCGCTAACTACCATGCGCACCAGGAAGTCGTAGCCTATGCCATGCTCCAGCGACTACCAACTGCGCAGCTGCAATCTCTAGTACGCAGCAACCAGCCTCCACCACAGCGGAGGTACTCAAAACCAAGAGGTGCTGACGGCGACAGGTCCACAACACCACCTGCAATGAAGGAAATGAGAGGTTATGGGACGATCGTTGCTCAACTCTCAAGAGCAGACTCTCACCTCTGTCGCCAACACCAGACAGCATCAGCCTGCAGAAAGTTGAGGACATCTGGGCAAGATACCTCCGAGTCCATCGGATGCCCACTCATTGTCTTGCCTTCAGAACTTTACCTCACTATTTTGCAGGTTATGTTCTCTCCTAGGAGAACCGCACCAGGAGGCGTCCATTACGACACCAGGGTCGTTCGGCAGCACTGTTGGATCCACCAAGGGCACTCCATCACCAGAGGGTCGATCCAAGGGCGAGCATCAGCTCCTCCATGGCGGGCGGACCCAGCTTGCCCATCCAAGGACGAGCTGTCGGAGCATCACGTCACTCCCGCACGCTCTTTCGACGCCACCGATGGGGAACATGTCCATCCAGCATTGCTGCCCCTCTTCAGTGCATCCAAAGGGCTCTCCATCGACAGAGTGGTCATCCAAGGTCATGCATCCAGTCCTCCATGGCGGGCGGAGCCAACTCGCCAACCCAAAGACGAGCTGTCGGAGCACCAGGTCACTCCAGCACGCTCCTTCCACTCCATCGATGGGAACCATGCCCATCAAGCCCTGTTGCTCCACCTCAGGGCGTCCAAGGGCTGCTTCAGGTCCAAGGAGTCGAGCCAAGGACGTGCAGCAGGCCATCCATGGCGGGCGGTGCCAATTCACCAGCCCATGGACGAGCTTTTGGGGTATCAGTCGCTCCCGCACCTACCTGCCACTCTGCCGGTGACGCCCTTGGAATTTCAACCTAGCAGCAGACCACACCAGGACTTGGGCACGGCAATTCACGGCGAACCGTCTTCCGCCAGAACGAACCACGCGTCCAAAATGTCGTCGCTCAAACGAAGTCCTCGTGTCCGTCCGTCGCAGCATCATCGTTGGATATTCGTCACCTCACTCGCGATATCCACTAGCACGCGCGACGGTATTTCACTTCGGGACGGCCGGAAACGTTCGTGTCGCGAGAGTGATCACCGCAATCACCAAATTCGAGAGATCAACGCGAAAACTCATTGTTCAATCGATCGACGCGGATGATCAATGAACGCGTCGATACAGACACCGCGCGCACTCTCATTGCGCAACTTACTACTGCGTAGTACGCGACGCGACGCATCCACACGCCGGCGTTTTCATTGACACCTTTCACGACTTCGTTTATTACACCGTAATAGTTCCAATCGCGTTCTGCATACTCCTGCGCACTCCATTACACTCGCACTCATTTTTTACCGTTCTTCTGCTTCCAATATCATTATCACGCCAATTCAACGTCACGTAGCCCACCGATCATTGTTACGCGAGCACGGGAAATTTCGACAAGTCGAGGCGGGCGGAATGTTCAAGATTGGCGCGCCCGAGCGCCATATTGTCAAACCGGCACCGCGCGATCCCGCCAAGACTAGCGCGATCCCGCCGAAACCGCGAGCCATATCGCATGCCATCGAGGCTTACGCGGGCAATAGATCGGCTGCGTGATTGGCTTATTCTCACTCTCGATCCTTCTGGAAGGTTCGCGAACGCTCAACCGGAACCACCGGTGCGTGACGAACTTCCAGGAGGATCGAGACAATAAAAGAGAGTGACAACCGTCATCTCGCTCTCACAGCGACAATCAGCTGATCGAATTATACACGTGATTCCAAACAAAGTCATCTTTATTTCAAGTCAACTCATTGTACATTAATTTCATTACGCAGTGTAATATTCTTTGACAAACATAAGTGCAAATACAGTTATTTATACATAGATCCATACATTCGTGCTCTCAATTCCATTTATACAGTCCACTTCTCTTCCATTCAAATCCAACCGTTACCATACGCATCCATTCCGTTCAATCTTGCATCCTATCTCTAATTTCAGTCACTCTGCCATCCTGTCCCATTCTTCTCAGTCATTCCAATCTTCCAAGTCCAAGTTCCAGTCCATTCGGTCGACCAAGACCGCTCACTCTCAAACATCAAGGAAGTCAGTTTGAATCAGCCCTTTTCTCTGCACTAGCTAATTTACTCGGATCAAAACATGTTCACACCACTCCTTATCATCCTCAATCCAATGGCATGGTAGAAAGGTTTCATCGTTCTCTCAAAGCTGCCTTAATGTGTAGTCCTGAGACTCCGTAGCCTGACATTCTTCCGACAGTATTGCTTGGTTTACGAAATACTTACAAAGAAGATTTACAGGCATCACCAGCTGAAATGCTTTTTGGAAGCAATCTTCGAATTCCTGGTGAATTTTTTGTACAGGGAGATGTTTCCATTGAACCTCCCCTTGTTGTTTGTAAGCTTCGGGAACTCAGGAGGAAAATTAAATCTGTACCTGCATGCTGGCACTGCAATCTTCGTCCCTTTATGCATAAAGGATTAGATTCATGTTCTCATGTTTTCAAAAGGGTTGATTCTATTCGAAAACCACTGGATCCTCCGTACACTGGACCTCATGAAATTGTTAAAAGAATTGATGACAAAACTTATGTGATTCGTTTCAGAGGATTAGAAAAGACTGTGTCAACTGATTGCCTTAAACCAGCCTTTCTGGAGACAGTTGATACATCAAGACAACGTTCTCTGTCAGAAGAATCTTCGTCGAAGCTTTCACCTTTAGATGTTTCAACGCCGTTTACATCGTTACCACGTGGATCATTATTCCAACGCCAGTTACCTGATGTATTATCGCCGAGATCTCAATTTCCAACTTCCTCAACGCTGTATCAAACTCCTGCGATAATCACACCGGCTCAGCTGCATACATCTGTACGACGAAAAGTTTCGTTCCCTTCGCTGCCTGCGAAGGTCTCTGGGGATGGACTAGTTGTGGCACTTCAATGTCAAGATGCTTCTTCCGCTCACCGTCGTGATACTTCTGGCGCTTCTAGAAGGAAGCAGATTTTACAACCGCGGCCACTCTTCTCTGTATGTTTTCCTTAAAGAGCGGCATTTTCAATTTTATTGTTTTTATTGATTTTATGTTACTGTTTATTAATGTTCTTTTGTTAATTTCAATGTTATTATGTTTTTCCTGATTTCTGATTCATTCTGTTTCTGGTATTCATTAAATAAACATCGTTTTACCAATTTCTTATAAATAAAGTTTATTATATTTGAAATACAATTCCTTGAACACGTTTTTCTAAAGGAGTAATAACCCGAAGGAAGAGTGCAGCCAGCGGTCTGAGGACTGACCTCAAGGAGTAACAACCCGAAGGAAGATTGCCGTAGCGGTTTGAGAACTAGCAGCACCAGACTCTCTTCCGGCGACACAGGACGGAACCATCGGGAGCCAGAAGAACGACAATTGCAGCAGTCGCCAGTCCGAGGACTAAAGACCCGCCAGAACCAAGCGAAATGCGACATCTAATTCTGTAAGTGCCGAAACTACATCTAATCGAAAACTGTAAATCGAATAATTTTGTATGTCGGGAAAAGGCGAAGATTTCAAGCATTTGCGTAAACGTATCTCAAGATCATTCGAATTGATATTCGACAAATCCTCTGTCTTCACCGGCAAACGGGAATTGCATACGCCTTACTCCGCTCCACCGACATCGCGTAAAACGCATGTACCAGCGGCGCGTATAAACTTAGATAGCGATCCGTCCAGCGATAGCGAATCCTCCGTCAACTTGACCATACAAAGGGAATTGCCCGTTAACATAGAAGATTTCAGCCTATTAAACATGGCGACCGGCAACGTAACCGTACTAAAAGCTCCCTCGCTAGTAAAAGACTTCAGCGGAGAATCAGCTAGTGAACTAACCACCTTCTTGAAATCATGCGAGATCGCGTTGGAGTTAGTATCCGTAGGTGAACAATCCCTACTATTGCGAGCAATTTTAGGGACTAAATTTAAAAACCGAGCAGCAATAGAACTAGAATACCGGGACATAGACAGTTTTGAGTCGTTAAAAACACTATTACTAGCACTCTTTAAGGAAAAACGTTCGTTATGCGCTGTCCAATCAGAGTTTAACGCATGTCGTCAAAGAGATAACGAAAATGTCAGGGCGTTCGCGGCAAGATTAGAAAAACTAACAATAGAATTGTCACAATTAATATCAAAACCAGGAAACAGTAACATGGTCAACAAAGCTTTGGTAGAATTAGTAAACGAGCAAGCTATAAACGTTTTTAGCATAGGGTTGAAGGAAAAACTGAGAGTGATAATTAGATCGCAGACATTTGATACACTTAGAGCAGCAATAACAGCAGCCATCGAAGAAGAACAGGCACTAGGACCGAACAACAGTCGTGGTTATGGGAATTATTGTTGTTGGATTCAATAGAGACAGAATGGGGCCAAGATATAATGAAATAAAGTGCGAAAGGTGTCATAGACAGGGGCACCTAGCAAAGAACTGTTATACGCGTCTGAGCATGCCGCGACCGGAACTAGCATCTAATCGTCCCGCGTTTAATCGACAAAGCTTGGGACCCCGACGGGAGGGAGGGTCTGTGGGTGAGCGCGTTAGTCGGTCGGCTACTACCAGTGAAGCCCGGGGTTCGATCCTTCGTTCGATTCCTGCGGCTGCGCTCATAGTGGTGCCGATAGACAAAAAACGCGCTCAAAAATCGAGAAATTGAAAAATCGAAACAATCCAACCAATTTTACTTGGGAGGGTCTGTGGGTGAGCGCGTTAGTCGGTCGGCTACTACCAGTGAAGCCCGGGGTTCGATCCTTCGTTCGATTCCTGCGGCTGCGCTCATAGTGGTGCCGATAAACAAAAAACGCGTTCAAAAATCGAGAAATTGAAAAATCGAAACAATCAAACCAATTTTTTGTCAACGACCATTGCCTCGCTTCAAAAATCGGTTCTCGTACGATCACCGAAGTTAAACAGCGTTGGACGTGACCGGTGCTTGGATGGGTGACCGCATGGGTATAGAGCAGCATACACCAGGCGGTGGTTGCCCGGGTACCGGTTGCGTGTTGTTGGCAAAAAGGTGGTTCGGAACCCACCGTAATAAAAAGTAGGTCCCGCTGAAACTTAGGCTGAAATAGGCTGAAATTTGGCGTTAGAGAGAGTGGAAAGAAGGGAGATTGGTAAATGGATTTGAAACCCTGAGGGGACCAAATATCATATAGACCACATGATTGGCGACAAGAGGTCGCACAAGGCCGTGACCTCCTTCTGCGAGGAGGTGATGCAGCGGAAGGAGGTGGCAGAAAGGGAGAGGGAGGCCGACCCCCTCTCCGAGAGAAGGATTGCTCTGGCGAGGCGTCCTCGCCGAGCGGCCCGCCCCACGCTACGGGGCAGGCGACGGACCGGGGGAGGCGGGACTCGTTAAGTCCTTCCCGCCTCCCCCGAAGAGGCATCACAGACGGGTTGTTCTTTTGTGGTGGGGGGGCTATTCCCGCCCCCTTTCCTCTGTCCCCCCGGGGGACGTAAAGATCGTTGGGTCGGGGGAGGGGGTGGGAGTGGGGGAGGGGCGAACGCGGGCGGGGTGTCCGCCTTCGTCCCTCCTTGTCGCGCGCGGAGACTTCGTCCTTCGGCCGAGAGCCCTTTTAAGGGCTCCTCGAGCGAGGAACGGAGTCACCGGGGGTCGTTGGGCGGAGCGAGCTGGAGACTCGCGAAGCCCACCGAACGGCCCAGGGAAGGGGGGTGTAAGTGGGCAACCTGCTTACACCCTGATAGCGTAGGTATTGCTGGGGGGAGCTTCTCCCCCCCCCCCGGGACGAGGCCCCACACAGAGCCAAGGGCGAAGGGGGATGGCTGGTTGTGTTCTTTGGAGATCCCAGCCGCCCCCGAATAGCTTAGGGAAGGTTGTCGTGAGGTTTTTAGTGGGTATTGTGAGCCCTTCTGGCCACGTAGCCCCACATAATCTCGTATCTCTCCCAGGGGGTACGGGGTATGCGTAAAAGCATTTCCCTCACGCTAAAAAAAAAGGGACTAACAACTACTGCAAGAAACCCGGGCATGTCCAGCGCGATTGTAGAACATTAATGAGAATCAACAACGGGGAGATACGAACTAGAAATAGCGAACAAACTAGTAATTACCGACGTGACGTGTTCAGAAACACAGAAGATGGGCCATTTGGTAACGCAACCGGAAATAGACCTAGGCGAGCAGGTTCAAACAAAAGGCCAACTCTGGAATCTTATCAAATAAATTGTACTAGCGGAATGAGCAGATCAAAAAATATAGTAGAAATAGAAGCAAAGGAAATAAAGTGTCCAAAAATCCACATGCTGGTCGACACGGGAGCAGACATTACTCTACTTAAGTATAGTAAAATTATAGGGAAAATGCGCACGACACGAGAGGTAATAACCCTGAGGGGTATAGGAAATACTGAAATCCCTACCATATGTAAAATAGAGCTTAATGTGAAAATAGGTACAAGGTTTGTTATGCACCCTTGTCACGTAGTTAAGACGATTTCCCTTTACAAGTTGATGGAATACTAGGAGACGACTTCGTAACTAAGTACAGTAATCCCTTGATTTTTGTCCCGGGGGCTGTTCGTGGAGCGGACAAAAATCGCGATGTAGACTTGTTTTTCTGATTTACGGCTGGGTTTACCGCTCCGATCGCGCCGAGCGAGACTACAATAGAGCAACGGTGCCAGCGACGGCTACGCGCAGCGTGTGGCTTTATTTTTCATTATTTTTTAAAGAGACTTTTATTGGCTTGTTTCTGGAAATATTCTGATTAAAACAAGACCAAACACCATATAATTTGGCCCATAGTTACTCTACATATGAGAAGCATAATTTATAATTTATCATACATTCAATATACGCTATAGCATATGTTTAAATAAACAAATAAACATCTCGAAAATATGTTCTCAAAGAATTAAAGAATAAAAAATATTTAAACGATTACCTAAACGAATACCTAACCAGATAAATTTTCATTTAATAAGTTATTAATAAATGTGTTAATCGCATTGGTATTTTAAAGAATACAGCATACAATACAGTTTTTCTTTCCTCCTCACTCGCTATCCTCTTCCATATCCTACAGTTACACCATAAAGTCAATGAAACCAAGAAGTAATGAAAAATAAATCAATTTTAATTGGCAATACACATTGTGAGAATACACGGGCCTCTTTCTTTCTCATACGAAACTTTCACAGTCGATTAAACCACCAAACACAATTGAAGTTATATCGTGTTTGGTCTTGTTTTATTCAGAAAAATGCCAGAAATACGTTTTGAAAGTCCCATAAAAAAATAATGAAAATTAAGATGTTTGAACATTCGATTCGTTGTGTTAATGCAGTGGTGTTCACACCGATATACCCGGGCCGAGAACAATAGTCGCCGCCCTGCGGCGAGGGACGGCGTTGACAGGCAGTGGAGTGAGTAGGTCTGGACTGGACAAAAATCGAGTCGTCGAACCTGGGACAAAAATCAAGTCTGTACTGTACAATGCAATAATTAGACCAGGAGTAAATGTAGAAATTTCAGACACATATTGGCCGTTAGTTCAGGACGAGATTATTATCCAACCACGAACGGAAACAATTATTCGAGCTCGCACAAAAGAGCATGGAGATGGGTTAGTGGAAAAACAAATGATAGAACCGGGTGTATACATAGGAAATTGTTTGACAAGCTCCGACAATGGCACGTGCCCGATACCTATAATAAACATGACTACTCGCGCGATCCAGTTGCGGCCTCCGACGCACAGTGGTCCAAACGGCCGATTTAGGAGTGCAAAAGTCGAAAAACCAAACATGGAGTAGGCATTTTATACTATTTCTTACATCAATATAAATGCGCGTAGAAGATAAAATCGACAATTTTACTTCTTGAATCAATTATTGTTAAGCGTGGCAAACGTTGAAAGTAGCAGCATGACAAATAGCATCGAAATAAAGGACATTCTTTTCACCTATAATTTACTATTTAGAAGGTTAATATTGATTCTAATCATAATAGGTGTGTTCAGAAGCATTAGGAAGATACGAAAACAAAATGAAACAATTTTTCGGAAATGTTTAAACAATGTTTCTCAAGGAAGTATTAAGAAATTTATTTCTTAAGTTTGTTGTAAGAAATCCTAACGATATTCGCCCGTATTCGCTTTAATTTTTGCATGAGTATTACGAATGGAATGTTTAGTTTATGGTCTCATCAAGTTTATTTGCAGAAACGTGCAGATTAGCAAGTTATTTTATTTTTTCTGGAACAGTTCGATGACGAGTGCGCGTGGGACGTGCATATACAATATCGCACTCTATGTACGTTATTATATTATTATATTCCATTGAAACAGCGAAGTTATTTTGTAAGTTGTACAAATGGTATTATATGCCCTCTAGCATTCACCGGATGTTAATTCATGGAAAAGACATCATCAAGGCTTTTAATTTGCCAATTGGAATGCTGTCCGAGGAACCGCTTGAGGCACGACACAAAGATTTGAGGAGGTTTAGAGAGCACAACACCAGGAAGTGCTCCCGCGCGGCTGGCATTACTGATTTATTAAAGGCCTCGTACAGACTAGAACATTTCGACGAACTGCGCCGCGAACCGCGCCGCGAACCGCGCATTTCGACGAACATTTCGACGAACGCTGCCGCGCTCATTTCGGCGCGTACGAACGCAAACGGATGGCACTTACAAATCTGTTTGCAGGATAGATGGCATGTCCTAAATATTCATAATAAATCCCGAAAAAATTCACGGGAAACCCGAACACCACCGGTAATCCCGGATATTCTCCGGAAAAACTCAGGATTTTTGGGATCCAGTCCCGACATGATACGAGGCTTCCCATCCCGTTCCCGGCACCGATACAATTCCAATTGTTTTAAACAAATACAATAAAAGATAAAAAATCGCTAATGAAAGATCAATCTAGCGGGGTTATATCCCTATTTGCATTATTCAGCAGCATGTAGGGGAGCCGCGAGAAGCGTTGGGTTGCGCAACGATGCTGCTACTGTCAAGAGACATACATTTTCTTAAATATCAAGAGATATAGGGTTCTTATTAAAACAGTTGGAAGCAACCCTGCTAAAAACCCGAGAATTCTCGAATCCCGATGCCGGGAACAGGATAGGCAGCCTCGTATCATGTCGGGATGGGATCACAAAAATCCTGAGTATTTCCCGAGAATATTCGGGATTCCCGGTGGTGTTCGGGTTTCCCGTGAATTTTTTCGGGATTTCTGCAGGGCTGTGCGAGATTCCCGAAAATGTTCAGAATTCCCGTAAAATATCCGGGAAAAAATTCAATGCTTTCATAGCAAGGGCCTCTTTAATAATTTGAGACAAATTATGAAGTAGAAATGTAATTTTTCCAGATAATTTAAATCACCGATGTATTTGTTTCTAAATTTCTGTCTATTTCTTGACATTTATTATGAATATTTAGGATATGCTATCTATCCTGCAAACAGATTTGTAAGTGCCACCCGTTTGCGTTCGTGCGCGCCGAAATGCGCGCGGCGGCGTTCGTGGCACCGTTCGTCGAAATGTTCGTCGAAATGTTCGTCGAAATGCGCGCGGCGGCGTTCCCAGAGCTGATGGATCGACCGTTCGCGCGAATGCGCGCCGAAATGCACGCCAAAATGTGCGCGGCGACGTTCATGGCACTGTTCGTCGAAATGTTCGTCGAAATGCGCGCCGAAATGTCATAAATATCTCACAAATTCAAGTCATTTAATGTCGAATCTGATGCTTCGTACAGACTTGAACATTACAATTCAATAAACTGCCAACATTTTCTGTATTTATTTCTGTAGTATACGCCGCTGCAGCTCCCATAGTTGTTCTGCAAGGAAATCTGGAAGTAGCACAAATCCGTTCCGATCGCCGTTCGTCGAAATGTTCGTCGAAATGCGCGGTTCGCGGCGCGGTTCGCGGCGCAGTTCGTCGAAATGTTCTAGTCTGTACGAGGCCAAACAGTTTTTTATTTACATCTGATCCACTTATTCCTGGAACATTATGTCGAAAGACTTTACGGACACACAAAGAAAGAGTATTTGAAAGTGAGATGAGAACCCTTTTATTATATGAGGATAATTTGGATGATAGCGATAGTGATTCGGATGATAACAACAATAATTCGAATGATGAAGATAGCAATTGGGATAATAAAGATAGTAATTTGGATGATACCAACAGCAATTCAGATGAAGAAAGCGAAATAGAAGAAATTTTTAGTAATAAATAGTAATAATTATAATAATTATAAGCTTAGGTAATAATTGTTTTAGTAATAATTATAATGCTTCTAGCAAGATGTAAATTTGTTTTGTTTTTATTGTTATTATTATTGTATTCTTTATTTGTATTATTATTGTTTTTGTTGTAAATTTCATTTCTGAAAATTATACTTTTGTAAAAGCAAAAAATTGGGTACAAGTTTCTCTTTTCTGTCATTGCAAATTAAAACTGGCATGATAAATTGAAATACGTTGCTTCCTCTTCTCTATTTTGAGAAAAAAAAATTTTAATAAACTTCCTGAACTTTATTAGCCTTCTTTATAGTTACTTAATGTGTATAGAATACATGTAACACAGAATTATCGATTATTAGAAGCGTTTAGACTTTTGCACTCCTAAATCGGCCGTTTGGACCACTGTGCGACGGTGCAACTGGAGACGTTCTCGACAACGCCAGATACTGACCTACGCGATGACATCAGTAGCAATGACTGTGTCAGCAAAGCAACGTATGACATTCAAGTACTGACCGGGAAGGATAGAATGAAGTCCTTACGCGACAATATCAAAACGGAAAACTTAAACGAAGAAGAAAAAGCAAGTTCAATAGAACTATGCGAAAAATATAACGACATTTTTTATTTAGAAGGAGACAGGTTAGGATTCGCGGACAAAGTAAGGCACAAAATACGATTGATACCGGGCGCGAAACCAGTAAACGTAAGACCGTATAGACTACCTGAAATACACAAGGAGGAAGTGGACAAACAGGTCAAAGAAATGTTAGAGCAAGGCATAATAGGGCCCAGTACGAGCGAATGGAATGCCCTATTGTTAGTAGTATCTAAAAAGCCCGATGAAACCGAAAAAATGATACGGAGTAGTAGTCGATTTCCGAAAGTTAAATGAGATAACAGTAGGAGACTCATTCCCTCTACCGAACATATCAGACATACTTGACCAATTAGGAGGAGCGAAATACTTTTCCACCTTAGATTTAGCGTCAGGGTTTCATCAAATCGCTATGGAGCCCGAGGATTGCGAAAAGACAGCGTTTTCTACTTCACACGGGCACTTCGAATACAAACGCATGCCATTTGGTCTTAAGGGCGCTCCCCCTACTTTCCAAAGAACCATGGAAGCCTTATTAGGAGGACTACGTGGAATAAAATGCTTCGTATACATAGATTATACAAAGATTGGTACAACTTTTCGAAAGAATAATGGAAAGCGGTCTAAAATTGCAACCAAATAAGTGTCAATTCCTGCGTAAAGAAACAATTTATCTGGGTCATGTCATCACCGAAGACGGCAGTAAGCCAGATCCGTCAAAATTAGATGTAGTAAAGAATTACCCAGTATCTAAGAAAGCGAAAGATCTACAATCCTTCCTAGGATTAGCAGGTTATTATAGAAAATTCGTAGAAAATTTTTCAAGTATAGCAAAACCACTCACTCAATTATTAATAAAAGATGCAGAATTCAGATGGACTGATCAGGAACAAGAAGCTTTCCAGATGTTAAAAGAAAAACTGACATCGGCACCATTGTTACAATACCCGGATTTCTCCAAACCGTTCACGCTAACAGACGCATCAGGTAAAGCTATAGGTGCGATATTATCACAACAGCAACAGGCAAAGGACCTACCAATAGCTTATGCAAGTAGAATACTCAATAAAGCCGAAATTAACTATAACACAACGGAGAAGGAGCTACTAGCCATAGTATGGGCAACCCAGCACTTCCGGCCTTACTTATACGGAACTAAATTCACGATCGTAACCGATCATAAACCCCTCACATGGTTATTTAACGTTAAAGATCCGGGCTCTAGATTAATTAGGTGGAGACTGAAGTTAGAAGAATACGACTACGAGATTCGTTACAAGGAAGGAAAGACAAACCAAAACGCGGACGCACTTAGTAGAATGTATGTTAGCAAACGCGGACGCGGAAGGCCATGAAAGTCACCACCACCAGATGATCCACAGGCAGCATCAGATAGCTCAGAGAAAGTCGAACAAGAATCTTCAGAAACAGACGAAGACGACACAACGGCTACGAACAAGGATAAATAGACAGAAGAAGAAAAGAAACAAATATTATACGAATACCACGACACCCCATTAGGTGGACACATAGGTATGAAGCGAACTTTAAAACGTATACAATTAAAACACTCATGGCCAGGAATGAGACAAGATGTAGAAAATTACATTTCGAAATGCGAAAAATGTCAGAAAAATAAGTTGCGCAAATCAATCAAAGCCCCTATGATAATTACAGATACACCATCGGCACCGTTTGAAAAATGCGCGCTAGACATAGTAGGACCACTACCCGAGAGTAACAAACGGAACAAATACGTATTAACATTCCAAGACCTACTAACAAAATTTAGTAAAGCGATACCCTTACCCGACCAGGAAGCAAATACCATAGCCAAGGAATTTGTAACCAAAATAGTGTGCGAGTACGGAATACCCAATAAATTACTTACAGATCAAGGGACTAACTTTCTTGGTCAAATATTCAAAGAAAAGTGCAAATTGCTTAGAATAGACAAAATACAGACGACGGCATATCATCCAGAATCAAACGGTGCACTGGAAAGAAGCCATAGGACACTGGCGGAATATCTAAAAAATTTTATCGATGAAGATCAGTCGAACTAGGATGAATGGCTCTCCTACGCAATGTTTACATATAACACAACGCCACACACAACGACAGGCTACACTACTTATGAACCCGTATTTGGGAGACGAGCCGAATTACCGACCACGCTCAAACTCGCGCCGCAACCCGACTATACCTACGATCATTACGCTCACGAACTAAAACAACGATTACGCTCAACCAATACAATAGCAAGGGACACCATAAACAATCAAAAAATGCGCTCTAAGCAACACTACGATAAAAGGACGACAGATATCAAATTCAAACCAGGCGATCAAGTACTGTTACGCGACGACACAGTCAGACGAGGGCGTTCGAAAAAATTAACACCGAGTTGGATAGGCCCATACACAGTAATACAAACACACGCAAACGAAAATTATACAATAAAATGAGGACGCAGACCTCTACGAATCCACACTAACCGTCTAAAACATTTCATAGACTGATAACATTGAAAATCATATGATTAAGCTAGGCGCTGCCGTATCAATAAGTCAGGAATAATTACAGAGTTACACCATAGCAACCAATACCTTCTACTCCACTTTGCAGAGCCTCACTTTTAATCATAAGAATAACGAACGGGATACCACCGAATGAAGGCATTACCATTCAAAGGTTCACGGATCATCCAGGCATCTATTTCGAAGAACTCGGTAATTTACATATTTATAGGAGTACTTGGAAATTAGTCATTCACCTAGATGTAACACTGTTATCTATACGTATTGCCAAAATACAAACTGCGCTCAAAGATACGACGAAACGATGTACAGGCACAGCTAACTACAGACTAAACAAATTTTGTAACCAATTTTACAACATATCGAGCAGAGAATTGCAACAGATTTCTGTAAATCTCGAGTATGTACATCAAATAATAGGAACAACGTCACGATCACGCCGAGGATTAATAGACGGAATCGGACATTTAGGGAAAGTATTATTTGGTACAATGGATGCAAACGACAGACAAACAATAAGTAGACAGATAGGAATACTTAAAAACGAAAGTAGTACACTAAGAACATCATTATTAAAGCAAATACAAATTGTAAATAGAAACATCCAACTGTATAACGAGTCTATCGGGAACATAAATCATAACAAACGTACACTGTTAAACGCCACAAACGCACTTAGACAGTTACTACAAACGGAGACAAACAGCGAAAATCTCCAAGCCGCTATTGACGAACAGGCCATAATTTTCGAAAACATAATCAAGGATCTAGCCGAAGATGTGAAAAACATATTAGATTATACACAAGATATCAGGAAGGGAATCCTAAACCCAATAGTCCTCCCTCCCAAACAGATTATCGAATACCTAAATTCAGCCTTACCTAACTTACCGAAGGGGCTAAATTTCCCGATACCGCTCACGATCGAAAATACCCACTCCTTATACGAATTAATCAATTTAGCAACCTATAGCACAAAAATAAACGAATCGCTCTACGCATATTTAGATACTACCGATACACTAGTAACAATAGATGTAGCAAACTTGGATTACGTGCACATTAATAACCAAGAGTTGAGAAAATGTAAAGTGTTAGACAACAACTGCCTATGTAACTTATACCATTCTGTTTTTAAAACATTACTAAAAGGCCCTTGCGAAGTGCAAATTTTTACGAAATTAATACAGCAACCGAAAAACTGCAACCTTAGATTCATAAACCTCAACCAGACTATTTTGATCGAATTAAATCAACCAGGAACGTGGATCTATGTTACACCAAAACCAATTCATTTAGTAATATCATGCGATCAGTACCCCATTCAGAGCACATTAATACAAGATTCTGGTGTCATAGTAATTAAAGAAAAATGTACAATCTCTACAACCGAATTTACAATAGAAACAAGTAAAACTTATAAGGCGGAAACATACTTCAGTTACTTACCTATGCATAATTTAACCGTACCAAATTTAATAAAGACCATTAGTGTAACACAACTAAAACACATGGAACAATGTCTAAGGCCCTATGTCCACGGAGCGTCGCGTCAGAGACGCGTACGAGGCACGATTTGATTCTGCCGCGTCAGATACGCGTACGCGTACGCGTGGCGTACGAGATGTGGACGCCTTCTTTTATTCACGAAACGTACAGCATGTTTTTTGTCATTATGATAATATTGATTGACGTTCTTACAGTAATTCTATTACAACATTAAACCCAGACCGTTTCTTTAATTATTTTTTAATATTTATATATTTTTATCATCATTTAATTCTACAGAATTTGATGGAGGAGTGGGTGAATGGGGTATACTAATTGATCGTGGATTAGATGAAGAGGGAAATGTATTTGAGGATGCTTGATGATGAGGGCGGCTTAAAATTTCATCGAGTAACATCGTCGTTTTCATTTGAAACTCCCATGCCTCGCTTTCCGTCAATTTTTTAATATTTGGGAGCAAACTTAACAAAAACATTTTTCGATAGTCCTCCTCCGTTGAAGTTTTGGTTTTCTTTTCTAAATACTTCATGAACATCTTGTCAATATCATTGGAAGATTTTTTTTTCTCCTTCTATCCTCTTGATGGGCTTCTGGCGCTGTTTCAATAAAACTGTCATCCCGTTCTCCAGTGTCTGGGATTTCCTCAACTGGTGGAGGCAGAATATTTCCACAATTTTCCACGTGCGTTGTGGGTTTTACGAACGGGATAATAAATTGCATTATGTCATGCAAGTAATATTGCCTCCTTTGCTTTGCGGAAGAACCACTTGCTGCTGGTTTTAGACTTCTCACAAATCCATTCCGAATGTTCCTCCACTTTTCTTTACAATCGGCAACTACAGAAAGTAATGTTATTAGTATTAACGGTTGAATATTTAGCAATGGGATTTGATTGTGTATAATAATATTTACCAGGCCACTTCATTTCGTTCGCCACTTCATTCCACGCCTTTTTCGTAATATCCTTCTTTGCATACTCCGGTAGTGTATGATTATACAAACAAGGATACCTCTCTATTAATTGTACAAAAGATGTAATTTCACACATCTTTGCTTTTGTACAAATAGTAGCAAAACTCAACAAGAAACAACAAACAACAAACAACAAACAACGAACAACGAACAGCGAACAACGAACAGCGAACAACGAACAACGAACAACGAACAACGAACAACGAACAACGAACAACGAACAACGAACAATGAACAATATTTATATATTAACTGAATCAATAAAAACTATGAATAATATGTTGAATAAGCTTGATGTAATTGTATCTATGCAGCGCGTAGGCGTGAAAACATCTACAGGTTAATGAAAAACAATGGAAACCCGCTCATGAAACGATATCTCGATATTGGTCGCAATCTTCATTCATCATGACGCCTGCCGTACGACACTGTCGTACGCTAGGCGTACTGCCGCATATCAACATATACAGTGTGCCACAAAAGTATTCGAATGTCATTAAAACAGAATAACGTTTTTATAATTGTACCAAACAAACTGATTTTTTATAATCAATTCGATGCATTAGTTTATGAAATGATATGCAAAAAAGATTTTCCAAAAATTATAATTTACAAAGTCACATGCAAAAATAAAAAAGGCATTTGTTAAAACTTTTTTATTTAATATATTTTCAATTTTTATAATTACATTCGACGGAAAAGGAGAAGAACAAGAAAATTCTGGTTGCACCCTTACATTCGCAATAATATTAACTGCAGAATATTTGTGGCAACAAGAGAGTTTGCAGAAGACGATGTTAAATTTCAAGCATTTTACAGAATGCGCAAGACTACGTACAAGAATCTTATCGTTGCAGGTGTGTATTTTTCAATTAGTACATACACTCCATTGCCATGGCAAAGCAACCTGCGGTTTTAAAAAATAATTTGCCAAGTAATCTCGTAGAATTTGCGGAGAAGGTTGCCCAGAAATGTTAATATTTTCCCGTGTATTGAGAATACTTCTAGGCGTTGCAACAGAAGCTGGTGGATTATTTGTATCAATGACGTATGGGAGTCCATCATTTCTCCGTATGTAATTGTTTAAAACACAAGCACATTTTATCATGGAAACTATAGTTTCATAATTGCGGCATCGAATAGGAGTCAAAAACACTTGAAATTTTTGGGTTAACATGCCAAATGTGCATTCTACACTTTTTCTGCCTCGGCTTAATCGATAATTAAATATCCTTTTTTTATTAGTGAGGCCTCTCTGGGCATACGGCCTCATTAAATTTTTTCGCAAAAGAAAAGCGTTATCAGCAACAAAATAGTAAGGAAATGGGTTATTTCCTTCATCGTGTGGTAATCGCGACGACAAAGGAATATTGATGCCGTCTCTTTCCAACCAACGACCCAATGCCGATGTGCGGAATACACCTCCATCGCTATTCCTCCCTGCGAAGCCACATTCGATAGATATGAAGCAGCCGTCTGCATCACTGCAACCCAATAAAATCACGGAATGATATCCTTTGTAATTGAAGTTTGTGGACCCCGAATTTGGAAATTTTTGAATTCTTATATGCTTTCCATCAATAGCCCCCAAACAATTAGGTAAATTCCACAATCCCGAATATTTTTGTGCAATTTCTCTCCACTTTTCCATACTAGGAATGGGCATATATGTATCCTGTAGGGCAGTCCATATTGCTTGCGTAGTTTCCGCTACAACTCTCGCTATAGTACATACTCCCCTTGCAAAGTAGAGTCCCAGTGATACAAAAGTACAACCTGTTGCCAGGTATCTGAAAACGAAATATCTTTGACCTTATCTTTGCTATATGTATATTTTTAGTATAGTATATAATTTATAATTATTCTGGAACCTGAATTCGAAAGTCAGTCCTTTACTTATATGCATAATATTTATAATTTATTATAAACAATTTTATTTTATTTGCCTACCTTAACGTTATCAAAATCCTTTCTTCAGGACTTACACATTCGCGCATATTTGTGTCCTGTCTTGCTATACTGGGCCCTACTATTCGTACAAGATTCTTGTATGTAGTCTTGCGCATTCTGTAAAATGCTTGAAATTTAGCATCGTCTTCTGCCAACTCCCTTGCAGCCACAAATATTCTGCAGTTAATATTATTGCGAATGTAAGGGTGCACTCAGAATTTTCTTGTTCTTCTTCTTCTCCGTCGAATATAATTATAAAGATAAAGAATAACGTCCTCCTCGTCACTCGACATCTTTGTTTGCTTTTCGGTAAATGACGTGAAGTCTGCTCTACGCTGCGTGTATAGACGATTGCGGCATCGTATACTAATCAAAATGACGACAGCATGCAGCGACGATTAGATGACGCTTCGTGGACACACGTCAATTATTTTACATTGGTTGCAGCACTGAATCGTACAGCAATCGATATTTTGTCGCGTACGCGTCTCTGACGCGACGCTCTGTGGACATAGGGCCTAAGGAAACTCGGAGGTTCGACAAAACACGTTGTTATCTGTCGCTTGCTCGCAGAGAACTGTTTTATTTAACAAAAACTGAACGAAACATACATTTGTTAACAAAAGCCTTAACGTGACATATAAATCAATAAAATTATATATAACACATAAATCAATACAATTATATATAACAAATAAACATATGATAGAAACAGTCATCCACACGGTGATATATTACAAACATTCAGTCATCCACACGGTGATATATTACAATTCGGCCATCCTGACAAGTTAATCGTCCTCGATTAACTGCACTAACACAAAAAAAATAATTCTCAATTAACGCTAAGAACTCAATTAACAATTAAAGAACGATTAAAAAAAAATCTCTTAAATTTATCCTGGCATCCAAGCTCTCATGTTAGACGCTTCCCAAGTCCCAAAATATTGTATCTGTGTTAACTGAAACCCTTCTATGTCTTTAAGAACATAGCGATCATTCCGCAACACGCGATCTACTTCATACGGCCCTTTAAAACGTGGTATCATTTTCGGCGATACACCAGGTGAATTATCAAAATTCCTTACCATAACTTTATCACCTACTTTATATTTCGTCGCAACCTTGTGTCTAGTATTCGTTTGTTGATTTCTTGATTTTTTATAATTTGATTTTCTGCACGTTTCCGACATTTCTCAAGATCGCGGTTTACAATAATTTTCCTTTCAAATTCTAGCGCATCTTTCAAATGATCAATGCCACGTTGACGCACACCATACAACAAGACACTCGGGCATTCGTTCGTTGCTTTAGAATTAGAATTGTTAGACGCAAACTCCACATCTTCTAAAATATCTCTCCAATTATCGTTTCGCTCATCTGCTAATTTCGCAATCATAGGCAAAATCGTACGATTCATTCTTTCAACGTGACCATTCGTCTGAGGTGACCCCGTTGAAATTTTAATGTGTTGCACATTGCAAGTCTTCATAAATTCTTCAAATTCTCGAGATGTGAAACAGCTACCTCGATCTGAAATTATTCGTAACGGTCGACTATAATGACTAAAATATGATTTCAAACATTTTATCACTTCTGAGCTATTTGTACTTTTCGTCGAATATAGTTTTACATATTTTGTAAACGCATCGATCACTACAAAAATGTACTTTGCTCTATTATGAAATGTACGCGAATTCGAAGCTAAGTGATCAACATGTAATGTATCGAATGGTGTATTACCTTTTGGTATACTATGTAGTGAACCTTCCTGTTTCCTCGTTACTGGTGTATACGCAATATATTTCAAACAGCTTTTTATATGTTGATCAACTTTCGTCTTCATCTTTGGAAACCAATAATTGTTTAAAATATTTCCAATACTTTTTTCAACTCCTACATGACCCATCTCATTGTGATACTTATATATTACACTCTTTTCTAACGCAACGGGAACGTAATGTTCCGTCCGATACGGAACACCGTATTTGGGGGTTCTCTGTGCGGGCGCATGGGGCACCGTACAGAGGTTTATTGCTTCCGCATGTTCGAAGGGTACCGCAATAAACCGCGCAGCTGTCCGAATTGGGAAAACCAAATTTTCCGTTACTTGTAAAACCCAACATGTACCAACCGTTTTTTCGTTTACCTACGGACCATCCCTAAACAATTCTCCCACTCTCTATTTTTTCGACCCCTAGCTTTCTTTCCACCTTTTACTTGCGACGAGCAGAGTAGCTTACGAACCGTTGCACTGACAACATCAAGTTGATTGTACATCTCTGTTACTGTGAAAATACACTTAGTTCACCTTCAGCGACACGTCTCGATTCAATACAGTCCACTACATATCTTTTGACAGGATTTCAATCATTGATATTCCTCCGCGTTGTCGAATCGTCGCTAAAATAATTGTCGACGTCGTGACGCACATACAGTTTTTGGTCCTTCGAGCCGGATATTGTTAAAGTGATACTTTTATTTTACATCGTGTCTAGTAAGCTAGACAAAAACACACGTCGCGAATGGGAACGTACGTTAGAGGACGAAGACATTCCCTTTGCACCATTTTTAGAGTTTATTAATAAATATGCCCGCGGAGACGACCTCGGGACGGAAACTTTCAGTACTACCAAAACGAGTACGATACACGAGGCCACACGAGCCAAGTCTCAGGTTCGCAATCGTTCGTACGTCTCAACAAATGAGCGGAAACAAACGTGTATAGTTTGTAAAGGGGAACACCCAATTTACACATGTTCAAAGTTTCTTCAACTAGCAGTTCACGATCGTTTAAACATAGTAAAGAAAGAAAGACTTTGCATAAATTGTTTGCGTCCAAACCATATCGTTGTCGTTTAGGAAATTGCCGTAAATGTGATAGGAAACATCACACCTTACTTCATTTTACAACCGAGACACAAAACGTGACAGACGATAATAGACAGATCGTGGCCGCACCATCAACGTCCGCGGAAACAACTAAAACCACATTGACCGCTTCTTATGATTCGAAAGTACTGCTGGGCACAGCACAAATTAAGATTTTAGACAAATACAATAAGGAGCACACGTGTCGTGTTTTGTTAGCTAGTGGTTCGCAAACACACTTTATTACACATAAACTCGCGGAAAGGTTGCAATTGTACAAACATAATATAGACCTTTCGTTTTCTGGTTTAGGGCAAGTCAATACAAGTTCGAAATATTTGGTTAAAACGAGCATAAAATCGCACACTAGCCCATTCGAAGCTCAGGTAACTTTTATTGCCCTACCATCGATTACGGGTATGCTGCCGTTGCGACAGGTAAACCTGAGAGATTTCAATATCCCGAGACATTTGGAATTAGCAGATCCCGATTTCCACAAACCAGGGGAGATAGATGCGCTCATTGGTAATACGCTGTTTTACGATTTATTAGAAACTGGTCGAATTAAATTAGATAAACCCCCAGTTATTTTGCAAAACACGCAAGTAGGATGGATAATTACTGGTGAAATTGAGAATTACAAAACAAGCAAGCAAGGCAAATTACATAGAGTGTGTCATATGGCCATGTCTCTTGACACACAGATCAGCAAATTCTGGGCAATAGAAGAAATCCTAGAGGAGACTTTCTTGTCCGCGGAGGAGAGAGAGTGTGAGACACAGTTCAAAAATCATACAACGCGTAACGAACAAGGGCGGTATATAGTTAGACTACCATTTAATGAAAAACGTGATCAGCTCGGCAATTCAAAGGCCATGGCCTTAAGGCGATTTTATAGTTTAGAGCGTAAACTACAGTCAAATTTAGAGTTGAAAACACAATACGTGGAATTTTTAAAAGAATATTTAGAATCAGGACATATGACGGAGATAGAGGACGATCAGGACAACGTAGGATACTATCTGCCACACCACGCGGTTGTAAAGGAATCTAGTTTCACCACAAAGGTTCGAGTGGTAGTCGACGCCTCAGCGAAAAGCAGTTCGGGCCTATCATTAAACGACACCTTGTTAATTGGCTCTACGATGCAGGATAACTTGTTCTCCATCCTTCTCCGATTTCGTCAGCATGCATTTGTTCTAATAGCGGATATAGAAAAAATGTTTAGGCAAATTGTAATTCACCCGGACGATAGGAAGTATCAAAAGATTCTATGGCGGGATTCGATGTCCGAATCGATCAAAACACCGTTTAAACACCGTCACCTACGGCACCGCGCCAGCACCATTTTTAAGCACGCGTACCCTGAAGCAATTGGCTCAGGATGAAGCAGAGAAATTCCCGGTAGCTGCAGAAATATTTATGAGAGACTTTTACATTGACGATTTATTGACTGGAACAGATTGTTTGGAAAGCGCTTTAGAATTGAAAAAACAATGTTTAGCATTAGCTCGGGCAGGATGTTTTCATTTGCGACAATGGACCTCCAATGACGCAAGATTGATTGCGGATTTGCAAACACAAAATCAACAAGAATCACTGTGCCTAGATCCATCACAGACAAAAAGGACGCTAGGCGTTTATTGGAATCCAGGTAGCGACCAAATCACATACACTTTTAAACAGCTGTCACCCGTACAATCTCGAATTACTTCTATCAGAGATTGCACAATTGTTTGATCCTCTCGGTTTGCTTGGGCCGGTAATTATCAAAGCCAAGATTATCATGCAACAATTGTGGAAAACAGCAATTGACTGGGACGAACAAGTTCCCCCGTCAATAAAACAATCGTGGCTAGAGATAAAAGCTGAGTTACATTTATTAAACAGCTTCACTGTATCGCGCCGAACCACTATACAAAACATGACACAGCTAGAGCTCCACGGGTTTAGCGATGCCAGCGAGAGCGCATACGGCGCATGCATCTACGTTAGGTCCACCGACGAACGTGGACAACACGCGGTACACTTATTATGTGCAAAATCCAGAGTCGCACCGTTGAAAACGATTTCGTTACCGCGTCTCGAACTTTGTGCGGCCAGGCTCCTTGTAAAATTGTACAAGGAAGTTAGGAAGGCCTTTTATCACGTGGAATTCAAATAAATTAGATTTTGGTCCGACTCCACTATTACATTGCATTGGATAAGGACACCACCGCATCTGTTAAAAACGTTTGTTGCGAATAGAGTCAACGAAATACAAACTTCGATTCATTCAGAGAATTGGTTCCATATCGCAACAGCAGACAATCCTGCGGATTTTATCTCGCGAGGACAACTCCCTTCTCAGCTCATAAAAAATACAAGGTGGAAATTTGGTCCACATTGGTTAGCATTAGACGAATCACATTGGCCAATTACGTAGTTGCAGGAAATAGAAATATTAGAGAAAAAACGTCCGATAACGCTAATTACACATCCAAACGTAGATCTACTACGAAAATACTCGTCTATCGATTATTTAAACAGAATCGTAGCATACATTTTTCGTTTCTATAATAACATAAAACGCAATAGTACAAAGGGCACAGGCCCATTGTCAACATCGGAAATTCAAAATGCTCACTTTCGAATAATCAGGTTAGTTCAGTTAGAAACATTCTCGTCTGAAATAAACAATTTAGAAAACGGCAAGGGTATCAATAGAAAGAGCAAGTTAAGCAGTTTAAACCCATTTATAGACAATAACAGGATTATAAGGGTCGGTAGCAGGCTAAAGCATGCCCTACTCACGTATGACAAGAAATATCCCATAGTGTTACCGCACAAACACCACATTACTGACTTAATAATTAGGCAGGCACATTTAAAACAACTGCATTCGGGGACACAAGCCACCTTATACATGGTAAGAAAAAAATATTGGCCGATAGCTGGAAAAAGCAGTGTAAAACAACTGCTACATAAGTGCATTCAATGTTGCAAATACAATCCCAAGACACCACAATACATAATGGGAAATTTACCCAAGAGAAGGATTGTACAAACACGCCCTTTTGAAACCGTAGGAGTCGATTACTGCGGACCTTTTCTCATCAAAGAAAAGAAGTTCCGCAATCAAAGCAAATTAAAATGCTACGTCTCAGTTTTTGTTTGTTTTGCGACAAAGGCAATTCATTTAGAATTGGCCACCGATTTGACAGCGGAATCGTGTCTAGGAGCGCTCAAACGGTTTATCGCAAGAAGAGGAAAACCACGTCATATTTATTCAGATAACGGCACTAATTTCGTAGGCGTAAAAAATGAAATCAGAGAAACTCGGGAATTCCAACTATCGAATGAATATAAAGACAAGTTCCATCAGTTTTTAACGCAGGAAAACGTTGAGTGGCATTTCTCCTTCGGCGGCCTTTGGGAGGCTGCAGTTAGATCGTTTAAAAAGCATTTGTATAAGACAGTAGGTGATGCCATGTTCACGTACGAACAGTTTTACACTTTAATCGTTGAGATCGAATCAATACTGAATTCACGTCCTCTGACACCTATATCCTCTGATCCCAATGATTTCCTGGCACTATCACCCAACCATTTCCTCATAGGGGAGTCGTTAGCAAACATACCGGAGTACAATTTTGTCGATATACAAACGAACAAGCTCTCACTTTGGCAACACATCCAGAAAATTAAACAACATTTCTGGAAAAGGTGGCAGACTGAATATTTGCAGGAGCTGCATACCAGAACCAAATGGCACACAGATGTCACGAACATCAAGGAAGGGACCCTGGTGACAATTAGTGTTCAAGATTGGCGCGCCCGAGCGCCATATTGTCAAACCGGCACCGCGCGATCCCGCCAAGACTACCGCGATCCCGCCGAAACCGCGAGCCACATCGTATGCCATCGAGGCTTACGCGGGCAATAGATCGGCTGCGTGATTGGTCTATCCACACTCTCGATCCTTCTGGAAGGTTCGGGAACGCTCAACCGGAACCACCGGTGCGTAACGAACTTCCAGGAGGATCGAGACAATAAAAGAGAGTGACAACCGTCATCTCGCTCTCACAGCGACAATCAGCTGATCGAATTATACACGTGATTACATTAAAAGTCATCTTTATTTCATTTAAATCCAATGAAACTCATTGTACATTAATTTCATTACGCAGTGTAATATTCTTTGACAAACATAAGTGCAAATACAGTTATTTATACATAGATCCATCCATTCGTGCTCTCAATTCCATTTATACAGTCCACTTCTCTTCCATTCAAATCCAACCGTTACCATACGCATCCATTCCGTTCAATCTTGCATCCTATCTCTAATTCCAGTCACTCTGCCATCCTGTCCCATTCGTTCCAGTCACTCCAATCTTCCAAATCCAAGTTCCAGTCAATTCGGTCGACCAAGACCGCTTACTCTCAAACATTGGTCCTTCGAGCCGGATTTCATCGTTTCTGGCAACCTTACCTCCACGGATCTACAAACAGTGAATAGATCAGTGTCAAATCAGTGATCAACCCAGTGATCAAACCAGTGATCAAACCAGTGATCAACTCAGTTCTGCCAGTGAGAAGACCATCCAGCGAACCAGCCGCAGTCAAAATGGAAATCTCACCTGATGAACTGCTCCAAACTCAACAGGCTCTGGCAGAGAAGATCAGCAAGACTATGGAGGACTTCTGGAAATCAATATCCCAGTCCGAAGTCACGATAGAAGCCATCCAAACCAGGCTGCAAATCATAGACGATGACTTTTTCAACAAATTCGAAAGGAATCACGACATAATCATGTACGTTCGCAGAGCAGAATTCAAGGACAGTGACTACGTGCGCAATGAATTCTACGACATAGTCGAGGAATCCTACTTACAACAATCAGCTAGACTGTTAGACCTGGCTTATAAATACGACGAAAGCTTCACACATCCGCCGCCGCAAACTCAGGCATGGTATGCTGTTAGCTCTCAAACAACAGTCTCAGAGTCCAGACTACAGCCATCTCCGTCACATGAGGTCGTCGTGGAGTGTCCTCCTAGCAATGTCGTTTCCTGCAGGTCCACGGAAACGACGCAAAGGACCAGTACAATCCATGACAGATCCATTGAAACGCCTTCTGGAACAGATCGTACCAGTTCCAAACGATCGTTCAGCGTGTCCAGGGCCAATCACGCCCAGAAGGAACAAGGACAATCAAGCTTCTCCTCGCCTACTCAATCGTCAATGGAGATAACTTCATGCTCCGATTCAGGGTCGCTGTCCAGACTACAGCCGTCTCAGTCCAATGAGGCCTTCGTGGAGTGTCCTTCCAGCACTGTCGTTCCTTCCAGGTCCACGGAAACGACGCAGAGGACCAGTGAAATCCACGAGAGTTCCCTCGAAGTTCCTTCTCGAACAGATCGCACCAATTCCAAGCGACTGTTCAGCGTGTGCAGGATCAACCACGCTCAGAAGGAACGGAAGAAGGCCGCTTGCACCGATCCAACCTCGAAGACCACTTCGAGCTTCAATTCAAGGACGCTGTCCAGGCCACGGTCGCCTTCATCTCTTCAGGCCATTATGGACTGTCCTTCCAGCAATGCCGTTTCCTGCAGGTCCACGGAAACGACGCAAAGGACCAGTCTGAGCCACGAAAGTGCCATCGAAACCCCTTCTGGAGCAGATCGTGCCATTGCCAAACGACTGCTCAGCGTGTCCAGGACCAATCACGCCCAGAAGGAAGAATCACAAGCTGGCTTCTCCACGTCTGCTGAACCAACAGCAGAAACCATCCCAGGTTCCAGTTCAAGGTGGTCATCGAGACTTCAGGCGTCTCAATACCGTCACGACTGCGTGGATTGGCCTTCCATCGATGCAGTTTCCTGCAGTTCCACGGAAACGACAACAGAGACCAGCCTCAGCCACATCAGTCGCAGCGCAGCATCTTCCAGAGCAGATCGCGATGACTCCGAGCGATCAGCTGACGTGCTCCCTGCAACCAAGAGGGACAGAGTCAGGAAAGGTGCTCAACACCACACAGAGGGACAACACATCGTTCACGGCTGGATCAACTCTGGAATGGTGGACTCGTGTTCCAGTTCCGTGCATGCCCAGATGCACCGAGCCATCATCGGCGATTCCACGACCAACGCAGAGCGGTCACTCACCACTGACGCTCATTCCAGAAATCTCCAGCACGCTGACAGACGAAAGTCAAAGGGGCAAGGCACCATCGAGCCCACACGAGGCTCATCCATCATCTTGCACCCACAACCTAACCTCTCTGACTTTCAGATTACGTTGTCGACTCAAAGGAGAACCTCGCACGGAGGTGCTCAACCAATTTCCAGGGTCGCACAGCATCACCGCTGGAACTCCAATGAGCGCTCCACAACCAAAGGGGTGATCCGAGGGCGTGCAACCAGCTCCGCTAACTACCATGCGCACCGAGCTGTCGTAGCCCACGCCACACTCCAGCGACTACCAACGTCGCGGTTGCGATCTCCAGGACGCAGCAACCAGCCTCCACAGCAGCTGAGGACAACAATCCGGAGAGGGTTGACGGCGACACTGCCAAAACACCAACTGCAACAAAGGAAAGGAGAGGTTATGGGACGACCGTTGCTCAACTCTCAAGAGCATCCTCTCACCTTTGTCGCCAGCACCAGACGACATCAGCCTGCAAAAAGTCGAGGACATCTGGGCAAGACACCTCGGAATCCATCCGAGGCTCATCCATTGTCTTGCACGCAGAACCTAACCTCACTCTTTTGCAGGTTATGTTCTCTTCCAGGAGAACCGCACCAGGAGGCCTCCATTACGACACCAGGGTCGTTCGGCAGCACTGTTGGATCCACCAAGGGCACTCCATCACCAGAGGGTCGATCCAAGGGCGTGCATCAGCTCCTCCATGGCGGGCGGACCCAGCTTGCCCATCCAAGGACGAGCTGTCGGAGCATCACGTCACTCCCGCACGCTCTTTCGACGCCACCGATGGGGAACATGTCCATCCAGCATTGCTGCCCCTCTTCAGTGCACCCAAAGGGCTCTCCATCGACAGAGTGGTCATCCAAGGTCATGCATCCAGTCCTCCAAGGCGGGCGGAGCCAGCTCGCCAATCCAAGAACGAGCTGACGGAGCATCATGTCACTCCCGCAAACTCCTCCCACTTCATCGATGGGGACCATGACCATCCAGCCTTGCTGCAACACCTCAGGGCGTCCAAGGGCCACTTCAGGTCCAAAGGGTCGAGCAAAGGACGTGCAGCAGGTCTTCCATGGCGGGCGGAGTCAATTCACCAACCCATGGACGAGCTGTTGGAGCATCTGTCTCTCCCGCACGTTCCTGCCACTCTGCCGATGACGCCCTTGGAAACTCAACCTCGCAGCAGACCACACCAGGACGTGGGCACGTCAATCAACGGCGAACCGTCTTCCTCCAGGACGAAACACGCGTCCAAGATGTCGTCGCTCGTACGAAGTGCTCGTGCCCGTCCGTCGCAGCAACAACGTCGGATGAATGAATTCACTTTACTCGCGATATCCACCAGCACGCGCGACGGTATTTCATTTCGTGAACGTCGGAAACATTCGCGTCGCGAAAGTGATCACCGCAACCACCTAATTCGAGAGATTAACGCGAAATCTCATTGTATCATCGATCGATGCGGATAATCAATGAACGCGTCGATACATTCACCGCGCGCACACTCATTGCGCAGCTTACAACTGCGTAGTACGCGACGCGACGCATCCACACGCCGGTGTTTTCCATTAACACTTTCTCGCGACTTCGTTTATCACATCGCAACAGTCAAATCGCGTTCTGCATACTCCTGCGCATTCCATTACATTCGCACTTACCTTACCGGTTTCTTGCTTCCAATAGCATTATCACGCCAATTCAACGTCACGTAGTCCACCGATCATTGTTACGCGAGCACGGGAAATTTCGACAAATCGAGGCGGGCGGAATGTTCAAGATTGGCGCGCCCGAGCGCCATATTGTCAAACCGGCACCGCGCGATCCCGCCAAGACTACCGCGATCCCGCCGAAACCGCGAGCCACATCGTATGCCATCGAGGCTTACGCGGGCAATAGATCGGCTGCGTGATTGGTCTATCCACACTCTCGATCCTTCTGGAAGGTTCGGGAACGCTCAACCGGAACCACCGGTGCGTAACGAACTTCCAGGAGGATCGAGACAATAAAAGAGAGTGACAACCGTCATCTCGCTCTCACAGCGACAATCAGCTGATCGAATTATACACGTGATTACATTAAAAGTCATCTTTATTTCATTTAAATCCAATGAAACTCATTGTACATTAATTTCATTACGCAGTGTAATATTCTTTGACAAACATAAGTGCAAATACAGTTATTTATACATAGATCCATACATTCGTGCTCTCAATTCCATTTATACAGTCCACTTCTCTTCCATTCAAATCCAACCGTTACCATACGCATCCATTCCGTTCAATCTTGCATCCTATCTCTAATTCCAGTCACTCTGCCATCCTGTCCCATTCGTTCCAGTCACTCCAATCTTCCAAATCCAAGTTCCAGTCAATTCGGTCGACCAAGACCGCTCACTCTCAAACAATTAGAGATGATAATTGTCCACCTCTTCAATGGAAACTAGGACGAATAGTTGCCGTCCACCCTGGAGAGGATGGCGTGATCCGCGTGGTCACCATTCAAACACCACACGGCACTTATAAGCGCGCTCTAAAAAATGTGGCACCGTTACCAATTGAACCGACTTAGTTTATAATCTTTGGATATGGTAGTCATAATTAAGATTAAGGGTTACAATACAACGCGTGCACTAAAACATTCACCATCGTTTATAAGACATTTCCACTTATAATTCTGACAAAGGAATATGTTCTATGGATAATTTCACGTTTTACTTATATCCTACATTGCGAAATCCATGTACAAAACAGGATTAGACGATAGTTGTAGTATAACATATGCAATAGATTGATCGATCATATCGATCAATGGGGGGGAGCCTGTTCCGTCCGATACGGAACACCGTATTTGGGGGTTCTCTGTGCGGGCGCATGGGGCACCGTACATAGGTTTATTGCTTCCGCATGTTCGAAGGGTACCGCAATAAACCGCGCAGCTGTCCGAATTGGGAAAACCAAATTTTCCGTTACTTGTAAAACCCAACATGTACCAACCGTTTTTTCATTTTCCTGCGGACCATCCCTAAACAATTCTCCCACTCTCTAGTTTTTCGACCCCTAGCTTTCTTTCCACCTTTTACTTGCGACGAGCAGAGTAGCTTACGAACCGTTGCACTGACAACATCAAGTTGATTGTACATATCTGTTACTGTGAAAATACACTTAGTTCACCTTCAGCGACACGTCTCGATTCAATACAGTCCACTACATATCTTTTGACAGGATTTCAATCATTGATATTCCTCCGCGTTGTCGAATCGTCGCTAAAATAATTGTCGACGTCGTGACGCACATACACGTAAAAAAGAATTCGTCCCTGATATTTCCGATAAATTAATCCGTCTCTCATCTCGAAAAATTTATCTTCGGACAATTCTAATTTTTTTCGTATCGTCATGATTGTAACATCATCGCTTTAACATATTGCAAGGTTTCTGTCAAAAGAATTATCTTCTACAACTGCGATTTGTCGACTAAGTGCGTCTACATGCAACATTCGAGAACCTGATCGGTGTTCTAGAGATTAATCATAATTTTCTAATTCTAATACCCATCTCGCAATTCGAGGATTTGTTTCTTTTTTTATGTTAAACTTAAAGCTTGGCAATCTGTAACAACTTTAAATTTTAAACCGAATAAATATGTTCGAAACCGACGAAGTATAAATTATAGACAATGTTTCCAACTCAAAACTATGATATTTCGACTCAATTGGTGTTGTTCTTTTAGAAAAATAAAACACCGGATGTAACTTCCCATCAGATTTTCTTTGCAATAACATTGCACCAAATCCTGCAGCACTCGCATCGCAATGTAATTCTGTGTCGTCCCGCGGTGAGTATATACTTAATATAGGTGCTTCAATTAATCGATCTTTAAGTTCATGAAACACTCTTTCTTCCGTTTCGTTGAACTTGGAGTCTACATTTTTGCGAATCAGATCATACAATGGTTTCGCAATAATCGAAAAGTTCTTTACAAATTTTCTAAAGTACGAGCACATTCCTAAAAAACTTTGTACATCTCGTACATTACGTGGAATTGAAAAAATTTTTAACTGCTTCTAAACCTTTATCTGTTGGATGAATACCCAAATTGGTCACAGTATAGCCTAAATAAATTAACTTCGTTTGCGTAAATTGACATTTGTCTAATCGTAATTCTAATCTGTTAGCGACAAGCAACTTAAAAACTTTTTCTAATATTTGTAAAAGTGTTGTTCTATAGTTTCTGTTGCTATCAGAAAATCATCCATATAAGTGGAAATTTCGCCAGAATCAATGAGTTTCTTAAATATTTGTGTCACATATCTTTGAAATTTCAGCGGAGCGCCTTTTAATCCGAAAGGCATACGTACATATTCGTATTGCCCTAACGGGGTTACAAACGACGTATACTTTATCGACTCTTCGTTCATTCTAATATGAAAAAAACCATCTCTTAAATCCAAAGACGTAAAATACTTTTTCCCTCCCAACAAATCGAGTTGGTCCTCAATTAAAGGTAACGGAAAATTATCGTGTTGCGTAACCTTATTCAATTTCCGAAAGTCAACACACATTCGTGTGTCCCCGGTTTTCTTTTTGACTAGCACAATCGGCGAGGCATACTCTGACGTACTTTCCCTAATAATTCCTTTCGCAATTAAACCATCAATAATTTTCCGTACTTCGGCTTTCTCGTTATACGATAATCGACGTGGTGCACATGAAAACGGTTTTTATCAATAAGCGTAAGTGTTAAAATATTTTCCGTCGCTGGATTTAACGGTCTTTTGGGCTCAACATAGAATTTCTGAAACAATTTCTGTACAGTCATTCTTAACTCAAAGGGGAGAACTTCGTTAACGCGAATTTCTTCCGTCAACGCGCCAATTTCATCAAATTCGATGTTTGAAATATCAGTATCATCGATGCTAATTTCATCAAGTTCGATGTTTGAAATATCAGTATCGTCGATACTCTCTTGCCTCTGGCATAAAGACAAACTAGCAATTTTCATAAAATCACGACCTAAAATTAAATCGCTATTCATCGTTTCATCTTGTACAACTCGTAACATAATTTTATACTTGTTAATATCATAAACGAGCGTCACCTCTACACATCCTACTAATTTTATACTACTCCGATTCAAAGCATAATATCGTTCAGTCCCTACATCAAACTTAATACATTCCCGTGGAAAAAACTGTCTCTTAATAAATAATATCGGGCTTCCCGAATCTAACAACGCTTTACAATTTAATTTAAAACTCCTCATGCAAACTTCTACCAACCGTCGAAAATCGTCTTCTTCCTCGGCGCAGTGTACTTCCTTCATTTCGTGCTGACATTGGGTCGATTGATGTCCGAACTTGCCGCATTTGTAACAGGAGCCCCTCTCTCTCTTCGACTTTGGGCAGGATGCTGCAAAGTGTCCCGCCTCGTTGCAGTTGTAACATCTTATCGTTGCGCCGTCCTTTTGTTCTGTCCTTGAAATTTTCTTCACCATCGTCCAATTTTCTTCTCGATGCACCCCTTCCCGCCGCGTTGTTTCTCGTAGTAGAATCACCTTTTCAAGCGCCGTCAACAACATGTCAATGGAGTGGAAACACTGGATGCGTGCCTGAGACCGGTAGCTTTCGTTTGGGATGCTATCAATTACATAATCGATAATTTCATTGTCGGCAACAGGAACTCGGTTCCCCATCGTAATCTTATCATGTACATAATCGGCGAACACTTCACCTGGTGCCCACTTTCTGGCTTAAAAATTTTTCCGCAATCTCAAAGGAGTTGCTCGCCGTCCAAACATCTTCTTGATTTCCACTAACAAGTTCTCGCAGCTCATTTCTACACAATCACTTCGCGTATGGTACCACTTCAACACTTTACCCGCCAATTTGTTACACACTAAAGCTTTTGCGGTACCATCCGGTAAGGCATAATTTTGTATTAATTGTTTAATTTGTTTTTCCCACACGTGGTAATCGTAAGAAATGCCATCATAATTTGCGACCATATCTTTTATGTCTCTCCATTTTGTGGACATAGGCGGCATTGGCGATCGGCTGGCTTTGCATAGAGTGACTCGTAATATTTCCAATTCTCTTCGCAACAACAATACTTCTCGCTCGGCCAGATCTCGTTCCCATCCAAATAATTCCGTTTCGGTAGTCATCGCTGCTTGTTGAGAAACCGCATTTTCGGTCGTAGTGGCTGGGTGGCACGTCTGTTCGACAATTTCTTCTCCTTCTAGTTCAGTTCCGGTGTTTGGGTACGATTCTGGAGTTGCACCCGCTTCTATTAACCGGCTTATCAATTCGGCGTTCGTGCCCGACGTTGGTAAATTCATGCCGTGCAGTCTTTCTTTCAAACTCGAAACCGGTATTCTTACACTCATTTTCAATTCTCCGTTTTATTTTCAAGCATAAACGAACACGTAACTCGCGGAATCTAATCCCACTTCTGAATTTGTAAGGAGACTCGGAGGTTCGACACAACACGTTGTTATCTGTCGCTTGCTCGCAGAGAACTGTTTTATTTAACAAAAACTGAACGAAACATACATTTTTTAACAAAAGCCTTAACGTGACATATAAATCAATAAAATTATATATAACACATAAATCAATAAAATTATATATAACAAATAAACATATGATAGAAACAGTCATCCACACAGTGATATATTACAAACATTCAGTCATCCACGCGGTGATATATTACAAATGTAAGCTTAAGAAAATAGTTAAGAACCCAGATGAGTTACACGCAATGTAGCGGAGCGAGCCGTAGGCCTCGTGTTCCGCACGGATAGGAGCTGGTAAAATCGCACAGCGCTGTGCGAGAAGGTGGAAAGAAAAGAGAAGACACGCGAACACTGAATTGAAAGAGTTAAACGTGGACTGTATTTGATATATTGCACTAAATGTATGTGAATGATGAGAAATGTATGCGCAATGTGAGAGAACAATGACGTAAATCCGCGCTTTGATAACAGTGATTATGCTAAAGGCGTCTTATGATGTCAACGGTTCCACGAAATCTGACTCCGTTTCGAGGAATCGAGAAATTGAGAAATTCCTCGAAACGTGGTCATCGGTGATTGGTGCTCGAGGATCACGCGATGATGCGAATTCGGTGATTGGTGACTCATCCTCGCCTGATCCTCCGAAGACCCGAAGCTAGAGCGCGAGCCGAGGAACGGCTTCGCGTAAATTCGCGATCGCGGAGTGACGTCACGACGTGACGCAGAACGGCGTGTCGAGCTCGCAGGTGAGCGCGCGATTCGATCGTGAACACGCAATAAGTAAAAGTTTAATAGAAGTAAGGGACGACCTAGGTTTGGAAAATGAATTAACACCCGTAGAATAGCCTTATCTTATCCTTTTCCTTAAGCGGAATAATTATAGTCCTAGCAATTGTAATAATGTCTTACAAGTATGTTCCACGGATGAAATGTAAGCAAGGTAACCAACAAAATCGACAACCAAACGAATGATATGAATGTAAACGTTAGTACTATCATTATTTACGAGTTATTTAATAAGTTATTTAATAAGTCACTTATAATTATTCGTTGCGATATGATGTCATGCTCTTACATATTTCATGGAAAATTGTAAGAGCACTCTCTCTAAGGGGGTAGGGATGTGGTGTCCGGAATTCGAGTTTAAGCATGTACGGCGAGGCAATAACATCCGAAAGGTTACATCGACAAAATAAATTGTAAGCAGTTCGGCGTGGCAACCTCCGACAGGTAACATCAGCGAAATCAATGTAAGCGTTATGACAAGGCAGTGACCGCTGAAAAATTCTAACTCAGCGAAACACGTGATATAAAAACTCTGGACACCACACGGGCGAGAGACAAAAGTTGAATAAAGCTGGAAACCGTAACGTCGTGTTTGGTTCAATAAGTCGCCACTCCCGATCAAATCCCGATCCTGGAATTAGACAGTAAGAATCCGCTTTGAAGCATTGTTGGAACCCGTCTGGGCACAACACCTATGACCAGTCGTTTCGTCTATTTCTTTCGATATCTCCCTCGCCTATCCTAACGGTATTGTTACAAGCCGAGGTTTTGGCAGCGTGCGGAAACCGAGGATTGTTTGAGATTTTTAAGAGTTTGGTATAGGTAGGAGTGCACTCCGAACCCACCGATGTGTCTTTCACCACCGGGTCGTTCGTGTGTGCGGAACAGAGGAGGACCCACCGATGTGTCTTTCACCACCGGGTCGTCCGTATAAGGTGTACACTCCGGACTAGCTAGTGTATCTTTCAACACCAGGATATCCGTTTGTGCCACTGTCGGAAAGGATAAGGTCGTGGTTCCGCCGACTCGTAACTTATTTGAAATTGTTAGATACACCTTGAGCGGCAAAGGTGTATCGTCGTAGGATGCTAATTGGGAGGCGCGGCCTTCTTGGGCGCAGTCTCCTTGGCCTGCTTTTGGCGGGCCTTTCGCCCCATCACCTGTGTCCAGGACTCTCCCAACGTGGGAGGAGACGGGATCGACAGCGGTGGAGGCGGAGGGGCCCGCTTCTCGGCCTTGCTCCCTCCAGTCCTACTAGGGAGGGGCGCAGGCGGGGGAGCGGGAGGGGGAGAACCGGTGGAGCCCCCAGAAACCTGGGAGGCCCCCTTCTTCTTATTCTTCCCCCCCTTTCTCTTCCTCCTCGTCCCTCCAGCGGCCGCTGCCACCTGCACGGTGGCAGGAGGAGGAGCGGCCGCAGCGCCAGCATAACTGGTAGGGAGAGGACGGGGGGCACCACCCAGCGTGAGCCGGGAGATGTCCGGCACACCCCCGAACACCGCCCTGGTGAGGCGATCCTGCGTCTGCCGGATCGGGGCCAACCTGGCGTCCAGTAGCGCCCCGATCTTGGCCAGCAGGGTCCCTCCCTCACTGGCAACCTTAGCAGGTGGGGGTGCCGGTGATCCCACTGATGGGATCGGGGAGGCGGGCGGCAACCTGGCCGCCAGCCTCTTCGCCGCCATCATCTCCTCCCTGAGGGCCCGATTTGTCTCCCTCATCTCCCGGAGTTCTCGGCGAAGCGACTCATTCTGCTCGTAGAGCAGAGTCAGGGCCGCCGAGTCCCCGTCCTTCACACCCCTTGAAGGGCGAAGCGGAGTGAGGGCCGCCGTGTCCGGGCCCTTCCTCCCCCTTGAGGAGCGAACCACATCCGCCACCTGCGGAGTCGGGACGAGCGAGGGGCGTTTACGCCCCACGCTCCCCTCCCCCACATCCCCAGAGGCCCCCCGGCGTTTACGGGAGCCGGCCACTGACGTGGCGACCGAACCCTCAACTACCGAGGAGGTGCAGCGAGAGGCCAGGGGGATCGACGACTCGGAGCAGACGGATTCATAATCCGTCCCCGCGCCGTCGTCCCCACCCCCCAAACCCAGTGCGTCGAGAGCAGTCGGCGACCGAGGCGCAGTCTTGGACCGCGCTCCTGGGCCGCCGAGGCTCGACTCTCCGGGCCGAAAGATTCTGTCGAGGCGGATGCGAGGCACCGCACCCGACAGAACTCCGCGACCGGTGCTCCGGTTGCCCGAGGCCCCAGCCGCCGAGGTGCCAGCGCTCGCGGCGGAGGTATTTGCCCCCACTGCCGCTCCAACACCCCTCTCTGCAACCGCTTCCGGGCACGGTGTCCCCTCCTGCCCAGTAATATTCCGAGGCGTCTGTATTGTCGTCATCATTATTTCATAACGGGCTTGGTTACTACCCTCCCCCACAGTGTCTACGATATTTTCCAAGACGGTACCTTAGCCTGTTGGCCAACCCGCCCCTCCCTTATTCCTAAAGGCGTTCGGAAATCAGGGATAGGGATCGTTTTGATGCACGATCAACGCACCTCAACCCAGGTTAACGTACCTCAACAGGTTGAGTACCAGTACAGCGTGCAATTGCAGTTTCACGCCACTACTGGTTGTGTACGGTCTTCTAGCTGACCGATTTTGAGCTGACATTTCATCGCAGGACGTGCGACGGGATCGGTCGAATCCGATCGCGCCGACGCTCCGCAATAGAAATGTCAGCTCGTACCCTTGACAGTCCGGGCCAGACACCACTGCCACCTCGAAGCCAACGCCGTTGTTGGGGGGCAGCCGACGGAAGCCTATTGGCCGATCGTCGGCCGCCGGGCTCCCCAACCCCGAGGTACCGAATTTTGGACTCGGGTGATCCATTTCGAGGGGGAAACTGTGCGCCGCACTTCCGAAACACGACCAGAAAGTCGAGTGTCGAGAGCACAGGAATCACTAGTCACCCCCCCCCCCCATTTTGGTTCTGCAAAACCGTTACGCTAATTCATGCAGATTGCTGAAATGGGACATGCAAAATTAGCGATTAGTGGGGGCTGGCGTTGAATAATGGAGCGCGTTTCAGGTGGGAGATAGGGGCAGATTAACTATCGTACAATTCAGTCTGAGGGACTGGCTGTATTTCTTTTCGCTGCAGGACTTTACGTGCGAAGTTACTGAAAAGCACACCTAGTTCTTTGCTGACAAAAGTTGGTAGGGGAGGGGGCCAAGGGAGCCCTAATCTATTGACAGCAAGTTCCAGGGGCGCTCTCTCCGCTGCATAAAGCCTGCAGCGAAGGAGAACGTGGGTGGAGAATTCAGACTCCTCACCGCAGGCGCATTCCGGAGATTCCACTAAACCGAAGTAATGTAGTTTCCCACGGAAATTGCCGTGGCCGGTAAGGAATTGTGTGGTGCAGTGAGTGATGGGGACGTGGCAACTGGCTCTCTCCGCCAAGCTTGGGAAGAACTCGAATGTGGTCCTTCCCTTGGTCGAAGAGATCCATCTATTTTGCCAAGTGTTAATGGTATCGGCGCGGAGGGATTCTAGGGTTTTGCGTTTGTGGAATTCTGGGTCGTCGTGATATAATTGGAAGGAAAATGCCTTTGTATAGCGTGGCACGGGCTTGGAAATCGTATCCCCATTTGGATCCTGTTAGAGCGGACATGGAGCTAAACTTCGCTTTCGCGTGAGCCGTGATATACAGTACGTGCTCAGAAACACTCAACGAGTGATCATACACCACGCCCAGATACCTCATGCTGCTAGCGAAGCGAAGCCGAGCATCCTCAATAGATATGGCAGGCGGTCTACGGAGATCCAAGCTACCTCGCACACGCAACATTGTAGTTTTGTGTGCAGATAGGGATAATTTACATCTCAAGCACCATGCGCGGATGACACCGGCAACCACAGCAGCCGTCGCTTCGATGGAACTTCGAGAGTTCCCTTCGACGACGACCAGTAGGTCATCGGCGTAAGCCACAGTGTGCGTGCGTTCAATTACCGCGATTTCGCGTAAGAGTGAGTCAAAAAGCATGATCCAAATGGAGGGGCCGAAAACAGATCTCTGCGGGCATCCTTTGGTTACTGTTTTGGAGGCTGTGGAGTGCTCGGAAGAAAGGATTACTTTCCGATCTCGGAAGTAGTCTAGTATAACGTTGTAGACGTTCTTGGGGCATTCACGATTTCGCAGTTCGGCTGTGACGGCAGGCCACCACACGTTATCGAAGGCTCCCTTGATGTCAAAGGAGAGTGCGATCGCGTGCTTCGCCTTGCATGAATTCACGATGCACTGCAGCTTGTGTAGTGCATCGTCCGTTCCGCTGCCGTGTTTGAAGCCGAACTGCGACTCAGAGGCGTAATTAGGAGAGTATATAATGTTCTCAATGCCGGAGATGATGAGTTTCTCCATGACTTTACCGAGTACAGGGAGGAGGCATATCGGTCGATACGAGGAGGGCATGGTTTCAGGTTTGTCAGAGGCTTTAAGAATAGCCCTGATTTTCCCCGTTTTCCATGTTGAGGAGAAAAGTCCGTACTTTAAGCAGCCGTTGAAAATTTTGAGGAATACGTCTGGGGTAAGGCTGAAGGCCTTTTTGAGAACGGGGACTTCGATACCGTCCGGTCCCGGAGAGCGGTTATTACCAAGTTTCTTGATAATAGATCCCAGAACCGCTATATAGAAGTCCGGAGCGTCGGCAGTGTTAATCGTGAGGTTGTAGTCGCGGCGCGTAGGGATGTGACTCTCGCTGTCCGGAGCTGAGTCATCGGGGCTGAGGGCAGTTAATAGCGCAAGAGCGCTATCCTGCCAGTTGTCTGTGTGTCGGTCGTGGTCGAGAACCGAGGATAGCAAAGGCGGTGGAATGTTCTTTCCGAAGGTCGCTCTGTAGGGGACGGACCAAGGGTTTTCGAGGCTCGCTCGAGTAACGAATTCTCTCCAGCCACTCCTGGTGGAGGAGCGGAAGAGCCTCCTATACTCTTTGTGAGCCTGCGAGTACGCGAGACGTTTATCTGCTCTACGGTCGGGGTCAGATTCGCGTTGGTAAACTCGTCGGAGCCGATTCGCGGTTCTCTTGAGTCGCGTGAGTTCGGCTGTCCACCCGGGGACTGCTCTGGGGTGCCATTTCTTCCTGGGAATGGATTGTGTTGACGCGCTCAGAATGGTATTTTCCAGATGGATAATAGCATTCTGAACGTCTTCACGGCAGGTGAAATCGAGGGGGGGCGCGTTCTCGGAAAGTAGTCGGGGGAACTCATCATTAAATTTATCCCAGTCCGCTCTGTGGCACGCAAATCTGCCCTGCAAGGGGGATGAGGTTACCGCGCAAGATGAGTTGCTAATTTCAAGCAGGATGACATTATGGTCACTGGAAGTCCTACCATCTAGTACTTTCCAGGAGAGGGATAAATGGTCCGTTTCGGCAGTTCTGAGTGTCACGTCAATATTTGATACGCCACAGCTATTTCGGAAAGTTGGAGGTTGGCCGGGAGTGTTAACGATTTTGAGGTTATTTTGTTGTATAAAACGTTCGAAAACTCGTCCGCGGATATGTGCACGATATCGGTGTGTCTTCTGTGTGAAGCAGGACAGATCGTCCCACAGAGGGGACCTGGCATTGGTGTCAATCGCCAGGATAATCGGCTTACCTGGGAGGGCATTAAGAACATTTTGCAGAGACGCTATACCGATTTCTATAGAGTCAGCGTGCTGGAAGTAGCAGCTGACCACGTATAGACTTCCGAACAGACCTGTGATCTCGGCAGTCACAGTGTGCGAGTCGGAGAGATGAGCGAGCTTAAGAATCGTGAAGGTCGATCCTTTGACTATTATCGCGGCTTGACAATTCTTGCCACGCGGGGCATTGGTAATAATCACGTTCCGGGATCCGAAGCCTGTAATCTTTCCTTTTAAGTTGTAGGGTTCTTGCGCAAGAATAACATCAACCTCACCGGAGTTTAGCATGTGCGACATCTCAGCCGACACTAACCGGGCTCGTCGCATGTTAATCTGCGCAATTTTCAGTTTGGAGATGCACTCTGCATTGCCCGAAACTATTGGAGGGATTGTTAGTAGTGGTGGTAAAGGGGGTGGGGAGGGCGATACTGAACGCGCGGAGTCACTATTCATGAATAGTTAATCCGGGAGGCCTTTTGAAGAAGAACGGTTGACCGCGAGGGACAATTTTTATTACCTGCCGAGTGATTATGGGGAAGTTTACGGGCTCGGCAGTTCGCGCAGGACGGATTCTTTTCGCGGTTTGGACATTCCTTGTTAGAAAGTCCGGTTTTTGCGCAGAAGGCGCATACTACCTCACTGCTTTTGCAGTATTTGTCTACGTGGCCATACTTTTGGCACTTGAAGCAGCGGGTGGCAACTAAGTAGTCGGCTACTCGGCAATTCGAGTAGGAGACAAAGATTTTTCCTTTGGAAAGGAGGATTTCGCGGATGCAACTGGATACCTCGACAACCCAGTCGTTTCCTTCTTTATCTTTGCGACCAACTTTGAAGAGCGGACGCAGCGTGGCTTTATCAGTTACGGGGGAGGAATGGATGTTTTGGGCCCGAATGTGATCTGAGATATCCTGAGCTTCGAGCTCCTTTGGAATATCGTAGACAATAATCCTGGGTAATTCGGATTTGGGGGGTGCAGTGCTGAAGCCAGCCTTGCGGAGATTTGGATTCTCAGTAAAAAGTTTGAGATCCTTCGCGTTGGGAGTTTCGATAATAAATCCCCCGTCCCTGGTGGGGCGAACCGAGCTAATCCCTACTTGGGCCTTACGCAGGTCAATATTTTTGAAGATAAGCTTCTTCGTAGCAGCGGGGTCGCCGTCGACCGGATTTATGGGAGTTACGACTACCTGGTGTTTGACCGGCGCGGATTTAGCTGCAGCAATTACTTGCTGAGTAAGGCGGGCTTTCGGAGGAGGTAACGAATCTTTAGGCGCGAGGAGGGGCTGTGGTGGGGGGGGGCTGCATGAGTATTTTCATGAGAGCATTTCTGCGCGTTAAGGTTTTTGCTAGCGATACTAGCATACGAATTTACGGGGTTGGAGGAGGCGGCTGTTGCGGAGGTTGTGGGAGGACCGCGAGTGTTTGGGGGCAGCTCGCAAAGGGGAGATTCGAAGCGCATTGAGCGATCCGGCCAGGAAATTATTCTCCAGTGACAGGCTCGCGACGATGCGGGTCATGTCCGAGACGCACTCCATTATCGCGGCTGTCTGGGTTTTCCCGATTTTGTTTTTCTCTTCAAGGCAAAAATTTAGGACTTTCGCCGAGAGAATAGAGGCATTGCGAACTGATTGTTCGCTCGAGACTCTGCTTGGGGTGATTTTAGCGGCAGGGAGGGCATTGGGGACGGAAGTAATCTTGTTCGTACTTACCGTCGGTGTGATGTTATCCTTCGGACTGTTATTCGGTAGGGGGGCGGTCCCGGAGGTCTCGGAGGCAATGCTGCTGCAGTCGGAGGAGTTTCCGTCGTCATTTGGATGCAGGATGTGCATGCGTTTTCGCTTTTTAAGCGAGTCAGGTCCGAGGTCCGTCGTACTCGAGGAATCGTGTCCGACGTTCCAGTCAGCGGTCCCTGTCGTCTTCTTCTTTCTCTTTTCCTTTTCTTTCTTCTTTGTTCTCACCTTCGGTTTTGGTGCTGCAGTTGTTCGTCGGTGTCACTCATTGTTGTTGTGGCCAGTGCGCTCCTGGCGCGTTCAGATATTTCCTCACGATCGCTTATAAAAGTCCACGTTAGGCGCAATATCGGAGGAGTCCGGGGAACAGGGGTGGTACACGTGTGGTAATGTGGTGGCAAGCGACGCTACGCGACGCGGTGCGTACGTGGCCAATCGACGGCACAAGATGGCGGCGGGCCTGCAGACGCGGCGTCGTTTCCGACTGTATCGCTACTTTCAGCACTCCGACGCGGCGAGCTACCTTGAAATATGTACAATTGCACTTTCGATCGCTTATAGAAGTCCACGTAAGCACAATGCTAGAAAAACTATGCGAAAATTCGCGTGTTAATCACGAGGAAAACGAAAAACACTTGAGTGCGACGCGACGCGATGCGTGCGTGACTTAGTGGCGGCGGCGGATGGCGGCGAGCAGGTAGACGTATACCTGAGAGCGGAGCAGGGCAAGGCACGTCCGTTCGCAACGAGCGATCGGGCGAGACTCAACCCTCCCCCACAAGTGGAGGAGGGTCTCACTCATCACCCTTCCTGTGTCCTGGTGCGGTCCACGAGTACTCCCGGGGGGCGCCGCAAACCCCTACCGCCGGGGGCCCTAGTCGCTACCCGGTTCCGGGCTAGACCGGAGGTGAAAAAACCCCACCCACCTACTGCTGTGCGTGTGCCCCTACGCATACGTGCGCAGGCGCACACGCACATCAGTGACGCGCTAAGTGGCCGATGCATCCACCGGCCCACCAGAGTGCAATGGTGCTACCTTCACCGCGCGTCGAAGCTTAGTAGTTAGAGACATATTTTATAGAGGTGAGTCATCCTCGCGGAGCCGGACGATCAAGGCAAGCCCCCCGGTCCGGTAAAACATTGTAACGGTTCGTCTTTCCGTGTGCCGAATAGCTCGCCGATCCAGGGTCCGGTCAGGCGAGGAGCGCGTCTGGAGTGGAAGTGCGGTCAAGGTGTTTAAAAAAGAACAACTCGTTGGTGGATTTTTGCTCGCGGTGCTTCGTGTGGGGTATCCGGTGACCGGGGGTTCGTAGGCGGTGGCGGATCGTTCTCGCGGTGGCGGATCGTTCTCGCGGTCGCGGGGGTACCGAGCCGGGGATGCTGACCTTAGCGGTGGTTGGCGAGGAAGGTCAAGGATGGTGGAGGGACTTGATCGCTGCTTCCGCTGCGATCGTTGATTCTAGGCCGGATCTATCGAAATGCAGGTGACGCACCATACATTCAATTTCCCGGCGTAGGTTCTCTCTCGAGGAACGAGCAGGGTGACGCACCAAGCCGTTGTTCTCGAACTCGTGGACGACTCGTCTCACGGGTGTGTAGGTGACTCACCGTACACTTCAACCTTTCCTAGATATCTATTAGAAGGGTGACGCACCTCTTCTAGGTTGTTTTATGTCTCTTTCGAGGACGATTTGTCTCACGAAGTCTGACAGACAGGAGCGGGGTGCATGAGCGGATGCAGAGTTCGCACGGCGAACGGATTCGGGCCTGCTTATCAGCGGCGATCTTTTCGGATAGGCGGAGAAATACTCACAGAGTGATTCCTTGGTGTTTGCTGGTGTTCGCTAGATATCTCTAGGTAGGCTCGGTCCGGATACAACTCGGAGACAGGTGATTTTGATGTGTCTCGGGGTGGTTTATATAGTAAAGTTTGGTGATAAGGGGTGAGGTCGCGGCAAGGTGTTTTTCGTGACGTATAATATCCGGTTCCCGCCAAATTCGTGGATTTTCGTATCCGGTTCCCGCGAAATCGTATTTCTAGGAGAGGGGTAAACGCGGTAAGGGTGTTGCGAGACGGTGCCGGGGAGCCGGTGGTTTCTTACGGGGTTCGGTGTTCTTCGGGTTTGTTCGGGGGAGCTCGGTCGGATACTTAGTGACAGAGCTGCTCGGTGCAGGTCTGTTACAACATGACCACCGGATTTACGGTATGTGGCCCTGGACAGACCTTGCCGCTAGGCCTGTGTCCAGGGTGCATGGGTACCTTCCTACTCCGTTCGCACTCTGCTTCGGCCGAAGCCTCCACAGAGTCCCAGGAGCCACCACGAGGAGGTGGAGTAGGAGGATTTTGTCCAAGATGGACCCTCAATTTCACCGAAATTCTCCACCCCAGGCCTCTCTCCCGAGAACTTACCGAAGGTAAGTAATCAGGTAAGTACCCAGTTCAGGAGAACATCAGTTCCATCGAGGTTTCATTGCGAGAGAGGGGGAATTCCAAGAGGCATGGGGACCTCGAGGTCATTCCCTCTCCCGCTCCGAATCCATCCCGGACTTCGGCTCCCACGAGTGTTGCCCTGCTGCGTTACGAATAGCGCCTATGTTATGGTACGCGCCTGAGCAGCTCTGGGCACTAGTATTGCTACGGGGAGCGAGACGCGTGGTCGGGTCGAGGAGGCGGAACCTTCGAATCTCAGCTGCCGCGATTAAAAATTTCCGAGCCCTGTTTTAAAGCATTCTCAGATTTTAACATTAATACGCGTTCTGATTTCGGATTGGTATCAATGTCTTTCTATTTTGCTTTGATAAAGGTAATGATAAAACATAATTAAATTACCATTTAAAAAGCATTGGTAATATTTCAAAAATTTTCTCTAACAGTCTTATTGTTTATTATCACAATCAATAGCAGCTTCCCTTAATAATTTTGATAAACCTCCTCCAATTTTACTAATGTAATTGGGTACATAACTCACTGCCGAATATTCATCAAGTACAAACTGTAAATCCATATTCGATTCGAATATTGTAAAATATCTGCATTATGATCATTAATATTTACTTCCATGCTGGATCGTTTTTAAGAATACCCGTTTTTTTTTAACTACTTCGAATAGCTAATAGGTATTCTTCATCAGTCATATTCCGTTTCTCTAGAATTTCATCATAGTTCATAACTTTTTTTTCATAAAATTCATTTATTAATTCATCAGAAGTTTATAGGATTTAGGCGCTATTACATTTTTATTTAATGATTCCAGAATCATCGTTCTTCTCATATAAGGGATATGAAATCGACACCGCTTATTTCTTTGTCCTTTGTAACAACTATGATTTGAAACTTAATATATGCATTATTTGCGTCATATCTACATGCAATAAATCGGTCAATTAAATCAATTAATTCTTTGTTATCAACATGATCGTATCTATCTTTAACACTATTGTACATACACTGGGTAAAAAAAGTATTGGCACACTATTAAAAAGACGATAACTTTTTAAATATCGTATTATACGATTTTAATTTTTTTGTGAAAATTTTAATTTTTTTTTAAAAAAACATTTTGTCAAAAATTGTCACAAAACGCATTTTTAAAATTTTCAATATTGGCCCACATAAAAAAGTTGTAAAATGCAACTTTTAGTATTTTTGCTACAATTCCGATGAATTGCAATTTTTGACAAAATTTTTTTTCGTATCCTGTGGCAAACTAATTGCTCTTGCTTCCCAAAAAAATAAAAATCGTATAATACGATATTTAAAAAGTTATCGCCTTTTTAATAGTGTGCCAATACTTTTTTTACCCACTGTAGTTGCTCATTTCAGCCACAGAAAAATATGCTCACGAGGACTTCCACGTTGCTGAATTTGCACTCGTTCATAACTATCCACATATTCTCCGAAATTACTTTGTTTTTGTCTCAATAACCACATAAGCTTATGTGCTTCGAAATATCGATATTATGATCGAAATATCGAGCGCATGTAACGGGATCATTTCTAATTAGATCAGTTTATGGTATTGTAATCCAAATTGAATGCGTCCTGTACGGATAATGTTTTATCGATATTTCATCAATCACGTAAATTCTTATTCGTATTAATTTTTAAAGAAAGGTGGAACAAAATCTCCGCTCACGCTATTTCGCGATAGTCGCGTTGAAAAAGATAAGGGGAAACTCTATACCGCTCTGTTAATTAGAAACTCTCTCTCTTACATCGTTCAGGTCAATCATCTTAAACGAAAGTGCACGTGTTCTCGTGGGAAACTGTCTTTGAAAAATCAAGGTCATACCCTCCCCCCCCATAGGTAAGAAACACGTTCGAACACGTTCGGGACGCTGTGGTCAGATATCGCGACTCCGCCGTGTTGCTATTACCAATAAGACGAGGAGAGAAACGATAAGGAGAGATCCAAAGGATGCTTATTTAAAAAATGATAAGCTGGGCGAGAACAGAGATGCGATCACCACTCTCGCCGTATATTATAAACATACGCAATACCAGGGAACTGGTCAATACCAGGAAATTGGTCTTCAATGCAATACCAGGAAAACTAAAAATCTCCCCTCCCCCTCCGCGGTCAGTGAGAACAGAGATTTGGGTCAAAGGATGTTTATTTAAAAAATGATGTGAGAATGATATCGCGACTCCTGCCGTCGACAGGATGTTTATATTATTATAAACATACGCAATACCTGGAACTGGTTAATACCAGGAAAACTAAAAAATCCCCCCTCCCCCCAAATACGGTCGCGTTATAAGGTAATCCCCTCCCCTCACCCCGCCCCCCGAAAAATATGGTTGTGTTATAAACTGATCCCCCTCACCCCACTCCCCGCAAAATATGCTCGCGCTATAAGGTAAAATGCCGGTAAGGCAGGAATCTGCCTATAATGATAACTGTGAGTTAGAACCCGCCTATATTACCTACTCCTGACGATTTTTATTGCAAAAAACGTATATTTAACAGACTTCTTCGGCGTTCGCTCAGCAAGCTTTGTAACGATCGCGATGAAACCTTTCACATTTAGTTAGAGATACTGCCGCGATGATCCCACTTGCAAAAATTTATAGAATTTGTTATTATTAATAACTATTGTTATAGCAAAACCCTAGTCGTTCATGTTTCTTTGCAAAGAATGTACCGATCGCGATGGAACCTTTCACATTTATAAAATATGAAAAATATTTATAAATCTTTATTTTTAATTTAAAAAATGTAAAATAACAAAAAAATTTTTTTTTAATAAAATCGACTTCAAAAAAAAGTAATGAAAATAAAAAAAGTATGAAAACAACAAAAAACAAAAACGAAAATGCACTAAAAAGTTTGAAATAATTTCCATTTCATTTATATGTATACACACGAACTGTTAATATAAAAAATAAAATATTAAATACCACATTAAATACAATTTAATTTCCTTTTGATTTGTATGAATACACATCAACTGTTAATAAAATTGATTAAAATAAAATATTAAATACCACATTAAACATAATAAATCTTTTCGAAGGCGGCGCAAAATTGAAAATGACTGCGTGTGATTTGATATTTTTCCTCACTCGACATATTTACTTGATTCGATATTTTTATTATTGGTGTTAAATTTTGATCAATATTTTCATTTTTCATATAATCACGATACAAGTTCTTACTTTTACTACCACTCTGGGCAATTGAAACGATACATCAATCTGCATCGTTTCTGGGAACCCTGTTTTATCAATAGTCCTCACTGTTCGGTTCCGACCAGGTATGCCCGCGTACCCTCTCGCACCGACAATTGTAAGTCGAAAAATCATATTGCGCGCCTCTCGCTCCAGGTACCGATCACCAAAAGAAGAGGGATCCTAATCCCATACAGCGGGCCTCACAGCCCTTACAAGCTGCGTCTCCGGAAACGCACGCCTTGCACCGCACGTGCGGGATACTCCAGTAATAAAAAATCTGCAGGCCACTTGGGCCAAAATATTCACGCTGCGCCGGGGTCCCATAAAAAATAAACCTAAAGTACCGAAAATTTCAAAGGTCAATCTGAGGGCGGAGACTTCCTCCTCCACCGGAGAGAATTGTACAGGAAGATCCTCCTCCCTCAGCTTGATTAGCAAATAAGAAGAATTCTTCCCCCAGAAGTTGCTACCACCGAGCCGACGACAGAACTGACCCCGGAGCAAAGAATTAGAATCATCAAAATCGCTTCCAAGCAAACGACGAAGAGACGAGGTTGGATTTCTCAAAGGAGAAATATCGGGAAATCGCGCAGTCAGTTAAAGTACGATCATCTCGTGGAACTTTCATCGATTACGGAAACCATTCACTCGTTACCACCGCTACGATTCACTGTCCAACATAATCAGTCGCCCAAAGTTAAATCGGCCGGCGACCGTGTCGTGTAAATATTGTCACCAAATAAATTGTTATTAGAAATCGAAACAAACCTCACTTAATCACACGACATCATTAAACACTCACTCTTGTCTAGGCCATTATTAGGGACTATACAGGGTGTCCCAAAACTACCCTAGGAGCCGAAAATGGGAGGTTCCGTGGGTCATTTGAAACTACTTTTTCCTTTACAAAAATGACGTCCGCGGCTTTGTTTAGGAGTTATTAACGAAAAACACGGACCAATCAGAGCGCGACGTAGACGCGAGTTAGTACAGTCGGCCCGACGCGCCAACTGTCAATTGGCCGAACGTGCCACCGCATGTCTAGATCGCGCTCTTATTGGTCCGTGTTTTTCGTTAATAACTCCTAAACAAAGCCGCGAATGCCATTTTTGTAAAGGAAAATGTCGCTTCAAATGACCCACGGAACCTCCCATTTCCGGCTCCTAGGGTAGTTTTGGGACACCCTGTATAAGGGCACTGAATCCCTTCATATTCGGGCTTTCATTTCAAGAGTTTTACACTGTACGCGTCGATTCCTGTCGTGATTACTATCGAGCAAGATCGGGTATTAGTTCTCTTTCGAGCAAAACTATTACATCTCTTCCGGTACGAATCCCATCAACGGGATTCTATAGTAGATAGGTTACATAGTTAGTAAACAGAGAGGTTAGTCCACGACACCGCGACAATTCACATTATACATTTGTACTCCTTTCGATTCAAGATTATATTATTGTGTGTTAAACTCAAATCTAGAGTTCATTACAACCATAACTTTCTTATCCAATTCCCAGTCGTTAGCATCCTGCGACGATACACCTTTACCGCTCAAGGTGTATCTAATAATTTCAAATAAGTTACAAGCCAGCGGAACCACGACCTTATTCTTTCCGACAGTGGCACAAATGGATATCCTGGTGGTGAATGATACACTGGCTAGTCCGGAGTGTACCCCTAAAAAGGTAATTCCACTGTACCCTATTTCCACACAAACGGATATCCCGGTGGTGAAAGACACACTGGCTAGTCCGGCGTGTACAATTTCTACCTACACCAAAAACTATCAGAAATCACAAACTATCCTCGGTTTCCGCACGCTGCCAAACCTCGGCTCGTAACAGTTGCATAATTTAAAAAAAATTGTATACATATAATTGTTACGTTTGTTTCTCGGTGGAAAATTTCCATCCTCTCGAATAATTAACTTCCCGATTCATAGGGAAGTTACTGTGATTACCCCGAAAATCGAAAATCGATTTTTTAGCAGATCTTCACGTTTCATGGTCATTGGAGTCATTTTAGACTATTTTTATCAAAATGTTTGTGTGTATGTGTGTGTGTGTGTGCGCGCGCGCACGTGCGTATGGCCGTTTGTATGTTACCAAATTTTATAGGTTAACGTTTTCTGAAAAAGTAACAATGCGATCAGAATAATGAATGATGCAAACGATGTGCCCCGCTGTAATTTAGAGCTGATTAGATTTTGGTCCATATTGGTCAAGTAGTTTTTCAGTTTTTTTAGTTTTTTTCGAAAGAAGTTCATTCAACAATGCAAATTATACAAGAGGACGGAAATTTTCCACCGAAGAAACAAACGTAGCAATTATATATAATTTTTATTTTTTTTAAATTATGCAACTACTACTACTACTACCACTTACAATAATCGAAAAATATCCCAATTCAAGAGTGAGTTAATCATCTCTACTGCCGAGAATACATTTTCGAAGAATATCGATGAAAGTACAACAAATTTATATTACAATCTTAAAAAAAACAATCAGTTCAAAACGAATTATTAAATGAGATTAAATTGGAAATTAATATAAAATATATGATAATTAATAACATTGATGTTGAAGACGGGCTGGGTAATGGAGCGTGCGGAATATTAAAATTTATTATTTTTCAAGAAAATACTAAATTTCCGTCTATATTGTGGTTAGATTTTCAATTGCCCAGAGTGGTAGTGAAAGTACGAACTCGTTATCGTAATTATATGAATAATGCAAATATTGATAAAAAAATTTAACACCTATAATTTTTTTTTAAATTCAAAAGACTACATACGTCATGTGAATGGGCATACTCTATATGTCTTGGGTTGCGCCTTTAGAAAATTTCGTTATTTCTGCGGTAGGACGCACCGTTCCCAGACATTATCGTCTATTTACTAGTTTCACGAAATTATGAACAGAAATCTAAACGAGCGTGGAATATACAACTATGCTGAAGATACTGGTTACGTTCGAGCTTTTTCGAGTAATTTACAAGAGATCCCAGAACATGAGACGAATATTCAGATAATATACACAGGTGAAATTGGAAAAAAGGTAGTAGGACATTGGATTTGCACAAGATCTGATGGTAACGGAAATGTACACACTTATGATAGTTTTAATGCTAATCATTTGAACCATGATGTAATAAATTATTTGAATGCCCTTTATAAATATAATAAGATATATATATATATACAACCGTATATATACAGGGTGTCCCAAAATTCCTCCGACACCCGAAAATGGGAGGTTCCTTGGGTCATTTGAAGCGACATTTTCCTTTACAAAAATAGCGTCCGCGGCTTTGTTTAGGAGTTATTAACGAAAAACACGGACCAATCAGAGCGCGACCTAGACGCGAGTTAGCACAGTCGGCCCGACGCGCCAACTGTCAATTGGCCGAACGTGTCATCGCATATCTAGATCGCGCTCTGATTGGTCCGTGTTTTTCGTTAATAACTCCTAAACAAAGCTGCGGACGCCATTTTTGCAAAGGAAAATGTCGCTTCAAATGACCCAAGGAACCTCCCATTTTCGGGTGTCGGAGGAATTTTGGGACACCCTGTATATATATATATATATATATATTTATAATAAGAAATATATATTTCACAAAGTACAATGTCAAAACAATGAATCTGATTGTGGGGCATTTGCAATTTATTTTGCAACATTACTCTGCTATAACAAGGAACCAAGTGAGCAACGAGCATACGATGTTGGTTTAATACGACGCCATATAACAAACATTTTGATAAGTAGAAAACTATTGAAATTCCCTGAAAACATATAGTCATCTTAAAACGTGCACTAAATAAATAATGATACTAATATATTGCAACTAACGAATCGGGAAGTTCCCCAGATAGCCAAGCGTGCCTCGGGTAGAAATCCAGCACGGCGTGCCGAGGTCAGGTATCGGGAATTTTACGGGCCGAACGTCGCTTGGACGTGCCGAGGGTAGCTCGTGCCTCAAATCTACCCAGGGAAGTTATAACCGTATAGGCTCGTAAAATACCCTCGGTAGAAACTAGGAACGACGTGCCGAGGGCAGGTCCTACCAAGTTTCTGCCAAATTTTAAGTAGATCCGAGATTGTAAGAGGGCAGCACGGTCGCACTAATGTGGGGAACGTCGTTCCCCCTCCCCGTTATAGTTTGTGGTGGGGATCGGCGTTGCGTGCAGCGCGCCGAGCTAGCTCTCTCGTCTTCCGACCTCCCGAGTGTAACGATCATAAAATACAAAACGTAGAGAGTTTCTTTCTTCCCAACCACGTGGCATAGTCTACATCTTGGGAAGTTAACCAAGCGCGATTACAACCGCGTCTGGCCGCGATATATCTCTATCATAGAGAGGAGAGTTTTCCCTACACTAATGTGGCAAACGTCGTTATGTAGGTCACCGACGAGATACTGTTAAAGACTGCCAGCCTTACGGAACTACGTGTCCCGCGAAAATGTCGGTATTTTGTTACGCCCTCTGGGATTTATTCTGGCTCCAGCCAGAAAAACAAAAAGCCTCTGACGACATTTTGTTAGTGCAGAAGACCACTGAAGATATTATTATTAAATATTGCATTCTCCGCCATATTTTAGACGATGTTTTGGCACTATTTTGATACTATTCTCGTCGGTGGAGTAACTTTTAGTGATGTGGTCTTTCAGGTCACTGTAATTTCCACCGTTACCACCTCGCCCATTGCGCCCATTTATCGGACCGCGGAATAGCACAGGGGCTGGCAGTCTTTAACAGTATCTCGTCGGTGTGTAGGTGTAGGGCAAGTCGCACTAGTGTGGCAGGTGTCGGTAAAGAAAATTATTACTCATTTACTTTTTATTGAAGTGAAACTTCTTTTTACCTATTTTCGTTATTTGGCACGCAAGGAGGCACGCAAGGAGGGAAAACGAAGTGATAAACATCATTGAATATTTTTATAATTTTATTTTCTACAATAGTTTTTGTAGACTGAGGATTTTTGTGAAATAAAAACTACATTGAATGTTTTTTCTTTTTTATTCTCGAACAATTTTAAAAATTAATCGACTCAATTAGTTTTAATGATAATAATTGTTTAAGGGAAAATAAATAAATGGATTTGGGAATAATGAATCGCGATTTTTTATTCATTATTATTATTAATATTCTTTATTAAAGTAAAAAAAAACGCATGAATTACAAAAATTTTATCAGTTTAGATGTTACAATTTTATTGTACAAAGGATGGAGGGTGGCCCACATAACTCTTTAACAGCTCAAAGCAATGTTTGTTTTTATGTAATTTTTGTTAGACAAATGAAGGCCACCTTCATTTCTTTTAAAGGGAATGAGGTAATTTTTAATACATCCAATCGATGCAGCTGGAAATTGGTTATAAAAAAAAATACTAACCTTTGTGTGTCGAAAAGTTTGTAGTTCAAGAGATATTTCAATTTAAAAAACTCTAAAATATCATTACTGTCGTACTAAGACGTTACACTAGTAAGCAGACGTCTTAGTACGTCGGAAATGGTGTTTTAGAGTTTTTTAAATTGAAATATCTCTTGAACTACAAACTTTTCGACACACAAAGGTTAGTATTTTTTTTTATAACCAATTTCCAGCTGCATCGATTGGATGTATTAAAAATTACCACATTCCCTTTAAAAGAAATGAAGGTGGCCTTCATTTGTCTAACAAAAATTACATAAAAACAAACATTGCTTTGAGCTGTTAAAGAGTTATGTGGGCCACCCTCCACGGGGGTGGCTCGATTAGACACAGTACGATTGGAAACTTAGCTATTGGACACATATCTTTTAGAAACAACATCATTGGACACAAGTACGATTGGACACATCTCTATTGGGCACAAGTACGATTGGACACATTTATATTGGGCACAAGTAGGATTGGAAACATCTCTATTGGGCACAGTACTTTTGGACACATCTCTATTGGGCACAGTACTTTTGGACACAAATGTACCGAGACCAAATAAAATGAATGGTTTTTGAAGTGTCATAAATTTTTGGTTATGTTTTTACTTGAAATATATTTTCGATAACTTTTGTTAAATTATAAAGACGATAGAAGTGTACATTCATTAAATGTAAATATAATACGTGCAACGGAATACGTAGATTATTGAATTTTTGAAATCAATCTTATTGCCATTTATACTTATTTTTCCTTATAGTATGTTAATACCTCATTAGTTTTCTGAAAAATATTATATTGTAAGTCATAATGTATGCTATCTATATGTCCAAAACCTGCTATTCCTAATCGTTTCTGCAACATATTCAAAAATCTTTGAAATCGGTGAGAGTGTCACATATCGATAGGTAGATAAATATTTCTGCACAAAAAGTTAATAAAAGAAACACATAAGAAAAGTAAGCATAAACAGACTTTCTACAAACATCATCAAATATGTGTTTAAATGGGATCAATGTCTCCCGACTCAGCTTCTTCATTTCCTCAATCATCAAATGCTGTGTACCAATATATTCTTGCCCAGGGTGGTTATGGGGCTTTAATAACTTAATAGAGCCATCGCTGAGAACCATTACAGCCCCACAACATTACGTAGTCCTTCGCGTATTGCATCGATAAATGTACCATTACGATAATCATTGTTATATGTATAATCGTTGTATACATAATTGAAAGTGTTTTTCATTTTCCCTGGGATTTTTTCCATCTATTAACAATATAAATTACTTTGAGCAAACAGAATATTATAGGCAATACAATGAATTTTAAACAGCCATAATAAAACACTTAAAAAAATGATAAAACATTAACGAAATGGTAAAATTAAGATTACACATTTTTATAGAAAATATAGAAATACGATAATTACCTTGAATATAATTGACTCAAACGATATAATGTGATAACTTCTTAGCTACGCGTTGCATGCATCAAATGTAAAAAACAAATGGTGGTCGCTGATAAAATAAATTACTGTGAAGAACCGCTATGAAAACTCGGCATTCGTTTAAAATAATTGCGAAAGAAATGGTGAATAAAAAACATTTTTAGTAGATACTCTTATGTTTTCACTACAAGTTCCCAAAAACTCATTGCTTTGATAGTTCTAGAATTATGACTCGATGAAAAAAGAGTGACACGTTCCTTTACACACACATCTGTAAAATCAACAACTTTTAAGATATCGAAAAATCCTTTGAGATTCGTTCATAGGTCACTAAAGATTACAACATATTTGAATTTCCAAATCTTTATTTAGCAAACTATTCAGTTACAAGCTGTTTACTCAGAATCTAATGGTGGTATCTTTTCGCACCACGAACATGCAATTATACTTGATCAATTATCTGCATAAACATGATAGAGTGCGCATGGTATATGTCTGACACATCTGAAAAACGAAATATTTTTTAAATATAAGTTGCGTACAATTTGCATGACGAATAAAAGTAAATATTTTATATACATATATTCCATAGAAGACTAAGTAGAATACTACGTATGTCACATAATAGAAACTAGTACATAGTAAAATTAGTGTACATCAATTTTTGCACGGGCCACTCTGAGTTTATCTATTAAATGGTAAAAATGTAGCTTCTGTTATTAGAAATTTAACCAATCAATTTCATTGTCACGTATTACAACTAATATAAATAATATTCTTTAAATCAGCATTTATATTTTTCATTCATAGCAATGGAACAAAGATCAATGTTTACACCCCATTCAAATTCCACGATACAGATTGTTTACTTTATAAACAAGTACTTATCAATAAAAAAAACCGTTACAAGACATAAAATGAAAAAAAAACAGAATTGTTTAGAGTCGAGTTTACTGTATTCCCATTTTTTGTTCTTGTGGAAACTTATGTACGTATCTACATACTGTAATTCTTCAAATATATTTGAATTCTAAAAAGCACTGCTTACTTGATCTTTCCTATACTTATTTCATACATTGGAAAGTTTCCAGCAAGGTTGAGAACAATTATTGCACAGAAATATTGCAAATTCCAGAGCAGTTATGGTCATTTAAAATACATTAATTACAATTTAACCGCAGGGTTACTTTTCAAGGTATATCATATAGTTAAAATTAAAAAGAAAACGGAATATGTATCTAAAACAAATCAATTACATTTATTATTCTAAAAGTTGTTGTGACTTGACACGCTGATTAACTGTTTTAAAACAAATAGTGTAAGGTACGATCATATACGTCACGTATAAAGTTAGATTATTAATGCTCTTTTTATCTGAGTATATAATAGTTTTCAAGATCACTACTTGCATGTTACTCACCGCTAACACATTTTCTTGCCATAATCGGGATCTGACCGTGTTCAAATTGAAGTAATTCAGCTATTTACTGATTCTGCTTCGTACGTAACCTGTAAAAGATAAATTTAAAAAACACAAAGTATCGTATTCATTCCTTACAAAAATCCTAATACTTTATAGGTAGAAAATACTTATCTAATTTATCTCCTTTACATTGAATTATTCAGGAGCTGTGAAAACAATTCTACACAGTCGTATGATTTTGGAATATTTCACTCTTCGCTGTAACTATTTATTTATTTATTTATTGATGCCGTAAACCATGTTTGGTTTATATAGCATACGTTATGACTTACAATATAATATTTTTCAGAAAACTAATGAGGTATTAACATACTATAAGGAAAAATAAGTATAAATGGCAATAAGATTGATTTCAAAAATTCAATAATCTACGTATTCCGTTGCACGTATTATATTTACATTTAATGAATGTACACTTCTATCGTCTTTATAATTTAACAAAAGTTATCGAAAATATATTTCAAGTAAAAACATAACCAAAAATTTATGACACTTCAAAAACCATTCATTTTATTTGGTCTCGGTACATTTGTGTCCAAAAGTACTGTGCCCAATAGAGATGTGTCCAAAAGTACTGTGCCCAATAGAGATGTTTCCAATCCTACTTGTGCCCAATAGAGATGTGTCCAATCGTACTTGTGTCCAATGATGTTTTTTCTAAAAGTTATGTGTCCAATAGTGGTCCAATAGCTAAGTTTCCAATCGTACTGTGTCTAATCGAAGGCCTCTCTCCCGCTACGAAACCTCATCTACATTATTTAACTTATCTATGGTTGCGACTTAAAATTACTACGTGAGAATCCATTCACATTTTTCGTATTACTTATGTATCTACGATTCTGCAAGTTTAAATTTAACACGTGCTTTATGTCGAAAACAATAAAGACACAATCTATAAATTAGAAGATATCGTGTATTTGTTTATTGCTTTTTAACTGTTTATCTTTATCAGTTGATCATAAAAATTATATTGGTGTACATTAATATGACTGTTATAAATGAAAATAACCAAAACGAAACAGTTTCAAATGTAAATGACGATGTATTGAGAACCGAAACTGATCTTTATCCAGAAAGAAGAGGGCAGAAACCTCGGACTTGGATTAATAAAATATTTCGTATCCAAGAACGAGAAACATTACATAAGTTTAACTGCGAAGCAAATGTCTACAAGTGTATGAAAGACAGTAAGTTTTTTACAGTTTCTAACCCATGTTTTTATTCTTTTGATTGAGGGTATAGTTCTGACTCAATGGCCTTCAAAAGGACTGTTTCTAATACACAGTTTACATGTTTTAAAAATACTCTTAATAAATAAAATTAAGCTTTTTAAATGAAGCTATTTTTAATGATATGTACCTTTTGGCTCAAATTTACATGATAATATGTGCTTTGGACTGCTTCATGCATTTTAAATTATTATATAACTATAGAATGGGCAAAAATTCGTGGTATAGATGAAGTTAGAGAAATAGTACCGTTCAAAAGATGAAAATTAAGAATGGTAAAATTGCATTGCCAATCTGAAATGTGCGCTTAGCTGTTGATTCGTGTTATAGATTTTATTATAGATCATTACCGTGAATCGTTTTGTACATTACACAATGCTAAGCACAGATTGCTATTAATCTTCAGTTCTAATAAACCGTTAATAGAAATTAAGTATTCATTATTAAAGCTTGACAAACACAACAACAAGTTTATACTAACGAATAAAGAATTCTAATTTTAATCAAATTAAGTTTATTCCTTATCAGTTCAATTTATTTTAGTCTAGAGATATTATTCAGAATGTTGACCATTCTCCCACATATGAAATCATCTTCCACAATTTTTCAAATGACAGAATGATTCTTCATTTACCCTGATAGCCAAATGGACTCCACGTGGAGTGTCGAAAATGAACGCAGCGGCACAGCATCTGGAACCGTTTGGATGCAAGCCACGTGGAGTGCAGCTTCTGCAGTAAAAAATATATAGAAATAACTTATAAATAATAGATTTTAGGCTTAAAATTGTGGGAGGGGTATCAATTTCTAGAAAAAAAATATCGCCAGCGAGACTTAAACCAGCAACCTCCCAATTACTAGCATTCCTCACTATGCCCTTGGCTATTCATCTTCTTGTTCACCTATTAACGCGAACTCTTTATAAATGCATAAACGGATTTTCAAATGTAATTTTCTCGGAAAATATTGAGAAGCGCGTGCTACTACTTTGCCAAATTACATTTCGAGAACATATCTTAAAATACTGCAAGTTTCAGAAAAATCCATCAACCGTGGCTTCCCCTTGTTAGCTCCACCACCGTCAAGTACCTCCACCAACCTCCACCCTAATGTGGATAGACTGAACATTCATCCAAAATCGGTATTTGGAATTGTTGGTAAAAATTAAGACTGCCGGCGGTGCTGCCCTGTATAACGGCATCCGCCGCTCCACACAGATTCCACGAGCTGTCTTCCATCTGGCCAGATGCTGTAACGGCAGACTTTGTGCTGCTGCGTTCATTTTTGGAGGTTCCAGTGGCGCTCATGCCACGCTCGTTCCAGATTCCCTCCACCCATTGCTCAGAGCAGCCTAAAGCGGCGGTCTGGAATGATACTGAACTCCACGTGCACTCCAGGCTCTGCTCTGTTCCTGCTCGGAGTAGATTTGGCTATCAGGGTATAGTTAATATCCAACTGTTTACAGTGAATATTTCGATAATGAACAATGCCTGACACTTATACAGTATAAAAAGATCATAATAACGGTTTCTAGTAAAATCTGTAACATTAGGGACACGTCTACCAAATTAATTTTTAATTAAGTCTTTCAAACCTCATTTGTACTACAAATTTTGGTTCATTCTCCATATGGTATACAATGTACAAGATGTAAAAGAACATATGCGACATTTCTGGCAATGATCGTATATTAGGGTACAACAAAACATAGGGACAAAAAATGTTGTTTTTATTGCTGAGTTCTGATAATAAGCAGAAATTGCTTACTATAGCAATATGTAAGCTGTTAAAATTTGAATAAGATGAATAAATTTTTTAGTGTCGCAATTATTTTTATTGTTTTTACGAATATTACTTGATTTTGTCAGTAACTGAGCTTTTGTTTTTAAGAAATACAATCTTACTCTGAGAATTTTGTGACAGAAGTAATTTGTTAAAATGATTATTTGTGGATTACAATGATCAGGAAATAAATCAATAAAAATATTATATTATATGAATTGTATTTGCTCTGTATATTACGATGTTAGACTTCATTTTACATAATCATTTTAAAATAATATAAATTGACAATGGAGGAATGAAGAAGTAATAAACAATATACTTAAAGTTAGTAATTTAATAGTTAAAAATAACTATTTTACAAATGTCATAAAAATAATAAGGGCGAAATTAAGTGGAACTGAAATGTTAAAAGCACTTACAATTCTAATTGTACGTATACGATATTTCTAAAAATCTATGCATTTACTTTCAATTGCTTTTTGGTTTCAAAAGAAATAGATTTACACGATTCTATTCTAGCCATTATGAATCTATTTGTTGCACTTCTTCTGCTGACAGCAGATGAAACAAACTGTAGTTGTAAGTTCCACCATTCTCTCTACCGCTTGTATGACTAGAAAATTATAGAAACTCAAATGGTAAATGTTATTTTGAGTAATTCATCTTCTGTAATATCTTTCAGTACTGGTGGCTTAAAAATTTCATAATTGTGCCATGAAATGAAATCAGGGTAGTTATTTTTGAAATTGAATTCGGAATTTCAAATTTTCTAATCACCTCTGTACAAACAGGTTTTGTTTTCAAAATTCTACGAACTCCCAATTCTTGAACATTTTTTCGGTTATTTGTAAGAAGTCCCCAGAGAAGACTTTCAAGAGCAGCAAAATAGCCATTTCTGTAGATGCTCTGGAAGGTATTGAGATAATTGAATCAATCGCCACAGATGCTGAGAACCATAAATACAATATGGTTTGAGTTTGGTATTGAACCAAAGTGGAGTGTAAACTTTCATTATATATTCAGTTAAAATGTATAATTTTGTTGAAGGATATTCATTGCCAATGTAGAATCGAAGAATGCGATTTGCAGTTGTGAGCCACCGTGAATGAGAAAGTATACCTGGGATCTCCTGTGCTGAATAATGAGAATATGTGCCACTAGAAATGGCATGACACATCTCTAAACGCTACCTTTGATCAGTATTTAAATCTTTTAATACATTTAGCATCTTGGGTAGGCATCCTTGAATTGATTTAGAATTAATGACCAGAAGTTCTACACAATTATTAAGTTTGACAACTGAAGCTTCATTTGCTATCTGCGGAACAACTGCAAGAGGTGAATTTATAATAACTATGTATAATTGAATTGTGTAAATCTATGTCTTCTTTTGAAACCAAAAAGGAATTTGAAGTAAATGCATAGATTTGAATAAATATTGTATGCGTACAATTAAAATTCTAAATCCTTGTAAGAAAACATGTAATTAAAATTTCAAAGCTCTTGTGGCTCCTTAAAAATTTATTACTATTTATAATTACTATTTATTACTATAATTTAGTACTATTGTACATCTATAATACAAATAATGAAAAAAGTTCATATAAATATATGCTTTACCTGTCTTTGTTTATTAGATGAGATATAACAAATCTTATGAACAGAGTAAACTCTTTATCCATAAGCCGCACTAAACCACAATGTATTACACATGAACCGAATCGATTTGTAGATTATTATAAACATTTGATGAGATATAAATGGATCAGTGTAATAGACAATATTTGTAAACAGTGCAATTTTACAGCGATTTTGTAAATAGATAGCTCCGTTTACAAAATTCGTTATAGTTCATATAAGAAACCAGATAGAACATATGTTTATATATAATTTTTCATTATTTTAGGTGCACCTTCATCTTCTCAAGTGAATCTCACATATTCTGTCACTAATTCATAGATACAATTATACATTTACAAAGTAATACACTTTCTTCATTATTAACTTCCCGATTCATAGGGAAGTTATTGTAATTACTCCGAAAATCGAAAATCGAATTTTTAACAGATCTTCACGTTTCATGGTCATTGGATTCATTTTAGACTATTTTTATCAAAATGTCGGTGTGTGTCCGTTTCTATGGTATCAAATTTTTTGTTAACGTTTTCAGAAAAAGTAATAACGCAATCAGAATAATGAATGATGCATTGGAAGTGCCCCGCTGCAACTTAGAGCTGATAAGATATTGGTCAAGTTTGATCAAGTAGTTTTTTGGTTTTTTAGTTTAAAAAAAAAAATTTTTTTTCTTTTTTTTCTTGAAAAATTCAAAAGACTACATACGTCATGTGGTTGGGCATACTCTATATGGCCAATACAGTGTTATAATCACTTTCCCTGAAAACATATAATCTTCTTAAAACGTACGAATCGCAAAATAAAACAAGGAACCAAGCGAGCAACGAGCATATGATGTTGGTTTAATGCGACGCCATATAGCAAACATTTTGATAAGTAGAAAACTATTGAACTTCTCTGAGAACATATACAATGTAATCTTCTTAAAACGTACACTAAATAATGATAATAATATACTGCAACTAACGAATCGGGAAGTTCTTTGTGTGACTCTTAGAGAGTCAGATACCAAATAACATCCGTACCACTAACCCTCTCGCGACTCGCAAAGCGAGCTACAACACCCCCACCCGCGAAGCTCGCGAAGCGAGCGAGCAACAATAACCAGCTAGTTAAATTTTTATATTAATTCAATGTAAGTTGATAAACATTAAAGTAACTGTTTCAATAGTTCACAAGAGTATATGCTAGGAGTTGAAATATAATAAAATTATACAGTTAGAATATTTGAATGTATTAAAATTAAAAGGGGGTAGGGTATCCACGTGACATTACTAGAATCGAACTAGATTTTGAATCGAAACATGGGTTTGCGGGCTTCGGTTATTTGTGCTTATGCGAACATATTTTGAGTTGCACAAAGGTTCATTCGATAGAGGAAGGTTAAGTGCAGTGCGCTGTGCCCCATCATACCAGTTAAAAAAGTCTTTTAGAGATAAAAAAAAGTCTAAAGTAGAACAAAAATTGAGAAAAAACCGAAGATTCCAATGTATTTTTCTTTCACGATTTCCTTAACTGATATGATAGGGTACAGCGCACTGCGCTTAACCTTCCTCTATCGAATGAATCTTTGTGCAGCTCAAAATATGCACGTATAAGGACAAATAACCGAAACCTGTGATTGCATTCAATTTCCCCATAGTCCGTTCATGAAGCCAGAGTTAAACCAAGTCCAGAGCCAATTTTAGTTCATCTAGTTAGACGAGATGGCGTCTAGTCGGAACTATCAACGTGGAATCATAACAACAAAAATATAAAGGGCTTGAATCTACTCGAATCCATTAAGAGGGTACCGTACCCATGGATATGACTAGCATATCACTAGAATATTACTAGAAAAACAAGTGAAAACCGTGTTTACGGGAAACCATTTTTTGTTTTTATACAAGCATGTTACGAGCTGTGTGAGGGCTTGTTCTAAAGAAGAAGGTTCATCATAGTCCGCTCTGCTCATGATTTAACAAGATTATGTTTATATTTAGTAATATGAGCGTCTGAAGTAAGGGGAAAAAACGAAACAACCACCATCAGGTTCCCATGTATTTTTCTAATACAAAACGATTTTTTTTACTTAAATCATGAGCAGAGCGATCTGCGATCAACTTTCCTCTTTATAAGGAGCCCTCACGCAGCTCATAACATGTAGAGATCGCGGTTTTGAACGTGTACTAAATACACGTGCACACGTAGTACGTGAACCGTGCAGTACGCATTTAAGGATCCGTGAATATTAATTCGTAAATACGGATCCATGTACACTAGGGTAGACCTTGGCTATACTTGATTAAAATTATTTTGCAAAATTTTTTCCCGGATCCCCCTAGAATTGTGAGAACTGTTGAGAAAATGGTCTGGAAAAAAATTAAGGTCGATTGGATCATGGGAAACCGGCGCGCAACGAATTTGAAATTTTTTTTTAAAGTTGACATAAATATACGTTGGAATATACATATAGTTGAATTTGTCTTTTTTTCTCTGTAAGAATCCATACTTAGCATAATCGGTTGTTAATAGAGAAAATATCCGTGATCTTGAAAACTTGAAAAAATGACCTTGAAAAACATTTTTTCTCCGATACTATATTCACACCTTACTGCAACTTTTGTTTGAAGAGTTTTTTCATTTATACATAACTCACAGAGATATTAAATACATTCATTAATACGCTCCAATCTACAAAAGAAAAACAGTTCTAATGGCGGAAAAGGAAGTTATTATCAATATTATGTAAATGACGAAAAGAGTTGACATCAAAGTATTTCGTTTCGGATTTGCTGGCGGACTCGTCAGTAGGGCCCAGCAAATCCTGTCTCAATTCTTGATACAATCGTGTAAGTTTTTAAATTAAGTATCATTATGCGTTTCGTCCTAAATCTGCTTTTGGACATTCGGTAAGACCAAGCAGATCCTGTCCTAGATGGGACTGTGTTAACCCTTTCGAAGTAAATCCAAAGAGCAGTTAACAAACAGTCTTCAATGTGTCTTACAAATGTAATTAATCATGAAGCGAATGATCAGGTGTTTCTCTCTATATTAAAAAATCTTTAAAAATCCTTTGACAAATTCTGTTTCGTGGCGTCAGGATACTGCTTTCGATATTCCATCATAGTTTGTAGTATATATTGATTTTCCTCTCCGTTTCTTGATAGAAAGGCCTAGCCGATTAAGATGGTCAAAGCTGCCCTTAGACCTTTTTCAATGGCTTTTGAATCATGCGAAAGCTGACCAAAAAAACCGCTCTGATTTTACGCTTTTCGGCGCATTTTCCGGTCTTAAATGTGTTCTAAAATTCTGAAAAAATGTGACACATTCCGAATCCTAAGGCGGATTTTTTCAGATTTTTTTTGTTGCAAACTGAGATCGTCAAAAATGAAAAACCTCAAAAAATCGGAAAACCATTTTTTTCTCAAAAATATGAAAACATGCCATTCCACTTTTTGGTTCCCTGATGAACTACTATAACAGGCAGTGTCGTCAATTTTTTAAAGATTTCTTGTTCGGCTGCTTCATTGTCAAAAATAATAAAAACTGAATTTTTTCGAATCTTGTCGATTCATTTTTTACGACCTCAGTTTACACCAAAAAAATCTTAAAAATCCGCCTTAGGATCCGGAATGTGTCACATTTTTTCAGAATTTTTGAACGCATTTAAGACCGGAAAATGCGCCGAAAAGCGTAAAATCTATTTTACCCTGTAACTAACCTCATGGGCAAGCTAGAGGGTTGAAATTTTACTCAGAGGGGTTTTTTTGGTCAGCTTTCGAATGGTTCACGAGCCATTGAAAAAGGTCTAAGGGCAGTTTTTACCATCTTAATCGGCTAGGACCTTTGTTCAGCGCAGTACGGCTTATTATTTTATCTTGATGGTAAGCGTACAAATTTTGTAGGAACTCCAAACCTTGCCGCGGAGCCTCTATTGTAAATGGAGCTCGTACCCACGCTTTTACATATAAATTTTCAAGGAAAATACAGATGTCACGAATTCCAGTGGCATCTTTGCTGCTCAAGGTGAATTCCTTCCTAAATAAATATATTTTTAAACAGTATATAGCTTTGGCCATCCATCGAGCGTGATGGAAAGCTCCCGGAGCTCGAAAAACGTAATTTTTGCCATAATTTCCGCCTAAGGAAAGTATTACAAGTTCTATGAATTTTCGGTAATCTTCCCGTGGTTGCTTTTCGCTTTTTAAAGTTTGCATTGTAAACTTCAACACTTCTGTAATATTATTAATAGATTGATGGACGTACTCGTCCCCAATCCCTGCTATAAAATTTGATTTATTAATTTGGGGCCAAATAGCTTGAAAATGTTTAAAAATAGGTACATTTGGCCCCGATGATTTTTCCAATTTCTCATCATATACACTTCGTAATATAATTTCATATATATGATGCCGACAAGGAAAATATATCAATTGTTTTTCAAATAGATTTTCAAGAACACATGTGCCTTGAAATCGTCCCATGTTTGATGACGTTGTGTCACAACATATTGCTTGCACTTTTTCACTTTAATCCCATTCTTCTACTTAATCATGTACCGCAGAAGCTTGATTTTCCCACTACCGGACAGAAGTGCAGGAATTCCCAGTAATTGTTCAATACCACTGCACGTAATTAATACAGATAATCGATCAATTTTCCCCTTATCCTCTAAAGCTGGCAACAGTTTCCCATCCCAATGTAGTGTAACAGCACCAAGCTCACAATTTTTGAGCGATCGGCGATATTTCTCTGCAAGTTTTTCTCGTGTCGTCGTACCCTGACGCCAAATAGATGTTCGATTGATCATCAAGTCGTCTATATCATAGTTAAGAGCTTGTGCTGTTGCTGTTAATATACGAACAGCATCACGATCGCTTATTTTGCACTTGTCAAATGTTGCAACAAGTTTATCCGTAATAAACTCTTTTCGACCACGACTCTTTTTGGGGTTGCTTGGGCCAGGTTCATCCACAGGAATAACAATTTCAATATTGTCATCCTGACTTGACACGTCATTATCTCCTTCGCTGGACGATGACATTTCCATTCTTTCACCTACATTTAAAAGATATAAACATATGAATAAAGAATAAATAATATTTATATCTAAGATAATGATCAATATTTTGGCTTTTAAAAATAAACCGCAAAAGAATATTTACCTGACACAGAGTCTACTTTATACTTTGGTAGTCTAGATTCTTCTTCCTCCTTTCGAAACGTTTTTCTCTGTTGTTTTCGATATAACGTACGATCTGCTCCAGTCATAGAATCAGGACGTCCTCATTGCTGTTGACTTAACAGAAAAAGTTTGTCTTCCTCTATTTCAATCGTTTCTAATGCATCCGCATGTGCAATATCAGAAAGATCTTCCAGTTTATCGACAAATACCTTTTCACGATCTTCTTGAACTTTTGTACGGCGTTTGCTACTTTTATGCAAGCTCGACCATCCCTTTATTATAATGATTCCAATTTTTCCATGGAATGCTGAAATCTCTTCGTGGGAATTCGGGCTTTCTGCCAAAACACTTGAACTTCCTGGATAACTAAGTGAGTACTACCGTGAATATTCAATTTCACATTGCGCAAATTGTGAAATAGCACTCTTAAAACTTGCCCGTTGAATGGCAATTTTGCACCTACAATTTGCATTTCTTCATGCCCGAGTAAAACTAATATCTTCCTTCTACCTTCCATTTCAAATTCACTTTCACCACGTAATTGAATTTGTAGGATTGCTTAGACTGAACTGAACGCGAAGGGTGGCTTTTTACCGATTGTCATAAGCAAGAAGATACCCTGATTGGTTTGCTAGACTTAGGATTCTCCAATCAGGACACCTTTAATTGTTCGGTCGCAGGTATATACCTTGAAACCGTACTTGTCGGTGCGGGTATTTTTTAAGACCGTATTTTAATGGCCGAGGATAGTCGTTAACGGGTATTTTAATGGCCGAGGATAGTCGTTAATGGGCCACATGTAGTATTGTAACCAAATAGTTAGTTTGTTTAATCTTCGAGAAAGTCCTTAGTTGTGAGCTAGTCAGAAAATAAAGGTTCGATGGAGGATTACGGTGCAACGGTTCTTTGCGAATGAATACAATTCTTTACGTTTGAACACGAACTTATCATGAAATGGTGCGAAAGGCAAATCTCTGTATTGCTATTCTTTACGAAGGATATACGAACTTTGTGAAGGACTGCGGTTCTTTACGACGGAACAGTTGCACTTGGAAGGCATTTAAAACTAAAATTCCAAAAAATATACGAATTAACTGTTAAAGAAACTGTAGTATTAGCAGAAATACAACTATTATATATTTCAGATAAAATTTAAAGTGTACCTTAAACACCTGGGTACTTTTGTTCATCTTTCTTCTACAAGATTATGTATGAACTTTTAAAATAAAATCTATTATATCTCTGTCAGTTATAACTCTTCAAATAAAAGTTGTAGTATATAAGGAGGTGAATATTTCAAGTTTATGTATAATATTTTAAGAATATTTCATTTTTTCAACTTTTCAAGGTCACGGATGTTTTTTCTATTAACAACCGATTATGCTAAATATGGATTCTTACAGAAAAAAGACAAATTCAACGATATATTGCAACATATATCTATGTCAAGATTTGAAAAAAAATTTTCACATTCGTTGCGCGCCGGTTTTCCATGATCCAATCGGTCCCAAATTTTTCCATTCAATTTCTCAACAGTTCTCATAATTCTAGGGGGTGTCTGGAAAAAATTCGAAGGTCGAAAAATAAGGTCCACCCTACTGGGTTCGGGTCTAGCAACAAATATCCCTTTAAATTTCGTTTGTCTCATGTGCTATGCACATGATCATGTTTACACCTATAATTCCACACAATCAAATTTTGCATAAACTTCAACAGCTATATCTAAATAACTATTTGTTTGTGACATATGGCTCCTTTTAAACTTTTTCTCTTTTCAATGAGCAGAAGGCGTTGATGTAAGAAAAAACTGTAATAATAATTTTCTTTGTTATAAACAATTTTGCGAAAAGTTTCTCTTACAAATGTCCGCCAAATCAGAGGTGTGAATTCACCTCTAGAATGGATGACTATACGTTTAATAACATTACTTTTTATACACCCTGTACAGTTTCTTTGAATATACGAATAACGTAATTATCCGTTTCTCGAGTGTTTAAATGTTTTCCACTAATTTTTTAAACAATGGTCTTATCATTGACAAGAATGCATTTTTTCACTACAAAACAGTGTGATTACTATTTGCAACGATTTCAAAAAGTTTATTAAATATTCTATCGTTTCCTATTGATATTCTGTAACTTATTTTCTTGTCGTGGTTAAATTGGTTACCGTTCTGTCTGCAATTACATTAGTTATACAGCATCTATTTAAATAAATACGTTCTAATATAAAAAAAGGTAGAATTCCATCTGACAGAACAACATTGTAACAATGTCGTTTTCGATATCCCAAGTTGGATTTGTTTAACTTCTAGGTCCTTTTTTGCCCCGTTCGTATGTTTGAAATGTCTAACTATTTTACTGTAACGGCGAATAATTGCTTCTATACTTCCTTCCATAAATGCTCTTCCTTAAACTATAAACTAATAAACTAATCTAATAGATAAATGTAATAATAATGCTAACAAACTAATTGAATAGATAAATATGATCCTAATTTTAATAAACTAATTTTTAAAGTAATATAAAATTAATGAAAATTAATTCAAAAAATTACTATACAATAAAAAGGAAGCGAATCCAGAATGAATAAGTTTTCTTGTGACTTGCGACTTGCGAAGCAAACATCATCTCGTCCACTGCTTTACCGGCACCGCCAAGTGTAGGGAACTGCAGCACCGATTTCGTCGGTGACTGGAGTGATTCAATGATCGGAAACAGACTTCAGCGCTCGGAGCGAAAAATGCTGGATTTATATTTTGACAGAATCCTCCGCTTTAGTGTTTTTTCCAGGGGGTGTCGACTCCCATATAAAAAAGTGAACACTAATTCAGTTGTATTTCGGTACCGGAAAGTATGGTGGCAGCACAGTAGAGACCAAAGAGTAGGGATACAAGCAGTGTGTGATCACACGCACACTTGACTCACACATAATCAACCTTGAATATACGTGTAATCGTATTCTTCGCTAGCTACTATTCAGGGAAATTAATTTGTAATAGTACATACAATAATATAACATATTTATTATTAAAACTACATATATACTACAAACATAATAAATAATGATAATAAAATACATAAAAATTATAATAATAAATTATAATAATAATAATGATAAACTAATATTATTAAAATGACTGTCGTGTTGTCGAACTGTACGTTCAGCTGGGCGCGTCGATCCACCGCGTCCGCTCCTCCTGTCGCACCCGCGAGGCACGAGCTACTCGATCCATCCGAGGAGCTCGCGGGAAACAGTGGGATGGTGCGGGGACCAAGGTTTCCAGGTTTCCAAAGTAACTGTAATCATATAAGAATAAAATAAATCAATTATATAATTTATTAAGAATAGAAATATACAGTGGTGGAAATAGTTAATAATAGTAGACAATTACCTCATTCAATTTGCAGTTGCTTTATTTTTGCCTTTCTTCAAGCGTTTGCGATGCGATAACAATGCTCGTTTAAACATTTTATTGTCCAGAGGCAATGTTGTTAATTTTCCAGATAAAATTGCGTTTATCTGTTTGCAGAGCTGTTTTGTATAATATTTTGCGATCTCTGGACTTATAAATTCTTTTATGGCATTGACGTGATTTTCGCAGGAAGTCCAAGAAGTTCCCAATTCTTCTTTAATCTTCTCTTGAAGTTGTTCGATGAATCTCCTCTTGAATAAAATTGTAGGCACGTATGAATGTAGAGAAAGCTCAACTTTTAAGAGTGCTTTGTCGAAATTGGATTCCTTATCCGCAGCAACACGGGGTCTTAAAAAACTGATTTTGCAATTCACACAGTTTTTCACCACCTCCAAAGATAAGGCTTTCCGGCTTATATAATCTGCCATATGACTTGTTGTCGTGGCTCTTCTTTCTTCTGGGACGATTGTTGCTTCTTCCGGTACAGGCACATTGTCGTTAAAGCCATCATTTGCAGGAGGATAAACCTGTTCGTTATCCACATCCTCAAGGAACTGCTCCAATGTAAATAACATTGCACCATCGTATATGTCCTCACAATTTTTGCCTATTGTCTTTCTTGACGTAAGATTGTTTACTAACAATACTTTAAATGCGGCAACAAACTGATCGCATGTGGGATTATTGTTTCTTCCACCAATGCTGCGAACTTTGCTGAAAAAGTTTTCCAGCGGATCCTGATTTACATATCTAGGCTTGAAATTTTTGAAGCCTGCAGTAGCCACAAGCGTCCATAATCTCTGGAAGCCACAGATAGTGAAGATCCAATTCCTCAAGGATGGTACGGATCTGGTACGTACATGCGTATTGGGATCTACGTATTGCATTTGACGTAGTTCTTTCAGTGCCTCTTCCCAAAATTTATGATGGGGGCTATTCCTTGTTATGGCCACTCGTAAGGATGTTTCTGGCCGAATACTATGTCCATTTACGGAATCCATCAAATTATTGAAGAAGTGAAGGATTCTTGCCGTTGCTTTTCCTTCAGCTTTTGGCATCACTTTTGGCCCAATTCGCGTCTCGATATGATATGAACCTAGAAAATACAACTGTTTGTTAATTTAACAAAGTACAAGATTGATATAATACATTTAAATATGAGCATTAATAACATACCTTGAATATTCGTTAAAAATTCTATATAGCTGGACACCTGTTTGCTAAACACTTGTGTCGCACATTTTACACGCATTTTTTTTATTTTTCTTGGAACTACGTGCTCTTCTGTAATCTTCTGTAGTTGGCGGTTTAACACATTCGTGTTTACGTCAATTTCGTACGCCAACATTACAGGACGCCAAGATGCAATTTCTCTGTTCGCAGCATCTTTCCCAACATTTGCCTCCAAGTCCTTCGTTAACAAATTATTTCTGATGCCTTTTATCAGATGTGGAGGATCATATAAAGGGATTAATTCGACTCCGTTTATATCAATTGTTCTTCCTGTAATATAAAATGCATTAATTAGAAACGTTTAGATATTACAACAGATCACAATACATATTACAATATATTACTCACTGTTAGCCTGCCCAAGTTTACAACGTTTCCGTTTTGTTTGCAATAAAAGTTGATTTATTGCTTCACGATTTGAAGATCCCTGGTCGCAAACAGTTGCAATAATTTGCAAGCCTGTTTCACTGACTGCACTGGTCATATCTCTAATACATTGCATCAGTTGATGTGACACTGTCTGATCTTCGTAGAAGTAGTATGCTATCGGGACTTTCCAGGCAGTGAATAGTCCTCGCAGCATAAAAACGAGTGCATGATCGGCAAACTTGTTTGTCCTTCAATGTTGCCAATCTTCAAATCCTATGATTTTATCTTGCTCTCTTATCATAGGCAATATGTGCTTTCAGTGACACTTCGTCCCACATTAAAATGCAATATTTATTGTGAGCATCGTTCATTTCCGATGTCGCTTTTTTTAAATGGGCCACAATGACATGATTTATGCCTGTATCCAGTGATATTTTCTTGATTAATTCGTTCAACGTACTCCGGCTGGGTAACGTGAACATCTCGCTTAAAAAACGATAACTTTTTGCCGACTGCTTCATAATCGACAAAGCTAAAATCTTCTCGGAAGTGGAGAATCTTCTACCCTGTAAATAGATACCTTATACTTAGACATGCATTAAAGTAAAGAAAATAATAAAATGTAGAAACACACAAAGTTAATAAGCAAGTGTTTATATAAAAATGAATATTGAAGCATAACGTTAAGAAGAACAAATGTAAAAGTATTCGTGCATAACATTAAAAAGAATAAATGTAAAAGTTTTGGAGCATAACATTAAGAATACATGTGAAAGTATTGGTGCATAACATTAAAAAGATCAAATGTAAAAGTATTCGTGCATAACATTAAAAAGAATAAATGTAAAAGTTTTGGAGCATAACATTAAGAAGAGTAAATATGAAAATATTGAAAAGAATATGTGCAAAAAGGTTGGCAGGTTAAATTTTTACATTTAATTGTGTGAATAAAAAGAAAAAAAGCACACGAATTATAGCAAACTTAAAGAAACCCATGCTTAATTGAATTCTTGCCATGTAACTTACGGCAGTAATGGCCAATAATTGATTAACTTGTTGATTACTGATTAATTTTTGATTATACTGTATTAAAAAGAAAAAAATGATTATATTTTGATAAATGTCCATTTATAATGATTCAGTATATGAAAGGTATATATTACCTTTGTCTTTTTGTTGACATTGCACAGCTGCATTTTCACAAATAATTGCTGCGCTGGATTTAATTTGTTGAATTTGTTTAAGCCATTGTCCTTCATGAATTTGTTGGCCGATGCAAGACGCCTTTTGTAACTTCTTAGTTTCTTCACAGGATTGTGGTGCTGTCTCTTCCATGCTTCGGCAACGTGGTAAAATTGCTTGGCGCGTGGAGTCATACTAGGTAGTATTTTCCTTCTTCGTTTCCTTCCAGTTAAGCAACACTCTGCTTCAGCTGCTTTATCCTGTCAAACATTATTAGCATACACTTTTATTGTTAATATTGGGTCATTCCATGCTATCTATTACCTTAATATACATACCTCTTCTCTTTTTTGAAGATTTAATGTATCGTCTTCTGGTAAATCAATACACATTTCTTCCATCAAATGTGCATCCAATTCCTCTGGAGCATTCCTGACATCATGCACATGGTGTTCTCCTGGTAAATGTAGACTGGGCACTACATTGTCTCTTAGTTTGCGCCTGACTAATGTTGGCACAACATCTTCTTCTCGAAAATGCAATGCGCATATAAGTAAATTTTTCAATTCCCTCTGTTGATCCAGTTGTGACAAATTGATGGCTTGCTTCCATTGCAAAGCCTGAACTGGATTCTTTGGGAAAGAGTGCGCAGGAACCTCCGATCCAGATTGACATCCAGGTACTACGCATCTATATCTGGGCATCTCGCAGCTTACAAATCCGTATCACGGGTACTAGATTAATCTAAAAACACAAAAGAGAACGGAACGAGAAACAGAAAGGGGAACAAATTTCTAGTTTTCACTGCAGTGAGAAATGTTATATTTTGCTGTATATATAGCATGAATAAATAAAATATTATTAAATTATTTATTCCACTAAATATATATCAACAAAATAAAAATAAAATTAAAAATTAATAAAAATAAAATTAAAAATTAATAAAAATAAAATTAAAAATTAATAAAAATAAAATTAAAAATAAATTAAAATATAATTAAAAATAAATAAAAGTAATATTAAAAATTTGCAAAGATAATTGCAAATTTAACGACGCTGCTCCGCAAAATGCTGCACTCCGCACAAAATGTGACACAATGCAAGTAACGCAATAACGGCTGTAATAGTAGCTTACCTATGTATGTACGCATGGTGTATGTATGGAAGTGCGAAGAGAGCGCGGCAGTCGAGCCGAATGTATTAAAGAAGACACATGGCTATAAGCCCTTATCACTAAGTTTATATTATATTATATCTATCTTATAATAAATAGTATTAATAAACATTACATGGTGTCAGAAGTGAACGGCATTAACAAAAGTAAGAAAAAGTATAATAAGAAAGTCTCGTTAATCGAGGAAAAGAAGGTAAAGAAGAAACATAACCTAAAATATTCAAAGACCACGTGGTAACAATGGATAACTTTAAGCCTCCAGTGGGACTGGATTTGAAAGAAAATGCAGCAAACAACTTAAAAAATTTCAAACAGAGGTTTGAAATATTTATAACAGCAATAAGCGAGAAAGATATAAAGGAACCTCGCAGAGTGGCAATGCTGTTGAATTGCATTGGAAATGATGCATTGGATGTATTTAACACGTTTGGACTGCAAATAGATACTCTCACAACTAAATCCATATTTGAAAAGTTTGAAGAATATGTGAAGCCTAGAGTGAACATAGTAATAGAGAGGCATAAATTTCACACAAGGCGTCAACAGGTGAATGAACCATTTGACAGTTTTCTTACTGATCTGAGAAAATTAGGGAAGAGTTGTGAGTTTGGAGATCAGGAAGAATCACTCATACGAGACAGAATAGTTATAGCGGTGAGTGATGAAGGTCTACAACAACGTCTCTTAAGAGATCCAAATTTAACATTATTAAAGGCTATAGAAAACTGTAGAGCAGCGGAGATGAGTAAAATACAACAAAAGTCATTAAAGCTTGAATCTACGACAACAGATGTAGTTAACGTAGATGCTGTTAAAAGGCAGAATACAGTAAATAGTAAATACAAACATAAAGAAAGTCATCAAAAGAAGCTGTTTAATCAGGAAAGGGTCTATGATTGTAAGAAATGTGGTCGACAACATGCACGAGCCAACTGTCCAGCATATGGCAAGATATGCAAGAAGTGTGGGAAGCAGAATCATTTTGCTGTAGGATGCAGGGTCCAAACAAAACCAAGGAACATCAGTGAAATAACAACGTCAGAGGAATCACAATTCTTTGTGGATTCTATAAACTGTGAGGCAGAGACCGGTATTTGGACTCAACAACTGAAGATAGGTAACTCTGTCATAAATTTTAAGTTGGATACAGGGGCGGATTGTAATATTATTCCATGGCGAATATTCAAAGATATACAGTTTAAGGAACAGCCAACCTGGAATCCTGCGATAACGACAGTTGTAAGTTACACTAATGACAAATGTAGTTCATTAGGTACAGTATTAATAGATTGTAAAATAGAGGATAAAGTATATAAAATTAAGTTTATAGTAGTAGATGTCGAAGGCATGTCAATATTAGGCTTGAACACATGTGTAAAGTTACACTTACTCAGTAAAGCAGATAATAACAATGTAAGGAAGGTTTGTGATAGAATTCAGCTAATGGAAAACCACATGACGAGAGAGGAATTTTTGGCGAGAAATAAAAATGCATTCCAAGGAATAGGGAATTACCCTAAAAAGTATGAGATTAATTTAAAAGAAAATGTAAAGCCAGTAGTAAATGCGTGTAGAAGAATACCGTTTAGTATAAAAGATAGATTAAAAAGTACATTAGATAATCTAGAGAGGAATAGGATTATAGAAAAAGTGAACTACGCAACTGATTGGGTTAATAATGTAGTCATAGTAGAGAAACCAAATGGAACGCTAAGAATTTGTTTAGATCCTATGCAATTAAATAAAAGCATAAAGCAAGAAAAATTTCCGATACCTACAGCTGAAGAATTAAGCAGCAAGTTGACTGGTAAGGAAATTTACACAGTACTGGACATGAAGGATGGGTTCCATCAAATGGTGTTAACAGAAAATAGTGCAGATATATGTACGTTTATAACACCATTTGGCAAGTATAAATATAAAAGATTACCATTTGGTCTCTCAATAGCACCAGAAGTTTTTCAAAGGGCAAATACTGAAATATTTGGAGATATAGAAAATGTGGGAATCTATATTGATGATTTAATAATAGCAGCTAAAGATGGGAAAGAACATGACAAAATCATGCAACAGGTGCTGGATAGAGCCAATAAATATAATGTAAAATTTAATGAAAAGAAACTACAATATAGAATGAATGAGGTTAAGTATTTAGGGTTAGTGTTTAACAAAGAAGGTGTAAGACCTGATAATAGATATGTAGAAGCAATAACTAAGTTAGATGAACCTAATAATAAGAAGGAATTGTTAAGATTTTTAGGAATGGTTAATTTTTTAGCGAAATTTATTCCCAATGTGTCAGAGATAACAAGTAGACTAAGGGAACTTACAAAGAAAAATATTGACTGGCAATGGGGACAAGAGCATGTTATAGACTTCAAAAACATTAAAAGTAGAATTGTAGAAGCTCCGACGCTGAAATTGTTCAATAATAAAGTGCCTATAGAAGTACAAGCAGATGCTTCACAACATGGGTTGGGTGCGTGCCTAATTCAGGAAGGGCAGCCGGTATGTTTTGCATCTAGATGTCTCACTGAGACGGAGCAAAGATACCCACAAATAGAAAAGGAGTGTCTAGCAATCTGTTTTGCAGTGGAAAGGTTTCATCAATTTATATATGGGAACCAAGTTAAAATTTATACAGATCATAAACCTTTGGTATCTATAATAAACAGAAACATACACAAAATAACTCCAAGGTTGCAAAGATTAATTCTCAGGTTGACAAAATATAAAATTAACTTGCCTGGAGAAAAGATGTTAAGAGTACTTGCCTGGAGAAAAGATGTTAATTGCAGATTTATTGTCGAGGTCATATCTAACGGATACTGAACTAAGCATAGACAGTACCGAAGAGGTGGTACATTCACTAAACACTTACGTTGCAATGAGTAAGTCAAGAGTTGAAGAATTTCAAAAGGCTACAATCAATGAGGCCGAATTAAAAGAAATAATAAATTATTCGTTAAATGGGTGGCCACAGTGCAAACCCAGCTGTAAAATAGTAAGTGATAAGTTGTGGACATTAAGAAATGAGATTACATATCACAAAGGATTACTATTTCTAAACGATAATAAAATAATAGTTCCCAAGGCACTAAGATTGGAGATGTTAATGATAGCACATAAACCTCATTTAGGCATTGAAAAAACAAAAAATAGGTTAAGACAAATATTCTATTGGCCCAGGTTAGCCCAAGATGTAAGGAATTACATAGCTAAGTGTAAAATATGTGAAAAGTATAGCAGAAATAATATAAAAGAGCCATTGATTCCTCATATAGTTCCTACCTTGCCATTTGAGAAAATAGCTATAGATTATTTCAATTATGCAGGAAAAGATTATATTGCACTAATAGATTACTATTCTAAGTGGTTAGAGATAATTAAAACTAAGAGTAAAACGGGGAAAGAAACAATTGAACATCTTAAACGTGTGTTTAGCGTGTATGGGATTCCTAGCGTGATTAGATGTGACAATATGCCGTTTAATAGCTGGGATTTTCATCAATTTGCAAATGAGTGGGGCTTTGAAATTATAACTTCTAGTCCATTATATCCAAAATCAAATGGGCTTGCGGAAAAAGCCGTAGGTATAGCTAAATCATTATTAAAAAAGAGTGAGGAAGAAGGTGATGATATAAACAATGCCTTATTAGAATACAGAAATATGCCACTAGCCGGATTAAGCGTGTCACCAGCGGAACTTTTGATGTCAAGAAAGCTACGTACTAAGTTGCCAATGGTAAAAAAGTTACTGAAACCAAAGATTAGTACAGTAATACATGCGTTAAAAGATAAACAGCGAGTACAGAAAATGTATTATGATCGTGGTGCAAAAGAGAGGGAGAAGTTTAAAATAGGTGATACGGTAGTAGTAAGAAATAAGACTGAATGGGAACCAGCGGTGGTAACAGAAGTATGCAAAAATCCGAGATCGTACATTTTAAGAAATAAAAGGGGCAATACAATAAGGCGCAATTCGTATTATATTAAAAAGTCTGCAAATAGAGCCATTGATGACACTGACGTTAATATTGAGGACGAGATAACTCTTTGCGAAGGAAAAGACAACAATAGTACAAGCGATGATAATAATGTGATTACTAGAAGCGGTAGAATTGTAAGAAAACCAGCGTACTTTGGTGTTACCTAATATTAAAGCTAAGGAGGGGAGGTGTAATAGTAGCTTACCTATGTATGTACGCATGGTGTATGTATGGAAGTGCGAAGAGAGCGCGGCAGTCGAGCCGAATGTATTAAAGAAGACACATGGCTATAAGCCCTTATCACTAAGTTTATATTATATTATATCTATCTTATAATAAATAGTATTAATAAACATTACAACGGCCAATAACGGCCAATAACGGCGGTTTATTGCAACGGTCAGAAAATATCGCAAATCGCAACGATTGCCGGTTGACGGTTGACAGTTGACGAAGAGTGGGGTGGAGTGGGGATACAGTTTGTATCCCCACCGCCGAGGCATTACTATGCTGCCACCATACCCACCGGTACCGAACTACAACTAATTTCCTACCAATGGGAGTCGACACCCCCTGGTTTTTTCGAATATGCAACTGGGGGTTTTAATACACAAGGTTTAACATAGTAAGCGTTGAATTGACATTGTCTGTGTACCCGCAGTGAGGGAGGATAGTTACTGTTTCTACAAGAAACTTGAATCTCTAGATATTTAAGAAAATGCATTTCACTGTCACACCGCTCTGTACTACTCGTGGCTGCCTACGGGCTGCCGAATAATGTAAATTACACCGCGAAACGCAAAAAGTAGGTGATTTTGGCATACGTCCTTCCTAGATTGATCTTTTATATAGCCATTGTGACGACGCACACTGGTCCAAACGGAGTATTTAGCTGGACAAAATTATTCTCGTATTATTTTAAGACTGAAAGCTCTAGTTAAGTAGGTCATGGGATTCGTCTTGACATCAGCTACACCAATATGTAATAATACTTAGTGGCACATAAAAAATTAACATAATCATATTTGTTTATTAACAAAAAAGTTTTGTGAAATTTTTTAATTGGGATTTATAGACGACTGAGTATCGATTAACTTTTGTGGGAAATATTTTCTTGCCAGATTATCCGAAATGTTTTAAACATCGTGGTGACAATTAGGCATTTGCACCGAAATGCTTCCGAACGGACCGTTTTACCATATGTGGTTATGAATCACAAACAACATACGATAGCAAAAATTAACAATTTTCAAAATTGTTTACATAAATTCATGGGCCCAAAAATATGATATAACTTTTATTCCAACTGTTACGATCCGCGACACTCCTTTTGGGGAGTGCTTGTAACGAGGTTCAAATGAAAAAGACGCGCGGTTGTCCTTTCCTTGAGGTGGATATCGTGATATCGGGAAGGGGACCCCGTTCGGAGAATGAAGCGGAAAAGACTCATACTTTGGAATCTACAATATTTATTAACTTCCCGATTCATAGGGAAGTTACTGTAATTACCCCGAAAATCGAAAATCGATTTTTTAGCAGATCTTCACGTTTCATGGTTATTGAAGTCATTTTAGACTATTTTTATCAAATTGTTAGTGTGTGTGTGTGTGTGTGTGTGTGTGTGTGTGTGTGTGTGTGTGCGCGCGTGCGTATGGCCGTTTTTATGTTATCAAATTTTTCGTTAACGTTTTCTGAAAAAGTAACAATGCGATCAGAATGATGAATGATGCAATCGATGCGCCCCGTCGTAACTTAGAGCTGATTAGATTTTGGTCCATATCGGTCAAGTAGTTTTTTAGATTTTTTAGTTTTTTTAGTTTTTTTCGAAAGAAGTTCATTCAAGAATGCAATTTATACGAGAGGATGGAAATTTTCCACCGAATAAACAAACGTAATTATATATATTTCATTTTTATGTAAAAAAAATTTTTTTAAATTTAACCCTTTGAACACGAGCGGCGCCGATACGGCGTCCAGCCGATGTTAAGTAGCAACTCGAGCTGTGCCGATACGGCGCCCGGCCGATGTGAAGTGGCAAGGATGCATCTTGGCTATTGTTTTACTAAGTATCACACCAAAACTAATTACAGAGTGTAATATTTATCAAAATTTGTTGTTTTCGACATATAAATGAATAAACTGGTGAAATTTTTTTTTTAATTTTTTTTAAATTAAATATTTTTGAAGTAACTGTAAAATGTTCACCTAATTTGGCCGAAATCGTCTCGAGTTGCTGGTTCGCGCAAGCGAAAACGGCCTCGAGTTCAAAGGGTTAAAAAAAATTTTTTTTAATTAAAAAAAAATTTTTTTTTTCAATTATGCAACTAATACTAATGTTACCGCTTACAATAATCAAACTAGCTGGTTATTGTTGCTCGCCCGCTTCGCGAGCTCGCGGGTAGGACTGCTCTTTCGAGAGGGTTAGTGGTACGCATTGCTAGTGGGGCATACAGCTATTAATGTTTTTTTACCCCGAAAATCGAAAATCGAATTTTTAACAGATCTTCACGTTTCATGGTCATTGGATTCATTTTAGACTCTTTTTATCAAAATGTCGGTATGTGTGTGTGTTTGTGTGTGTGTGTTTGTGTGTGTGTGTTTGCGTGCGCGTGCGCGTGTGCGTGTGTGTGTGCGTTCGTGCGTGCGTGCGTGCGTGTGTGTGCGTGTGTGTGCGTGTGTGTGTGTGTGTGTCAAATTTTTCGTTAACATTTTCTGAAAAAGTAACAATGCGATCAGAATGATGAATGATGCAATGGATGTGCCTCGTCGTAACTTAGAGCTGATTAGATTTTGGTCCATATTGGTCAAGCAGTTTTTTAGATTTTTTAGTTTTTTTCGAAAGAAGTTCATTCAACAATGCAATTTATAAGAGAGGATGGAAATTTTCCACCAAATAAACAAACGTAATTATATATATTTCATTTTTTTTTAATTATGCAGTTAATGCTAATGTTACCGCTTACAACTAACGAATCGGGAAGTTCTTTGTGTGGCTCGTGGAGAGTCACACACAAAATAAAAAAAAACCATTAATAGCTGTATGCCTCACTAGCAATGCGTACCACTAACCCTCTCGCAAGAGCAGTCCTACCCGCGAGCTCGCGAAGCGAGCGAGCAACAATAACACCATCCGCGAGCTCGCGAAGCGAGCGAGCAACAATAACCAGCTAGTTTTAATAGAGTTACACATTATTAGGTTCTAGCCGACGTATCGGGAAATAACACGGGTGAGTAAAAAGCTTTTTGGGGGGTCAGAGTTTGGGAGCCCGATGGGGTTCTGTATAGCTCGCGGGGGAGGCGTAAGGGGAATGGGTTTCCAAATGGGCTGGGGTCGGGGGAGTGGGGTGGGCGGTGTTCCTTGGGCGGCTGTTCGTCCTTCATCTTCTGGTCTTTCTTCGGAGTTCGAGGTTCCCTTGGCGTTCGCTCTTTCTTCGTTAAATCCTTTAAACTCTCCGAATGAGTAAAACTCCCTGCGGATTTTATCTATTTGGTAGCGCTTGTCTCCTGTGCGTCTAGTCTTCCTCCTTTTTGTGGGCTGCTCGGTCGGAGGGATGGTCATAACAAATTCACACGGTTTATACTTTAAAGGGAAAATAGTAATACTCGTGTTCGTGCCTGTGCCACGCACCGGGCTGAAGTATACTATTGGGATGTATCCAACTTTTGCTTGGCTTTGGATGTGACTTTATGCGGGTGGTTGTCTATTTTCTCCAGTGAGAAAGAGTATCAATCTTGCGGGGATTAGGAGAACCCTCGTAGACTTTTTAATCAGCGAAAAAGGAAGGAATATCATGCGAAACAATTATGGTGCAGGTATAGGTATGCGCGGTGAGGGGTCGGATAGAGCACTAGCGGGTGACGGCCGGCCCACAGTGGTCCGGATCGGAAAAGTTGGTGTCATTTTGTTATAACTTTTGAACCAGTAGAGATATTGCAATGACATTTTCACTAAAAATATTTTTAAAATAATCTTTTTTGACTATGTGTAATTCAATATTTTTTGCATTTGTTAAACAATAATTTATACTAACTTTTCATTGATATTTTTTATTGAAAAATGAATTGTTCAAATATAGTTTTTTAACCTTTTTTATACATTTTGTGAACAATAATTTTTAGCGTTGGCGTTAATCTTTAACACACAATCGGATGCTTTCCTGTGTAAAAAAGAAGAAATATTTTAAATACATATTGCGAATAAAATAGCACTAATATTATATTCAGTCAATGTTACTACAAATAAAAAAGTAAGCTAATAAAATAAGTATTCCATAATTTGTCTTTCGTGATAATCTATGATGGTCGATTGACTTAGTTAATTAATAACTCCACTGCCTCAGGATTGAGTTCTTTAGGGTTTCTCTTATATGTTAATCTTAATCGTGACATGTACGGGTCAGATGTTAATAATAATCTAAAAAATATATCCTTATTCGTGCATAATCTTGACATTTTTCTTGAATTTTTTGCTCTAAATTGTTTAAAATCTTTATGTCTCGTTTCCTGTGCTTCCTCAGAGAGCTGGCCGATGGGAAGCAATGCGTGTTTTATTATTTCTTGTCCATGCATAAGTATTTTATGCACAGATGCTGGCATAATAAAAGTGACCATCGAAATTAATTTACATATATCTTTATTTATTTCTTATAATGTTCATATTTGGAAAACATTTGATCAGCCATACGAGCCGTTTTACGCAAGCGAAACTCGTCACGAAGGAACATTGACAGCTTTGAACTATGATAATTTGCAAAGGGGGACGCGGGGGGACATGTTTCTTACATAATTATATTCGGGAAAGTATGCTGAAAATGATCCAATTTGTTAGAAAACGGGACTCGTTGGGACTTCCTAGATATTCGTTGTCAAATGTAAAAAATTTGGCCAATTTTTTTACTTCATTGAATATTAATTTTTAACATATTGTGAACAATAACTTTAGTATCGATGCTGATTTTATAACACAAAAGAGTGCACTTCATCGTAAAAAAAGAAAAAAAGAAATATTAAGTGGTGTCATCAGGGCACCTCGAAGAAGAGAAGCAATTTTCTTGATGAAAAGTACTATCTCTAAACAGTCTACCTTCAAGTACTCGGCCTAATTACAATTCTTGGTAAACTGCATTAATTTTTTCATTTTCGAGGTTGACGAACATTTAGGAAGCAATACATATTTGTTAGAAATCGATATGAGAAAGTTGACTTTTGAGCTAAAAGACACCAACTTTTACGATCCGGACCACTGTGCGGTCACGCGGTTGGTGCGTCGCACAGTGGGGCCGAATGGCCAAAAAGCGGAAAAAATTCAATATCTCGAGAACGGATTAACATAGAAACCTGAGGCTGGTCTCATTTGACTCAGAACAAGAAAATACATCAAGTTCAACTGTTTTTATTGAAATTTTGAACAAAATTAAAGAACTATTGAGGAAATGAAAGCTTGCTTATTGGCAAGATAGAAACTTCTGAAATTTTCAGATCAATTTTCTGCATCACTGATTTCCAGGTGCTTTTTCTTTGGTTCGGGTCTCACGTTCGTGATAAAAGGATCCGAAGTCTCCAGTAGCTTATGAAACACGTCTTCGTTGGTACATACACGAGACATTTTCCGCGATTTTCTGATCCTGAAAGTCTTGTAATCCTTATTTCTACTTTCTTGTACCTCTTCCGACAATATTCCGACTGGAAGAATCGACTTCTGCACTATTTCAGCACCATGCAACAAAACCTTATGTACCGTGGTTGGCATATAGTACCATGAATACTTCTCAATGGCCATCTCTGCTGTTTCTTTTGAGATGAGCCGGAATTTTTCTGGGTCGATCATTGCATTGCTATTTATGACTATTTATGACTTCCAGTATGGTAGCGATCCGGTGAATTAGAGTTTCGTCGACTCCCGTTATTGCACTTGTGACCCTGCAATCATTGAAAAAACGTCTGGCAGTGTTACCATTATTTGAAGATCCGCAACCCTGCTTAACGAAGTCTACTTTGATGCCGACTTTCTTAAGAAACTCTTGTTGAATACGTTTCTTCTCATTTTCGTGCATGACTCGCGTGTCTTTTGTAGTCCTCCATTTTTCAAAATTTTTGTTGTAGGCAATGTGAAGAATGTATTCCATACATTTAATTCTGGCATGTAATGGAGAGATACCAAATTCGAGAGCATTCAGTTTAAGAGGTTTTTGTTGGATTTTTGCCAAGTCGTTCATTTCGGATAGTAGAGCACTGCATATGTAGCAGGTACTTGCAGATTTCGTATTTGTGATGGCTTGTGCTACCTTGCCGTCCAACATTGTCATCACCAGAATATGTCGAATACGAATGACATTAATGCTGATCACCACTTCGGTAGTTTCCAACTTTTCTATTTCTTCTTCAACCCGGTTTTTTCAGCTCGCGCCAAATCAAGTGTCTCTTTCTGGAAACTGTATCTCAAGGGCCTGCAATGTCTTGTTGAGGAAGGTCGGTTATTTTCCCAAATCGATCCATTTTGATCAACATCAATTGGGATTGTGAGCTTCAGAGGAACTATTGATGTCATGAATAAATTCGAGTCACTTATTTCGTTATTTTTGATCGAATATGTTTGGGCAAATTCACTTTGGCCTGAGGCACCGTCGAATCCCCATTTCGTCGTCAATATTAATTCATGATTATTTAATTTTTCTAGTTCTTCTGGAGGTTTTGTTTCCAGAATTCGTTTGGCAGTATGGTCAAGCATATTCTGTAAAAGGACCATTGCGGATGTTTCATTGACACATTTTCAGGGTAGCACTAGTTCTTTGAGAGGATTCATTTTTTATAACTTGGAAATACATGGCTACCAAGGTCTTTTAGCGCTTGTCGAATCACCTCGTACTGATATTTTGTTAGGTTGGCCTGGAGAAATATAGCTAATGCCTGATCGGCTGACAAAGCTTCAGGTTTATCGTGGTCTTCATGTGTCGCAGCTGCGTTAATCATGCTTTGTGGGTACGATGCTTGAAGGCTGCGTATTTTATTCCTTTTGCTTCTTTCGACACAATCATCAAAGTCTTTAGTTTGTCTCCTAACACGTCCTGTGGATTCCTGGTCTCGTATGTTAAAAACATATTCATTTTCCATCCACTCGCTGAATTTTATATTGAACCTCGCCCGGTCCCGTTTTACCATTTCCTTTTTTTTATTAAAATGAGGCAAAAACCTCTTACTTAGATTTGTCAGCATTAAAGAAATGTTTTCCCCGTCAAGTTCAAGGTGATTTTGTCGAAGTTTCTCCACGCCACAAGCACTCACACAAATCGCGGTATTTAATTCTGATAGAACTTATGACTAAACAACGTTAGCAACTAGACTGAACTCGAATTAAAAGTGTTTTGAAGTGGGGACATGCATTATTTGAGCCAATTGGGTAAACAAGAAAGTGCAACAAACAAAGGCGCACTCTAATCCTTTCCTTTCTTTGCGGTGTTATGATCAGATAGCCAGATAAAGGCGGATGATTTTTGTTCTAATCTTTACTTTAACACGTCTAGTTTGAAACGTGACCTTCCACAGCTCGGAGGAAGCCGGATCTTTTTTTGTAATCATAGCTGTTCTCAATGCTTATTTAAAATTCGTAACTTATAGCGTTGTAAAGCGCCCTAATTTTTTTTGCCTAGTTTGACTGATGTTGGCCTTAGTTGGCCATCGTAGAGCCGGGAAAAAATTTTGTTAAACATAGATATGCTTTGTAACTACATGTTTTCTATATGTGTCGGTAAAGCAGATAGTAGTTACCGATTATAAGCGACACCTATTGTATAATTAACATGACATACGCCTGACTAATTAGTCAGTCGTAAAACCTCCGTCTTACAATAAACTGCTCATTCTATATCATCATATCACGTAATATATATTTCCGCTTCCAAACCCCTTGAATAACAAATTTGATAATTTTTTTCTTTCTCTTTTACAATTGTATATATCACTGAATTAGAGTAGTGTGTAATTTGGTCAAACTTCCATTATTCTGACAGTGGGCCTAAATTAATGGGAATACCCTTGAAACAGGAAAAAAATCATGCTGTTCCTAGATCCTGTAGCTTATATAGTGTGAGAATCACAAACTAGATAATCGAAATCAGCGCTTTCGAAAATCGAATTTTTTCCGCTCTGGCACCACTGTGCGTCGCGTCGTGGCGATCCATTTCTATTGCATGGAGACGTGACACAACCATGTTTTGATATCTTTTCGTCGTTTGTGGCTTAAGTAAAAAAGAATCATAGAGATGATACGTAATGTATTGACATTGGATTACTAAAAACTGTCTCAAATTAAAAGGAGCAAGTAGGAGCATATAAAATTGATTTTTTCGGACAATTTAGACTTCTGTAATGAAGTTCCAACATGTTCCATCGTGAAACTTTTTTGCGAGACTGTCAAAATTTAAGTGCTATATACGTTTGAAGTATATTTTCATTTTTAAACGTATAAGCAATATATTTAAGTTTTATTTGAATCTTGTACTTGCGGTTCATGCTGATATCAATCATATAATGAAAAATTTCACAAATATTTCCACTACTAGATATTCATGACGAGATATACTAACAAATAGTGCGGTGTCGAACGACAATAAAGAAATACAAAGTTCAAAAATGAGTTGTTCGTGGGGGCATATTTTATTATGTGGTGATGAAAAGGGAAAAATCAGCAGTGATTCTTCTTACCTGGTACCTTACCTCTCATTTATCGAAGCGGGAAATTTTCTGTAGAATTTCCTTTTTTTGGGTTTTGTCAAAAATGTACGAAATGTACGTTATAGAGTTATTGGTGCGCGTATTCCGAGCCCTTGCATTTCGTGTACGTATAGTGTCTAGTGGTGTGAGTCACACACACTAGAAATGGTAACGCTAAAGCAGGTGAGCGGCCGGTAGATGAAGCTGAGTTAGGGGGCGTTTGGTGAACTTTCTAAAGTTTAATTTCGAGGAGCCCACAACAGCGCCAACGCGATGGCCTCTTGACGGTGACAGCACTCACTAAGCAGAGAATATGTAGCCGGTAAGTTGTAAGCAACCGTGACGTCTCAATTTGGCTGTCGATGCTACAGCGTTGATTTGCTCGAGTAAGAGTGTGTGGCGCATACACACTGTTCGGCCGGCTTGTCGTGTGTCTACGAGCATCGGAAGGGTCCGGGAGTGCGCTTCTGATAACCCTATAACGCAACGAATGGATTTTTCAGTAGACAAAATCGGTAGATGAAGATCAATCTAGGGTCCTATTTGGATCAAACGTCCCACTTGTACATCTCCGAGCAATGATTTTGCAATATTCGGCAGCACGCCGGTCGGAGAGGCTATGCTCGCAGGCAACTCCCGATGCCGCAGCATCGGTGTGCCCGCTCGCTCGCTTTCTCTCTCTTTTCCCGCTCTCTCTTTTTAAAAAATATACATTGTAACCAGTCCGCTTTGTCCGGCAACTCGTTGCAACCGGATTCCTCGCGGCTGAATAAACTCATCGTGCTGGGGTTCGCGGGCGGCGCGAGGTGACAGAGAATTTGGTAAGAACGGCACAGGTCAACTACACGACACTTGTATGGTTAAACTCGGGATGGCCCGTGGCCGTCGGGAACGCGGACGGACGGATAGCGGACGCGGTTCGGTCGCGCGTATCACAACACACGGCTCCTGGATAGGATGGCGTCGTCACGACGAAGTCGGGGACGTGAAAACCACGCTTTCACCGTCGCGATGGTATTTTCTGGAAAAATGCCGGACTCACGCTCAGCGGAGTTGCGGCTGTCTCGACTCGTTAGGGTCGAACCATACTAGCCAGGCACGGCACGGTCCGGCACGGCCACCAATGCTTAAGGATAGGGAGCCCGGCATCGAGACTGCCGGCCGGCATTTCTCACCAAAATTTTCTTTTGCGCCGGCCCGGCGTTTTCTCTCGACGGCCCGGCATTTCTCTCGACGGGGGTGCGGCTGCCTGCTGTGCGTGGCACAAAAAAGGTTTCTACGGGCTGCTTAGGTAAACTATCGGTAGCTCTGCCACTTGGTGAATTCTTCTTAAGTAATTATTTTTAAAACAATTACTGGATAATATATTAGAGACATATATTTGTTCTGAAAATTTTCCACCGGATCTAGTGTGAAAAAATGTTTAAATATATGATCGTATTCTACGATTCTTTTTCATTATTTGTAACATCTTGTTGTCATCATTCAGCTAACCTGTCAATCCCATAGCCCAATGACTAATTAGCAGCATCTGTTTTCGATGTACAAGCAAAATTATTTCAGTTACACCGGTAAATAAATTCGATTATGAAATTTTCGGCTCTCCCCCCTAATATTGTTCCTTCTCATGAAAAAATGGTATATTCAAAGTTTTAGAGCAATCGGATGTCGGGAAGTCTTGCCTTATCGAGCGCAAAGTTTTGAACGCGCTAAATGTGAAGCGTATACTGAAAATTGAAGTTAAAATTTTATACCTCCAAAAATATCATAATTCCTTACATGCATTCAAGAACAGGTATACTTTGTACAATACATGTCAAATTTTACGTATTTGATTGAAAATACCAATTCTTTTAATTGTATTCTTATACTAACTTAAAAAGTAGAGAAATTAACATTCGACATGAATATGTTATATTTAATCAGAGCATAATATTTTTAATCGGATGTGGTGAATATTACACGATACATGTAAAGGCGAAGAAAAGAAACTAAGAGGTGTCGAGGTATTGAGTTTAAATACTTTTTAATATATACAAGGCAACAAATACAAGTAAAGACATTTTACAGAAATTTCATTAATGTAGTCCTTTTTGCGTCTGGCTAGTGCTTTCTATAGTCTAACACAGTTTGCATTATAAATTGTTTTTCTTTTTGCACTTGAAGGCATGTAAAGAATTATGATATTTTTGGAGGTATAAAATATTTAATTTGAATTTTCAGAATACGCTTCACATTTAGCGCGTTCTGAACTCCATTTCAAAACTTCGTGCTCGATGAGGCACGACTTTCCGACATCCGATTGCTCTAAAACTTTGAATATATCATTTTTTCATGAAAAGGAACAATATCGGGGGAGGGGGCGGGTGCCGAAAATTTCATGGTCGAAAAATAAGGACCACCCTAGTGTTCACACTATTCCTAGCCACATATTTCATACCAATGTGATTGCTAGTATTTCAAAACGCTTATTTCATTTCCTACCTTGCATGATCTTGAGGTCGCTGTACAGTATGTGGATTAATTTGACTAGACACACGCACTAATGTGACATAACAAATAATAAAGCATTCTACTTTAAAAAAAATTAAAGGTCACATTCATATCTAACAAAATATCATAAACACGAAGAGTTACATATACCATTGCGTTGCATATAAAAAACGAATTGTTTCCTCGTACACAATTTGTCAGATAATATTCTTCGTTTTGCTTCCATAGTAATAAATAAATTGTTATTTTTTTGTTATAACGTTTCAATTCCTTAACAACGTATGCCCCACCTATTGTCACAACGAACTCCGAAAAGTTCACTTTTTAGACAAATACAGCATGTTATATTCTGCATATGCTAGAATGCCGGTCTGTTCCGGAACTGGCAGATTGCTCGAGGAGCAACCTCACCGGCTGTCGGTCCGGCTATCTCCTGATGCGTAGAAGGGAGTAAAAAGTTACCGGTACCCCCTGCGGTTAGGGTAGCAAGCGACAAGGTCTCCGGCAAGAACCCTTTGTGCTAGCCTCTCGAATCGCCGTCCGGAACTCACAGAGAGCTCTGGAAGATGCGAGAAACGTCGCCGGGCGGCGCCGGCCGGCGCTTTGCCGGACCGTGCCGTGCCTGGCTAGTATGGTTCGACCCTTAGCGGGCAGATCGGCGATTGTTTCTCGGCATCACTGTCGCAGCGGCTCGAGGTCGGTGCTGTCTCAGACCGCACAATTCGGATTCCTTGCCGCAACGAGTCAGGAAAACGGTAACCGGCAGCAGCCTCGTCCCAAATTCATTACGAATTCTCGCGGTCCCATTCGAGCTCGTTGTCACAACGTATGTCATCGAAGGTTCGGGAAGATAGCCGATAAAAACAATACTTACTTCACGTTTTGGTTTCGCGCGGTGTTCATACGCGGACAAATCCAGCGAGAAGAGAGCCTCGGTATCCGCGTCGTGCGTTTTATATGCTCATCAGATTATGTAACACATATACACTTTATTTATTATTACAACATAGCATACAACATTTTTTCATATTATTACAAATAACGACAATATTCATAGCGGACATAGTTATTGCCCCACTTTGTTACCTAACCCTGTGTTACAACGAGGTGGTAACACGCGTTATTAAAATTTGTAATTCAAAGTCATTGTCCACACACCCACACACACATAAAAGAGACATAAATCCGACCGAGCAACCTGCATGCGATATGTTTTGGGTAATGTCGGCGGGGTAGTATATTCAGGGAATCAGGCAGCCGCTGTAGGCGGAGCGCTAAATTCTGCGAATCACTAACTTCAAACACAGTTGCCATAGGGAAGACGTGGTCGCAACGGATTCATGGGGTACTCAATCGAATCGGCAGAATCTCTGCTTCAATCTGACCTTCAGTTTATGGTATCGCGATCATTTCTCGCCGAGGTATAGGAAGTTGAAGGAAAAATGGAAATGATGCATATTTTAAGCACATTTTCAGAAACACCTGGTATATCGAAATCTTAATGAAATTGAATAAACAAAAGAAATGCCTTGAAAACTTACTTACTTACTTACTGTTGCTTTTTTGCACAAGATTCTACGATAATTTTTGCACTTTCTGGAGCCAGTTAAAGTTAAAACGCCAAAATTTACTTCAATATTGAATAACTCGAATAAAAAATATCACACACTAATCAACAACCACACATTTTACACAGGAAAGATAGCCCTTTAAAACGAGAGTAACGAGATTTATCAAAAAAATTTATTTAACTCCGTATGATGTTACAACGTTGTTGTCTTTATTTCGCTATAACTTTGTTTAAAACCATTGTTTAACAATATTCATACAGTAATTTTGGGCGGAGTTATGATTATGTAAAGTTATAGCAACTTTTCGGGTACGTAGACAAAAGGGGTCCCATCTTGACTGCGTTTCGAGACTCAGTCCTTTCTCGGAATCTCCACTCTGATCGCTTGACATGAAGCAGACCCTTCTTAGTAACGACAAAGGTTACGTTCTCGGCCGAACAAAGAACAAAAATAACTTATATGTAGTAAAAGAAGATTCAATTTGATAACTCACCATTTGAATGTCCGATAATTTCGAAACTTCCTTCACCTCTTCGTTTGTTGTTTTCGCAACGGTATTTCTCGACTGCGGCTGCGGCGTTGACGCCGCTGAGCTAGAAGTACGTGAAACGTGATGATATGGTAAGTGCAGGGGGTTCAGGCTCCCCAACCTCCTTTTCCTTCTACTTCATCCCCTTCCGGAAAAATTAATAAACAGTATTTTAGTAATTGTACAGTAACCTAGTCCCTTCATCATATAGAACATCTCCAAAAAATCAAGGCTTTTAGTCTCGAATCTGATGCCTATAAGACTTCATATTTCTTACACTTCTTATACTTCATATTTTTGTTTGTGTGTTAAGAACCGGAGGGTTAAAGCTAACGTGTCTTGAACAACTATTTATTTTTCTTAGTACGGTATTCCGTTTTTCTATATTGTTGAAGAATAATATGGATCACGGAAGAGGCAGAAAGGAATAACGACACTAGCAAAGCGAGTTTAATTGCAAATGGCGATCGGCATAGGCCAACTATATTTAAATCTGAATCGTCGAAATTATTACAATAAGGAACTCGACACCACTTAAAACTAGTATACATAAATAGTCAAAAAAGAACTAATATTTGAGCACACAAAAGTAGCGAAGACCAAGAAAGCGCAATGGCCTTGTTAGCGATAGCGATTTCACAGTTCAAGCAAAGCTGGAGTTTTAACGGTAAGTAATCGAGCAGTCAGCTATGCTCGAAGAATTAAAACGGTCGAGGGGGAAGTGGTGAGAAGTCGGTATTGTCGCAAGTCCTTATTATGATATATATGCCCACTTACACTTTGTAACTTTAATTAATTTACTAAACTCTGCCAAAATTTTCTGTATTTCTTTTATTGTGACGATGCAAATCTTGCGACTTCAATTTATGAGGGACGTATGCTAAAAATATCCGCATTCTGCGTTTTCGAGTCTAAATTTACAGTATTCGCGTTGCACGCTGATTGTGAGCGAGAGGTCTCTGCAAGCAGGCTTGACACGATCGCGTTTGTGTGCGAGCGTGCCGTGGCACGGCCAGTCGAGCCTGCTCGCGTATCGATATGTAACATATGGACATTGCTTTCCAAATGTCCACAGACCTCGGAAATTAAGAAAATAGTACAATTTATTAAATATTATACTGGTAATAAACGTTGGAAGTTGAACGTTTTAAGAGGAGTATTTTTCACGAGGAAAATTGCTTCTCTTTGATGCGATGCCCTGACGTTGCTATTTAATATTTTCTCTCGTTTTTGTTTTTTTAAACTGAAGAGCAGATTTTTCCATTAAGAAATCGTATCTTACATTATTAATTAGTCTGCATAATACATTAATAATCAATACTGAACTAAATGACGAAAATTTTATAAATTCTTTATATTCGGTAAGGGAGATCTTTACGATCCCAAGTTGTCCCAGGTTCTAACAAGTTGGAATATTTTTAGTACACCTTCCTCTAAATAATCGTGAATGAATTAATGTCCATTTCGATCCGGTTCTGAAACTATTAAAGTTATAACGCGCAGCGTCTATCGCGTAGCGAACTCTCTATCACCTCGTGAAGAATTTGTCCTGAATATAATTCAGTATGCATTAGTACCAATTGGACAACTTTCTGAAGAGGCTCTTGAAGCACGCCACAAAGATTTCAAAGAAATTAGAACGAGAAACACTCGAAAATCTTCGAGAATTGAAACAATCACAATACATTACATCGCCTCCTTTTGACATCAAATCCATATATGAGCACTATTAAAATGAAATCGCGGACTAAAAAAATTGAGGAATTACATCCAAAAGCAAAAGAATTAATAATTAAATAACAGGAAATATAATAATGTTGATAATATTAATAATAATTGTAACACTCATGGTAATAATAATAATAGTAATAACATTAATGTATTTTTTTTGTGACGGTTAGCGAACAGATTCCGTTGACTTTCCCACAGGAATCTCTTCAAAATCGTCTCTGGCAGGAAACGTCCTAGATAACCTTTTCATATCTTAGTTGATCCCTTTTAACGAAGACCGACTTCTGGCTCGACTTAATGGAAATCGACAAAAAACTAGAGTCTGGTCCTAAGCGGCGATTAGGTTATAACAGACCACCCCCTTCAATTTTGGGGTATATAAACCCGTACATTTTTACTCTCAGTGGGTAGTACTTCTGTAGTCACGAATCGTGTCGCGTCGTGCTGTATTCTCGCAAGTCGATTTCTAGTAAGATCGGGCTAAAGTTCCCCTTCGGATCAATCACTAACCGTATAGATTCCGTAGTTCGGTAACAAATCTATTAAGGCATTTCATAAAGTCACTTCGAGACCCCCGCATTTTGCCAGTGCGTTAACATCGAGCATCATAGGTAATATTCTTAATTATTACATTCAATTCTTAATTCAAACACACAAACTCGCGACATATACATATCAATGTAAACCATTACGAGTTGAATATATCTGTATTTTTCCTAATTACTTGTAAAATTCTTTAAACCCATAATTATTGTTATACCAATCCTAATTTAGTAATTGAACGTTCCCACATGATACAATCTTACCGCTCGGATTTTATCGACTTAAATTATACTTGTTACGAGGCTTACTAACAACCCTATCACCTATCAAACTCATAGACGACATTCCAATCGCCTAATCGGGATATTTTCCAACCTAGTACCTACCCGATTTTCATATTGGGATCATCCACGTTACCTATACGTCCACACAGATTAAACGGCAACCTGACAATCGTATCAGGATCGTCCGTTTTCCCTTGAATCCAACCTCCTAGCGGCTCCTTGACAATCGTATTAGGTGCGTCCGCTAAACTCTATAACCTCCTTAATAATCTTTCAAGTCAGAATTTCCCCTCCATCACACGTAGGTTCATCCCTGAAACCTCACTCATACTAGCGGCTCCCTGACAATCGTATCAAGGTGCGTCCGCTCTAACTAACAGTTTTGAACCATACTCCCAGGGTAATAACCCTTCGCCGGCCACTCGTGCTGCTCGCGGCCCTGGCTCGTAACATTTTTAAACTAATCCTTAAAATGACATTACTACATTGTCCAGTCGAAGTTTCGCGTCCATACCTTTTACGAATTTACGAGACAATGTCGCACTTAACTCCTATCCGGCCCACTGTGCGCCGGCGAGTCATATTGGGCACAAATACAACTGATAGCGCAAAAACACAATATACATATATGTGATATTTTGCAGCGCGATCAAAATACGTCGAAACAAAACAAGTAGGTAATGAAAGTTGTTTATCGCGAATAGGGACATCCAATGATAACCACATTGGACCCTCCACCGCCCCCGCCGGGGGTGGGTATGGGGGGCGGATAAAAAACTTAAATGGGAACCCCCATTTTTCATTGCAGATTTGGATTCTCCTGAAAAAATATACAAATTTGACCTAAGAGTTTTTGCATTTTCGTTCACAGATGACGCTGTAATGGACAGAAATCAAAATGGGTAAAAAACTGTTGAAAATTGGGGATATCTCGAGAAATACCCATCAGATCAGAAAAATAAAAGTAGACGTATGTGATATTTTTAAAAATGTTATTCAATACCACTATAATTGACTCCCCACCCCTACCACCTGAGGGTGGAAGAGAAAATGATTTCAAAATCTACAATGGGAAACCCTTTTTTATAGCAAATCTTGGTTCTCCATTGATTTGATATTATTGGTGTAATTTCTTTCACATACGTCGATGCAATCGAAAGCAGTTGGAAAAATTCATTGGTTTGTTTATCAATAAATAAAAAACTACTTTTAGCGTTACCCAGGAACAATGACGTAGACGTAGTATGTTTCTGTACCGTTCGGAGTGCTTTTTTAATGTGAGTCCCCTTGCCTCTCACAAATTAGGGTAATTTCTTGATGACTCCCCTTGCCTCTTATTGTTCAATTAATTAGAGTAAGTGTTCGAAATTATGACCTTCAACTTCAATACACTTATTGATCCTTTCTTCAAATGATTGTACACAGGACAGAAGCACATCTGCGGGAATTTCAGCGCAAGTGTTTTTTATGTGTTCCGCCATGTTTTCACGAGTTGTTGGTACTTGTTGATAAACCCTATCTTTTAGGTAATCTCATAGAAAAAAATTTTTTCTTCTACGGTTGCAAGATTCATTTTGTTAAAGAAATTGTTATTGATGCTTTCAGTTCTAATTTTGAAAGAAAAGTGACCTCTGACCGCAGTGCTCTGCCTTTTACCTACAAGGAGAGTGCAAGGACCACGTCATACCGATTTAGTTGAGACTTTGTATACTTATAGATCTCGATCTCCCATTTACGAATATATACGATTATAGGCGCCAACGCTCAACAGTTTTTGAGATATTAATAAACAAAGTTCTTACAATACTGCTTACATCTTCTATTTTAGAGGAGGTATACAATAAGGCTTGGTGTAGCGGCAACGTACGAGATTTCCACCTGTTGAGCTAGGGTTCGATTCTCGTCTGGTGAAAATTTTTTTTTCATATTTATTTATATTATTTATTCGCTCTGTAACATTGACTTGTCTATATGAAATTGCACATGTATTACAAGTTAAAGAACAGAAATATTAATAAATTAACCGAAATTAATAAAATATTAAATTTCCCTCTCGTGTCTGAAAACAGAAAAAGTAAAATAAATATGGGAAGAGAAAATATGGTATACGATAAAGGGTATAGCCGGATAAGATGGTCAAAAATGCCCTTGAGCCGAATTGTATCGACGAAGTGTCATTCGATAGGGCACCAAAAAAAGCATACTGTGCAAAATTTCCACCCTGTGTCTTGATCGGGAGGGTAGTTATGGGGTAAAATCGAAAAATCAGTTTTTGGACTATTTTCCAATCGACGGTATGAACGCCATTCTTAAAATTTTACCTTAAAATATGTTTTAAATATTTAAATATTGCTTCTAAAAGAAATCTACAAAAATACCATTGATTATTATACAGTTAGATATAAAAAAAGAATTAATCAACTAAAAAAAAACTATACGCATGCCGGGCGCTAACCTGGTACAAGCGTGTTAACAGACGAACGGTCAATGTGCTGAGCCAACCGATCTGTTGGGAATCTCTATAATACTTTCAGATCTAATAGGCTGACATAGTAAAAATACTAATCAAGCCGATTTCATTGTTTAATTATTTTTTAGAAATGTAGGAGGTTTATCAGAGCCTGATAGACTTAAAAAATAAATAGAATGTTATAATTTTAAGGTTAACTTAGTTCTTCGCGGAAGAAACGTCGAAAAATTCGGTTTTTATTTTTTTTGACAACGGCGCAGTAAACCAAAAAATCTGAAAAAATTCACGAACCATACCAATAACAATACATCGCTACTGTAAAAATATAAAAGTTGTCACTCTAGAACTTCCATGTGAAATCTGCATTTTTTCGATTTTTTTGAGGTTTTTGATTTTTTACAAGCAGAATTTTCAATTTAAAAATCTGAAACCAATTGCGAAGTATGCATTTGGATGCTTGACATATGTCACATTTTTCTCAGAATTTTTAAACATAGTTAACTAGGGAAAATAGTCCATAAACTGATTTTTCGATTTTACCCCATAACTACCCTCCCGATCAAGACACAGGGTTGAGATTTTGCACAGTATGCTTTTTTTGGTGCCCTATCGAATGACACTTCGTCGATACAATTCGGCTCAAGGGCATTTTTGACCATCTTATCCGGCTATACCCTTTATCGTATACCATATTTTCTCTTCCCACATTTATTTTACTTTTTCTGTTTTCAGACACGAGAGGGAAATTTAATATTTTATTAATTTCGGTTAATTTATTAATATTTCTGTTCTTTAACTTGTAATAAATGTGCAATCTGTTACAAACAAGTCAGTTACACAGCGAATTTATTTATAATTTATTAATTCTTTTGTTCTTTAACTTGTAATAAATGTGCAATTTCATATAGACAAGTCAATGTTACACAGCGAATAAATAATATAAATAAATATGAAAAAAAAATTTTCACCAGACGAGAATCGAACCCCAGCCCAACGGGTGGAAGTCTCGTACGTTGCCGCTACACCAAGCCTTATTCGTTATACAGGGTGTCCCAAAATTCCTCCGACACACAGTGTGTCGTCCAATGGAAAAAAGTCCGGAAATCAAAGTGTAAGACCAAAAAATTTATGTATGCTAAAATGTTCGTAACAAAACGTAGTTTCTGAAACTGCATTAAATTTTAACTGAATAAATCAATTTATTATTAAAATTGAGGCTGAAACTTTACTGTCAAATTCCGTGCATTATTTTAAACATGCGTCCCTCGCAAGTTATTTCGTTTTTTAATTTGATTTTTAGAGGGTGTGTTTATCATTATAAGACCTTCAATCTCCCACAAAATTTTTTTAAAATAATCGCAATTTGTCCTAATTTTTTATGTTTAACATTTATCAACTTTGATTAGAGTTTAAAAAAAAGTACATCAAAGTACATCCGTAAATTTTTTTACAGTAATTGGTGGCATATTAAACTTTAATTTCGCGTTGGTTTAAATCTGCTCACATTTGCTCAAGGGGAGAAAATAATAAAAAACCATATAAAGACGTTCGCGCTTGGCGGCTTTCTGCGTAGTCTTTCGAAGAAATTTGTTGCAATTATTTTTAAACGCATGCCATTTGATAAGTAGTTACATATGTGGTCAATTTTATTCTTATAAATAATATATTTAGTTTTAAAATTGTTTAAATATTTACAATCTTCCAATTCAGTATTACAGAAAGTACCAAAAGGTTCCTTTGAGATTTTGCATTATATTAATTTAAAGCACATTAGACTTCTTCTAGGTAAACAAACGGAATTCTTAAGGACTCCTAAGTTTTAATTCCTCGTTGTGAAGATTTACAACTAGATAAACAATGTATATAGTATAGTACTTTTTAAAAAAATTTTCGTTAAAATTGTAAACCACTTTTTATTCAATAAAAAGTCATAAAAAACAAGATCATCGCAACTAAAAAATAAAATTTTTGTTTAAATAATTAAAAAAAAATTTTTTTTTACATCATTCGATTCGGTTTTGCATTTTATTTCAAAAAGTATTAAGGTACTTTACTCGAAAATTGCATAGTTTAAGAGTTACGACTTTTTTCCCGATTTCCCGTATACTCGACACACTGTGCGACACCCGAAAATGGGAGGTTCCTTGGGTCATTTGAAGCGACATTTTCCTTTACAAAAATGGCGTCGGCGGCTTTGTTTAGGAGTTATTAACGAAAAAGACGGACCAATCAGAGCGCGACCTAGACGCGAGTTAGCACAGTCGGCCCGACGCGCCAACTGTCAATTGGCCGAACATGTCATCGCATGTCTAGATCGCGCTCTGATTGGTCCGTGTTTTTCGTTAATAACTCCTAAACAAAGTCGCAGTCGCTATTTTTGTAAAGGAAAATGTCGCTTCAAATGACCCAAGGAACCTCCCATTTTCGGGTGTCGGAGGAATTTTGGGACACCCTGTATATATATGGTTGTATATATATATATATTTCTTATTATATTTATAAAGGGCATTCAAATAATCTATTACATCATGGTTCAAATGATTAGCATTAAAACTATCATAAGTGTGTACATTTCCGTTACCATCAGATCTTGTGCAAATCCAATGTCCTACTACCTTTTTTCCAATTTCACCTGTGTATATTATCTGAATATTCGTCTCATGTTCTGGGATCTCTTGTAAATTACTCGAAAAAGCTCGAACGTAACCAGTATCTTCAGCATAGTTGTATATTCCACGCTCGTTTAGATTTCTGTTCATAATTTCGTGAAACTAGTAAATAGACGATAATGTCTGGGAACGGTGCGTCCTACCGCAGAAATAACGAAATTTTCTAAAGGCGCAACCCAAGACATATAGAGTATGCCTATACAGGGTGTCCCAAAATAAGTGTAACTCCCGGAAATGGGAGGTTCCTTGGATCATTTGAAACAACATTTTCCTTTACAAAAATGGCTTCCGCGGCTTTGTTTAGGAGTTATTAACGAAAAACACGGACCAATCAGAGCCCGGCTATAGGGAACGGAGTCCGACTCGGCGACAGGTCCCGCTTAACACGGTGTCGCTATTGGCCGAACCAGAATCAATCGGCTGTAGCCGCGCTCTGATTGGTCCGTGTTTTTCGTTAATAACTCCTAAACAAAGCCACGGACGCCATTTTCGTAAAGGAAAATGTCGCTTCAAATGACCCAAGGAACCTCCCATTTCAGGGAGTTACACTTATTTTGGGACACCCTGTATAATATAATATATAACTATATATATAATATATAACCCAAGGAACCTCCCGTTTTCGGGTGTCGGAGACATTTTGGGACACCCTGTATACCTTCTCTATAATAGCAGATGTAAGCAGTATTGTAAGAACTTTGTTTATATTATATATAACCTTTATTGTTCCCCTAAGGGTTACAATTCATTACATCTACTCATCCTTTACCTTTCCTTCGTTTTTGCTATTTTAATATTAGACCTTAAATTCTACTTATCCTAACGTACAATACCTTATATTCCTAACTTAACCTAAGCTTACATTATCTCATATTACTTATATCTAAGAATAGAGAGAGAAAGAAATGACTATGTTCAAAAAATATCTTAACAACTAACTTATTTCTACTCCGCACCCTTGGACTCCCTCTTCCGGCTTCTTAACATTCACGCCCATCTATCCTCCTTTCTCCTTCTTTCCACCTTCATCCAACACATCCTCCAGATACACCTTCCATCCATTCCTCTATCCTCCTCATCCACCCTTCCCATCCCCCCATATCCTCTAGTACATCCCCCACCCTGCCCTGCCATCCACACTCCTCATCTACCGTCATGCACACCTCCCACACATGCTCCCACGAGCACTCTTTTGCCCTCCCATATACCCTACATTTTCTCTCATCCTTGTTTATCCAATACTTCCCTTCCCTCATCTTATTTCCCATCCTAAATCTCGCCACTCTATTCCATCTACTTTCCCCCCACCTTTTCTCCAAATACCCCGGTAATCCCTCTCCCTTCACCATCCCATACCACCTGTTACACTTCGATTGCCTTATCCGTTCCCACCTCTCCTCCCTCTGCGTCGTCATCCCCCTATTGGTATTCCGTCCCCTCCCGCCGCTTTCCTCTCCTTCAGTCCTTTTATAATTCTCACTACTTCTCCCATTTCTATTTCCTTCTCCTCATCTTCCTCCCTTCTTCTTCTTCCCCCCTTCCTCACCCTCCATTCCACTCCTCCCAATACCTCCTTGAAATAATCATCCCACTCCCTCATCCTTATTCCCCCATCTACCCTTGCCCTTCTTCCTCTTTCCCTATTTACTGCTTTCCACACCTGCCCTTCCGATTTTACCCCTTCTATCTCCCTTTCCCATCTTTCTCTTTCCTCTTTCTTCTTCCTCTTGCACAACTCCTTGTATGCCCTCCTGTTTATCCTATACTCTTCTCCCTCTCCCCCTCTTTTTCTACACCTCCTCGGTTCCTCCCTAACCTTCCATTTTTCCTCCCTACACTCCTCATCCCACTATCCTTTTCCCTCCATTTTTATTTTTCCAAATTCCCCATTTCCCCTATCACCTTCCTTATTTTCTCTTTTAGTTCTCTTCAGTCTTCCTCTACCCCCTCCCCTCTGTCCTCTTATTACCGAACTTTTCCCTAAACTCCTTCACCCCTTCTTCCGCCCAGCAACTCATAGCTCTTTTCTTTTCTCTTATCTCCTTTTTATCCACACCGACACCGGCACATGATCCGATTCCACTCTGCCTCGAACTTCCATCTTTTGTATCCCTTCCCTTGTTTCCTCGTTTTCTAAAATATGATCAATCACTGAGTTTCCCCTCCCCCTATGTACGTCCACTCCCCTTCCCCATCCCCACTCACTCCACTATTCAATATCTCTCATCCCCTCTCCCCCATTTTTTTTACATGAGGGAAATGCTTTTACGCATACCTAAGTCCCCTGGGAGGGACAAGCGGTTATGTGGGGCTTACGTGGCCAGAAGGGCTCACAGTACCCACTAAAAACCTCATGGTAACCTTCCCTAAGCTAATGGGGGCGGCTGGGATCGCCTAAGCACACAACCAGCCATCTCCCTAGCCCGTGGCCCCTGTGGGGCCTCATCAAGGGGGGGAAAGGAGCTCCCCCCAGTAATACCTAATCTATAAGGGTGCAAGCGGGTAACCTGCTTGCACCCCCCATCCCTGGGCCGTTCGGTGAGCTTCGCGAGTCTCCAGCTCGCTCTGCCCAACGACCCCCGGTAACTCTGTTCCTCGCTCGAGGAGCCCTTAAAAGGGGCTCTCGGCCGAGGAACGAAGTCTCCGCGCGCGACAAGGAGGGACGAAGTTGGGCACCCCGCCCGCGTTCGCCCCTCCCCCACTCCCACCCCTACCCCCGACCCTACGATCTTTACGTCCCCCCGGGGGGGGGGGCATAGGAAAGGGGGTGGGAATAGTCCCCCCATAAAAGAGAAACCCGTCTGGGATGCCTCTTTGGGAAAGGCGGGAAGGACTTAACGAGTCCTGCCTCCCCCAGTCCGTCGCCTGCCCCGTAGCGTGGGGCGGGCAGCCTGGTGGCGACGTGCCGCCAGAGCAACGTTTCTGGCGGAGAGGGGGTCGGCCTCCCTCTCCCTTTCCGCGACCTCCTTCTGCTGGATCACCTCCTCGCAGAAAGAGGTCGTCATGTGCGACCTCTCGTCGCCAACCATGTGGTCGACCACGGCCGACAACGAGAGGTCGCCTCCAATCTCGCTTCTCAGGACACGGCGCGGAGCCGTTCACGCCGGACACTCAGCGTGTGCCGCTCCGTGTCCAAAGCCTCCGCACAGTGGTGGCACCGTTCGGTGGGTTCCCTCTTGATCCACGCCAGGTACCGGCCGAAACATCCATGGCCGGTTAACACCTGGGTGGATCTGTAGGTGAGCCTTACTCGCCTCTCGCAACGTTCCTCCAGGATGGGCAAGAGGGCCCGGGCTATTGGCCGGCCCGTATTGGCGGCCAGAATTTCCGACCGCCACAGGGCCAGCGACTCTTGCCGGGCCCGGCGTTTCAGCACTCCGATTCTGTCCTCCTCGTCTGGGTCCGCGTCTCCCCCGCGCAACGAGCGGACGGCCAAGTACAAGGCCGCCCGCTCCCTTGCCAGATGGTGCAGGGGAACCAGACCTGCGAGGAGGCACGCCGCCTCGTTGGAGACGGTGCGATAGACCCGTATGGCCTGCAGGGCCAGCCGGCGCTGCACTTTATTGCAAAGTGCTTTACTGCGCCGGTTGATCGACAATGCGTCGGACCAGATGGGTGCCCCGTATAGGAGCTTGCTATGCACCACCCCCGTATAGAGGCGGCGGATCCGTCCATCGGGCCCCCGAATATTGGGCAGCAGCCTCCCTAAGGAGGCCGCCACCGCTTGAGCCTGAGGGGCTAACCGATCGAAGTGCTTCTCGAAGCGCCAGCGATTGTCGAGAGTCAGGCCCAGATATTTCATATCCTGTCTGACCTCGACAACGGCATCACCCACGGGGATCCAGAGTTGGGGGGCCGCCGTCTCGGAGACAATGCGTGTAGCCACATTGCCTCCGTCTTGCCGGCAGCTATCTTGAGCCCCAACCCCTCGATCCTACCCACCACGGAGTCCACCACTACAGCCGCCAAGGTTATCGTTCCCCTCCATGTCCCTCCCTCCACGACCACCAGTGTATCGTCCGCATAGCATATCACACTGGCGTCGCGGGGGAGAGTAGCCCGCAGCATCGAGAAGTATGTTATGTTCCACAGGAGTGGTCCTAGGACCGACCCCTGCGGAACTCCTCGTTGCATGTTCTCCCTCTGCATTACACCGTACCGGCCAGGGTACTCAAACAGCCCGTCCCGGAGATAGTCCCGAATGACCTCTCGGAGGTAGGGGGGCACTCTATGATACTCCAGCGCCCCCACTACCTCATCCCAGGGCAGGGTGTTGAACGCGTTGGTGATGTCGAGTGACACCGCCAACATCACCCTGCCCGCAGCGACCGCCCTGGTCTGGAGGGAGGCGAGCCGATCGATAGCATCGATCGTGGAACGCCCCCTCCGGAACCCAAACTGGCAATCGTTGAGATCGGGACAACCCATGCACAGGTGCTCGACGAGGCGATCTGCGATAATCTTTTCATAGATTTTCGCCACTTCGTCGAGGAGACACAACGGCCGGTACGCAGAGGGAATCTCTCCGGGCTTGCCTGCCTTTTGGAGGAGAACAAGCCTGGCGACTTTCCATTCCCTGGGGAAGGTTCCCCGGCTCAGACACGCATTCAGTATGCCGATCAGAGCCGGGGCGAGGACGTCGAGCGCCGCGACCAATACTGGTCCGGGGATACCATCCGGTCCGGCGGCCTTGACACCCCCTTCCCTTATCCTCCGGACCGCCTGGGAGAGCTCAGCGCCGGATATCCGGAGTTCCTCGTCCCACTCTTGGGACGGAATGGGCGGGTACTCCCTCTCCCCCTCAATAGGGGGGAAGAGGGTGGATATGCTGCATTCGAACCTGGAACACTCACCGGGTTTAAGAATCCAGAACCGGCGAGCCTCTCTTTAAGCTTCTTGCATGTGTGGGAGTTTATCTCTCCTTCCCCCTTTTTGAGGGTGGGTTATGCGGTGGTGTCGAACTATCTCCAGCGAGAGGAGAGGTCGACTAAAAAACCACATAGGTGCTCGGCGGCGGTACTAACCTTAGGTACTAGGTACTTAGGCAGCGCGCGGTGAAGGGTAGGGGTAACGAACTAGCGGGCGAAGGCCGGCCGTGCGGCCGGTGCGTCACGGCGTTCTGTGCTTGGTTGCACGAAAACGTGACATTATACAAAGTAAACTTAAAATATTTTGGAACTCTAAAGTGAAGTTAAACCTTTAAACATATTACATGATTATTTAAACGCATTTCTCGTAATAATCATCATACATTCATGTATGTATTGTGCCACGTGTATAAAAAGTAATGGTCATACATGGGTAAAATATTATATATTTGGGTACAAGAGTATCAATACGGTGTCTCAAAATTCCTTCAACATCTGGAAATGGGAGGATCCTGAGATCATTTGAAGCGACATTTTCAATTGCAAATTTTTGCCGCCGTGGTTTTGTTCAGGAGTTATTAATGAAAAACACGAACCAATCAGAACTCGACCTAGACGTGTGATGGCAAAGTCCTAACCCTATCCATTCTCGGACTTTGCCAACACACTTCGTTACCAGAATAGACTAAAACTGGTCGACTTTTCCTCTCCTCCTTTTCCTCTTCCACTATTCCATTCCAGCACCATGAGCATATTCCAACACCCCCCCCCCACTAAGTCTGTAAGCAGATCACGTATTAACCATCAGAGAGAGAGTATCAGAAAAAACTGTATTCTCCTCGATTTCCCCGATCTGGTGATACTGGTCGAGCGTTGGTGATACATCGCCTTAACGTGTAACGAACAAGAGTTTCTCAATTATGTGAATATCCTCGGATGTTGATGAGCAGCTTTGTATACATATATTGCCAAGCCCATCATTTTAAACAACGTTTCTCTTTACAGTTTCTTGCGGACGGCTTTAGTTTAAGAGATAATCGAAAAAACTTTACTTACAAATTGAGTAATAGATGGAACAGAAATTGCTTAAATTAAAATATCACTTATAAACTGTAAAGCAAATTGCTCTTTGAAATGTATGCCATTGGGTCACTCGGTGGCGAACTGCACAGATGTTCTCCGGTATACGATGATACTGAAAGCTAAGAAACGCAAGGTCAGATCAAGGAGCTGTACAGCTGGTGGTAGGTAGTAAGTATACGACTGCCTAAGACGTAAGGGATGTACGGTCAAGTAAATGATCCGGATTTTCATTTTCATGCTATGCACTAATAACAATTGTCATATACCTAGTATTGCAGCACTAATCATAACGATTAGCACTGTGTCCACTAGACTGCGAATTTCCTATATTTGTAGCAAAAACGAGTAGGTGCACTTTAAAACAGTAGAAAGATTAAAATAATTTAGAAACACCAATATATTATCTTAAACCTTGTTATAATGGTTACTGAAAGATTCAAATATCTGTCTGGGTCTTTTCCCTCGTAATAGCAGCAGTCAACTTTCATTTAGCATAAAGATTCACTGTCTATTGTTTAGTTTAAATATCACTATCAAAAATACACCTAATAGCAATCGTTAGCTTTGAATTGACAAGTATTTACACCACCGCTTACTCCACGGCTGTTCGAACGATAATTATTTTCCACAAGATATTTTTGAAGAATTTAGGAAGGGTATTATGCATGTCGAAATTCGAAATGTATGTTGTAGCACGTTTAAGAAAACGACGGGTCGGTTAGTTGAAAAACAAAGTACGAGGCGGTCCACTGTAATAATATAATTTATGACAATCACATGTTTCCTGCAGATAGATACGCAGTGTCGATGGGTAACCGTTCGAAAACGTCATATGTCCTTTTTTTAGAAAGCTTTTTAAAAGGAGGTATAAGACAATAGGGATGCCACGCGGACCTGACATTTTTCCTCGTGCTGGGTAAATGGATGTTTACGAACAGTTACCCATGACTCTGCATACCAATCTGCATTAAAAACGAAATATGTAGTTGCCATAAATTCTAGTCGTTCCGTAATCCTTATCGTATCCTGCATTTCTTCATTTTCGTCTATCCGTCCCGTCGTTTTTGTAATCGTGCTACAACTTGCATTTCGAATTTCGACACGCATAATGCATTACCTAAATTTTTCAGAAGTATCTTGCGGAAAATTAGTGTCGTACGAGCCGCGGTGGAGTGAACATCTTCAAAGATTTGTCAATTCAAACCTAGCGTGTGCTATTGGGTGTGCTTTTGATAGTTGATGTGGATTGGTACGACTGTGGAGGGAGAGCGGCCATCTTGCGGACAGCGGCGGCAAGGATGAGATTGCGCGGGAGAAGGGAGGGGCGAGTAGTATCTGTTAGAAAGTTAGAACAGCAAGCAATAAAGCGGTGAACCTCAACCCTTTTCATTTAAACCACCGTCTCATTTAATTACCTGATCGCGATACTATTTCTGTCCTAACATTCTGGCGACCGTGACAGGACCAGATAATCGACACAGAAAGAGAGTTCAGTAAGGATAAAAGTAACAGACAGAGAGGTTAGAATTCGCAGGAAGTGCGTCTAGTATGCCCGGTGCGTGAAGATGGAGGCCGTTAAGAGACAGAGAAGAGTTAACAGAATATTTTTCACGAAGGCACATACTATTTTCGTAGCAATAATGGAAGATGTCATGTCTACACAGAAAGAAAAGACCGTTGCGTTTCAGCTTTTGGAAGCCAAGATGGCGGAACTGAACGAGGCACACGTGGCGTTTAATAACGCGTTCTTTCAGTCCGACCTAGACGACGAGGCAATTTCAAAGGAATTGGAGACGGAGATGTATAGAAGACAAATTTCTTGACAGCCATGTTAAGAATTACCGATCCTCTGGGGATCTCAGAGCAACATCACAAGGTCTCCACAGGGACCGAGAAGAAGATATTGAAGTTTCCGAGAATTGAGCCTAAGTTCAACGGCATTGTCAAGGAATGGCTTCCTTATTGGAGCCAATTTAAGAAAATCCACGACGACCAGGCAATTAGTAGAGGACACAAATTCTAATACCTTCTATAGGCTACAGTTACGAGGTCAAAAGACAGCGAACTAGTGAACAGTTTTTCGCCTACGGATGAAAATGATGAAAAGGCAGTTACAAGTTTGAAAAATCGTTTCGGCCGAGACGATATCGTGGTGTAATTTTGTGTGCGTGAACTTCTGAGCTTGTGCTTCAAAATTAAAGTTAAAGGGAACAAAAACCATCGCTCGTGAGTTTGTATGATAAGGTAGAGCGGTAGGAAGGTAGTCCTATATTTGCGCATTGGAGACGCGAGGGGTCGCGACGGACAAGTGTGCCGCGATGTTATTCCCCTTGGTGGAATCGTCTATACCGGAAGAGGTGTTGGGTGCCTGGCACCGCAACGGACAACGGGAAGCAACGAACGCAAACGACAAACGAGAGACGAAGGATCAGCGTATGAAAATTCTACAATTCCTGCAGCTCGAAGTGGATAATGAAGAGCGCATCGGCATGGCTCTGCAGAGAACATCGTAAATACTGAAATCACAAAGAGTGCGCTTGTAAATATAGTAAATGCTCAGGACTCATCATTTAAAGCGAGTAATTTGTTCTCTTCATACACGCAACTCATACGTTTCATAGCATGGATGCGTAGATTCCAGAAAAATCGGAAAATAATACTCAAAAAGCGAGATTTAGGAAAATGACATGTTTCTGATTTATAAGAAGTACCAAAAACTCTGTATTTGACTAAGGAAAAGCGTAAGAAGTTGTATTTAACAGTAAGTGATGTCAAAGAAGCAGAAATTAGTTTACTGAAACATTTACAGAATGTTATGTTTGCAAATACGGATAAGAGTAAATTGTCGTCTCTTAAAGTATTTTTAAATAACGATGGATTGTATATTGTAAAAACAAAGATCCTCAACCGAGACGACGACAGCATTTTTTGAATCGGATGAAAACAGATCTACTGTGCGCGTACCCTAAGACGAGAAGTGGAAGAATGAGTAATAAACCGGATAGCCTTATGTATTAAGTAGTATAGCGCAACTTTGAATGTACAATCTTTATAAAGTCGTAATCTGCGTCATCACATGTACTCCACAAAATTATTATATGTAAGCGACGATTGTCCAAAGGGGGGAGGATATTGTGGATTGGTACGATTGTGGAGGGAGAGCGGTCATCTTATGGACGGCGGCGTTAAGAAGGAGATTGCACGGGAAAAGAGGGGGCCAGTATCTATTAGAAAGTTAGAACAGTTGTTTCGTTTATTTTACCTGGTCGATACCATTTCTGTTCCTAACAATAGTGATATTTAAACTAAACACTAGACTAGGAATCTTTATGTTAAATGATACGTGACTGCTACTATTGCAGGGGAGAAGCCCCAGGCAATATATTGGCGTTTCTTAATTATTTTAATATTTCTACTGCTTTAAAGTACACCTACCCGTTTTTGCTATAAATATAGGAAATCCACAGTCTAGTGTTCACAGTACTTAATTGTTATGATTTGTGCTGCAATGCAAAAAATATGAAAATTGTTATTAGTGCATAGCATGAAAATGAAAGTCCGAATTATTGATTTAACCGCACATCCCTTAGGTTCTAGGCTGTCGTATACCTACTATAACTACCTACTATCGGCTGTGCAGTTCGTCACCGGGTGACCCAGTGGCACACATTTCGAAACAGCAATTTGATTTACCGCTGAATAAGTGAGTTTTTAATTCAAGCAGTTTCTGATACTTCTCTTGTGGATTTGTGGGCAGGTAAAGTTTTTTTATGATTATCTCGTAAATTAAAGTAGTCCGCCAAAAACTGTAAAAAAGAGTAATGTTGTTTAAAGTGATGGTCTTGGCAACATATCCAAAGCTCATCGTAATTGGAGGAGATTCATTATCGAGAAACTCTTGTTCATTATGACGTCGCGGCATACCACCAACGGTCGGCACGGCGGCCTAACTTTGCCAACGTGTGCATAACTACTAAACAAAGCCACGGCGGCCATTTTTTCAATGGAAAATGTCGCATCATATGATTCTTGGAACTTCCCATTTTCGGATGTTGAAGGAATTTTAGAGACCCTCTATATACGTATAACTACACACAATCATATTTTGCAAAAACTTTAACAGCTTATATATTAATAACCATTTGTTGCCGAGATATGATTCTTCCCAAGCTTTTTCTCTTCTCGATAAGTAAAAGGTGTTAATGTAAATTTGCTTTAACTACAATCTTATTTGTTTTAAACAATTTTGCAGCAAGTTTCTTTTACCCATCCAGAGGTGTAGGTTCATCCCTAGGACGGATGACCATTACTTTTTATACAGTCTCTACTAAAGCTTTTGTAGATATTAAATCACTATTACTATGAATCATTACATTTTAGGTCCCCTTGTTAAACTTATGCTGGCTGCATTGAAAAGTGCTGGATGGTAAGTAAAATAATTTTTTAATTTCTAATTATATAACTATAGTAGTTAAGGGGGAAGGTGAGGTCTATGACGTAGGAAGAGTCCAGCAGGTCGGTAATACAGACTTGGCTGCTTGATAGCGGTGCGTAGCTGCTTTCGTCTCCGACGTGATACTTTTAAAAATTGCCAGCCTTATAGGACCTTGTGTTACTCGAATAATTTGGTGTACTCTTACGCCCTCTAGCATATATTCTGGTTGGAGTGAGAAACAGAAGCCTCCTACAAGTTAGCCCCCCATTTGTGGAATTAAATAATTTCAACAGTTGTGCTGAATTGTGCTGTGTTTGTGCTATATTGTGCTCGAATATTATAACTATAATACAAAAAAATAAGATGAAAAATGGAAAAAACGATTTTTTGAGTAGCCCCCCCTTTTCATTTTTTTCAATTTTCTCAATTGTGCTGAGTTGTGCTAGGTTGTGCTAAGATTGTGCTAAAGTATTACTTGAAAAAATAATAAATAAAGAAGTTATAGCCAATAATCGTTTTGGACATCTAATTAACGTTTAAGTCAATAACAATTATCCAAGCAGTATACAGGGTGTCCCAAAATTCCTCCGACACCCGAAAATGGGAGGTTCCTTGGGTCATTTCAAGTGACATTTTCCTTTACAAAAATGGCGTCCGCGGCTTTGTTTAGGAGTTATTAACGAAAAACATGGACCAATCAGAGCGCGACGTAGACGCGAGTTAGCACAGTCGACCCGACGCGCCAACTGTCAGTTGTCCGAACGTGTCATCGCATGTCTAGATCGCGCTCTGATTGGTCCGTGTTTTTCGTTAATAACTCCTAAACAAAGCCGCGGACGCCATTTTTGTAAACGAAAATGTCGCTTCAAATGACCCAAGGAACCTCCCATTTTCGGGTGTCGGAGGAATTTTGGGACACCCTGTATAATCATATAACTGTGTTGTGCTAGGCTAGCACAACTCAACACAACTTTTAATTTCTCCAGCACAACGATATGAAGGGCATGAAAATTTACTCCTGTCTGCCTTAGATGTGCCTTTGTTCGCCCATTATGGTATGAAAAGGTATCATAATTGGAGTTTGTGGTTGGGAGAACTGTAGTTGTGGTTCTACGTCGCTGGATGTCTGGGAAGAAAGATACAGGAAGGGATTATGAAGTAGGGAAAATGGACGAGTAATTAACGAAGAACTGAGTGTTTGTGATATAAGAATGTTCTAAATAAATGGTATGTGCAAAAGGATAGTGGCAATGGTGAAGTAAATGAGATTATACGGGACAATGTACACTTGTGAAGATGACCAAGGTACGTGACACGAAATTGCGGGTGTTCAACCCATAGTAGAAACGTAATGATCTCTCGATCAAGATTGACAGTCGGAGGAGCTGCGTGCGAGTTACGCAGGCCTATTGATACATATGTACTTACAATTGTGGATCATCGATTGTGGTAGGAATTAAAAGTGGATATTGTGAATGTGTACAAGAAGGAGACAGCAAATTGCTTTCGTTAGGACGAAGAGTGAGTTGTCCATAGAGAAACTGGCGGACAAAATTGAAATTTTGGCCTTTTATGTGTGTGTAATTTATACAGCATATTTTAATATGCTACAGGAATAACAATGTTCCTTTACCAAATGTGTAATGCAAATACATTAAATTGTTTTACTTATGTAAGTATATAATAGCATGAATACATATAATATATATAATACATTTAACGTTTAATACATATAATGCATGTAATACATATAAATAAACAATATAAATTAAGAACATAAATATAAAAAGATATTATATATTTACAGCTCGTGTTTCAGAAACTTGAAATCTAGTGTCAAAAACCTGTCCCTTTCAGATATTTCAGTCTCCCATATACCTCCTATTGACGACTCTTTTACTATATCTGAACTTCATGCTGTCCTGAGGTCCATTCAAGGAATGTCTAGTCCTGGCCCTGATAGTATCCCTAACACCCTCCTGAAACATCTACCTGAATCGCTCTACTTAACCTATACAATCGTATATGGAATCAGAAAACTTTCCCAACTGCATGGAGACTAGCTATAGTAATCCCGATTTTAAAACCAAACAAAAATAAACTTGATTGTGCTTCATATAAACCAATTTCCCTAACCAACAATATCTGTAAAATCTTTGAAAAAATGATTAATGCCAGACTAATTTGGAGCCTTGATTCGAGAAACTTACTTTCGAACCTCCAATTTGGATTGAGAAAACTACGCTCCTTGATGGATCACCTAACCACTATCTCATCTATTTGCAGTGCATTCGACAATAACGAACATCTCACAGTCATCAGCCTTGATATTGAAAAAGCATATGGTATGGTTTGGAGAACAAGAGTCTTACACATTCTTAAGAATTTTGAAGTTGGACACAATATGCTAGCCTTTATACTTAATTTTCTTACAGATAGATACATTCAGGTAAAAGTACAAAATGCAATTTCAAACAAAACATTTATACAAAACGGATTACCCCAAGACTCTGTGATTAGTGTCACTCTATTTATCATTGCTATTGACGAAATTTCCACTAACTTATTTCCCCCAAGGCTGTCTTTTCGCAGATGATTTCACTATTTTTTGTAGTGACAAAAATATAAACACCACCCAGAAAATCCTCCAAAAAGGTATTGATAACCTATCCTTATGGGCCTCCCACACAGAATTCATTTTTTCAAAATCTAAATCTGAACATATTACCTTTTGGAGAGATAGAAGAATTCTCTCCGCCATAAATCTCAATATAAATTCCGATCCAATCTCTTCAGTAGAAAAAATGAAAATACTTGGACTCGTTTTTGACAAACGAATGTCTTGGGTACACCATGTCAAAGATCTTAAAAATAATTGTTTAAGAAGACGAAACATCTTGAAAAGTCTGTCATGTAAGAGTGGGAGCGGGGCGACAGAAACACCTTACTAATCACTTATAGAGCTCTCATTCGGTCGAAATTGGACTATGGATCAGTAATATACGGTTCGGCTAACAAAAGCACCTTAAACATACTAAATCCCATCCAATCTTCTTGTCTAAGAATTGTTCTGGGTGCATTCTGCACCACACCTGTAACAAGTTTTGAAAGTGAATTAAATGAACCCCCACTAAACATTAGACGCAAATTACTTGATATTTTCTATGATCTCTCAGTCTCATCTGTCCCTAGTAACCCAATTAGTCAATTTTTCCTTCCAAATAATTTACCTAATAATTATAAAAAAATACTACCCCAAACCCCTTTCATTGAGAATACAAGAAATATTGCAAAAACTCAACATGATACTTCCAAATATTGAAGATCGCGATCCATTTTTCATTTCTCCATGGACTTCTTTTAACATCCCTTCAACATTATTATTTAATAAATCTAAGGATCAATATAGTGACACTAACAGCATAGTATTAAACACTATACTTCAAGACCATATCCACCAAAACAACTACACGCCCATCTACACCGACGGTTCTAAAATTGATACGTCCTGTGGTGTGCCTTTATTACGGAAAATTACTTTTTTACCAAAAGACTCCCTAACAGTTTCTTCTCCTGGACATGTGAAATCCATGCCATACTACACGCTCTATTATACATTCAAAATTGAAATAAATTCAGATTTTCCATTTATACTGATTCCAAATCCGCTCTTGACGCCATTGGCAAACCGACACAGCACTCCACTATTTAACGTATCCAAAAAATTATAACAAATATCCTAAATGATAATAAATATATTAACTTTGAATGGATCCCTAGACATGTTGGCCTCATTGGTAACGAAACCGCAGACACAGCTGCGAAAGAAGCATGTAACCTTTCAACTTGCGACGCTAACTGTAAAATCAATTTTCTTGATGCAAAAGCCTATATTAAGAAAGCCATCATAAATGTTTGGAATTCAAATTGGATTAACGGCAACAAACCAAACTGCATAAAATAAAAGACAATGTTTACGAAACCCCAAATGATTCTCAACTTTCTAGGAAAGATCAGACTGCAGTTAGCTGTACCTGAACAGGACATTCAAGATATACCCACGACTTCCTGATAACCAAACAAAACCAACCTGAGTGTACAACATGTTCCGTGACCAACAGCATCCAACATATTCTACTAGCATGCCCCAGATTCGCTACACAACGATCCATATTTTCCATCGAAAATGACCTCAAGACTAATCTAGGAGAGGACAATATTGGAAACGTCCTACTATTTTTTAAATCTATCAATATTAACTGTAGTCTTTTTTACAAATTACATGTCAATTATATGATTACCAAGTGTAAACCATGTGGTCGCTAATGGCCTCGCTGTTAATGCGACCACATTAAAATAAACTGCAAATAAATAAATAAATAAATAAATAAATATAAAAAGAGCGTAGGTATATGGGCTTCTTTGAAAAGTTGTCTTCAGTCGTCTGCTTTTCCTCAGCTACCTCGAAACTGTAAGAAATTGTAATATCAATATGCATGTAAAAGTTGAATGAAATATTAATAAATTGTAATATGACAATCAATGTATATTTAAATGTAAATGAAAGTTAAATGTAATATAATATACGTATTAATGTTATCGGCGCACTAGTTCGATCAATTGGACAATAAGCAATTTTGCATAATATTACATGAAATTTATTTCAACGTTTCGGTCTCAGTTTTAGACCATTTTCAAGAATATATTATTTCATAAATGCGTCTGAAAGAATTATTAAATATAATTTTTACAAAAAAACTGATTTATATTAACAAAGGTGTGAAGAGAAACTAAATTCAAAGACAAAGTATGTAACTACTTACATGCTTATAAAAGTATTAATTTACATTCTTTAAGAGTACGGAACAATGTATTGGTTTCATGCCGGTGACATGTGGACTGAACAAGTATTAGAGATTTGAAAAGACATCGGATCAGTGAGAATCGATTTCTGTATTGATCAATCGATAGATGGCGTTAAAAATGAAACATATCTTAACCTCTTTTTACCATCACTGCAATTTATTTAACAAATACCAAAATTAAATTTGGTAATTATATATTAATCCCCATTCAATATGGTTTTGTTGAGAATAAACCAGATAAATACTATTTTGTTTGGAAGGTGATTCATCATAAAACATTACTGATTCAGTAACGTTGCGTAGTATTCATGTATCGAAGGTGTTTCATACCTTAGATTTACGCTTTGATGTTTAATCGTGTGAATCGTTTCCAATAGTATTCTACGTTGTAAGTCAGATTCTTTATCAATTATTTTGGTGTTCTCAAAATCAAAAGCGTGGTCAAACTCTATTGAATGTCTCGTCAAAGCAGTATGTTGTGTTGGTGGTGAAAAGATATTACGTTTGTGTTCTCTGATTCTGTTTTCCAAATGTCTACTTGTTTGTCCAATGTAAGATTGATCACACCCTTTACATGGTATTGAATATATAATGTCATAACATTTTAATAAAGGTATCTTGTCTTTGACTATAGGAAAAAGGTCTTTTAAATAATGAGGAATTTTGTATATTGTGTGTATACCGGCTTTTCTAAAAATTCTTTTGATGTTATTTGAAATACTTTCAATATAAGGTATAACAACAGTATTGTTCCAATTTATCGGACCAGTTTCCCTAATTCTTTTTTCTTTTTCTTTTTCTCTTGACCAAGGATGGTAAATGTCAGAGATTCGTTTCTCAATTATGTTAGAAACTAAAGAAACTGGATAACCATTCCTTTTTAATACATCTTTAATTAGAGACAAGTTATCGGATCGAAATTCAGGATCTGCTAACATAATAGCGTGATCAATTAAACCTTTAATTAGACCTATTTTATGTTGTATAGGGTGGTGGGAGAAAAAGTTTATGTATCTCCCTGACCAACTGTTTTTATGGAACCAATTTGTTATAAGCTTGTTTCCTGTCTTTATAACCGTAGTGTCAAGAAAATTCAACCTTGAGTTGACTTCAACTTCATGAGTGAATTGAAGTCTGGGGTGATAGCTGTTAAAAGTATCAAGTATTATTTGTAATTGTTCCGGTTTTACACAAGTAATTATGTCATCTACATATCTTTTATAAAATAATAAAGTAAATGGAAGTTTAGATATAGAGATATTTTCCAATTCTTCCATAACTAAGTTTGAAGTGGTGAAGATGTTAATTTCATCCCAGCGTTTTTCTAGAATTTTCAATGCTAGATCAACTGGAACATTTGTGAATAACACAAATGATAATGAATAAAAATCAAATGATGATGAAATATATTTCAGTTGAAACCCAACTCTTACCTTTGCACTTTTCTACGCTTGCTTTTTAATTCATTTTTACGAACAAACAAGCTACTGGATTTATAGTAATTTCTCCTTTAACGGCTCGACATTTTTTTAATAAGTCGTTAAATAGAATCCATCTATCTCCATACATAGCATAAGCGGTGTAATGATCCACTGATGTTGCGCTGGCTCGACTGCTGTAATGTATAATTCCAACCAACGAGAATGACGTAGTTCCAATTGTAAACGTTCTTGGAAATGTTTTTAATTCCACTTCTGCATTTCTATCTCCAATACATTCGACAAGTAAATGAGAATTAAAATTTAATTTTATGTTTACGTCTTCTCTACATTGCTTGCACGTTTTGTAGTTACTATTTATGTTTTTCTGAATCGCCTGTTCAATAGCACGGTATCCATGCAATTGAATCGTTTCAAAATCAAGTTCATAAATGTTACATTTTTTGTTGTGTCTATCTTACAATTATTGCATTCCTTCTGTAATGTACAACTTGACTCATTCTTGAGAAGGTATTCGCACAAGTTGCACATATTTGAAATTGCATCAATTGTCGTAACATTGAACTCTTTTCGTAACAAAATATCCAATTTTTCTTAATATCGTTGCTCTTTGTCGATAAATTGACTTAAATGCACCTTTATTTATGAAATTTTTAATAAATATAAATGTATCTGATGCAGCATTGAGTATAGTATCATAGAATGCTGCATGTGTTACGAGCCAGGGCCGCGAGCAGCACGAGTGGCCGGCGAAGGGTTATTACCCTGGGAATATGGTCTCAAATTGTTAGTTAAGAGCGAACGCACCTAATACGATTGTCAGGGAACCGCTAAGGATCGGAGTCAAAACGCGAATGCACCTGATACGATTGTCAGGGAACCGCTAGTGATGAGTGAGATTTCGTGGATGGACTCAATATGTAATTGGGGAATTCTGCTGGGAAGTTATAAAGTGAGCGAATGCACTTGATACGATTGTCAAGGAACCGCTGAGGATGGTTTGGTTATATAGGTTTCGTGTATGGTGCCAATATGGAATAGGGTACCCACTAAGTTGGAAATCTCTATGTCGACGATTGGAATGTCTATGGATTTGATGGGTGATAGGGTTGTTAGTAAGCCTCGTAACAAGTATAATTTAAATCGATACAATCCGAGCGGTAAGATTATATCGTGTGGGAACGTTCAATTACTAAATTAGGATTGGTGTAACAATAATAAGAATTTACAAGTGATTAGGAAAAATACAGATATATTCAACTCGTAATGGTTTACATTGATATATTGGGTTGTCGGAAAAGTCATGACGTATTTTTGGGTAATTTTCAAGACTCATTTTTTAATAACATAACAAAATTCAATCAATAATATATTGGCCACTTTGATCGATGACCTTTTGCCATCTTTCTGGAAGTTGCACGATTCCGCGCTCGTAGAAGGACTGCTGTTTTCCAGCGAAGAACTGGGTGAGATGCTCTTTGATGGCCTCATCAGAATCGAAAGATTTACCATTCAATTAATTTTGCAAAGAACGAAACAAATGGTAATTTGATGGGGCAAGGTCCGGTGAGTAAGGAGGATGGGCCAAAATTTCCCATCCGAGCTGTAGCAACTTCTGACGAGTCACCAAACTTGTGTGTGGTCTCGCATTGTCATGATGGAACATTATGCCTTTGCGATTGACGAGTTCTGGTCGTTTCTCCGTGAGAGATGTATTCAAATTATCCAGTTGACGACAGTACACATTAGAATTGATTGTTTGATTTCGCGGCTGAAGCTCAAAAAACACCACACCCTTGTAGTCCCACCATATTAAGAGCATAACTTTTTTTTGGTGACGATCGGCTTTGGATGTTGTTTGGGCTCGCTCTTTTCCTCGGCACCACGATCGTTTACGTTGAATATTGTTATAAACAATCCATTTTTCATCGCCGGTCACGAGGCGCTTCAAAAACGGGTCGATTTTGTTGCGACTGAGATGAGCATCGGCGATGTTGATGCGGTTGGTGAGATGGACTTCTTTAAGATCATGCGGAACCCATATATCGAGCTTGCTGATGAATCCCAGCTTCCTGATATGATCATGGACGGTTGAATGATGAAGGTTCAATGTCTCCGCGATGTCACGAGTGGTCGAATGTGGGTTTGCTTCGATCAGTGTCTTTATTTTATCGTCATCAGTTTCAACGGGTCTTCCGGTGCGAGGAATATCGTTGAGGTCAAAATCACCAACACGAAATTTAGCGAACCATCTCTGACACTGACGCTTTTGTAGGGCATTGTCCCCGTAAACTTTGCACATTTTTTCGCAAGCCTGACTTGCGTTCTTTCCTGCGTGAAAATAAAAAAGCAAAATATGCCGAAAGTGCACAGTTTGGTCTTCCATTTTTAACTTGATATAACAACTGAAACACGTCACCAAATCAGATATTCGTTTCTTTGAAATGATATTTCAACTGTCATCTGCCAATCACATAACACTTGTGCCGTTTGCGATGACGTTTCTAACCTAAAAATACGTGTAACGCCATCTATTGCAAAAATGCGTCATGACTTTTCCGACAACCCAATATATATATATATATATATATGTATATGTCGCGAGATAGAGTGTGCAAGAATAATAGAATATTACCTATGATGCCTGCTGTTGACGCACTGGCAAAATGCGGGGGTCTCGAAGTAACTTTATAGAAATGCCTTAGCAATTGATCCGAAGGGGAACTTTAGCCCGATCTTACTTGAAATTAACTTGCGAGAATACAGCACGACGCGACACGATTCGTGACTACAGAAGTACTACCCCCGAGAGTAAAAATGTACGGGTTTATATACCTCAAAATTGAAGGGGGTGGTCTGTTCATAACCTAATCGCCGCTTAGGACCAGACTCTAGTTTTTGTCAATTTCCATTAAGTCGAGCCAGAAGTCGGTCTTCGTTAAAAGGGGTCAACTAAGATATGAAAAGGTTACACATATGAAAGGCTAGGACGTTTCCTGCCAGAGACGATTTTGAAGAGATTCCTGTGGGAAAGTCAACGGAATCTGTTCGCTAACCGTCACACATGCATGCATGCAGCAGCGAATAATTGGATAACACTATCAAACCCGCACGTGTTTAAAACAACGAGTCTATCTTTCCCATCTTTAAAAGGTTCACAAATATTTCCATTTTGTAATATTGCGATGTCAATTTTTTTTCTTTTGCAAACTCCTGTAAAATCGGGTCGGGGTTGGAGGTAACTCCTTTTATATGTTGTTTTTTCGTTTTTATTTCGTCAATTATGTTCGTTGCTTAAATCAGAGTATTCATTTGGTGATGTTTCGATAGTCAATATGGTATCGCATTCGTAACTTACATTTTCGTCAGCGTCGAAATTCTATGTGTTTGTACAGTTTCGAAATGTGTTACGTTCATAATTTTGTCTATATTTGTGCCTTGGGTTTCGATCAAATCTATTTCTTTTTCTTCATTCTTGTTTTCTATTTTATTTTCTATATATTCAAATTCAGTTCCAGATTTAGGTATTTGTTCCGCTGCTGCTAATTTTGCACGACCAGAAAATTATTGCAGGTGTGAAGTGACGAACTTATCGATGCGCATCGGACGCGAAATATTTTTGAATAGTCGGTGTTTGCAGTCGTTAAATTCAGCCTCCACTGCCGAAGATGTTGCAGTTGATGATCCATACGTAAAAATGGGCTCCATAACTTTTGAATATAACGGGAAATATAACATCAACGATGTTATTCGCTTCCCTATTCCTATGGAATAATATGGATTTACATTGTGTCCCGGATTTGTTATTGCATTATTTTTTGCCATTGCTATACATTCAGCAGATAATGTTTTTATCCATGCAGTAATATCGGATGCGCTCTTCGTTTGTTCCATTTCCGTATCAGATTCATGAAAATCATCTGTACTATGTTCCGTCTCATCTTGTTCATCCTCAATGATTTCACGTGGAACTGTATTCTGGGTAACAACTGTGTGTAATTTTTTAAAACATTTTTCTGCATAAGACGGATTATTATTTGTTGTATTCCCAAACATTTCACTATTTGAAAGAACAATAGCACATTTTGTGACTTCTTGAAATTCTTCGAAATCTGAGATTTTCGTGAGAAATGCCATAATTGTTATGTAAAATATTCGCACTTGAGGATGAAAATCTTTTAATTCTTTCCATCTTGCAATCATATGGATAAAATGGGATACATCCAAGCGTAAAAATGTAGATGGCAGATTTTTAGATTTTCCAACTAAACACTGGGACAAATAGTTTTGTATATTTTTACATTAACCAAATGCTCTAACAATAGCTCCTATCAATGCTCGATCAAAATCACAAACTACTTGTTTTGGTAATGGGAAATTTGCTTTGTGTTCCATGCCAATTCGTATTATTTCTAATAACCAAAAATGTATTGTATTTGTATTCTGTGATGTACTCAACATTTGGAACACTGGCATGTAAGAGGTTTTAGTTTTCGTGATAATTTGATATAAATATATGTGTGAACATAATTCTCCTGAAGGCTTTTTCAATGTTTTATGAGAGATCCTGTTCCGTCTATACAGATATATTCTGAATTTTGCAGGGAAATTGTTGCTTGTTCCGGTGTCCAATAGTGCACATAAAATGGATCTAATCCAATGGCGTGTATTTGCCCTGCATGCTGATTATATTTCATGGACTGTAAATTTCGAAGCGGATCTGAAGTTGTAATAGCTAGATTAATCTTCTCGCGTTCTTGCTTCGCTTTTGATAATATCTCATTTTTAGGTAAATGTGCGGGTTCTGCATCACCGAACTTCATTATATTATTAGCTTCATTTCGACGCCAAATGCATGGTAAAATGTTTCCGTCTAACATTTTTTTGACACTTCGATTCTTCGATTACCTTTTAAATGTCGCTTTTTTTTGTTTTATGGAAGCATCGAAATTCTCGATGAAGCACTCCATGATGACATCTTTTTTGGATTCAGGTTTATTTACTACCATCCCCGAAAAGCTGCAATTACACTCTGAACAAGACGCCACGATTTTTTAAAAAATTCTAGATTCTGATATTTTGCATCGCTTAAACGATAAGGCACATGGTATTTGTATTTGTTGCCATAATTGTTCAAATAAAATGTCAGTCCAAATATTTTTTAATAATACGTTATATGTCCTTTCTGATAATTTTTTGTCTGTATAGTCTACTCCTACAGGACCCATTGCTAGCCATGTTTTGAATGGCAAAACCAGCTGTAGCTCAATTTTATTATCACTGCGAGAGTCATTCAAAATACTTTCTGATTCATTTAACAAAGAATTCGAAAACTTTTCAATGCCGTGGTAAGTGAGAAATGTATCCCAAACATGGTATCTATTTCCCTGCAGAATGGTATAAATGTATTTTGGTAATAATTTTTTACCAAATTTCACTTCGAACTCCGCACTGACACTTTCATATACTTTTGCACTTAGTGCAACAGGTTTTCCACAAGAATTCGAAAGAATCTTAAACTTTTCTTCTTAAATTAGATTCAATAGATCCACTGCGTATTGAGCCATATCAACAACAATTTTGTCGCACCTCACACAATTATTCGCACAGTTAAGACCGTGGTTTTTGATGGTTTGAAATAAAATAAAAGACCAGATATTAATTCAGAACGCTACATAATCGATATTCCCTCTTCCAAAGCTAGGCTTACAATTAGACTGAGTTCGGCAGCTCGTTAAAAAAAGTGCACTATACAGGGTGTCCCAAAATTACTCCGACACCCGAAAGTGGGAGGTTCCTTGGGTCATTTGAAGCGACATTTTCCTTTACAAAAATGGCGTCCGCAGCTTTGTTTAGGAGTTATTAACGAAAAACACTGACGAATCAGAGCGCGATCTAGATATGCGATGACACGTTCGGCCAATTGACAGTTGGCGCGTCGGGCCGACTGGGCTAATTCGCGTCTAGGTCGCGTTCTGATTGGTCCGTGTTTTTATATACAGGGTGTCCCAAAATTCATCCGACACCCGAAAATGGGAGGTTCCTTGGATCATTTGAAGCGATATTTTCCTTTACGAAAATGGCGTCCGTGACTTTGTTTAGGAGTTATTAACGAAAAACACGGACCAATCAGAGCGCGACCTAGACGCGAGTTAGCGCATTCGGCCCGATGCGCCAACTGTCAATTGGCCGGACGTGGCATCGCATGTCTTGATCGCGCTGTGATTGGTCCGTGTTTTTCATTAATAACTCCTAAACAAAGCCGCGGACGTCATTTTTGTAAAGGAAAATGTCGCTTCAAATGACCCAAGGAACCTCCCATTTTCGGGTGTCGGAGGAATTTTGGGACACCCTGTATATACATACATACACAGGGTGGGGCATTTTAAACAGGTCACCTGAATAACGCGGCTGCTATTGGTGTTAGGAAGAAATGCATCAGATGGAACTTGTACGGTATTGAGGGGGAATTATTCTGATGTTAGTAGCTTTTTTGTAAGTGGATGCGCAAAGGACATATAAAGGTCAACTTCATTTTTTTAAATGGAATGAGGAATTTTTTAATACGTCAATCAATGCAGCTGGACATTCATAATAAAAAAGTATTAACATATGTATGTCGAAAAGTTGATCGTTCAGAAGATATTTCAATATAAAAAGCATAAAATACCATTACTGTCGTAATACACTAGTAAGTAAACGCTAACGTCTTAGTACGGCAGTAATGATATTTTATATTTTTTACATTGAAATATCTACTGAACGACTAACTTTTCGACATACATAAGTTAGTACTTTTTTTATTACGAATGTCCAGCTGCATCGATTGACGTATTAAAAAATACATCATTCCATTTAAAAAAATGAAGTTGACCTTCATATATCCTTTGCGCGTCCGCCTTCAAAAAAGCTACTAACATCAGAATAATGCCTCCTCGATACCATACAAGTTCCATCTGATACATTTCTTCCTAACACCAATAGCAGCCACGTTATTGAGGTGACTTGTTTAAAATGCCTCATCCTGTATATATACAGGGTGTCCCAAAACTACCCTAGGAGCCGAAAATGGGAGGTTCCTTGGGTCATTTGGAACGACAGTTTCCTTTGCAAAAATAGCGTCCGCGGCTTTGTTTAGGAGTTATTAACGAAAAACACGGACCAATCAGAGCGCAGCTATAGCGAACGGAGTCCGACGCTGCGACAGGTCCCGCGAGACATGGTGTCGCCATTGGTCGACTCAGAATCAATCCGCTGTAGCCACGCTCTGATTGATCCGTGTTTTTTGTTAATAACTTCTAAACAAAGCCACGGACACCATTTTTGTAAAGGAAAATGTCGCTTCAAATGACCCAAGGAACCTCTCATTTTCGGCTCCTAGGATAGTTTTGGGACACCCTATATATATATATATATATATATATATATATATATATATATATATATATATATATATATATATACACATATATATATACAGGGTATCCCAAAATTCTTCCGACACCCGAAAATGGGAGGTTCCTTGGGTCATTTGAAGCGACATTTTCCTTTACAAAAATGGCGCCCGCGGCTTTGTTTAGGAGTTATTAACAAAAAACACGGACCAATCAGAGCGCGACCTAGACGCGAGTTAGCGTAGTCGGCCCGACGCGCCTACTGTCAATTGGCTGAACGTGTCATCGCATGTCTAGATATATATATATAATACAAAAATATATATATATATTGTGCTTGGGTAATTAAAAGCTGTGCTGAGTTGTGCTTGGCTAGCACAACACAGATATATGATTATATGCTGTTTGGATAATTGTTACTGATTTAATCGTTAATTAGATGTCCAAAACGATTATTGGCTATAACTTCTTTATTTGTTATTTTTATTAAGTAATACTTTAGCACAATCTTAGCACAACCTAGCACAACTCAGCACAATTGAGAAAATTGAAAAAAATGAAAAATGGGGGGCTACTCAGAAAATCGTTTTTTCCATTTTTCATCTTATTTTTTGTATTATAGTTATAATATTCGAGCACAATATAGCACAAATATAGCACAATTCAGCACAACTGCTGAAATTATTTAATTCCACAAGTGGGGAGCTAACTTCTTGGAGGCGAATCATAAGGCTACTGACGCACAGTGGTTCCAAATCCTGAAAACGTGGCCAAAACCCCCAAACGTACTTCAATTTCTGCAAAAATTGGTGTCCCATGGTTTTCGGGTCCGCTGATTACAAATCTGAATTCAAAATTTTTAAAAACAAAATGGCGGATCCAATATGGCGACCACATACATTAGAAAATTGGTAGATCTGTTCAAAAATTGGCATTCGAGATGTATCGTACGTATTGTGACCACAAAGCACAAGAACCCCGGTTGGGAAAATTGAAAACTCATCAAATCTTGTGCCACTACTTCTTACAATGCGCCCGAAGCGTGCTAGGTTCATGTCGGGGGTGACGAGGCCGGTCGACAATGAAGGGTGCTTGTCAGCATCGCGGATACCCCGGCAGGTCAAACCCATTCACACGAAACGCGTTAGAATTTTTAAGTGGACTTTCGACGTTAAAAATTTATGGTACGATTCTCGGGTCTGCGAAGGTTAAGGTAAAGCATTAGTAAAATCCCGGACCTTCTAAATAACTTTATTGCTAGGTGCTACATGTTGGATACAGACCGTTCTGTTAAAGTAAAGATAATAGCTTGACGCTACAACGAAACGGACGCGGACGGATTGAGAAAATGAACACTCACAAAACGTCCGTACCATAAAGTAATTCGCATTCAAGTTTTAATGCATTTATAAATAAAAATTAGACATGTATTTTGTTTTGCAGTTATTTTTAATAAATTACAAATTTTAAATTCTGTTGTTCTTGTAATAGTTTAATACTTCTATAACAGTGATTCTTCATCATCGTTATCTTCTGTGCTTTTACTGTCTAATGAGGTACCTGTTTCTGGTGGCGCTAATAAAGAAACAGCTTCTGACAATAAGCTTCTCAATTTTTTTTAGGGTATTTTCCTTATGCACGAAATATAAGGGTCCGAATTCAGCATCAATCGTAAAAAGACATCTTTCATTGTCATTGCTCTTGTATATTTTCGAGAAAAATGCTTACGAAGCTCTTTTACATATTTGTTTACCGATTTCTGGGCATCTTCGAACATTTGCTCAATTGGTAGAATCACACATGATATTACTTCATGTCCATGTATTAAAATTTTGTGAACAGCTGTGGGCATATAGTACCACGGGTATAATTTTGTATATAATTTTGCCGTATTCGTTGCGAATTTTTCAAATTTATTTCGATCTATTTCGAATCCACTTGAGAGAACCTACAATATAATATAAAAATGTTTAATTAGTGGTTCATTAATTATGTGATCGCTATAACTTATTTGTAAAATTAGTTATTTATTTATTGCTGTAAACCAAACTTACTTGTAAAATGATATAAAATTGTCGAATTAAAGTTTCGTCTACTCCCGTTATTAGAGCAGATTTCTTATATACTCAATTGTATCTCGATCGTAAATATTAATTAATCTTGAAATAATGTTATCGGCGCAACAATTTCGATCTATTTTTACAACAATATAGCTATTTTACAATATATCCGACGTTTCGGTTCTGATTTGAACCTTCTTCAAAGGAAATTGCGTCTAAAAAGAAAAAGGGGAGAAAAAAAAATTTTTTTAATTCAAAAAACAAACTAAGAAAAAATTGTAAACAATGAATCGTATGTAATTACTGTAAATTAAAATTAGTTAATACATACTTGCTATTAACTTTATTTATAATCATATTGCATTAGCATGCTTGATTATGTAGTGTCTGAGATACTAGTTGGAAACGTACTAAATTCGTATGATCTCACGGACAAATCGTAGGGGAAACAAACACAGGAAAAGCTGACCTATCTAGATATATCGACTGAACATAATGATCGATGTCTTTGAAATCAAGAATTGGCGGTAAAATTTGAGACTCCAACAGTTTTATATGTTGTTATATATAAACTTATTAACTGTAATTCAAGGTAAATTTGAAAGTCGACATTCAAGGAGTAAGACATGTAAAAAAAGTGATATAATATTCTATGTGAGAACCCTGGTAGTATTCAAATTGAGTAAAAACTCAATTATCGTTCATTAAGAGGAAACTTAATCATAAAGCATTACTAGTTTAGTAATGCCAAGTAATAATCGTGTATCATAGGTGTTTCATACCTAAGGTTGACGCTACGTTGCTTTGACATATGAATTGTTTCCAACAATAACCTTTTTTGTAGGTTCGGTTCTCTGTCTATCACTTTAGCGTTGTTGAAATCAAATCTATGGTCAAACTCAATTGAAGTGAAGAACTATATGATTATAAATAAAGTTAATAGCAAGTATGTATTAACTAATTTCAATTTACAGTAACTACATACGATTCATTGTTTACAATTTTTTCTTACTTTGTTTTTTGAATTAAAAAATTTTTTTGTTCTCCCCTTTTTCTTTTTAGACGCAATTTCCTTTAAAGAAGGTTCAAATCAGAACCGAAACGTCGGATATATTGTAAAATAGCGATATTGTTGTAAAAATAGATCGAAATCGTTGCGCCGATAACATTATTTCAAGATTTCTTATACTCTTGAAAAAATCGGCGAGCCGTGTTTCCGTCGTTCGTACTTCCGAATCCCGGCTTTGGCTAATCAACTATAAGGCCTAATTGTTTGGGGAGACCTTCTTGTATAATTAACTTCCCGATTCATAGGGAAGTTATTGTAATTACCCCGAAAATCGAAAATCGATTTTTTAGCAGATCTTCACGTTTCATGGTCATTGGAGTCATTTTACACTATTTTTATCAAAATGTCGGTGTGTGTGTGTGTGTGTGTGTGTGTGCGCGTGCGTGCGCGTATGTCCGTTTCTGTGGTATAAAATTTTTCGTTAACGTTTTCTGAAAAAGTAACAACGCGATCAGAATGATGAATGATGCAATCGATGTGCCCCGCTGTAACTTAGAGCTGATTAGATTTTGGTCCATATTGGTCAAGTAGTTTTTTAGTTTTTTTCGAATGAAGTTCATTCAACAATGCAAATTATACGAGAGGACGGAAATTTTCCACCGAAGAAACAAACATAATAATTACATATATTTTATTTTTATTTTTTTATAATTTAAACAAATTTTTTTTATTTGAAAAAAAATTTTTTTTTTATTTTCCTTTTTTAATTATGCAACTAATGCTAATGTTACCGCTTAGAATAATCGAAAATTATCCCAATGCAAGAGTGAATTATTCATCGCTACTGCCGAGAATACATTTTCAAAGAATATCGATGGAAGTACAAAAACATTTATATTACAATCTTTAAAAAAAACTAGCTGGTTATTGTTGCTCGCTCGCTTCGCGAGCTCGCGGGTGGGGTTGTTATTGCTCGCTCGCTTCGCGAGCTCGCGGGTAGAGTTGTTGTTGCGAAAGGGTTAGTGGTACGCATTGCTAGTGGGGCATACAGCTCTTAATGGTTTTTTATTTATTTTGTGTGTGACTCTCCACGAGCCACATAAAGAACTTCCCGATTCGTTAGTTGTAAGCGGTAACATTAGCATTAGTTGCATAATTAAAAAAAAAATTTTTCTATTAATTCAAAAAATTTTTTTTTAATTAAAAAAAAATTTTTTTTAAATAAAAATGAAATATATATAATTACGTTTGTTTATTCGGTGGAAAATTTCCATCCTCTCGTATAAATTGCATTCTTGAATGAACCTCTTTCGAAAAAAACTAAAAAATCTAAAAAACTACTTGACCAATATGGACCAAAATCTAATCAGCTCTAAGTTACGACGGGGCACATCGATTGCATCATTCATCATTCTGATCGCATTGTTACTTTTTCAGAAAACGTTAACGAAAAATTTGATAACATAAAAACGGCCATACGCGCACACACACACACACACACACACACACACACACACACACACACACACACACACACACACACTAACAATTTGATAAAAATAGTCTAAAATGACTTCAATAACCATGAAACGTGAAGATCTGCTAAAAAATCGATTTTCGATTTTCGGGGTAATTACAGTAACTTCCCTATGAATCGGGAAGTTAACAAGCAGTTCAATACGAATTATTAACTGAGATGAAATTGAAAGTTAATATAAAAAAATGGTTAATAGAGCATGCGAGCAACGAGCATACGATGTTGGTTTAATGCGACGCCATACAGCAAACATTTTGATAAGTAGAAAACTATTGAACTTCCCTGAGAACGTATAATCTTCTTAAAACGTACACTAAATAATGATAATAATATACGCAACTAACGAATCGGGAAATTCTTTGTGTGGCTCGTGGAGAGTCACACACCAAATAACATCCGTACTACTAACCCTCTCGCGAACTCACAAAGCGAGCTACAACGCCCCCACCCGCGAAGCTCGCGAAGCGAGCGAGCAACAATAACCAGCTAGTTCTTTTCTGTTCTTTCATTTTTATTTTGTCTTCATTCCTGCATATTTGCCATCTTTCAGTATCTAATCTATATGAAAGGTTGTTGCCCCACATAAGTAACACCGTTGTGCGGAAGATATTTATGTAATGGTGTTGCACACTTTGCCATTTATCATTGTCAGTGCAAGCTCATATTTTACAACAATTTCCTTCCCATCCACAACAGTTTCGCAGGGTCGAAGCATTTCAATTTATTTCTCAATATGAGACACTTCGCTCAATGTAAGCTCCGGAGTCTCGTTAATCAGTCTGCAAAAGCGGGGTGACGACGGCCTCGGATTTTTCCATATAATAATTTCTTTTCCAGTTGTTGAGTCAACGGACAAAAGCTGCAGAGGAACAAGCGAAGTAAAAAAATGTTCGCATCCGATTTATCCTCATAGTCGTTAAATTAATACTTGCTTGTAAGTACTTTGTCGCCCACTTCCGTCGCATCCTCATTTGCAAATAAGCCGCATATTGTTAACATTCGGTTGACTTAAATTTTTCAAAACAATATTTTGCAATAATAATATGCGTTCGACTGCGTGATCTAGTAATGTCTGTAATTTTACTTCGGCGCAAGACTTCGTATTAAATATTTCCTCCATCCGGGGGTAGCATAATTTTTTGGATTCTAAAACTATTTTGTACGTCGGATATAACCTACATTTATACTCTCTACTCATTTTTCTTAATTCAATGTAATCATTTTTTGTCAACTTGCGTTCGACAATAAGCCCTACTGCCGCATCACCAGATATCGTTCTTTCATGTTCGTATGTTATTGACTTTATATAGTCGTCAGCTTTCGATGAAGTTGCTGATATATCTTTTAAAATTTTTGATGCACCCAAATTTCCGGATGCTCGTAAACTCATTTGAGTTGCATACGATAATGCATCACATGAAAAATTTGTGCGAATATCTGCTGTCTTTCTTCGCTTTGATCTTTCGCTGGCGGTTTCAAATTCTAAAGTAGGACGGCCAATGATGTTCGCATGGTTTTGCAACAGAGCCATCAAGCTACGTAGCAAACATTCTAAAAAATCTGTCTTCCATTCTTTTTGCACTATGCCATTTTTTCTTCATTTTATTGATTAAATTCCCTAATGCGGTCTTCGTTTCAGAATTTATATCAATTAAATTCCCGTGCTGTTCCAATATGTGATTCTGAAGGTGATCACATACTATATTAATAGTACTATTAAAATGAGGTTTAATTAACTCAAAAAATTGTTTTCTTGTCAGTCGGATTTCGCTATCACGAGACCCTGAAAATAAACAATAGAAATTAATATTTAAACCATTTGTCTAAGAATTAATTAAAACGTTAATTAAGTACTGTTGCAACTTTAATTGAAAAATTGTGCCGTGATCTTTGTAGATACGCGATAATTAAATAGGAGCAAATAAACTGTATTTCACTTTGTTCACTTTGGAAATAATATTTATATATATATATATATATATATATATATATATATATATATATATATATATTGAGTATTAATAAGAAGATTTACAGATGAAGATACGGATTCAATAACACGCGTGTTTTCTTAATAACATCATGAACAATAAGAGCAAAAGGGACGTTGGAACGTCTGCATATAAACATATACATATACATATGTTCTGCTTTATCGACGTTGATTAGCAAAACAGGTGTCATCCTTATGTGTCAGATGTCGTAAATTCCAACACTTCCCCTCGACATCTGAATTGGATTAGATTTTATTTGGTCCAGCATCTCAAACCCATAGCATCGCGATGTTTGATCAATTTCAAACGCTCCAATGGCTTCGTCATTATATCTGCTACCATTTCGCTAGTTGGGCAATACACAAAATTTATTTTATTATTTTGATGTAAATCTTTTATAAAATGATACCTGGTGTCGACGTGTTTTGTACTATTTGATAATTTAGGATTTTCCAGTAAACTTAGGCAACTTTGATTATCCTCATATATTGTTACCTCATTGTCTAGAATTTCATCCATATCAATTAGTAGTCTTTGAATCCAAATTGTCTCTTTGCATGCCTCAGCCAAAGCAATATACTCTGCCTCGGTTGTGGATAATGCAACGCAGGTTTGCCTTTTGCATCCCCAAGCTATCGTTGTACCACATAATTGAACAACATACCCACTAATTGATTTTCTATCTCGGACATTTTGTGCCCAATTTTCTACATGTCGATACGTCATGATTTCCCAATTTTAATTGTAAGTTATTTGACCCATTGAAGTACCTTACAATTCTCATTCTTTCGTTCCAATCTATTTTCCTTGGGCTTGCGTTGCGTTGACTGAGAATACACACGCTGGCTAGTATGTCAGGGCGTGCATGTATGCCCAAATACAATAATTTTCAGATCAGTCTTTGATACTTCAATCTATCTTCAAGGATGTCTTCGTCATCATTAACCTTCTCATAGCCCGAATCCATTGGTATGCTTGACATTTTCGCATTCTTCAATTTTGTGTCATTCACGAGAATTTCTATATACGATTGCTGGTCAAGATAAAATATCCCATCAGTATCTCGTGTGATATTAAATCCCAAGAAAGTCTTTGGTTCGCCAAGGGTAACAATCTTGAATGATCTTTTAATCACTTCCTCGGTTTGATCCATCAAGGACGCATTACCTCCCACTAACAGTAAGTCGTCTACGTATATAATGAGAAATAGTTTTGTCTTTTCATTCATAATGTAAAGGCATGGATCAGCATTGCTTTGCACAAAATTTTCCTTTTCAAGGACCCTGTTTAGCTCATCATACCATGCTTTTGCTGATTGTTTTAGACCGTAAATACTTCTCTTTAATTTGCATACCTTTAATTCTTTATCAGCACTAACGTAAAATTCAGGTTGTGCCATGTATATACTCTCCTTCAGTCTTCCGTTTAAAAATGCAGTCTTTGCATCATATTGTCTTACATGGTATTTTCTTTTCCCTGCTAGTGTGAGAAGTACTTTAATCGTTACATGTCTTACCACGGGAGCAAATATTTCATCGTAGTCCTGTCCATATTTCTGCGAAAAACCTTGTGCGACTAGACGGGCTTTGTATTTTGTCCTCCCAGAATCGTCCTGCTTCAGTTTGAACACCCATTTACTTCCAATGACTTTTCTTCCTTCGGGCAAATCGACAAGATCCCATGTGTCATTTGCTAACAACGAATCCATTTCCTCATTCATTGCCCGTTTCCAATTTTCACCATCGGGTTGAAGCAAGGCTTCCTTTGCTAACGTGGCTCTGTTTTATGAAATGATAGTTTTACTACTTCGCCATATTCGCCATTAGGTGGTTGTTTTTGTCGGTGTGAAGTTCTTCGTGGTGGATTTATTCCAGCTTCCTCCGCTTTAACCGGTTCTCGTGAATTGGAATCTTCAGAAACTTCATCATCCGACTCATCCGTTTCATTCTTAATACTGATGATATCGTCGATCGGCTTTTCATCATCTGCATTCTAATTGCCCTTCTCGTATTGCGACATGATTTCAACACTTGAACCTGAATTGAATAAATGTTCATTAACGAATACTACATCTCTGCTTACCTTTATTTTTCTTGTATTTTTATCTACGAGACGATAAGCTTTAGAACCTTCTTGGTATCCTACAAAGGTAAGTAATTGGGCTTTGGCATCTAGCTTTCCACGAAATTGTTTTGGCACTTGAACATATGCATCACAGCCAAAAATGTGTGTCACTTAAATCGGGTAACTTCGATTCCCATAATTCATGCGGTGTTTTCCCTGTGGTGCTGGAGGGTAATATGTTTTGTAAGTATATTGCCGTATGAATTGCCTCATCCCAAAATTCTTTCGCCATTTTTGCATCGATTAACATTGTTCTTGCCATTTCTATTAAGTATCGATTTTTTCTCTCTGCCACCCCATTCTGTTGTGGCGAATAGGGCGCCGTGAGTTGCATCTTGATCCCATTGCTGTTCAAGAAACCTTTTAATTCACCTGTCAAGTATTCTCTTCCTCTATCAGATCTGATTGCTTTGGGCCTGCAGTTGAATTTTGTCTTCACCATTTCCATGTAGATTTTAATTGCCTCAGTCGTGTCAGACTTATTTCTCAGCAGGTAAATGACTGTGAACCGACTGTAGTCATCGATTATAGTAAGTATATATCTTTTCCCACCAGGAGTTGTCGTGCGCATAGGACCACAGAGGTCTGTGTGTAACAAATCCAATACGGCATTTGTTGTCGTGGTCGATTTCTTTGGAAAAGATTTTCTTGGCATCTTCCCCTCAATGCACGCACTGCACGAGACACTGGTTCCACAGTCCACAATTTTTATTCCATTCGCCAATCCATTTTTTTCCAGCAACTTAATTGCTGATAGATCGCGGTGACCCAGCTTGCAGTGCCACGTATGTTGACACTTGTCAGTGTGTGATGATAGTGCCTGCTTTGCTTTATGGCACTGTGTCAGTTTGTACAACCCATCACACATTTCACCTTGTGCAATAACTACGTCGGCTCTCATTATGTCGCATCCTCGTCGCCCAAACTTAACGTTGTATCCATTTTCAACAAGCTTTCTTACAGATAGCAAATTCCCATGTAAGTTTGGCACATAGAGTACGTTTCTAATCTCAATGTATGTAGTTCTTCCATTAGGCTTTATACATTTTAATTCACCACTGCCGATACCTTGAGTGCGTGTTGTTTTTCCATCAGCCAATTTAACTACATCGTTCAGTTGTGTGAGGTTTTTGAAAAATCTCTTATCACTGCTCATGTAACTAGTCGCGCCTGAATCTATACACCAAATGGACGCCTCAACGAATTCATTATTATGTGCAATGAAACAATAGTATTCTTCCCTTTCATCCTCAGTGTCATTCGATTCGACTTTACCGGCATACTGCTTTTCTTTGTTCCTTTTAATTTTCCATTGCTTGTACCGTGTACATTCATTGCGAAAATGCCCTGGCTTCTTGCAAAAATAACAATTTTTAATACTACTTTATGACTTTAATGCTGACTCACCTTGAGTTTCGTAATTGGAGTTTTTTCTTCCCTTATACTCGTCAATTAACTTTCCTTTCACTAATGCCAATGTCAATTCATCCTCTGATCGTGATTCGAGAGCAGTGACTAGCGTGTCATATGAACTTGGCAAACTTCCAAGTATTATTGCGATTTGTAATGTGTTGGTAAGTGGTTCACCTAGGGCAGCATATTTGTTTATTTTATTCACAATGGTACTTACGTGCTTTTCCATGTCACCACTTTCGTCAAGCCTCTGATTTACAATACTTTTCAATAAAATCACTCGCGTAGATAACGTGGATTTTTCATGATAATTTTTTAATGAATTCCAGGCATCCTTTGCGTGTGCTGATCTCTTATGTGCATTAATTGATTGTCCTCCACGAGTAAACCGATCGTAGCACGTGCTTTATCGTCCTTCTTCTGCCACGCAATTGTTTTAGGATCAGGCATTTCCTCAGCTATTACTTCCCAGCACTCTTCCTTTACTAGCAAGAGTTCGAGTTTGTACTTCCATGTATAATAATTATCATTGTTTAATTTTTCGATTGTAACTCTCATTGCATCAGCCATTTTTCAATGGAGAGCTGGGTCCATAACCTGTTGCAACTTTAACCCTTTCGCTACTACGAGCGACTATAGTCGCTCTGCATAAAACGCCACTGAGGTACTACGGGCGACTATAGTCGCTCTGCATAAAACGCCACTGAGGTACTACGGGCGACTATAGTCGCTCTGCATAAAATGCCACTGAGGTACTACGGGCGACTATGGTCGCTCTGCATAAGATGCCGCGTACTGGATATATGACCAGCAATTGGAGTTATTGGCACGATTACGATTTCCGTTTTGAGGTTATATTTGTGTTCTTGGGGTTCTCTCTCCGCGGCGAGAACCAACCCGTTCAGCGGGAGTACCACGGCGGAGAAGCAGCCCGTTCGGCGGGAGTACTGCGGCGGAGAAGCAGCCCGTAGCGAAAGGGTTAATCGAAAAATTGTGCCGTGATCTTTGTAGATACGCGATAATTAAATAGGAGCAACTAAACTGTATTTCACTTTGTTCACTTTGGAAATAATATTATATATATATATATATATATTATATATTATATATATATATTTATATTATATATATATATATTATATATATATATTTATATTATATATATTATATATATTATATATATATATATATATACTGAGTATTAATAAAAAGATTTACAGATGAAGATACGGATTCAATAACACGCGTGTTTTCTTAATAACGTCATGAATGATGAGAGCAAAAGGGACGTTGGAGCGTCTACATATAAACATATACATATATGTTCTGCTTTATCGACGGTGATTAGCAAAACAGGTGTCATCCTTATGTGCCAGATGTCGTAAATTCCAACAAGTACTTCTATGAACTAATTTACTTAGACCTATCTGTCCCTTGAAAGTCGCTTCCTCTCTCGCTCTCTTATTGAAAGGTTTATATCTCAGTAACAAATTGACGGAAAATAATGTTATTATACTGTTTTGAACTCGTCTAAATATCAACTATAAGAATATGAAAAAATACCCTTTTTTCAAAAATTGACTCGTGACCTTGTTAAAGATTCTAACCGTTTTTATTTATCCCTTTTTTAAAAATCTGTACATTGTATATAGTTTTACAAATATTCAATAAATTGACTACGATCTAGCGATCAGTTTGGCGCGCCGTCGTCCCCGCACCGTCCCTCGTTCCCCGCGAGCTCCTCGGGTGGATCGAGCAGGATCGAGCCTCGCGGGCGCGACGGGAGGGAGCGGACACGGTGGATCGACGCGCCCAGCTGATCGTGCAGTTCGAGTTTGACAACACGACATTCGCTTACGTTTCTGATCATCCTTTCCGAATCCGTTCGTAACCGATTCGTCGGCCCGTCAGTCGATTTCAATTCAATTTACGCTTGACTTAGATTTTCGGTATCGCTCCAATTTTGGAAACGACCGCGAGTCTAAAACAGAGCTTCACAGGACATTTCGAGGTCATTAATAAATCAAACGCATACCAAAGTTAAATGTATTCTAGTCCAGGAGCCCTCGTACTTTTTTACAATTGATTACTATCAAGCTAATTTTCCGCGAGTAGCTTCATTTTGATGAGACGCCCAAGTTTGTCTTACAAAAATTCTCGATTGTGGTAGCTAACAGAGGTAGCGGGGATGAAATATGTCGATTTGACGATTCTCAAAAATTTATTACTAACTGGGAGTAGTATGTCTAGGCCGGTTCTACGATCAGACTTATCATTGTAGGCAGATTCCTACCTTACCGGCATTTTACCTTATAGCGCGACTTTGTGTGGGAGGGGGGAGGGGGGAATTAGCTTATAACAGAACCAAATTTTGCGGGTGGAGGGGTGGGGGAATTACCTTATAGCACGAGCATATTTTTGAGGGGGGAGGGGGGTATCAAACTGCAGCGTCAGCTTTTTGGGGGTAACCTTGAACGTCAGCTTTATTTTTGAGGGGGAGGGGGGTATCAAACTGCAGCGTCAGCTTTTTGGTGGGTAACCTTGAACGTCAGCTTTATTTTTGAGGGGGAGGGGGGTATCAAACTGCAGCGTCAGCTTTTTGGTGGGTAACCTTGAACGTGTTCGTAGGGGGAGGGGTTATGTAATATGATACCCCATAGCAACAGCAATCTCGCACGTGTAAAACTGCAGCTTTTTGGTTAACCTTGAACGTGTGATGAGTCATGCGTTATGAGTCATGCGTCATGACTCACCATCGTGGTATTCGGAGGTATGTAATATGATACCCCATCGCACGTGCAAAACTGCAGCCGTTTGGGTAACCTTGAACGTGTTCGAACCTGTTCGTAGGGGGAGGGGTTATGTAATATGATACCCCATAGCAACAGCAATCTCGCACGTGTAAAAGTCGCTTTGGTTAACCTTGAACGTGTGATGAGTCATCTGTAATATGATACCTCTTATCAAGGGCAGTTTCCTTGGATAAATAGGACGCGATGGGCCGCGAATGTCAACATACGCGAACGTTCCATCGTTGTCGTGTTAAAGTTATTCTATACCGTGTGTTAACAACCGTTCGATAGCAAGATGATCGAAACGTGTAAAAAAATGTTGAAGTGTTTGACACGCATGTCAATGTTGGTGAAAACCATGGACGAGTATCGCGAATGGCATCGCTCGTACATCGAGTCTCTGCAGTGTTGCGTCAATTATCTATCCCATGCAAAGGATGAATTGTCAGTAGGCCAGAAATTTAGTTTAACATCGACTATGTGTCGTATGAAAACTTTGAACGTTTCGTTGAATCAACGTGTTTCCTCGTCGCGCGTCGGTAGTGGTTTATACGATCGCCGGGGTGCGAGAGCCTCGACGCTTCGTTGGGAAAATGTCGAGTCGGCTTTTAAAAATCGCATATCGACCGGCATCGTTATCAACGTTGAACATATCGACCCGAAACAATTTTTACAGCATGCGAAACGAATGGTCACAGGACGCGTTACGGAATTTTTAAACGCACATTCATCGTTGAAAGCTAGCGTAACGTTGGAGGCAGAATTCATGCAGCGCGCCAACGAGGTTTCCGTGAAAAGTTTCGGCACGCGGAACGTTGCATTGTTTCGGACGAGCAATCTGCGACAGTGGTACCAGAAAGACATTATGCCTACCATTTTGACATCGTTGGAGGAGTTTCAAGAGCGAGACAGCGGGTGGGCACTGTCAAAGATACTGCATTTAATCGTGAACTGTAGCAAATACCAGCCATTGCAAGCCGGCTGCCCCGTTGCAATCGACGTGCCTCGAGCGATACTGCTGAAAAGAGCGGTCGTGAACGTGAACAGCAACGACGATGCATGCTTTTATTGGGCGATCGTGGCAGGTCTCTACCCGGCCGAGGCAAATCTGTCACGTTTATCATCGTATCCACACTACAAAGACGTACTCCAGAAAACCGAAGGTTTCCAACTGCCTATGTCGTTCAAAGATATCCGAAAATTTGAACGAGAAAACGACGTTTCCGTGAACGTGTTCGAATGGGTGCGCAAGAAATGCGTAACGCTTCATTTGACAGAGAAGAAACGGGAGGGAAGACACGCCAACTTGCTGTTTCTACAGAATGCCGCAAAGACGCATGGCCATTTCGCGTGTATACGAAATTTGTCACGATTGGTTTCGTCACAGCTTAGCAAGCGGAATCATCAACAGTATATCTGTGATCGGTAAGTTGCACGTTTTATTATTTTTTAAATTGTTTGAAGCAAAAAGGCATAATTTTTCCCTTCCCACAGGTGCTTGCAATATTTTCGCACGCAGGAGAGATTAAACGTTCATACAGCCGACTGTGAACGGATGAACGATTGCGCTTTGATGCTTCCAATATCAGAAGAAGACAAGTGGTTGCGGTTCAAAAATTATACAAACAAGGAGCAGGCGCCGTTTGTTATCTATGCTGACTTGGAATGCCTGCTGCTGCCGGGGGAACAGGACGGACAAGGCCGTGCGGCACGCGTACAGTATCAGCATCACCACGCGTTTAGCATAGGATACTACTTGCATTGCCGCTATGACGAATCGTTGTGCGAGTATCAGGTTTACCGCGATAAAGAGGGATGCGCCGCGTGGTTCGCGAACAGGTTGTACGAACTCAGTCGTAAATTACAGCCGATATTCGATAAAACGGTACCGATGAATCCGCTAACCGAATCGGAAAAGTTAAATTTTCGTACGGCAACACATTGTCACATCTGCGAGGAACCGTTCGACACTTCCGATGTGACGAGGGTGCACGATCATTGTCATTTCACGGGCACGTATCGCGGTCCGGCGCACAACGGTTGTAATTTAGGCTATCAATCTTCATACGTGATACCGGTAGTTTTTCATAATTTATCAGGCTACGATGCACATTTCATCATCGAATTAGAACTCGTTCGAGGGACGAATAGATGTGTTGCCATTGACGAAAGAGAAGTATATCTCTTTCACAAAAACCGTTCATATCGAGGGTGAAGAGCGTAAACATGCAAAATTGTTGAAATTTCGCTTCATCGATTCGTTCAAGTTCTTGAACTCGAGTCTGGACAAGCTGTCGTCGTACTTGGACGAAAGTAAATTACGCATCGTACGAGGTGAATTTGCACATCTTTCCCACGATGATTTCAAATTATTGACCAGAAAAGGTGTTTTCCCATACGATTATCTGACGTCGTACGACAAATTAAACGATACAAGTTTACCACCGCGCGAAGCATTTTACAATCGGTTGAATGGCAGCGAGATATCCGACGTCGATTACCTTCACGCGAATACGGTTTGGTCGCGTTTCGCCATACAAACGCTTGGACAGTACAGCGATTTGTACTTAAAATTGGATGTTCTGTTGTTGGCGGATGTTTTTGAAAATTTTCGCGATGACTGTCTCGAGAATTACAAGCTCGATCCGGCGCATTATTACACGCTCCCCGGTTTCGCGTGGGACGTGATGTTGAAAATGACAAAGATCGAATTGGAATTGTTGACAGACGTTGATATGCTTTTGTTCGTGGAGCGGGGAATACGCGGCGGATTGAGCCAGTGTTCTCACAGATATGCGCACGCCAACAACAAATATATGTCTATGCACGACTCGACCAAACCGTCCACCTACTTAATGTATTTCGATGTGAATAATCTGTACGGTTGGGCAATGTCGCAACCTCTGCCGTACAGAGACTTTCGATGGGTGGACGTGGACAATTTCGACGTCGAATCCATTCCGATCGATAGCCCCGTAGGATACATTTTGGAGGTGGATTTAGAGTATCCGCGCAAAATTCACGATGTTCATGCGGATCTTCCGTTTTGTCCAAGTCACGACTCAGCGACTGACTCGAATACGCAGAAAAAGTTGATGGCAACACTTCGCGATAAGGAACGATACGTTGTGCATTACCGGTACCTCCAACAAAGTTTAAAACATAATTTGAAATTGCGGAAAATACATAGAATTTTAGAATTTAGGCAGTCGCGATGGTTGCACGGCTATATCGACTTGAACACGAAATTACGTGCCAACGCCACCAATGATTTTTCCAAGAATTTATTCAAATTAATGAACAATGCCGTGTTTGGAAAGACTATGGAGAACGTTCGAAATCATACGATCGTGAAATTACTTTCTCGATGGAGCGGTAGACACGGTGTTGAACGATTGATAGCTAGACCAAATTTTCACAGCTGTACCGTGTTTTCCGAGAACTTTGTCGCGATTCAGCTGAAAAAGCTGCTCGTTAAATTTTTCAAACCAATCTACGTGGGCATGTCTATATTAGATATTTCGAAATTTCATTTGTACAGTTTTCATTACGAGTACATGCAGCCAAAATTCCAGCAAAATTGTAAGATTTTGTACACGGACACGGACAGCCTGATATACGAGATCGCTTGCGATGACGCGTACGATGCACTGCTGAAACGCGATATCCATAGATACGACACCAGTAATTATGCCGCGAACAACGTTTACGGTGTTCCCATCGCGAACAATAAACAGATCGGTTTGATGAAGGATGAGAACGGTGGTAAAATTATGATTGAGTTCGTAGGGCTTCGTTCGAAAATGTATGCGATTCGCGTGCACGGTGACCAGGATACTAAAAAGATCAAAGGTATCAGGACAAACGTTACCGCTCGAGATATAAGTTTCGAAGACTACGTCGAGTGTCTTCGTAATCATACGGAAAAGAGCGTTACCGGTAATCGCATAGTGTCCGTACGGCATCAGGTGTATTCGATGTCGGAAAAGAAATTGGCGTTGAGTCCGCACGACGATAAGCGATATATTTGTAGTAATTTGATCAATACTCTTCCTTGGGGGCATTACAACATCGATTAAGAAAAAACCGAGTCATCAAATTTATCCCCGTAAATGAAAAGGAAGTGGTAGGGAGATTATTGCAAGTCTGTAACTGTCGGGGGATTGCTGATCTTATCTGTAAAAGAAGTGGTAGGGAGAGATCCTATAAAACGACGTATTCCAACCGTCAAGCTTCAGATTGACCGCTAAAAACGTTGCAAGATGCAGTACAACCGTCATCCGTCCGCTGAATGTGAGCGTTCAAACGTCGAGGAGCCACACAAAAAGAGGAGGCTAATTAATATGTAAGTATAAAAACATGAAAACAATTGTGAAAAAAAAAAATTTTATTGAAAAACGTCTAATTTGGAAATCTGTTGCAGGGTTTCTCAACAGCAGTCCAGATCATCAATGATGCAACCGCCGAGGAGTTTGCGCAGCGCACGGGTCTTGAGCCGAAGATATTCCATAGCTGGCAATTATTTTAAATATTTTGAGATTGGTGTGCGCGTTGGCGATGGCATTTGCGTGGAACTGGCTATAGGAGATAACCGCGGTAACGAGATCACATTTTTCCTGGATGCATGGACAGAGTTGTTGCGCTCGAAGGAGTATATTTCCGATTTACTGTCATCATCTATTCAAAAACAGTGTCGAAAAATGAGCGATGATTTAACATTTCAAACAGTTAATCGTAATGGTATGAATTTAGTGAAATTATCGAATCAGTTCGTAGCTTTGTACATTACAGAAAAAACTATGTATAACTTGTATAACCTCGAATTCTGCGTGTACAACATGTATTCGTGGCTGAGTGATAATGTTCCCGCGGTGACTGCTAAATTCATGAATTTCGTCGGTGCTGTGAAGGATAGCGACGCGAATAATATCACGAAAACGATTGTCGAGAGCGAATCTTTCGATCAAAGTTCGCTGATCGATTGTGAACTGGCGGCTTCGTGCGTCGATATCATCGCGGCGTTCGCGCAAAACAGATAGGTTAAGAAATATATAATGTGTGTAAAAATTATTGGAGAAGGTCTTTTGTAACAATACATTATTTTAAAAATAAAAAAATTATTTAAGAATTCTCGTTGTATTTTATTTGATTGTAAAATTATTCTTTTACAATTCCTATAGAAAAATTAATTTCTACATATAAAGTATAGTCGTTTTAGAGAAAAAATGAATTATCATATTACCATCCCTCAACCACATACTAATATGTCAACGTCTAAGGAGAGGGGTTCTCGTTTAGGCTGTTCATCGTGTACAAAATCTTTCAGCAGAACTAAGGTTTCCACCCTGACTTATTGATGCGAATGTATTTCGATAGGCATTGATTCACCTTAAGCAGAAAAGATAACTCCTCTACAGTTGATGATTTTGCAATGCACATAAGAACCCCGACCAACCAATTTAGAATTTCTACCAGTAAACGGTACAATTTCTACCAGTAAACGGTACAATGTGGACGGTCTGGGTTCTTATGTGCATGGCAAAATCATCAACTGTAGAGGAGTTATCTTCTACTAGACGGTTGAGGACGGTATATATGCAAATCGTCGACGGATCATGTTCTAGCGAGAAAGGATAGGAACAACGTCGCTATCTTGTGACGAGGGTAGAAAGTTAGCCGACACACATTACTCGACTGCAAGAAGTTTATTTAAATGTTGTATTTTATCGCAAATTACATTTTCACAATTCCTATAGAATAAAAGAATACAATTAAAAGAAGAGAAAAATTAATTATCTTACATATAAAATACGAGTAGAAATACAATTAAAGTATATTCGTTTTAGATATCCATGAATTATGTGACGCATCCATTCCCAACCATTTTACGTATACCTTATTTCCTTTTCTGCGCAATATTTTTTCAACTAAGTATACGTCAGGATATTTTGCCGCGCGTATCTCGTGCTCGTAAAATCCTCCAGCGATAGGTTTGCTCCTCGAGTCGGTCAAGAGATACGTGACAGGATTCGTTAGTTTCACCGCGGTAATCTTGAATATTTCGGTTGACCAGTTCGGCGTGTATCCTTTGTCAAATAGAGTTTTGAACTTGCTGACGCGCACGTGATCATTGACCTTGAATTTAGCAGGACCAGCAATCTTCACGTTGTTGTACACGGTGGACAGAAGGTGTCCGGCATTTTTACGGTTCACGTCGGCGGGTCGCATACGAATGGTACGATGTTTTCGATTATTGTAGTTCTCGGTCAACGTGGGAAGCGCATCGATCCAGCGATATTTTCCACTCAACGAGAAAAATTTCCACATGCTGTTCTTCAACGTACGATTGAAACGTTCCACGACCGATGCTTTCATAGGGCTAAACGTTGAATAATGGTTGATGTTACGTTTCTTCAGATATTCTTGGAACGTTGCATTGTAGAATTCTTTCCCCATGTCGGTCTGCAAGTTGTTCGGAGCTCTGCCGTCCTTCTCCAACGCTGACGCGAAAGCTTTACACACGTCGCTCGCATTTTTACTCTTCAAAGGAACCGTCCACGCGTATTTGCTAAATACATCGATTATTGTGAGAATATATCGATGCCCGCGATTGTTTCGCGCGTAGTTTTGAACTTCAACGATATCGGCTTGCCAAAGATCATCGAATCCTCGCACGATCACACGTCTACGCGGGTAAAAACGTCTCGCCGGAGCATGCAGCTCTTCCACCACGTTTTCTTTACTCATCCTCGCTGTTGTCTCCAGTAATTGAAGCGTCGCGCTCTCGCTCCTCGATACGTCGTATCTGCACGTATACTTATGTGAAACTCGTGAAATAGAACGAACTCGTGGTGATATATCCCTCCCTCATTTTTCCATACAGGTACAGGTACAGGTACAGGTACAGGTACAGGTACAGGTACAGGTACAGGTACAGGTACAGGTACAGGTACAGGTATAGCGGTTGCACAGTACGCAGTATGGCTGTTGTACAGTATGGCTGTTGTACAGTATGCAGTATGGTTGTTGTACATCTATCCATAGATTTCTCAAGATCGGGACGGTCATGAAAGCTTATTCCAAAGTTCTCCAGCCGATCGTCATCGACGATGTTGTTCATATCGCTTTTTTACCTTCTCCTTCTCGAGCATTTGCAACTCATCCGAATGATCGATTTTCGCGTCGATCTCATGGACACGTGAATCCATTGATCTCATATTTTTGCCTGCATCGTATCGAACGCCTTGTATCGTAGCCAGTATTTCAGACTTTATCATTTCTTTGACAGTTTTCAGTTTTTCATCCTGTTTAGCTAATATTTCAGACTTTATCGTCTCTTTAGCGGTTTTCAGTTCTTTGACCAGCGTTTTCATGATCTCGAACTCGAGCTTCGCGTTAAGCGTGTCCACGTATACTTTGGTTGCTGCGTGATCGTTTGCCTCAGGATTCGCCACGTGCCCGATCCTCGTACCTTTCGCATCGTACAATTTAGCGTCATCGTTCAAACATATAGCGTTATCGCACACATAACTTTTCAAAACGTCAGGATAGAAAATTGAAGAAACATTTGGCTCGCTTTTGTTCGCTTCGCGAAGCACTCTACCAAATTTGTCGATAGACATTTTTTCGCTCGAGTTAGTCTTCTTCTTCTTCTTCTTCTTCTTCTTCTTCTTCTTCGATTATCGCCAACTCGTATCGTTTGCACAACCGTTTTACCTGCTTTTCTATCCACAGCATTCGTTGAAATATCTCATCCAGTTTTATCCTTAGACTTTGAAATCTCAACTTCCAGCTTTCACCGTCGTCGTCTTCTCCCGAGGATATCGTTTGATTCGTTTCGCAACAATTGAGACGAACACGCATTTTTATCGATCGACATTTCATTCATCACTGACTCGACGAACGCACGCGCTTTAATTTATAATTATACCGGCTTCGCGAAGTTCTTCGATTATCGACATTATTTCGTTGTCATGGTTGGAATGGCCGGCGTTCTTCGAAGCGGTTAACAATTTCAGACGATCGACAAGTTCGTTTGGATCGTCCCAATGCACGTAATCGATCGGATGGTCGGTCACACGCATAAAAGTTGGAAGTTCAACCCCTCTCCCACCTCGCGATGAAAACATCGGTCCTATAATTCTCCTATACTTGAATCCTTTGTTTCCCATTATCTGATTCCCGCGTCGATGTGCATGCGTAAGAGTGAGAATTCTTTTGTATGCGTTCTTATCATCCTCGGTGTACAGCTTCTCATCAGGTATTCTGTTGAATATCAATTCGTAAAGACCGCGAGTCCCATTGTACCGTGCCCCCTTAACGATGATATCATCGTTGCTGTCCACCTCGAACGTTGAATTTCCCAGCATCAGCTTATCATCTTTCAAACATACTCCGTACACGTTGTCAGAATTTTTCGTCGGTCCGGTAAAAAATTTTTCTAAATATTCACGCGCCAAAGGTCCAAGATTCTCGGTTAGACGTTGATTTTCTTCTTGATGAGATTCAGGATTTTCAAAAATATTACGCATTGAAGATTCCAAAGATGGCGTGCGCGGTGATTCGAAGGTATCTTGTCGTGGTACCATACTCGTCGATTCGAAGGTATCTTGTCGTGGTACCATGGTCGTCGATTCGATCTCATCGTCATCATAGTTGTCATCATCATCGTCATCATCATCATCATCATCATCAAGATATATTATTTTTTTCGAGGCGCGCGTTACATCGGCTGCGTCATTCTTTTCCCTATTTCCATTCTTCTTTATTCTTCTTCTTTTTTTCATGGAGGACGATGGCGTTCCCCTAATATCCGAGAATCTTCTTTTTTTTCGTAGGAAGGACGACGGTGATGTTTCCTTGATATCTGATAACGCGTTGTCGTTCGGTTTGACAGCGGTTGTATTTTGAACTATCTGTTTCAACGGTTCGATGATTGGTTGTAAAGTCGTTCGCAAATTCGTCTCGGCCGTCAGTTTCCCAACTTTCAACGCTAAATACTTTTTACGTATGATATCGCTGGTCTTCGCTATTTCGTTCACGATCGAAGCTCGCAGCTTCTCCTTCTCTTGGGCTGACATATTGGTTATGCAAGAGATATTTTACAACCGCGATACAGCACCGACGACTCTTATCGAGCAACTGTATTCGCTACAGTACGACAAACTCGTTAAATCCACGTCTGTAACGACCACGATTCGCAGGGCTGTCTTTATCGATTACGAGAAATCCATACTTCGTTCGCCAGCAATTCGCACATAACGCGCTAAACGTCTCGAACGACATATCGGTATTTACATGATCCTGATGAACGTGACGTAAATTCATGGTATCCTGTTTGAACAGAATCAACAGATTGGCATTGTCACGAATTAAATGTTTAGGTATTCTCGCGTACGACTGACCCAGGTAGAAGCAATCGACGTGCGAATGTCTACCCATCGCGAAATACTCTCTCATGATATCCTGCTCGTCGCACGCCACGTCGTCGAAGATAAAAATCGAATCGGGCCGTGCCTCTGTGGGGGGGATTACGTCAGCGTTATCCGCGAACGCGAAGTATCCTACATCCTTCCCCACGGATGAGAATAGTTTGCTCAAGTATTGGTATTTTGGTTGACACAGAGATTTCGAATACACGTAGACATTGGCGAATCGTAGCCCGTTCGCGCTCTCCAACAGGCTAATCATAACGTTCGTTTTACCACATCCTGACGGGCCGCTTATGACGCATCGTACATTGCCTGGTAACAATGATCCATGTTTCCGCATCGTTTCGTCGCAATCGTCGAACGCGCGACTCGTTGGAACACGAATATCCAAAGATTGCCTCACAAAACGCATGTTCTGATTGATTCGATGAGGGGGTGGGTGGGGGAGTATTTATACGACAGCCCGAACACCATTGGTATCAGTCGCTCTAAAGGGTTCGTTTCTTTCCAAAGCGAGAGAGAGCAGAAAAAGTAGCTTATGCGTGCGAATCATCGTTCACAACGGTGCCCCGGTTCGCATACGGGTAAGGGATTCTTAAACAGAGCTATAAACGCGTTGCCGGTCGAATTACATATACCCGGTTATCAATTCTGTGGTCCTGGTACGAAACTGACCGCTCGATTAGCTCGTGGGGATCGAGGAATCAATCCGTTGGATGCAGCCTGTCGTGAACACGATATAGCGTATTCACGGTACAAGGATCTTGGAAATCGTCACGCAGCCGACAGCGTTTTGGCAGATCGAGCGTTGCATCGAGTAACGTCTGGGGACGCAACTTTGGGAGAGAAGGTGTCCGCGGCTGCAGTGTTGGCAGCCATGAAAGCTAAAACGAAATTGGACATGGGCCTGATAAAGAAAAAAGGTGAAAAGAGAAAAAAACAACGAATTCTCCCGATCGCCAAACGCGGTGGTTTTCTGCCGCTGCTGCTGCCTGCTTTGTCGGCTATAGGAGCATTGACGGGTGGTGCCGCAGGAGTAGTCAAAGCCATTAACGCTGCGAAAGCTGCAAAGAAACAATTGCAAGAAGCGGAGCGACACAATCGTGCCATGGAGGGTCGTGGGGTATATCTCGCACCGTATAAGCATGGAAAAGGTTTGAAGAGGGGGAAAAAAAAAACAACGAAGAAAGACAACACGACGACAGACGTCGAATTGATGACCTTCTGTAAAGAATTACCATACTTTCGCGGAGTTTTTATGCGTGACGATTTGCCGCCGCATGCATGGGTAAACGAGCGGGGTATAGTCAATCTAGACGATAGTCGTGGACCGGGAACGCACTGGGTCGCCTATATAAAACACGGCTCGCGCGTCAAATACTTTGATAGTTTTGGAAATCTTCGACCGCCGATCGAGTTGATTCGCTATTTCGGTGCGAACGCGACGATCTTATATAACCACGAACGTTTTCAAAACTACGACGAAAGCGTGTGTGGGCAATTGTGCGTGAAATTTCTCCGAGAAACTACGTTATAAATTCTCTGGAAAGAGTCTCTCTCTCTCTCTCTGCACGATGCATGCGAAAAAGTCATTTACGCTCACGTTGTCGGGGAGAAGCAGCATACTGTCGTCCAAGTACTTTCCACCCATAGATCTGGCCAATGGCGAATACGAGCTGGGATTGCTCGATTTACAAACTTATTACACGATACCGAACATCAGCGCCAACATCGGAAACAATCGATTCTACTTCGGTGAAAAAGACGAGGAGATCGTCATCCCCGACGGATCGTACGAATTGGAAGCGATTAACGCATACTTGAGGCGTGAAATACGCGCGCGGTATCCCCCAAAAAATGTTGGCGAGTCATCCACCGTCTCCGATATCGAATATCCGCTGGTCCTACGAGCGAACAACAACACCATGAAAAGCGAAATTATAAGCAAGTATCAAATAAACTTTACAAAGCCTCGCAACGTGGGATCTATTCTGGGATTTTCCTTGAATCGTGTTTTGTCACCGAACGCGTGGCACACGTCGAACGCACCTGTGAATATCATCAACGTGAATATCGTACGAGTGGAATGCAACATAACCACTGGATCGTACGACAATGGCAAACTCGTTCACACGATACATGAGTTCGCGCCCCAGGTACCACCGGGGTATAAATTATCGGAAACGCCCGCACGAGTCATTTACCTTCCGATCGTTGCACGAGTAATTGACGATTTAACGATTCGCATAGTTGACCAATCCGGACGTTTGATTGATTTTCGAGGTGAAGAAATCACGGTGCGACTACACGTGCGAAGGAGCAATGCTAATTCATAACAATACGGCATTCCATACGTTGAACAACAGCAGCACATTGATTCGCAAGAAACTAACTGTGGAAAAAAACGTAAAGTCAGCGATACGTAAAAAATTAACCGTGGAAAACGCAAAGTATCTACGATCTTTGGGATTTATTGTTAGAAAGTGAGTGGAAAAATCATGTTCGACGACATTTTGAACATCTCTGAAGCGCCGATCTCCGACAATCGCATAACGAAGATTGAGCTGCACACGTACAATCCGTACGCCAACACGACGTTCGAAAACAGCGATGAGATAAGGATACCCATTCAACAACAAGACCTGTACACGCTCCCGTGTAAAAGCTTTCTATACGTTGAGGGAAAACTTAGTTTACCGGGAAAACTCGAATTACCGGCTGGAGCAGGAGAATCACGCATCGATACGGCGACTCTCGAGAACAATGCCGTTGCGTTTATGTTCGAGGAAATACGCTACGAATTGAATGGAGTGGAAATCGATCGGTCCAGAAATCCTGGTGCAACGACAACTCTGAAGAATTACGTGAGTCTATCCAGAACGAGAAGCGACGCGTTATCCAACGCTGGCTGGCTGTATGGTGATGATCGACAGAAGCAAACGGCGACGACCACGGCTGCGATAAATTTCAACTTTTGTGTGCCTATGAACGTTTTATTAGGCTTCTGCGAAGACTACAAACGCGTTGTGATAAATGCTCGACATGAATTGATTTTGATTCGCTCGCGTACCGACGCGAACGCGTTGTTCAGTCCTTCCAACAACGCGAAACCTATTCTGGATCTGTACAAAATTCAATGGCGAATGCCACACGTTGCATTGGATGAACTACATAAGCTGTCCATGTTACGTATTTTGGACAGCGACAGACCGATTGGCATGAGTTTTCGATCGTGGGATCTGTTCGAATATCCTCTGCTGCAGACTACTACGAAGCATACATGGGCGATAAAAACGACTCAGCAAATGGAAAAACCGCGATACGTTATATTCGCTTTGCAAACCAATCGAAAGAATAACTTAACGAAAACGGTCACGCGATTCGATCATTGCGCATTGTCAAATATTCGGCTTTACTTGAACTCGGAAACCTATCCGTACGATGATTTAAATATTGATTTCGAGAAAGGTAAATACGCATTGCTCTACGACATGTATGCAAAATTCCAAGAATCATACTATGGAAACGGCGAAGCGCTACTCGACGTCTCAGATTTCCTGCGATATGGTCCATTCGTCGTTCTCGATTGTTCCCGGCAAAACGATGCGTTAAAAAACGCTACGATTGACGTGCGAATCGAATTTGAATGTCGAACCGACGTCCCCCCATCGACAACAGCCTACTGCTTGATGATACACGACCGCATCGTGGAGTACAGTCCATTGACGAATATTGTTCGAAAAATTACTTAATATATACTTTATAAAATAAAAAATCATGTGAAAGATCTTTTTTTATTTAAAACAATCCTCCTCCTCCTCCTCCTCCTCCTCCTCCTCCTCCTCCTCCTCCTCCTCCTCATACACATTCTCACTTATCTTTCAAAATGCATGTAAGATCATGCTCGAATTTCGCTTGTACATTGAGAGAGAGATTCACTTTTGCAGGGTGGCATAGAGTTTCCCTTATCTTTTCGACACGTGTAGGATTGTGCTCGAATATGCTTCACGGTTTTTATTATGTATATCGTTCGAGATGTAAGAGAAGTGTTTTATGAAACGCTACAGATTATGATCTGTAGTAGCAGCATCGTTTCGCTGCTGATATCGAGTTGTCAAGCCAAGACATGCAATCATGAGTTGAGATTTCACATGGACTGGGTTAGGGCTCGATTACCGCTGATTCAAAACATGCATTCGCGAGTTGAGATTTTCATTTATTCTTATCTACTGCAACGAATGTCTTTTCTAATCTTATGAGCGGAGATTTTGCAGCATCTTTTCCCACAGGGGATGCATATATAAGAATGGGTGTTGTCGTCCTAGATCAAAAATCTTTCCACATTGCAAGATGCCGCACTATTTAATCATAAACAGTTTCCCACCAACGAATAATCAGACACAAATGATGGTAAGTACAAAGAAATATTATAAGTAATATATATTATTTAATGTTAGATATTTTATATTATTTAATGTTAGATATTTTATATTATAATAATAATAATATTTTATATTATTAACAGATTTTTGATACGGAGGAGGAAATGGATGCATTTCTTCGGGGGTGGCGATTCGCCATGGAAAGGTATTTTATAGAAGATGAAATATGGTACCCCGAAATCATAACTGCGGTGATGGTTACACATTTAAATACCGTGAGTAAAGCGAATGATTTTATATATTTATACATAATTAAAATTACTAATTAATAATTAAATATTTTTTTCAGACTCAGCAATAAGAAATTGTTTTTTTATTTTTTAAATAATTATAGTAATAATTATAGTAATAATAATAATAATAATAATATTAATGTAGTTTTAATATATAATTTAGAATAAATATTTTTTATCATAATTATTATCATAATTATTGAAATTCCTGTCATCCTTTCAGACTCTCCAATTAAAAAAATAATGTATTTTTATATTTTTATATTAAAATTATTAGAAAAAATATGTATTTTTATATTAATTAATGTATAATGTTTAATATGTAATTTTACAATAAATATTATTTTACCAGATTAAAATCTACCCATAATTATCGAAATTCCCCTAATCCTTTCTTGTACGCGTGCCGCACGGCCTTGTCCTTCCTGTTCCCCGGCATCAGCAGGCACTCCAAGTCAGCATAGATAACAAACGGCGCCTGTTCTTTGTTCGCGTAGTTCTTAAACCTCAGCGACTTATCTTCTTCTGTTCGAAAGAAGACTTTATATGTAGATTAATTTTTCTATTTTATTCGCATTCTTATAGGAATTGTAAAAAAGAAACTGTAATTTTACAATAAATATTATTTCTACCAGATTGAAATCTTCCACAATTATTTAAATTCCCCTCATCCTTTCCTTCGTACAGTACCCATCCTGCGAGCCACATTTTTTATGAAAAGGAATGAAGGGACTGCTCGGTACGTAAAATGTTGTTGTGAAAACACAATATTACACACGAAATATCACTCCATATGATGACCGTTATTGTCGGCGTTTACTTATGGTATAACTTCGTAAGACGACTGTGACGACGTCCTATTTATCCAAGGAAACTGTCCTTGATAAGAGGTATCATATTACAGATGACTCATCAATCATGACTCATCACACGTTCAAGGTTAACCAAAGCGACTTTTACACGTGCGAGATTGCTGTTGCTATGGGGTATCATATTACATAACCCCTCCCCCTACGAACAGGTTCGAACACGTTCAAGGTTACCCAAACGGCTGCAGTTTTGCACGTGCGATGGGGTATCATATTACATACCTCCGAATACCACGATGGTGAGTCATGACGCATGACTCATAACGCATGACTCATCACACGTTCAAGGTTAACCAAAAAGCTGCAGTTTTACACGTGCGAGATTGCTGTTGCTATGGGGTATCATATTACATAACCCCTCCCCCTACGAACACGTTCAAGGTTACCCACCAAAAAGCTGACGCTGCAGTTTGATACCCCCCTCCCCCTCAAAAATAAAGCTGACGTTCAAGGTTACCCACCAAAAAGCTGACGCTGCAGTTTGATACCCCCCTCCCCCTCAAAAATAAAGCTGACGTTCAAGGTTACCCCCAAAAAGCTGACGCTGCAGTTTGATACCCCCCTCCCCCCTCAAAAATATGCTCGTGCTATAAGGTAATTCCCCCACCCCTCCACCCGCAAAATTTGGTTCTGTTATAAGCTAATTCCCCCCTCCCCCCTCCCACACAAAGTCGCGCTATAAGGTAAAATGCCGGTAAGGTAGGAATCTGCCTACAATGATAAGTCTGATCGTAGAACCGGCCTAGACATACTACTACTGGGTTTTTGTTGTTGAATCTCAAGATAATTATCTAAATTATTCGAAAAAATATTTGTCCTACAAAACTTATGGTTTGATCAACGAGTCCCCTCCTTCCAACATGTATCGATAACGAGGTCATCAAAAATGATTACTAACCAGCTGATTTTCTTACTGTTGCTTAGTTAATATTTATATAATTTAACAGCCACATTGTCCTACAAATTGCGTGGTACGTTATCCCGGTCCTACCCTCAGAAATTGTTAATACCACAAGACCATTTTTTTTATTACTAACTGTAGGACAAAAATATTACATAATAGGTTAGTGTGTTCTCTGTCCAAATGAAACAATGTCCTACAAGAAAACAGGTATGTATCACTAGTCCTACAAGAATTGTCATTTTCGTTTTTCTATTTGTAACATAACATAAAGTGAAAACATCTTTTTCGAAATTTAAATAACTTTATGTACTAGTAAATTAACTATAAAAATTTGTGTTTTTACATATAAAAAAAATTAATTTTCATCAGATTCATGTAATAAATCTTCATCTTCTTCGCTACTAACATTATCATCTTCATCTCCTTCATTTTCCTCATTCGTGATATCTGACTCTGTAATAACATGAAAAAATTAAATAAATTGCCGATTAAACGATCAATAAATAACAATAGTATTAATAGGGTACCTTGTAAGTCAGAAGATAATTCCTCAAAAGATGGACTTTGGGGACCATCAAACCAATAATATTGATATTTGCCATCAATTATTGTCCATCCATAATCTTCTGGCAACTTTTCTGTGGGGCACCGCATGTGTGCATTACACCATACATTGGAGATGAATGCAGTTCTTTTAATTTGTTGCAACAATTCTTGTTTTGTTGGAGGCAAACTAGACGGATCATACCCTACGATTTTTTTTTTAATTTCTTCGTTCTCATTTTTTGACTTATAGCTTTTTTCGAATAACTCATACCGTCCTTTGTCGATATCATTTTTTGTTTTTAATGAGTACATTCGACATACATACTGTTCAATAATTCGAACTACCTGATTCGATGTTGTTAATAATGTATTTTCACTTTGTACGAGTTGAATAAACGCCTCTTGAAAATTTGTATTGTTCTTTAAAATATTGAAAGGTTTTTTTTTCCTTTACGGAAGAAAGCAGGATTGAAATCATTCCCTGTAAAAGTATAGCATATAGCCAGTGAACAAGATAATTGGTCTCCAAGCTTGGCATAAATTTCATTTATGTTTAAGTACATTTTTTTTTACTGGTGCTTAAATTAATTATTATTTCAATTTGATCTTACAATAATTATTTTGCAGCACAAAAAATCTTTGTACGCTTATGGTCGACACTAACGTGGGTAAGCAATACTCTGCGAATGCGTACCAGTATGACTCAGCTATAATAGCAAAATGTGAATTTCAAATATGTATTCAATTGGAGGACCGGGATAACGTACCACGCAATTTGTAGGACAATGTGGCTGTTAAATTATATAGATATTAACTAAGCAACAGTAAAAAAATCAGCTGGTTAGTAATCATTTTTTATGACCTCGTTATCAATACATGTTGGAAGGAGGGGACTCGTTGATCAAACCATAAGTTTTGTAGGACAAATATTTTTTCGAATAATTTAGATAATTATCTTGAGATTCAACAAAAAAAACCCAGTTAGTAATAAATTTTTGAGAATCGTCAAATCGACATATTTCATCCCCGCTACCTCTGTTAGCTACCACAATCGAGAATTTTTGTAAGACAAACTTGGGCGTCTCATCAAAATGAAGCTACTCGCGGAAAATTAGCTTGATAGTAATCAATTGTAAAAAAGTACGAGGGCTCCTGGACTATTCCTTCAAACCATAACATTTTTATTTGAAGTATTTTGTAGTATCATTGATACTTTCCGAGATATTTTAGTGAAAGATTATAAAATGCTTACTCTGAGCAATACAAAATGGTGGCATTTGAAGAGGGGCAGCTACGGGCAGCTAATTTTTGGGATATTGCAAAATAATAGTATAAACTAAGACCCCATGTAAGTTATTAGGTGGTAGTGTGTGGTAGTTTTTACTTATCTCTACATCTTTAAAATATATGCGTCAAATTTTACGTTCCCCTTCCGTGTAACTTTTAACCGGTTAACATTAACAATTCAGCACTAAAAACGATTGAACTTACCTCCACAAACTTTATCCATTATATAGTATAAAAGTCACTAGCTTCCAATATAGCTTATACACTTTGCACTAACACTTCGTACGTACGCTCGCGCGGGTGAAAAATGCCTGTCTATCGAAAGCAAAGTTTCGACTACGACTGCAACTCAGGTAAAAAATGCAAGCATTTTCCTGTTTACCCCACTACGGAGTCACTATTAGAGTACCTATCCCAATGGGTAAAACCGTCCTAGCTCATAATTCATTTTTGGGGTTTTGGCCACGTTTTTGGGCTTTGGGACCACTGTGTGTCGGCTCGTCTGCCTTCGACTGTCGAATATCTGTTCGACAAACGCTGACCATCCTCAGAATCGATCGTCGAATGTTTCTCTGCGGCTTCCCGAGGACGGTCGTCGCCGTGCATACAATGTATGTCAATGGTCTGGTGACGCGCTCGTTGCCTGGGCCGCCACATTCCAATTACGATTTCTGGTCGATCAAGACAGCTCTATTACGATATAAATTGAACAACCGAAGGTAGCGAGTTTGGAAAGTTGGATATTTCTATTTACATTATCAAAATCTGTTTGGACGTCTAAAAATGTTGCCACAACATCCTTCCTTTTGACGAAACTTTCCCTAACCTCTTTTACTGTAAGGTTGTAACGGTTCTGGTTCGCCGGTGGTGATTTCGCCGACGTCCGCTTCCCGGTGATAGCTCGTCGAGCCGGGGTTCATTTGGGGAAGCTATCGGGACGGTGATGTCGAGGTGCGTTCGAGAAGTAATGAAATGCGTAGGGTTGTGTAAATATAGTCTCGCTGTGAGAAGTGCGTGGTGTCGCGGCAGCGGTGATTACGGGGGCGGCGATCGCGGTGCGGATGTACGCGGTCCTGGTGTATGAGGAGCTATGCTACTCTCGAGGGGGGCAATGTAAGATTGTACGGTGTACAAGTACGGTGTAACCGAGTGTATCTCTGGAATCTGTCGTTCCCGACAGAGATACGGTCTAACAGTGGGGTGTTAGAATCTCGTCGTCCCGACGAGAGGTACGGCGGAGCAGAGTATGCGGGAGTTCGTCGTTCCGACGATGAGGTAGAGGAGAGCCGTTCGCTGTCCCGGTGAACGGCAAGAGTTTTCGGAATGGTATACCTACGTCTGGTACATGTGGCTAGAGTCTCGCTGTCACGGCGAGCAGGTTGCTGTCGGCGGCTAGTTCCACTGTCCCAGTGAAGCGGTTTCGTCGGCGGCTAGGTCGTTATTTCAACGACTGAACGAGAGTCTCAAATTGTGATTTTGATGGAGCTTTTATATGATTTGTTTGGTGGCGAGGAGAACTGGTGCGGTATTGTGTCGAGAGTAGTTTTTATGTATTTGGTTTTCAGCAAAATACTGCTTTTCTTCAGCAATCTTCGGGTTCGGTCGGTGGGGTTCGTAATGCGTGTACTAGTAACTGTCTTGCTCGTTGCAGGTCTGATACAAGGTTAGTTAAGTTATTAATGCAAGATTTACCACTTCGGAAGCCGTGCCGACTACAAGGTAGTAAATTGTTAAATTCAGCCCAACACTGCAATCTATTTTTTATAAGAGACTCGAAGAGATTACCCAAGCACGAAGTAAGGGAGATTGGACGGAGACTATCACCGTCAGATTTACCAATGAAAGGGATATAAGTATATTTACAATGTTACGTATGCGGCAGCGACCGTTGGTAACCTTTGGCCCTTCTGGAGCTGCACATCGAAATAAAGAGTCTATTCAGAACAGGGCAATTATTCAGATTAGGGCACTCATTAAGATTTTGGGGCACTTAGACACGATACATCAATCTGCATCGTTTCTGGGAACCCTGTTTTATCAATAGTCCCCACTCTTGTCTAGGTCGATATTGGGGACTATATAAGGGCACTGAATCCCTTCATATTCGGGCTTTCATCTCAAGAGTTTTACAGTGTACGCGTCGATTCACGTCGTGATTATTATCGAGCAAGATCGGGTATTAGTTCTCTTTCGAGCAAAACTATTACATCTCTTCCGGTACGAATCCCAAAAACGGGATTCTGTAGTAGATAGCCCCCCCCCATCCTTCGTTGCGTAAACAGAGAGGTTAATCCGCGACACCGCGACAATTTACACTCTAAACATTTGTATTCCTTTCGATTCAAGATTATATTATCGTGTGTTAAACTTAAACCTAGAGTTCAGTTTAATCATAACCTTCCTATTTCGATTCCAGTCGTTAGCATCCTACGACGATACACCTTTGCCGCTCAAGGTGTATCTAACAATTTCAAATAAGTTACGAGTCGGCGGAACCACGACCTTATCCTTTCCGACAGTGGCACAAACGGATATCCTGGTGTTGAAAGATACACTGGCTAGTCCGGAGTGTACCCCTCAAAAGGTAATTCCACTGAACCCTATTTCCACACAAACGGATATCCTGGTGTTGAAAGATACACCTTATCCTTTCCGACAGTGGCACAAACGGATATCCTGGTGTTGAAAGATACA